>CM054180.1:80765634-81460134 GCA_028829895.1 Sinotaia quadrata
TTAGTTAGTTTTAGGTGACACTGCCTCAAAGGGATGACATCGAACCAGTCAGATTCAACAAATTTAAAAATTGTACACAGCGTGAATCACTCGAGTTTCATTATAACTCAGTTTGCCTCACCTACCTGTACTGACTACTAATCTTTGTGAATACGCTTTTTCATTCCATACATTTGTTTTTTCAGTTTAGCTGCTGCGGAGTGAACAATATCACAGACTTCAACACTACCATTACTAAATGGAAACCCAATCTAGAAAATCGTCCACTAAATTTTTCTGGCTTTCTTGTGCCCAAAGAATGCTGCCGAAATCCTAACGATAACAGTTCTCTGCGAGAGTGTCTTCTACAGCCCACTGATCAAAATGCCTATACAAAGGTGTGTAACAAATGACTTATTGGTTTTGTTTAACATTTACAAGATACAGCTTGCAGATGTGTACAAAATGTCTGTATTATCATGTATAACAAATGCCTTATTGGTTTTGTTTAACATTTACAAGATACAGCTTGCAGATGTGTACAAAATGTCTATATTATCATGTATAACAAATGACTTATTGGTTTTACCAAGATACAGCTTGCAGATGTGTACAAAATGCCTGTATTATGTATAACAAATGCCAAAGGAAGATGTGTAATTGTATATTTTAATAGTAAATGATTCCATCTGTTTTGATAATTTTTGTTTGATGTTGATGCTTTTGCTGATCTTTTGAAAAAAGCTCTTTTCCGTTTTGGATTTGTTTTGTTGATTGTTTTCTTCGTTGGTGTTTCTTTGGGTTCTTCTTATGCATGGTCTTTTCTTTCTGTTCATTTGTCTCGTGAGTTCTTTCTCCTGTGGATTTCTTGGGTCAGCTGTCATCACTGGTTTTTTTTTTTCTTTCGGAGGATTGTTTGGTCTGTTCCCTGCAGCAGCTTTTTTAAGTGACATTCGGATTTGTGGCATATCTGTAGTGACATTCGGGTATGTGGCAAATCTGTAAAAGGTGTAATATATAGTAGAAGAGCAAGTGTCTGTCATTTTCCAATGCTGTATCCATATCAGATGGTATTGTTTCATATTGATTTTTTGCTTGCTGTTCTTTAGAAATTTGATTTTTCTTGTCTTTTGTAGTACTTTTCACCTTATGTGTGATGGTGATGCTGAACTTCTTTTTGATCACGTGTGTATGTTGTGATCCTGTCTTTAGTCTGACTTGAATTTAAAGCTTCTGTCGTGGTGGTGGTTGGTGTTTGTGATAAGGCTTCAGCTCTCCTGGTATTAATTGTCTCTGAGAAATTTTTTTTTTGTTTTTTGACTGGAATTGTTCATTTTAATGTGAAATTAGTTTGTAATGTGAAATTAGTTTGCTTCTCAGTTGTCGTCAGAGATGTCTGAGTCCTTAAGTTTTTATTTTTTTTGTGATATGGTTTTTACTTATATTTTATCAGACTGGCTTCTAGAATTAGAGCTTACTTTTGTTGATTCTTTCTTATATCCAAATCTGGTGGATACAGCCGTATTAATTTCTACTATAGCAAGATAAATTTCATTCTGCTATCAGCTGTTAGAATTTTTTATATAACTGCATGGGAAGGCTTTGTTAATTTCTAGGTAGAAATAGTCGTAAATGAGTTCAGTAGCTGGCTTTCGTAAAATTCTTCTTTTTCTTCATAGGTTCTTTCTTCTTGTTTTTCTTCCTTCCTATTAAAGGTGAAGACTATTTGGAAAAGGTGACGAAAAGTTGGTGAGTTGCCTTCATGGTTTCTCTGGTTTGGGTTGGGCAGTCCTCAGAAGGTCACACCCCACTGTTTCTCCAAAAACCTCATAATTTTTCTTCATGTTCTACCGTCTTCAAGAATTCAGAAGCGGTAGTCCATTCTGTCTGAAGCTCTAGAGATGACTATGACGAACTGATGCTTGATCCGATGGCAGAACTGACAGCTTTTTCAGACGGAGACAACTAAATAGGAAAAGCCACCCTTATTTCAAGGTTATAGCGCGAAATCGACCTAGGTCAGAAGCGCTCCCCCTATTTCCGATATTTCGGAAGTGCGTGGGTGGAAAATTAAGGCTTACCTCTCAGTACGAATTCAGCGTGACTGGAATACGTACGCCCAGTCAACACTTTTAATCACACCTTCATGCTACCATCTTCATTTTGACACTAACAGGGATCAGAACACGCCCGCCCAGTCAACACTTTTAATCACACCTTCCATTTGACACTAAAAGGGATCAGATCACGCCCGCCCAGTCAACACTTTTAATCACACCTTCCATTTGACACTAAAAGGGATCAGATCACGCCCGCCCAGTCAACACTTTTAATCACACCTTCCATTTGACACTAAAAGGGATCAGATCACGCCCGCCCAGTCAACACTTTTAATCACACCTTCCATTTGACGCTAAAAGGGATCAGATCACGCCCGCCCAGTCAACACTTTTAATCACACCTTCCATTTGACACTAAAAGGGATCAGATCACGCCCGCCCAGTCAACACTTTTAATCACACCTTCCATTTGACACTAAAAGGGATCAGATCACGCCCGCCCAGTCAACACTTTTAATCACACCTTCCATTTGACGCTAAAAGGGATCAGATCACGCCCGCCCAGTCAACACTTTTAATCACACCTTCCATTTGACGCTAAAAGGGACCAGATCATGCCCGCCCAGTCAACACTTTTAATCACACCTTCCATTTGACACTAAAAGGGATTAGATCACGCCCGCCCAGTCAACACCTTCATTCACACCTTTGGCATACTCACTTTTCAGGGGACAGGAACAATCAGTCTAACACAACGATAAATAAATTCTAGTTTGTACACTTATAAAACAGAATTATGACTACTGCCTATGAAACGTGTCTAGAATCATAATTATTAATTAATAATAATTAAATGAAAGATGACAATGGAATCATTTTGTTACAATGTATATGTATGTATGTAGTTGTGACCCTTATTTCCTTTCTGAAACAGTTTAATACTTTTTTAACAGGGCTGCTTTCTGGTGATTGACAAAGTCTTGGAGACCTACAGTGATGCTTTTGCCTTAATCGCCATACTGAGTGTCTCTTTCCAGGTAAATAATTTACCAGAAATTAGGCATTGGATTGGCCAGAAATGAATTACTTTTTTTTATCTTATTTTTCTTTCATAAAGTTACTGGATGTTTATTTGTAATCCTTTGTCTTTCACATTCTTTATCATCAACTTTATCCCTGAATGAGAATATTTAAATGGGAAAAGTATTAAATCTACATGAACAGATGGGAGAACATGCTTACAATAAAACATTCATTTGGAAAGATGCAAGGTGGTGAGAGAAACTTGGGCAATCTCTGAAGAGAGGCGTTGACATGGGCAACAACTCTGTCACTAGTTGACTAATAATGAACCTTCTTGTCAGTTTAGTGCCATTTAACTTCGATTTATTAATACAAGTCATTTTTCAGGTAGGACATGCATTTCAAGGGAGCATAAGGAAGAGTGATTCGAGTAGTACTTAGATTTATTAAGGAGTGTGTAAGGATATAAGTATGCAAATTACAATTTATTTTTTAAACTTTGTACTTCTTTACATTTTCCTTGTCATTGTTGTAGTATAGTTTACAGCCATGTATTGATTGCTTAGTGTGAAACATAAACCTTCAGCTTGTCATTGGTGTAGTATAGTTTACAGCCATGTATTGATTGCTTAGTGTGAAACATAAACCTTCAGCTTGTCATTCGGTCAACCGTATACTTTGCTACACCATTCATGAGGGAAGGGGGTCGTAAAACCAGATACTAGTTTATCATGGTGTGTGTGTGTGTGTGTGTGTGTGTGTGTGTGTGTGTGTGTGTGTGTGTGTGTGTGTGTGTGTGTGTGAGTGTATACTGGATATGATATAATTTTATTAATAATGTTGCTTATGTTCATGTGCCGATGCTAAATATTTTTAGAACTTCTTCCTTATATAATTTATGGGAATAATTTCCAGGCGTGTTATTAAGATAAGACTAATTAACAGAACATTACTGGACACTGACGGATAGAAAGATACGTGGTACAAAATATGTAAACAAATGTTTAAGAAATAATTAAATTTAATATTGAAATATATCACTACTAATTGTTAGAGTTGTGGTCAATACTTGTTGGTGATGTATGAAGGAAATTACGTGTTCTCGCCAACAAGAAGAAAACAGGAAGCAGTGTTGTTTCTATTTACCCAACCTTAAGGAGAACGTTGACCTGTGCAAAACAGTCAGCACAATGTTGATGGGACTTTATTGTTGGTGTGTGTACCCTGTGGACAGTTATGTGCAGCGGCTTGAAGGTGGGACCACGAATGTTAACTTTGTACCAGTGACGTCACCACTGTCACGAGCAGACAATCGGGTTAATCATTATCATGTAACTTCCCTTGTCCAATGGACTCTCATTTTTATGATGATAATTAGTGGCTTTGGACTGTAATTTGGACTGAGCTCTGTTTCATTTGAAAATTCTGTTAGATAATATTCGGGATCTGTTGTTAAATTTGTAAAATAAATGTAGTCATGATTTTTCTTTCATGAGTGTTATATTTAATAAATATTGTTATTTCTTGTAATCAACTTCTTGAGTTGTTTATTTAGAGCGAGACTGGCTTTACGTGTTAATCTTGTCTGCCCACTCAATCAACACCTCTCGTCAAGTGAGCGAGACTGGCTTTACGTGTTAATCTTGTCTGCCCACTCAAGCAACACCTCTCGTCAAGTGAGCGAGACTGGCACAGCTATTTCTAAGTTTCTATTCTGATCTTCATTGTTCTTCGCCATTTACTTCCCCACCACCACATCTTGCATTTTGAACAAAGATCTTCTCTACATTGTCGCTAGAAGAAGTTACACGACTGAGACTACTAGACTCCACTGTCACTTGAAGTTACACGGCTGAGACTACTAGACTCCACTGTCACTTGAAGTTACACGACTGAGACTACTAGACTCCACTGTCACTTGAAGTTACACAACTGAGACTACTAGACTCCACTTGAAATCACACGGCTGAGATAATTAGACTCCACTCAATACTTTTAGATCGATGCACTCAAATGCACATACATTAAAACACTTTAATATACAATAATATTATTTTGCAAAGAAAGAATCCAATTACCCAGAAGACTACAACAGTTAAATAAAATAACACTTTGGACTGAAGTCTAGTTCATCAACAAGTTTAATTATCATTGTCAACATGCTGAATCGACATTGTCAAAATGTTGAATTATCATTGTCATTTATACTGGTAGCTAGTGCAGACATAGACGTGTTACCCCAGCAAAGGTAACTATAATAATAAAGCAGTGGTCATTTTAGAAGGAAATGTGTGCATTTCAAAGATAAGCACTAACCAATATAGAAATATCAAAACAAACCTTTTCATAGAGGAAAAATTGGAATAGTATTGGGTGAGGAGGGGACATTTTTTCTATATAGAGTAAATAACCTAGATGCTTATAGAATCTATGTAACATCGTGGTCTAACTGCAGTCCGTGGGCCAAATGTGGCCTGCGTAAAATCGTTTTGTGGCCCACACTCATACAAAAAAAATATTGTTTTAATTATATGGTATACTAATTTTTTTTTTTTTTTTTTAAAGAAAACATGATTGACTCGTTAACTTTAAATTTTGGGGTTTTGTGGGCCCTCGGGGTTGAATAAGTTGGGCCACCCTGTTCTAGAATAATGAACATCTACTACTAGTATTATTGCATGTTTTATGGATGTACACAAAACTCTTTCGATTAGTCCTTAACGTGCGTTCTGTTTTCCCCTCTAGGTTTTCGTGTTGATACTGGCTGCGGTTCAATGTACACAGGACAACACAGATCTGATCTACGAGCAAACGGACATTACGGCTCGGCCCACACATGTGCATCACGATGTACCACATTCTAAATATAGACTCATACGCCCAAGCTTAGAGAACCCGCAATATGCCCGAGCAAGGCGTCTCGGTTTGACTTTCACTTTGAGAACCAGCCATCCGAAATTTAAACGGAGTTTGAATAAAAAGTAAACATAGGAACAAAATATATTCATTCGAGCGTATTTCTAAACAAACAAACAAATGAAGAAATAACAAAAGAGGAGACTGGTAGATGTTACCTGGGCACATTTGGCTTCGAGGTACATTTAGTCCTGTAAAAAGAATTCAAACGATACACGGCCAGGGAAAGCACACATCTTTAAGGTAGACAGTTTGTCAGTGTTTCAAGACCAGGAAAGCACACATCTTTAAGGTAGACAGTTTATCGGTGTTTCAAGACCATGAAAACAACTAAATTCTTTTGATTCTAGAACTTGAAGCCATTTTAAAATTGAGATGAGATAAGAAGCTCACACATAAAGCAAGTCAAGAGAGAAAAAAACCCAAGTTTTAATACATAAGGAAATCACATAATTACGACACGTTCACAATTTATTTACAGTTCGGAAAAGATTAAATACTGGTGATAAATGTAAGCAGGAATGTAATGTTTTCTCCACCTTTCTCTAAATTTGGCAGAAAGTTTCATACCTTAACTAGGTAATTTCCATGTTTATTTTTTTTAACATCCCCCCCTCCCCCCGTATGCAGTCTTCTTTTCACTTCATTCGCTTCATCACTTTCGTGCTGATTTAAAATAAATATGTTTTCTCTGCACCTTAAAAAAGCTCCTAAATAGTTTCTAAACTTGAAATTGAATGACATGAAATTTGCATAATTGATTTTTTTTTTTGCGGGGGGAGGGGGGTTGAATAAACTTTTAACACAGATTACTGTTATTGCAACAAGTACATAATACCTTTTTATCTAATTTCACTTAACCAAAGCTTACAAACGAATATTAAGAGCGTGTAAATAATTTTATTTTACACCGAAAGTGATTTTGATGTGGCGATTTTCATTTCTGTGTTCGCACACAAACACAAACATATACAGACTCGCGCACACGAACACAAACATATACAGACTCGCGCACACGAACACAAACATATACAGATTCGCGCACACAAACACAAACATATACAGACTCGCGCTCACACACACAAACATATACAGACTCGCGCTCACACACACAGACATAATATACAGAGTGGCGCTCACACACACAAACATATACAGACTCGCGCTCACACACACGATAAAGCTGTTTGACCACTGTATCTTGAAAGCATTACTTGCCAGTTTCTTCATTATAAGCTTTAGCATATGAATCTTACTAGCAATAAATAATTGGACACAACGTAATCAAGCTTAATCAACTTATTATTCAGTAGCAGCCAGCATTTTATGTACCACGTGTAGTGAACGACAACTCAGTGCATCAATCAGTTCAGTCCACTGACCTCTACAGATAACTCAGTGGTTAAAATACGGTGCCGTATTAAAAGCCAGTAGACGAGAATTATCCCATTTTGTAACGGGAAAATGGATTTTTGAGGCGAAGGTCGATTATTCCAACAGACGTAGCAGAGCTTTGCTCCACAACCATTTTTGAGTGTGTTAACAAAAATTAAAGAAACACTTCTAACTGCGTCCCAACTAAATAGCATGGCTCGTATTACGGAGTACTGTATACTTTGAACATTATTCACCTTTTTAAGTCACGAGGACAAGAAACTGCACTGTGCTTCATTGATCCGTTCGTCGTCCACTGCAATAAAGGCGCCATTATTAAGGTGTCTGCTAGTCTTTAACTCTGTTCACTCGCATTTTGCAGACTCCAGCAGTTCTGCTACATTTTATAGTTCGCGCCCGTCTAAGAAACCGGACGCCATTGGTTAACTCTAGCCTTCACATACCTGTGTCGTCATAAAGTCAGCGATACGTAAAATTTTGATGGAGGTGTTTTATCTACTACCTTACAGTGCCTTTGTCACTGATATAATTAAAATTAATTGAATAAATTATGATAGGCCTACAGTAAACGGATTTAGATTTTATTAACTTTTAAGTTTATGAATATTATATTTTAACAATTCCACAATTCCATTAAGTCTAATTTGAAATATGCAAGAGGCCAGTTAAATGAAGACTAATGGTTGTTTCTTACATATAATAAACTCCGCTTAAATATTTGGACACTAGTTAATTTTATTACTGCCGTTCCCACTATATGTATATTTTTATCATTGTTGAACTTGTCAGTGAAATTAATACAATTCGTTAAGTTTATTAAAGTGATATGAAAGTAATTTTGCGAATTATTGTCATTGTACGTATTTAAGTTTGTTAACAAATTAAAATGAGTAGTGTAGGCTATATATATGTGTTGTGTAATTTGATTCCATTCAAAACATGGGACACAAGTCACTGATGTTAGGACGGTAATGATCGGGTTACCTCCCCTCATATTGGTGTTTGATAAACACAATTACTTTCCTTTACAACCACGAATGGCATTCTGGAGCTTCGAATAATAATAATAATATTACCTGATATAAGTAACGATATATATGGCTACACGAAATGATTTATCTACAGATGCTATTATCTGCGTCTTGAGTGTCTATGATTCGCCTAGTTATCTACCATTCAACATAGACATGCCCCCGCCGTCACCTGCTAAATGCTGTTAAAAGTGCACAAGACTTCAGTAATGATAAAAATACAGCACAGTCTCACCCCTAGTAACGCGCCTCGCTATGATGCGAATTTCGATATATCGCGATCATAATCCGGCTCCCTCCCTCTTCCCTCCCACCCACCCCAGATAGGACTATGCTAAAATTACAATTTTTAGTGTGAAGACAATCACAGCTATCAACTGATCCAAGAACGTTTTCATTTCACGCAAAGGTGTCACTATGTTGTTGACGTAGGAGAAGACTGCTTATAAACCTATACCCCTCAGTCCCCTCGTCGTTTTGTAAATCTGTTTTCTGTTCACGATGTATATGTTAAGGCAGGACGCGGCGCAAGATATTTTTTCTTTTTTCTTATTTAAATTCACCCACCCACCCCCAGAGATATTTTAAAAAAATATTTCGTATACTTTGATATGTTTGCTTGCAGAAAATATGTTTTCTTATTTAAAGAAGTGTTTTGTGCACATAAAATTGTTTTTCAAACCTGCCTGTACTTAAAACTATACACGTATATTTCAAGCCAAAAATTGTCGAAAACGCACGCGTTTGTTCACGATTACCACATTTCTTGTACCGTAGACATGAATATTGCATACGGAAACAAACGAAAACAAAACTTAACAACAAAAAAAAAAAACACAAACAAAAATCCAAACAAACCAGTATCCCCTCATTATTAAACGATTAAAAGAATTTAATTATAGCTTTTTGAGTCTGTCGCTTGAGACTCCACGACTTCTTTAATACGAAGTTCCTTGATTATATGAAAACATTTTTAGTACAGTTTATGATGCCCGTTTGCTTTTTCGTGTGCACATTTCTGACCTCGGCCTTACTTGCCTGAGGAAGGCAAGTGTGTGTACGCGGCACTTGGTAGAAAACGCCTCTTTTCTTTTTGACAGTATGAGCTATAATCTTTTGACTTTTACAAAAATCCCCATTTCAACATACTACTACACCAGTATTAATTCGTTACAATTCAGGGTATATACGAGTATTTTGCTTCAAACCTAGAGCACAAAGTAAAAGAGGTGTGAAATGACACAGGAGCTAACGGTGTACTGTATATTTGCTTTCAAATACTGTAACACATCGGTTACTTTGGTGCTGTCATTATTTGTGTGTAACGGTCACTTTTAATCAAAAATAACAGTTTACTGAATCAAAGATTTTATATTCATAAAATGTTAGCTTGCCTATATAATAATAAATACACACAGAAACAACAGGTTAATAAGATGCAGAATTGCAGGAATACTATTATAAAAATATATACAATTATATGCATAAACATTAACAATATGTAAATCTGACATAGTATATTCAGAGGAATTAGCACCAAACAATAATAATCACATCTAAATAATTACACACAAGTTTACAGGCAATATATGCCTGGAAATGCAAAATGGTATAATGTTTGTGGTGACGATTCTTACCGCAACTCTCGTAAACCAAGTGATAAATTGCTAAGTTGTAGCCTACAACGCTACAGTGTAAATTAAATTTAACATAAAATTAATCATTTGATTCATAAGTGCAATATAAATTAATATTTAAAATGTTCTATGCTTCTTGATTAGGGATGTAGTAATTACATATACCTTGAATGTACAGACACTTGCTATAAGACCCAATGAGCCCATTGGAAAAAAAATAAAAGAAGAAGAAACTTTTACAATCACGAAACATCATTAAACAGTGGCAGTTAGATTTGTCGTATGTAGGTAAAATGAAAATAACACGTTGGGATATTGTTTCCTGAGCTGCATGGGGTTGGAGTTGTGGTAGGCGTCGCCCCACAATCACGACTCAGCATCTTAAAAGGGAATTTAATCCAATTTTGCAGCAGGCCTACAAATCTGTATAATTATTAATATTATCCATACGGGGACGCATTTATATATATGTTAATCATGCAACATTTGTATCTTATTTAAGATCCTCTGCAATCTACAAGCCTAGCCTATGCATGCTTGACTTATTGAGAAAATCTTTACATGCTAAGTCTGTTTACAGCACCTCTACATGCTTGGCATATTAGAAAGAAAACCTTTGCTAGGCCTGTTTACGGGAACCTCTACATGTTAGGCATAATTAGAAAACCTTTGCATGCTAGGTCTGTTTACAGAACCTCTACATGCTAGGCCTATATAAGAAAACCTTTACATGCTAGGTCTTTTTAGAGAACCTCTACATGTTAGACATATTAGAAAGAAAACCTTTGATTGCTAGGTCTGTTTAGAGAATCTTTACATGTTAGGCATATTTAGAAAATCCTTACATGCTAGGCATATCTAGAGAACCTCTTCATGCTAGACCAATCTACAGAATCTCTACATGCTAGATCTATTCAGAGAACCATTATGTGCTATGTCAGCTGATTACTCCTACATGCTAGATCAATGTAGAAAACCTCTACTAGATTGCCTATATATACTAGACCAATTTAGAGAATCTTTACATGCTAGACCAACTTAGATAGCCTTTATATATATTACATTCCCCGATATTAATTTAAAGACCCTGTTCCAGAATTTAGGATTTTAGTTAATTAAATTCCTTTCCACTTATTCTGACAACAGACCAGCTGCTCAAATTCACCCTTCAGTCCAATTAAATTCCACACTCGTAGTTTAAGCCAATGATTTTAAAGACAGGTAAACTTGTGTAAACAAAGCACGAACTGGGAACGTTAAACAATTATAACTAATTATGCAAGCAATCTTCTCATTCACGACTCAAAGCCCCCATCCCAGTCCCTATTTGGTCTTTCACGCATGAATTAGTCAACTACAATAAATGTTCAGCAATTAAAAAGATTTAATAAAATTTAACAATAACAAGATAATCAGAGATTACGTGATTTCAGTCTTATCAATGCTATTGTCCGACTTGTGTTGGATTGCTAAAAAGAATTACTTTATAGTTCAGGTGATCAGACCCTTGCACTTAGCTGGTCATCCAATTGCGAAGCAATGGCACGCAGGTATACAGTTGGATATACGAGTTTCTGCTGTGGCCGTCAGTCATCGATCTTGTCTTGGTCGCAAGATCAGCATCCCGTACTCGTACACAGACGCAACATGCTTAGGGTCACTCCAACGATTCCCAAGGTTCAATAATACGCCAAGAAAACACCCCAAGGCATAGGAAACAGGTTGAACATAGGCCTGAGTCCCAACGATGAAATAAAACCAGGAACCAAGAAAGAAAAAGACCCGCTCTGGAAATATAATAAATTCCTATGAGCGACAGTCCTATAGTCTCACAATCTGAACACGTGGCATGGACTAATAGCATAGTCTATTTCACTGACCATCACAGTATCTTTACATCAATGTTCAAGTTTACATAATAAAGATATAAGTCAATTACGCTCATGCGTGTTACAATTAAATACGGCATAAAGCACGCAAAAGACTTAAACATTTCAAAGAAAACATTTATATTTTACAATGAAAAATTAGATAAAAGAGAAATCAAATACAGTTTAAATCATTCACATGCGTGTTACATTTATAGCAAAAATTACAGGCAAGTGAATTAAAATTGTTATAGGAAAATTTACAATAGACCTGCACAGACGTTCTGTGATACAATTCAGTTAACTTTAATAACATTTTTGTTTCTCAATTTAACAATCAATTTTAGAAATGCAAATATTTTAGTTTAGCTACACTGTTCGTCAAGCCACGTGTTTGGAGAAAATGCAATAAAATACAAATTCTGCAATAATAGATATACAAATTCGCACAATGAAATCTTAATCTTAATATGATCATAGCAGTGGGTCTTCTGGTGATGATTCACGGAATCTCGCTAATGACTAGACAAGTGTCTTCAAGTCCATCTCCTTCCTCGTGAATAAAGATTTGCTTTTTTTTTTTTCCCGCTGACTTTTCTCAAGAGGATGCAGTAAGCCTTTTATCAGAGATATTCTCAGCTTTGGAGGGCCTCTAGAGAAAACTTCCTCTCCTCTTGTTTCTGGAGAGGGCGTGGGGTGGTTGTGTGTGGAGTAGTTGTAGTGTGTAAGTCGGTGCATGTCTTGGTGTTCATCACTGTGCTGCATGTTGGCGTGTGTGGACGGTGGAGGTAGGCTTTAGTCCAGAGGTTTGTTGACTAAGTCATTGTAGTTGGCGCCATTGTTTTTGGGGCAGCGAGGGTGTGTGTGTGTTTTACAGAGCCCAGGCTAGAAACACACCAAGTCTTTACCTAAACAAAAAACATCCCCAAACTTTAATAACATTTTAGTTATCTTACATAGAATCAACATTCCCTCTAATATACTTCCCATGTGTGTAGAACTTTTCCCTGTGTGTGCAGAACTTTTTTTTTACATGATAGAGGTCTTGTTGGTGCTGAAAGTACTTCTCACATACTATTGTAGACTACAGCTTACAAACTATAATAACATAATATACATTAGGCTTACTAAAAAGTGACCAAAGTTGTACAAGACTACATATAAAATATACAGTAACTGTGTATTTTTGTCAATATTTATTAGAATAATGTAAATTGCTGTTTAAAATATAGAATTAGTATAAAGAACTGGGTGAATAAACTTGATACTGTCCATTCATAGACATCCGATATGAAAAGTTAACCCTAAAATCTACGCATTTAGAGTTACTCCCTTTGAGGTGGTGGTGAAACAAAACTTGGACGATATTAAAAGTATTAGCATCAGTAAGAATTTCAAAAGAATTCAAACAGTGGGTAGAGTATGTGTTGCTTAAGAATGTACCATCAACTCTGTGAGAACCATTGGCATATCTTGCTTTCGTTTATCGCTTGATGATATTGTTTGGAGAGACTTGATACAGATGATATACTAGCGGCTGCGTAATCTTGACTCCTGTAGTTTTTATTCCACTCACTGGGTGTACCACACACACACACAAACTCACACACACACACACACACACACACACACACACACACACACACACACACACACACACACACACACACACACACACGCGACTTCTGACTGGGTATCTTACTCTACAATTATGAAAAATGCCCACATTTTCGCGACAAAAAGACATTATACAGGAAATAAAATATGAATATTTTTACATTTTTATTTTTGCTTATTTCAAAATTTTTATAACATAATTCTTCAGAGTATGTTGAATTTAAAAATTAAATAAATCTGGTACCATAATGTGTCCCATTATTTGCTAGTATTAAAGCATTTGAAAACATCTTTCAAACACCGCATAATTTTAAGAAAAGAAATGTAGGCCTAATATTAGTAATAATATTTTGCAATCAACTGTCAAAATTATATTCAAACAACTCATTTAATTTTTAGAAGACAAGAAATAAAAATTTTCAATGTCAGAAATAAACTCCCTTTCAAGATGAAGGTTTCAAAATGAATTATAAATACTTAATATCTATATTATTTATACAAAGCTTGTTTATTAATGTACATATAAAGCACATTGATAAGGAAAATGAAAATACCAATATATTTAATTTTGAGTCACTGGGTTGTATTCCTAATCCATTTCTTGATTTGGATGCTATTAAGACATGCATCTGTATAAGTAAGATATCCAAAAGAATTAACAATGAGTAGAAGATGCATTGTTGAGATACAAAAAATTATTTAATTATTTTTTAAAAATCCAACACATTCTTCTTATGAAGAATTATGTTATAAATAATGATGCAAAGTTCTTCGTAAGTTTATAAACATTATATAATTTATCTTATGTATCGTGCCTTTCTTTTGTAGCTTAACTGTTAATATTTTAAATATCTGTGGTATATATACTATATGCATTCACCTTAAGTATTAGGTAGCCAACTCAAAGTCCCAATTGTAAGCTCTCTCTCTCCTAGTACATACTGAGAATGTTAAAAAAAAAAAAAAAATCAACACTACAGGAATCTAGACACGCTCTCAACCATTATATATCAGGATACAGAGGGTGCATCATCTGTATTATCAAATTTCTCAGCTTAGAAATCCCACACTGATCTTTATTCATCAAGCAGTAAATGAACATATGAAGTGTATATTTGTTTGTTGAGAGATGTTCGTACATTCTCCAACAATGCATCCTCATTTGCTAGTGTTAAAACATGTCTTTTCAATTATTTTCTTTTGTAACATTTTAAAACATCCTTTAAAGAAACAGTGTATAAATTTAAGAAAACAAGAAAGTATATTTTACATGCAGCTATCAAAATGACATTCAAGCACTCATGAGGACGGCAAGAAAAAAAAAATCATTTTAATAATAAACAAACTGCCTGACATCGGGATGGTTTCAACTACAAATATGTAATAATATCCATTACTGATTTATTAACTATCAGGCGTGATTGTCAACAAATTCATCTTTGGGCTACCGGGCTGGATTCACTATAGATGCATCTATGCCAGTCAAACGTAGCGCGAAAGCGGCGGAATCCGGAAGCGCCTCCTACACTAGCAAGCAAGCAGCAGTCATGGATGGAGTGTAGGGGGCGCTTCCGGCTTCCGCCGCTTTCGCGCTGTGCAGCAGTCAAACGTAGTTTGATCTATTTATATAATCAATGGTTTGCCATTAGTGCATAAATCGTCATAGTCTGCAGCAATTTTTAATCAAATTATGTTATGATGCCCGGAATGTTAAAAATAAAAAAGACTATCAGTTTATAATTTTTTTCTTCTTTGAATCAACACATTTTAATTCGATTTACTTAACATTGTTATTTCAGAAGCAAGTAAACATTTAAAAAATATAAATAATTGTTCATTTTTATTTGATCCACATTTTCAGTTATCGGGTGGATCTAACCTATTAATATAACTGACAATAGCTGGTTTTTTTTTAGTTGTTTTTCAAAAAGTTGAATATGCATATAAAAAATAAAATGGCAACTTAAAACTAAATAATAAAATATGTTGCAAAATTAACGAAACAAAAGTATCAATTTTACTTTTTCTTCCCTATGACTACAAAGCAAGGGCAAGGACGATTTCATGTCATGTCATGTAAGCACGTAGGGATTGGTTTAAATCTTATAAATGAATATTCATATCAAAACCGAAAGTACACTTTTTGAGAAAGGTTAAAATTGAGAGAGGTATTTCTTCCCATTTTAGACGAATGAAGTAACTTTTTAATATGAACTTTGACATTAACAGAGAAATAATAACTTTCGGTCTGTTGGCAGAGGGTTTTCCCCCAGATATCCGCCCTGTCGATTTAGCTCAACATGTCTTTTATTTAACAGGGGGTATTCGTGTTCAAAAAGTAGCACGCTTGCCACCTACCAGCTGGATTCTTCTTCTAACTTCTCACGAAGGTAAGTGCGTGAATGTGATCATCTTATGGACGTTTTAGCACATTCTGTCGTCAGCTAAAAGAATAAAACGAATCTTGTTTATGGTATGTGTTGTTAAAGTAGGATTAGGAAAAGTACACAATTGTGTATTCAATAAATTACCCAGGATTTTAAAATGTACAGATAATAAAAGTGTTTTTAAATGTACACCAGGATGCAATAATTAATATTTAATGTTATTTTTAGAGGTGACTCACCAAAGAGTTGATCAAAACGAGGAAACACAACGCTAATCTGATGATTAAAATCTATCTATCTATCTTTCAGAATGTTGTATTTATTCACTTGTTCATGTGTAAATAAATTTCTATCTATCTATCTATCTATGATTGGCACTTGATATTCCTTATTATACAAAAAATTTAAGTCACCCGTGCTATTTACCATTTACAATCCAGAGTTGCACAGTGTTGCAAAAGTAAAGCCTCTTTTAATTCTTTGGATTAAAGAAAATTGTAAGCTAATCTACTCTTAATTGTGTTAGCTCTAACTATTCCACATATTTCATTAATTTCTCTTAAAAGTATTATAATAGTACTTGAGGTAAAAAGGATGAGACTATTCTTGACTATTCTTAATATTTAAAATACAAATTTAAAATTATAATTTTTTTTGTGGTAAGTTTTCTTAGTTATAATTTTTAGAACGAAGTTTTATATTACTTAAGAAAACACAACCACAAACAAAATGCAAGAAAATAAAGAAAAGATTTTATGGTCAGCAGTGAAAAATTATATTTACAAAGATTGAATATATAAAGAAATGATATATCTTATTAAGTATTACCTATTTCTTGATCAGATCAGAAGAAATGTTTGGTGCAATTCAAGACATCAACATTTAATTACAGAGGCCAAACATTGACTATAAGGTTTGATCTACCACCATTGGACATTCCCTCACCTTTGGAGGATTGGATCAACATAGGAGAGGTTAATACTAGTAACATAATTTTACTTTATATTTATATCTTTTACAATAGATGCATTTGATATAATTAATAGAAGTAGCATAAATATTAAACAGTATATATGATTATATTTATATTTTTAGTATTATTTAAAGATCATGCAAGAAAACATATTTTATCTCATTTTGTCTGAAATAAACATGTTTCTGTTCATTTAATTGTTTGTTACATCTTCCATAATTCATTTTCTTGGGCATTTGATTTCAACATGTACATAGTGATAGTTTACTTTGGGAGGAAAATATGACTCAGTAATAAACATGAACACTTTGTGGTTTTCACTTACTGGATGAGAACACCCACAGTACTATTTTAATCCATTTGTTCTGACTAATGCCTAGTACTAGTAGTTGGTAATCCAACTTTATAATTTGCCTGTAATTGTTTGCAGTTTGATGAAAATATCTTATTTGAAATAAATTTAGTTAAAATAAAGTTACAAACTTTAATGATGCAGTCATATGAACTATGTAGTATATAATTTTGCAAGCCACATAATATGTCTATATTTATTTAGTACATAATATTTTAAAGCAAATACTTTATAATTAAAGAAAGAATTATGCACATATAATCTGCTAACCAAATGATCTGCATCTAGATAATTGACAGTACACTTGCAATACAAAATCACTGAAACTTTTACATTTATCTCTCATTCCACTTAATGCACACACATGCCAACAACTTGGCATCAGAGAAATAGACAGTCTTTTAACAAGTTATAAAATAACATTTTAAATCATTACATATTAAATATATATATAACTTAGAAGTTAGATGCAGATTGATGTTGACTTTCCATGACAAATCTTCCATTCCAATACCTTTTATTTTTAGTCCTATACTCTTATTCTACATGAATATTAATCTTGGTTTAAGCTATCACTAAACTAGTAAACACCATTCAGTTTGTAAGAATTCTTAAACTTAATGAGCAAAATGAGCTGAAATGATTAATTATGGCTCAGTCCTCACCCATAAACTTTTGTTCAAAATGTATAGACTAAGAACAAACTAGATTAGCATGTAGAACATTAATTACAATTTATTAAATGATAAAAAATGATATTGTAAAGTTTAATAATAATGATAGGGGTGGAGACTAGTTTCTGTTTCTCCTCTAAAGTAGTAAATGGACAGTGAATATTATGAGCATTATAAACAGTCCCTTTATGTGAATTTAAATAGTAGGAGGCAAATATTTGATGTGTAAACTTCACACCTTCAAAAGTTCATGTGTGGATTAACACAGTTAAATGCTTGTTATTAATGTTAATAACAGATACTAATATAATCATTAAGAATGCTGAGTAGTGGTGATATGAAGAGATAATATATATATTTAATATGAGATGAGGTAATGTGGATTAGATGATAGGCCTGTTTGTAGTTTACCACATATCTGAATGCTGAGGGAATTTGAGGAAGGAAATGTTTATACAGTTTTCTTAGTGCAAGGTTTCAAGAACAAAATTAAATGAATATTGTCTCTGTAAACAGTGTAAATAGATGCACACACACTGGCAGTCCTCAGAAGTAAAAAAAAAACAACCAATGGATACAGCATCCAACATTTGTATGATCACTTGGTATAACAAAAAACAGGACCTGTTCCCTCACAAGTGGTCACCTCTTACAGCACAGAAAGAATCCTTATTCTGTTAACAGCTTTTTGCTTTAATGTTAGGCATGACCAAACCTCAAGTGTCAGCATAAGCAGGCAACAGAGCTGACTGTGAATGAAACTGGATTTAAAATAAAGAACGAAACAAATAACTTTAACATTCTTACCCAAACAAATAAATACTAATAGTTTTAGTAATCAAAAATTCATGTACACATCATTGTTGCTCTGATGCAAATGTCAGCAATCTTTTATGAGTACTGTGCCAATGTAATGCTATGAGTATGAAGTAACCCTAAGTACCAGGTTCATTTTTTAAAATAGACCCATGTATAATTTTCTAAGAAAAAAGCAAAGTAGATAGGTAGTTAGATGTTAAATGAATCACAATAATCAATAATAATAATAATATACCAACCACCTTCACAATGCACTGCATGTTTATATGCCCACACAATTTTACATATTTTGTCTATAAATTAATGCTTTTTTAAAACTTGCTGCATGCTATTAAAAACTGCTCTGCATGCCAGGCATGGCAAATATGCCATAGCTTGCTGACCTCTGCTCCAACTCATCATATAAAAAAAATTGTAATACATGTATTGATGTAATCTTGAAATTAAGAAAGATGCAATAATTACTATGACTATGATAGTTTACTTAATCATTAATTCCACAATGATTTCTGGTTAAAGAATAAAATGCTCATATCTTACAACTATACAAGTCATATGAATTGTTTACAGATGTAGTTTTTCTATTGAAGAAAATGGATGAAAATTTATATAGTCAACTGATGTGAGCCCAAGTCTAACATAGTACAGTTAGAGTGCTCTCCTTGGTCTCTTATGCTATTACTATTAGTCTCATTGAAGGGATTGAAGATTTATTCTAATGTCATAGAAATGGAGAAACTTCCAACATCAGTTCAGTTCAATTTTACTTTTAGACACTTTGTTGTAATGGTTTTAGATCTGTTTGCTCTATTAGACCAGGGATGCGCAAACTTTTTAGGCCAGAGGGCCAAATTTCCAATTGCTACAAATGCTAGTGCGCGGAGGGCTGTAAGTCAGATTGCACATGGATGGTTCAGTAGAAAAAAAACAACACACATAATGAAATAAAGTCCACTGGCTGCGGTTTGTGCACCCCTGATATAGACAAAGGGGAAACTAATCTTCTAATTTTCTTGCTTTCTGATGTTGGGTGACTAATTATTGTGAACAAAATATAATGAGTTGGCTTAAATTTAAAAAGAAAAGTTTCCTCAGTCAGGTGCTTTAGAATAACACTCTCTACAAATTACTTTATGTTACTGTCATAAAATAATAAATACTGAAATATAGTCTCCTATCTACCTGTATTTTAACAGTATTATCCTTAACTAATTTTATAAAGATACAAACTGTATCTTAAATAAATAGAAAATAATAGTGATCATACACATTTTTTATTGTCATGAAATAATAAAAACATTATTTTCTAACTATCTCAACAATAGTATTATTTTTAACTCACTTTATTAAACTTGAAGTGTACCTTCAATAAATAATTAAAATGATTAAATACTCATTATGCTCTACAAATATATCAAAATTTTGGATATGAGAAACATCTGCCACATAACCAAAATGTCATGGGATACTCAACCTGAATTAGCTGCTTGTTATTGGAAATTCAAATATTGAAGGGTCTATGCAAATCCAAAACTAATAGAGGTTTCGAAACTGAGTAAAATTCACATAGTAAAGAGTCTCTTCAAATCCATGTCTGTATAAACGTTTTTAAATTGAGTAAAATTCCAATACCCAAATTTAAAGATTTTCTGATTTCAGATTGAATGATTTTAAATTTTGTATTTATTCTTAATTCATTTTGTAAAATACAAAGGAAGCAACATCATTATAAGTATAACCTAGTTCAGTAGTTGCCTGATCTTTGCTACATGTGTTCATAAAATCAATTTAATCTTGATCTCAGTAAATTAAAAATAAAAGTGAATAAAATCATGGAAGTTTTGTATTATCTGTTAATCAGCTAAATAGTATATTCTGAAATTTTTGGGGGAGTGGGTGGAGCAATATGGATAGTGCCATGGATTATACCATGATAATTTTAATATTGAAGTTTTTATTATTTCATCATATTAAAAGTAAGATTGTCAGTGATATATTTGTCTTATGTGTTGCACTGCCAAAGACTTGTTCTACAAATGAACATTGTGTAATACTTAACTATAATTATTACATATATTTTTTTGTGTTATGCTTAAGTTTTACTCCTGTATACTTGTATCTTGTGTGTGATGTTTTAACTTGTAATTTATGTTTATTATTTCAGCAAATGAATTCAAACAAAATGGATACAGACTCCAGTGAGACAGGTTTACCATATGAGCAAAGAAGTCCTTCTGTGGCCTGGCATGGGCCCCAGTTTCCAAGTCCTTATTCACATAATCCGGGTGCTGATGATCAGGGAATGCCACACCAATATTATAATGTTAGGTATGGCATGCCCCCATATCAGTACCCACCACAACCAGGCATGTTTCATCCATATTCTTCTGTCAGAATGAACAGGTTTGGAATGGAACCAATTGCATCACCAGGGCATGTGATTCATGGATTTTCAGAAATGAGCTTAGGGGAGGGCAATCTTGTTGACCACAGTGACCAGCAGATTTCATCTTTGGAATTATATGGAAGCCGTACTGGTGTAGGAAATGATAGCATGCAGTCTGCAGGTATTCCATCTCAACATTTGCCAAAATGGGCAGTCAGATTAATGTTTTGTTACATTTATTTATCTTAAAATATGTGAACTCTTTCTGGTACAAAACAAGATATAATTATCTAGTCTGTTCTAAATACAGCATAAAATTGTTCATGAAATGAACAGACAGAATAATATTTTTACTTTGCTATTGCACTTTTCAATATACTAAACTTATTATTTAAGAAATAAATATGGTTAAAAAGGTATAATTGTAATGCAACATATTTTCGTCAAGGAAGGAATACCCCCCAAAAAGAAAACTAAATTGTATAAATCATTTAGATATCTGATGAATTCTTAGTAGATTTCAAAACTGACTTATTTTTAAAGTAATAAACCTAAATAGTAACCATAATAAAAATAAAAGCTTTCTCTCTTTAAATGAAAAGATGTAATAGTCATACTTAAAAAAAACGTGATCAGCTACTAAACATGAATGAATGTTATTGAAATAAGCTATTCTTTGATTGAATATGTGTGCAAGGTTTCCTATTCTTATCTTCATGTGAATTGCTAGATGTATTTCTGTATAAAAATGTTTAAAATAAAATTACTGCTTACAAATTTAATACTTTTAGATACCTTTTAAATTAAGATAGTCTATGGTGAAATTATTGCTTTGATAATTGATAAGTTAATAAAATAATGCTTCTATTGTTTTAATTGTAATAACATGATACACCTGTTAGTGTTAATGTTATTGGAGTAAAAAAAATTCCTTTTGTTTGAAATTTTTCAGATTTTTCTATAATATCTGTGGACAAAGGACCAGTGGAGCAAGAAGGACGGCGACAGTACTATCTAAAAGTAACAGAGTTACCTTCTCACATAACAGAGCAGGAGTTACGTAATTATTTCCAGGACCGCAAGCAATGCAGTGGAGGCCCTGTAGAGCGTGTGGTCTTTAACTCTGAGGAAAATATGGCAGCCGTTTATTTTACCAACAATGATGGTAGAATGACTGTATTTTCTTTTAAATATCTATTTCCAGATTTTATTTTAAGAAAAGTGCATTTATTATTTCATATTCACAAATGCAAGCATGCACACACACACACAATCATACACATGTACACAGTTTGAAGTACACATGACTTTTGGAAATAAAATATTTTAATACTCCAATAATTTTTAATTAAATAAACATATTTAGAAAAATGTTTCCTTGATTTAAACTTATTTTTTTTAAAAATACTGATTTAAGTTCTTTTCTGATGTCAATCAGTAAACTGATATTATACTGAAAAATTCCTGCTCAGTAAATAACCTACTAATCTCTTACTTAGAAAAATAAGAATGTTACAATCTATACAGAATAGAAATTCTAAACAGACTACAGAATAAAGAGAGTAGACAAATCTTCAGTTAGATTAATAATAATAATAATAATAATAATAATAATAATAATAATAATAAAACTCGTGAACACACTGAAATAAAAACAAAAAACAAGTTTCTTCAAATCAGTTTTTGTGGTTGAGAAAAACCCTGAGATTATCATGTCCTTCATAATTTTAAAACATCCTTTGGGGTACAGAAAAATCTCCAAAAAAGTCTAGATCCAGGAGAATAGAGGGAATGTTGGTTATACTTAAACCAGAGATACTGAATGCTGATCATTCGCATTAAAATATTTCGAGAAGAACTGTTTAGCATACCCATTATAATTGTCTATCACAAAGCATGGGGATCTCACTAATATATATTTTATAATTTTAATTTTGTTAGAAAAATAATCCTTGTAATTTCATTATAGATTTGAAAGGAAGCCATAATTTTTATTAAAATTAAAATATTTTTTAATTGATTAATGAGGAATAAAGTTTACTAAAAATTGTGGTCATTAATAAAAACTTGTTTTGCTTTCTTTGAAAATATTTTACTCACATACATTGCAGTTTCTAAAAGCACAAACAAAAGTACACTTAAGAGTGACTTTTTAAAAATTGTTATTGCAACATACTTTTTTGTCCTAATTATTTGCTGAAACTAAAATTACTGCATTTAAAATTGATTTGTTACAAAAATAATAAAGTATATTCACAACTTTGCTAAGCAATTAACTTTAATGTTGAAACTTTTCAAATAAGAAAAAAGTAAATAAAATAAGCTATAATATAGTTAGAGATACATTCAATGAAATAGAATTTTTCTTTTTTTAAAATTTAACATTTTTAGCTATTTCTCTTCTAATAGTGAAAGAATCTGTATAACAGGGGTGCACAAACTTTATAGGCCACAGGGCCAAATTTCCAATTGATAGTGTATGGTGGGCCACAGTCAGATTGTACATGGATGGCTCAGTAGGAAAAAAACAAAACAAATAATGAAATAATGTAATAAAAGTTTACTGCGGCTTCTGAGTGGATACCTCAGCAGAAAAAACCCCTAATATTTCAATGTCTGCACTACTCCAGTGTTCAGATTAATATTAAGAGCTCTTTGCAGGCCACAAATAATGGTAACATCCTAAAGTCCTCTGGGGGCTGCACAGAGCCCTGTTTTGGGCCACAGTTTGTGCACCCCTGCTGTATAAGATTTGTACTTTTTTTGATGAGCTGATAAGTATTAAGAATATATATAGATAGATAGATAGATGGATGTAAATTGTCTCTTGATGGTAATTTTAGTGGTACAGTGTATGATGGTAATGGTAGTTAGAATGAAGATGCTACAGAGCATGTTTGTGCCAGCATAAATATTGATGATAATTTAATTGGTGCAGTATGTGATTATATTGACAGTAAGAATGAAAAATTCACAAAACGTGTAGTTAATGAGTTATAAATAATATTTGTTGATAATTTCAGTGGTGCAGCGTGTGGTGTCACAAGCTCCCTTCTTAATGAAGGGGAAAAAGATTCGTGTAGAGGTGGGTTCAAGCAGTCATCAAGAGGAATCTCGGGAGGAAATTTGCACTGTGGAAGTCAGGGGCCTAGACGAAGAGGACTTTGAGATAGTGTCACTGTATTTTGAAAATCCCAAAAAAGGTGGAGGTGATATTAAAGAACATTGGTGGAGTGAAGATAAGAAAGTTTTGTATATCACCTTTACTGATTCTAAAGGTGAGTAAGAAAATTTACATACCAGAGTTTTTCCTAAGATTTTTTATTTACAAATTCTGCTTTTAGATTTAATCTTTGGTTAATATGTTTATTTTCTAAAGAATTTTTATATGAGTGTGGATAAATATTGCCTTTTTAGTTTTTAAGTATGTTTCTTGACATAGATGGATGATACAGACCAGCTTACCCTTTCAGATTTACCATTATTACCACGGAGCTCTGACTGAAGTTATGCTATTATGGAAGATTACGGAGAGATCAAAATTTCGTTCATTTATTTTATTCTTCAAAATTTCTAACTCTTTGCTGTAAAGCTGCCATTTATACATTAATATGAAAAGTATAATATCAATTTGAGTATTAAATTTCAGATTTCCCTCCACTGAATTTTCCTTTTGTGCATGCATATTAAAATAAAATGCACCCTTGTCAATATTCATTCTCAGATCTTGGTGACTTATTTATTCAAGGATAAATTGAAACATGTTTTAAAAAGAAGTAAGAAGGTCCTCCTACACTGATAGTGTAGGAAGACCTGTTAATAAGACACCAAACCTTCAAAAATTTTATCCAAAATATTTGGAATTTTGGCCTTTTTGAAGAAATCTTTTGTCTCAGATAATCATATTCATTGCACCACATGTAACTTCAAATTTTCATGTAGCCTTCACAGTATCTAAATCTCATTTGGATATTAGTGAATTGAAGAAGCAGACTCTGAACTTTAATTGTTTGTGGTTTAAAAGGGAATAGGTTTAGAGAAACATTGAACCATCAAATGTGGTGCCACACATGCCAGACAATTTCAGAGCACAATCTTCCTCTGGATTCTACTGATTTTTGCTTTCAATAACGTAAAAAAAATATTTTCTAATTCAAAGATGCTTCATGTATATGTTCAGCTAGATGTATAGTGATAAATTATTATCCATACACTGCACATAGTGAAGAAAAAGATGATAAATCTTATCTACCACTTTATAAAGAAATAATTGAAATAGTTATACACAAAATACTGTTAATGAATTTTCTTACAATAAGCTGTAAACGTTTTCCAATATTTACAAATAAAGTGAAACTGCTCCTGAGAAAATCAAAGATATTGTATTAAAGTAATGAATTCACATGTGATTAAATTGCTGTTAAACAAAGAATAATCAACAATTTTTTGGTGGTTATCCTAATGTATCAGTAAGTCAAGATAAACATTTAGGTTTTTGAAACCCAGACATCAACATTTAAAAAAAACACTTACTATTCTATATGAAATAAATACAAACTTTTATACTCTTGATTAGAGACCATATTTTAAAAAATATATTTAATTATAATAATACACTCTATTCTATTCAATGTACCCACTATGGTGCTCAGCTGTGCAGCTCATTAAAAAATGCTATGCAGCAGTTTTGGTAGCAAGCTCAAACAACCGCCATTTCCGTACACACAGGAAAAGTTCTGCACACATGGGAAGTATATTAGAGGGAATGTTGATTCTGTTATATGTAAGATAACTAAAATGTTATTAAAGTTTTTTTGGGGGGGGGTTGTTTATTGTTTTTAATGATAAATATTTTATATTGTTTCAATATTTTTTATATAGAGGCACACTGAAGTATTGTAATAATTTAAATTAAATTTACTGAGTGTTTTTGATTTATTATTAATTGAAATGACTAATTTCTTGTCAGATATACAGCCAGTGTCATTTCATTCATGTAATATTTTCTTGGAAACTGTACATTTATTATCTGCTTATAACAATAAAGTGAACAAGTTACTATTAATATTTAATAATAAATAATAGAGGAAACAAAAATATTAAAAATACATGTGTTCTAAAATTTTACACTATTCATTTATTTTTCTGTTAAGCTAATCATTACCATTCGTTTTTTTCTACCTTCTGCTCAAATGCTGCCAGAACTTCATAAAACTAATTTTAGTTAGTCACAAATTTTTTCTTGTTTAATTTTAATCAGGCTAAAACTCACATTTTCTCATTAAAATTAGTATTGAAATGCCCAAATTTGAAAGACTTCATTGCATCATTAGATAAAACACCTTCACAAATACTGCACTAAGGCATTGGTAGTGCACCTGCATCTCTGGTGCTAAAAAATCCAACTAAACTTACTGTTTGAAGAGTCATATTTCCAAGTGAAGTTAGTACAAATTATTTTAGTTGTTGATGTTGCAGTGTTATGTACAGTGCCATCATCTGATGCTTCACTACTTTTGTGCTTGGCATGCCTCTTCTTCAAAAAGTTGCCCACTAGGCCTTACTTTGTCCTCTAATTAGGGTAATTAGGGTAATAATGAATATCAATTCTGTTGCCAGGCATGGATCTGAACATTATATTTGTGTCTGACTCCCACACAGCCAGGACAATGTCGAATTTACAAAACTGGGTTTTATAATGCATTAGGTTTAAGATTTCTCTATTTCTCTCTCAATAATGACTGGCTAAAGTTTTTAATGTGCTTGGCATCTTTCTGGGTGAAAAAAAATACTAAAAATACTCCAACTGTGATAGTTCTAAATCTAGCAATATAAACAGTTTAAATGTGAGAAATGTACTCTCATGAAAACTAAACTTATCATGAATAATTAGTGTTTCTAAGTCCAGCAATGAAATATCATCTATTATGAACATCCGTAAATGTCAGTAACCAAAAAATAATAATGATTGTGATATTCAGACCATATGTTATTTCTAAGGTGTTGAGTTATACTTAGCAAAATGGTGATAGTATATTTTATTAGAAGCAGTGTGTGTTCCACAAATCTTTCTATTATGTGAGACATATTTAGGTATAGTTTAAATCTTTGTACAGTTACAATCAAAATCTGTCATTCAGTCAGCAGTCCCATTTTGGAACTGCTATGTTTCTCTTGGTGAAATCTTTCTGTACTAGAACTAACTTTAAAATTGAGTTCAACAAGAGTTACATCATTTTCTTCAAAAGAACTGTCCCCATTGCTAGTTTTGCAAAGACAAACTGATTTTGTACAACTGCACATGTTATCATTTCTGAAACCTCTTCACTTCTAGTGCAGTCTTCTTTTTTTTTTATTACATAATTTTGATTCTTTATTTACATTACATAGTGTTTCTCATCATTATAAAATAAATTAGACACTGCAGACTCATACAGCAGTGCTGCAGATCTATGTTCTTCACTGATATAATTGCATTGTAAATGGTTAGTGAAGATTGACCATCTCTTTTAGTGTCATTAGCATTCACTTAAGTTCTGCATTATAATTGGTTAGAGGGAAAATTTATGCTTGGCCAGTCAGACAGAAAAAAGGGTAAGCTGCCAATTCAAAATTAAAAACTACAGGATCATGGTCAAAGTTGCAAGGCCCATTGAAAGATGTAACTCATCAAATTTGAAAATTCTTACAAATAATAACAGTTCTGTTATTAAATTAAAAGTTGTAGCACACATAGAGTGCATGTATGTTTTTAAGATAAAATATTTGATAGATGAATATTTCTAATTTCAGACAATGTTAAAAAGTAAATTCTCAAAAATAATTGACCAATTCTCTATTTTTCCATTTTTGCCTTAATCGGGCTTAGTGATTTTGTCCAGGTTTTTGATGAGTCACATATATATTAATTTTAAAGTATAAACAATAAAAAATTTTGAAAGAAAGTCCTTGTTATTTGCCTTTGTATATTAAGTTTTTAAACATTAAGTCAAACACATTATTTTACCCTCATTTCATAATTAGGTAAGAGTATCAAATGATCCCAGGTATCATACTTCTAAGAATCATATTTTTGCACAACATTCAATTAAATTAATGACTATTATTACTTAATTAACTATTTTAATTAATAGAGATTTTCTCAGATCTGGCAAATACCTAACAATGTGAGCCATGCATGTGCATTACATGGAGCTACCTGCCAAATGTTGTCTAAGTTTCAAGTTGTTTGTGCTTACAAGTGCAAACTATGGCACTCTGGCATATTAGATTTCTTTTTGTTCCTAGAGGGTTTCTGAGGACTGGCGACTGATCACACATGGACTGACACTGGCCTGCAGACCAACACTTTGAGAAGCACTGCTCTAGAGTTTCTTTAAGGCTAAAGCATGCAGAAACATGATGAGTTTGGAGATGAATAACTTGATGCATATCATACCCATTTCATAGAACAGTTTATGTCTCAAAAATTTATTAAATTGCATCTTCAGTTGAAAACATTATATTTTAATTATGTGTTGAAGCCAAATTGCATAGACATAACTTATATTTGTTTTGTTTTTTTTAAAAAAAAAATATGCCAGCTTATCCCTTTCATCACTTTTGGCTGTTTGCAAGTAATATTTTTAGCTGGCAGGTTGGTTGTCTGAACAGATTGACTTAACAGCAAATAAAATTATAGTTTTCTAGCAAGCTGCTATGTAGCATATTTCATAGATCTGCTTTAAAAACAAGAAGTTTGGATTTCCTTATCTATGAATCTAATGTAAATATTTTACTAATTTTAGTCTGTTTGAAAAGTGCCATTTAGATTCTGCTTCAAAAGATTAGCTCTTCTCTGACATCTTGCAAAATGTTTTGCATCTTCAACTAATACTGATATTCCAAGATGGCAATCCTCTAATTCAGACTCTTTTGAAATGATAATGAGCAACTGATGAAAGTCCTTAATATAATGTTTTGAGAACAATCTTAACTACCATGTCTGACATATGGCTGGTGTTAGATATTTCTCTGTCTGCAAGACTTTTTAAATGTCCTTTATAATTATATATTTTACAGTGGCAGAGCATTTGGCAAATAGTAAGCATACAATGGCAGGAAAGGATCTTACTGTTACTCTACACCAGCCCCAACAAGACGAAGACAATCAGTGTACAGTGGAAGTGCGTGGATTTGATCCTGACAATGAAGAAGTATATCAACTTTACTTTGAAAACTCTAAAAAGGGAGGGGGAGAAATTGCAGATATTTCAATGAATGAAGATAAGAGTGTCATGTACATCACCTTTGAATTGCCTGAAGGTAACTCTTATTTTTTATAAATTTTGTTATTATCAAAGTGAATTTAAAGAGTTTAGGCAACTATTTAACATTTTACTATCATGCTTCTGTTATTATCTTAAAAGCAAGTATTTGCCCAGCCATACTAAACCACAAGGTATATAAATGTTTCTCTAGCACATTTATTTTCTAAAGAAATTTAATGTGCAATCTTGTATGTATTATTATGTACATGTATGTTGTGATAGGAGAACTATTGAGAACTATACAGTCTGTCCCCAAGTTATTCAACATAGTAATAGAATGCATTATAAAATAATTAACAAAGAAGATTTAATCCAAGTTGATAACATGCATTACTGTGGACATGTGGCTGGTGAAAGCATATATTATATCCTATTAGTAAGTGTCTCAAAGTTGGTGTCTGACATTTTGAACATTTGCTTAAAGATGATTCCCTGTTGGGTACAGAAGATAGGTCATCTTGTATTTTTTTTTGTTTATTAAAATTAAGAATTTTAGTTAGAAAGAGCATCTGCTAATTCTGAACAAATTCATTGCAATTGCTGTTCTTTGATTTAGTTGCAGAGCGGGTTGCAAAGTCCTCCCACATAGTTTTAGGACAGAAACTTCAGGTGAACATTGCCCCCAAGCTGGACCTCAACAATCGGACAAGCACTGTAATGATCAAAGGGTGTGACCTAAAGAAGGAAGAAATGTATAAAATGTACTTTGAAAATCCCAAATATGGAGGTGGGGATATCAAGGAAATGAGAGTGGACACAAAACTCCAAGCAATTTACATCACATTCGAAAGTCCAGAGGGTAGGTGTAATAGTTTGTTAATTAATCTTTTTGCATTATTCTTGATACTTCATTAGCTATTTATCGACACAGATTTCACAATATCTATATTTATATAAAGATTATGTAGTATATAGCATTTATTTCATTTACCTAAACTATCCTTCTGTATTCATAGTCACTTAATGCATGGCTTGAAAACTCTTCAATTCAGCAGTTCATATAAATTATGTGTCTTATCTCTTATAAAAATTGTGTAGATTCTTATTATCTTCCTGCTATTTGTCAGTTAAACATTTATCTGTTTTTATTTTAGAATTATGAGTACTAAATTTGTTATAATCTTAAAATAAAAATTTCAAGATTTAGTACTTTACAAGAATCAGTACTTAAGTATGATTCAGCAGAAAGTGAAATCATTTTCATATCCATATGTACTTAAATAATAATGTTTAAATATATTTATTGCTGTTAGAGATTTTATACATTACTTGCTGGCTGCTGTTACTTCAGTTGCAGAAACAGTTTGCAACAGACCGCAAATAGTATGTGGACATGAAGTTGAAGTGACTTTGCACAGACCTCAAGCTTCAGTTCTCAGACAGAAGTCAAGAGAAGAGCGAAAAGAACAAGAGGAAGCACTGCCACGAACAATTCAAGTGACTGTTGGACAGCATCTTGAGTCTGAGGACACCTACTTATTCTATTTTGAAAATAAACGTCGAGGTGGTGGAGATGTGGAGAAAGTTGATATTATCAAAGAGAAAGGACTTGTCTTGGTCACTTTTGTCAGCCCTGAAGGTATGTTTAATATTGTATGTACAATTATGATAATACAAACTTGTGGGGTTAAATGTTTTCTCTGTAGATCCTTAGTAAAGATGATAAACCAGAAGTATTCATAGATCCTCCGCTTTCCATGGGGCAAGTTCACCTTGTACCATTCTTGCTTTGGTATGCTCCTAGATATGACATTGTCACTTTTTTTTGTGCTGGAGGGGGGGGAAGAAATAAACAAACATCGTCGTTGACATGGTTCTCTCCCTGGAACACTGGATGCAAACATTCTCCACTACTGCTCGTTTCATGACAATCTATCGTTGCCTATGTTACATTTCAGTATTTGTTTAGAGAACCTGTCTCAGCATGAGGATTTAAAGATTATTAATTTTACAACATTCACCTATGCTGATGACAGACTGGTTGCCAGATTTACCTTCAGTCTCTAATTAACTTCCTTGGTCTAGATGTTAAATTTAGTGACAGACAAACCTGTGTAATAAAGCACGAACTGGGTATGTTATCTAATTACAACTAATTATGCATTCAAACATCCATCATCTTGACACTGCCCCCAACCCAGTCCTAATTGGTCTTCCATGCAATAATTGGACAACTTCTGTAATTAGATAACAATAAAAATATTTAATAAAATTAACAATTAACAAAAGGTAATTCCATACATCAAATTCCCAATATGATTGTGGAGCATTAGCATTTAACTGTAGCTGACTATTTTTAATCTTTCCTTAAAGTAAAGACCTGAAGGGCACTCGTCTTATCTTGACCATTGCTTAGTGACTAATTATAAAATTTTCTTACAACTTGCAGCATTTATTGTCTAGATTTTGTTCATATCATTATATCAAAATTTCCCAAAACTGACATGTACCTCATTTTGATAAATATATTAGCTCACTCATTGACCATCTTTAAGTTTTATTTATAATAAACAGTATTTTATAATTTTATATAAAAATTAGCTTGGTTTTTGGCTAAAATGAAAAGATCCATCTCAAAGGCAGTAAATAAAAACAAAAAAACTCGGAAGCTTAGTGTTAAATTTTATTAAAGTTGTTTGTAAAATATTTTGAATGGCTTTTCTTTTTTGTAGTAAGTTGATTATTGTTCATTTACTTTTTGTGCACAATATTTTTACATCTCTTATAGCTTGTTTTGCACATTATCTTGAGTCAACATTAAAGCAGCTTCTTTCATGATAACTTTTTCATTAGTTGTATTATTTTTTTAACAGTTGCTGAACAAATAGCGGATAAAAAACACACTATCAATGGCCAGAATGTTGAAGTGAAGTTGTACATTCCACCCAAACCACGGCCAACCTATCCCAACAAACTGCTGGTGCAAAATGTTAAAGATTCCACAACTAGAGACTGCCTTTCTATGTTTTTGGAGAACATTACTGGACTTGAACCAGAGGAAATCATATACGGTGATGAACCTGGAGTTGTGCTCATCTCATTTCATGAAGAACCAGGTTTGTGTTTCAATTCCTGAAGTGGAAAAAAAAATACAGTTTTTAAAGAAATTATTAGATATAACTGGGTTCGTAAATGACAATTAAATTCTTTATGACCTATGATACAAAGTACCACAGACTTGATCACTTTGGGCAGGTACTGAGGTTAGTGTTATAACTGAGGGGTAATGTAGACAGCAAGACTCTGGAATTTCATCTTTTTCACTTTTTTTTATACCTCATGTCAGATTTTAATTTCATGCATGGTAAACTTTTGGTAAGGAGTAAAATAATTTCTTTTGATTATTTTACAATTATCAAGTGAAAATAAAAAATTAACTCCCTGCAAAATAGAGATAATGCCTGTTTGTATTTGAACTGGGAAAAGGTGTGTAGAGAAATCACTATTTCTAAGTTAACAACCATTTCAACTTGGAAAAGGTGTGTAAGAGAAATCAGTGTTTCTTAAAGTTAACACCTTTAGGTGGAAAGTAAATGCAGCAAGATGTTTCTTTATTAATTATATGTATTGACTAAAAAAAAATATTATTGAAATATTGATTAACTTGCTTATCCTCTTTCTTATTCCACATTAGTGATTGTCTACATGCATTCAAGAGCAAAGAAACATAACAATTTTGAATCTGAAACAGCAATAAAATTGAAATTCTTTCTACAATAATTAATATAAGAAGGTTATGTAATCTTATTTCATTGTCAGTGTGGGAAGATTCCCCCACCTAATTTTTTTCTTCTGTTCTTTCCCAGTAGACCTAGACCACACCACCAGTGTTTTGAAATGAATAACTAAACTAGGCACATTCTATGGTAATCATGGTAACTGAGTTTTGGAACTAGTTCTTGGCTAGTTCTAAGTTAGAAACTATAACATTTTTTAAGGATTGGAACAAATTCAGTTTAACTTTAAGTATTTGTTGTTTGGTATTTCAAATAATTGTGTGTGTGTAGTGAACCCTGGGCATCTATGTTTAGCTTTTATTTATTTTATTTACTTTTCCTTCTCCACATACTTTTCCTTCCACCCAAAACCCAACTTACTTAACAAACTGTCAACACCATTTAATATTTTATTTTAGTATATTGTATATAGTATAATGATATCTGCACAGCAAAGGAAATAAAAATATAGGAAAATCCTATTAGGATAATAAATCAATAGAGCTAAATAAAAAAAAAAAACCAACTTAAATAACATGACCAATTCCTAAATTAAGTATAGTCTCGGATGGTGAAAAGTATTGCAAGGCATTTTCAAATACGAGATCAATTGAAAGAGCTGAAACAGATTTTTCTCTGATGAACCCCATGGATGTGCTTTTGATGCAGGCAGCACTCTTGGGAAGAATTGTGAACAGTTAGTGGACAACACTATAAGATCTATAGATAAAATATGCTTACACTTGTATGATATATACAGTGGACTTGGGCTTTGTGATGCCCAGATACGCTAGGGAAAAGATGACAACAAACATGATGACTGCATAGGAAACTACAAACTAGGAGCTGATGAGACCAGGCTTAGAACCCTTTTCCCAGCTCTTTCTCTCTCAACATAGGTCTTCTCCCTGTCCAAGGAAATAATATTTCTGTAGGTGTTCATGCACCTGTCCATGAAATCAATTAGGAAGAAATGAGCAAACAACAATCGTTTTGTGAATAAATTATGCATTAAAAGGGAAATCAGTTTGGTGTGAACATTCAAAATGATTTGTAGCTGTATACTACACATGTCACAGAGATGGGGGGACTCAGAATTAATATTTTATTTCACTAATCACGTACATACCACGTAAACAAAACGCGAAGTAAGGGAGGTAATTCGCGGTCAAGGATGCATTTTGTAATGCCTCACACCCTAACACTTAGATAACTTTTAATCTCTAAACACTAGTTCATCCACTTATATCATCTAGATAAGACAGACTGTATGGAGACATAGTATGTGTATATTATTTCACGCAAATGTGTATATATATATATATATATATATATATATATATATATATATATATATATTTAAGAAGGGTTTTTATATGAATAAGTTGTATTCATAGATGCATGTGTGCATGCATACTTGTTTATGAAGAAGAAAGCCAATGCATAGTAGAAGTGACCGGGGTCAAATGTTGTTTAAGAAAGCCAATGCGTATTAGAAATGACCACAGAGAGTGAAGAAGAAAGCCAGTGCGTATTAGAAGTGACCGGTCAAGAGAGCATGTGGCGTGACGAAAATAGACGTTCAAGGACAAAACCAGTCACAAGACTAAAAACTTCTAGAAGGTTCTACAGTTCTCAAAATTGTACAACATATACCACAAGAGGGGTTGGGAGTCAAAATACACTTTGCAGCAACCACAAGAAAAAACATACATAATCAGTCATGATGCTATCATATTAATGAAATAGCTCAGAAAGTAAAGAAAGTGTGTATACCCTTATCCTGGAGACAGGGATAAAAATCCTAAAGAATGCTGTTAGAGAGAGCTAACACCCTTCAGAAAACTTGAAAAAGTGTACGGTCAGACATCTCTACCAATACCCCAAAATGGCACTCAGAGGGGACACTACTTATCAATCTGTTGCTCTAAGGTCTCTTTCATTTTTATTGAGTAGGTAGGTCCTTTGCTCTGGTTTGCATGCATAAGTAACCCATTCATGCTTCTGTTATATGATTGCCTGGTTTTATGATTGAAAAATGTAATTGTCACAATCCCCCAAAACTCAAAACATAGTACTTTAAAGTGAAAAGCTTGGAAAGGATGGGATACAAATGACTGGTTTCAGCAATTTGCACATGTGTACTGGAAAGGATTTATTTGTCATCCCATGAAATATCTAGAGGGCCACTTGAAAGCCAGTACCAGTTTGAGAATAATCCTGAAAAATTCTATCCACATTGATCATTGATGTATCACCAACCAACACTCAGAGCAATCCAGATTTTTAATAGATAATGAGTAAACATATCTCAGAACATAATGTTTTGTGTCACACTGCTTTCACTGTGGTTTTTTTTTTATCTGATTTATTTTTTATCTGAAACTGCCTACTTTTAATACGGATTTATACACAAACCTACTTGTTTTGGGTTACATCACTTTAATTAATTATTTTTGTACACAAGCTACTTATTTCAGATTAAAGCACTGAGTTAATTCTTTAGCTTAGCAGTTTATCTCAAATACTCAGGATTTAACAAATTTTGAATAAATTTAATACTATGCTTTCATTTATGAAAGCTGTGAAAATTGGTGATTTTACTACTAGAACATTGTAGAGACCGTATTGTATATCAGTTCCATACACTAATATAATACTGGATGAAGTTAGGTAGTTAAAGCAGATATGTATCAAGAGCAAACTCATGTCAGACCTAACTTGTAAAAATGAAAGATCTTTGCTAAAACTCATGCTAAAGGTGCCAAACTGCATTGTATGGATATTGGAATCTTATTATTTTTATTTCAAAGTAATGTTCTTTTCATCCAGATATTGATTGAAATTCATTTTTTAAAAATCTTTCTTAGTAAAAGGTTAGAGATAATTTTTGCTTGCTTCCAGACTTCAACAAAATTCAAGAATTGACCCAGAAGAAAAAATTGGAAGGAAATCAATTGTCTGTGTCTAAGGTTCCAATTTCCAATTGTTTGATGGTGGAGAACCTGAATCCTCTCACCACAGAAGACACAGTGTCGTTTTATTTTGAGAACAAGCGCAGTCTTGGTGGACCAGTGGAGCGAGTGGAAATGGTGACTGGTGAAAATAGGTGTTTGGTCTACTTTGAGGATCATCAAGGTGAGAGAAATTTTTAAAAAATCATAATTAACCCTTTTGACCCTGACTCAATTAAGAAGTAATTGGCTAAAAAGATGATTGGAATTTGACAGAATTATTTGGACATGATGGGACATCCTTTTTGACATGATATTGTGAGAAATCTAAACATCAGACATATAGAGAAGTATATATATATTTATAAACAGGACAAACTGGAGAAAAAGTACAATATATAAAAAATATGCCTTGCCTTGAAAACAATATGAATCAAACACAACAGACACTATTGATTTTTGTCTTCATAAAAATAGTTTCTCTGTTCTTCATCATGCACAGGTAACCACGGTTTGCAAGGTGCGATCACGTCTTCATCTCACTTTCACTGCTTTTATTGCTACTTTCTATTACTTCTTCACTCAAATCATCCCATTCACTATTGCTCGATAGCACATCATTCTTCCTGTCACCCTTCACAATTATTTTGCGTTACATAAAAACAAGAAAAAAACCTACCTGAAAAGCTTTCAAAACTATAGCAGACGCTTTAGTGATGTTTAAAACATGAAGCAGGATGTTGACAGATTTGTAAACAAAGCTCTGATTGGTTGGGATGGACCATTCAGAGATGTTCTTTGGTAGGACTATGTCAGTCTGATAGATCGGCTGTGCCATCTTTTTGAGCAATGTTGCTATGGCCGATATATTGCCTGACCGGGTCCAAAGGGTTAACTTTTAAAATTTAACTACACGTAGATTTTTTCTATAAACCATTGCTTTAACACCACAGAGTTCAGCTACTTCTAGTAATATATTATAATGGTTTATAATGAGACACATATCCCCTCATATTGCTGGAATTTTGAGCTTTTGTTACAGAGCAGTTTTGAGTTTTTAAGTCCACTTTATGTCACTGATAATAACAAAATGTAACAATCTTAAAAGTCACACAGTAAGTTTTATTCCTTATATTTATTTAATACTTGATTGTTAATGTCCTTATAATAATAATAGTCTTAGTAATTATAGTGGTGATAAAAATGTGTCCTTTATTATCATCCCTTCTTTTAATTACAATATTATTTTTAATATTATTTGTAATTTATTTAACATGAATAGAAACTTCAAAAGCATATAACGTATGTGCTACTGAATTTATACACACGATTGCCTGAACTCTTTGTTATAAGAATAAAATGATTATTGCTATATTGTATTTTTCTAATCTGAGATAGCACAACTTGTAAATTATTATTTTATTCACATTTTTGTGCAGTGATTGATGGTGTCTTGACTAAAACACACACCATAGATGGGAAGAAGTTGACAGTTAAGTGCTACATGGAATGTCTTGGGCCATCTGGTGGCAGTCCTGATGGAAACATCTTTACACCACCGAAACCACTGACTTTGAAAGAAATTGATTCGTTTAAAGTGGCTTTTGTTCGTCAGTCAAATACTGCACAAGAAGGCCTTGTGCGTCAGCTGTCTCTCTGCCATGCTATACCAAAGTTTATGGATAACACTTTGACAGTGGAGTGTACACTGACATCATCTGACCCCAAGGCACGAACTCTCACCAGAACCTGGCCCCAAGATGTGCAACAAGCAGTCAACAAATATATGGATCTGCTGGATGTCCACAAATTGGAAATTATCCAGGAGATATGGCTGGAAGTGGAGAAGGCTATTAATAGTATTACCATTAATAGCAAAGAGAGTGCTGCATGTTTCTTGAAGCCACAGGAAAAGATTGTTTGCGTTGTTGGCGTTAAAAGCATGGCCAAGGATCTCTTTCAGCAAATCAGTACAACTGTGAAAGGCATTGAGGAGGAGGTTGATAGGAAGAAGAAGGAAATCAAAGAAACAAATAAGACTCTTAAAACATATCAGTTACGTTTGCTGGCAGCAATGTCTTTCCAAACTGAGGCAGGAAAACGTCATGAAGGTCTTAAAGTAGAAATTAGGTCAAAGAAAAAGGAGATCACTTTCTATGGGATATTGAAGGATGTCAAGGAAGCGCAAATTGAGATGTTTGATCTTCTGATGAAGATCAAGACTGACAAAATTACTGAACTGTCGCAGTTACAGAAAGTGTTATTGGAAAGTAAGGAAACTCGTAACTTCATTGTAAGTAGGTTCAAGACTGAGAAGGTAATTGCAGTTTGGGAAAAAGATCAGGATATTGTCCATGTATATGCTTTCAGTGATACAGATGTGGTGAGTGCTGTACACATTTTACGGAAGTCTGTGATTGAAAATGTTTATCGCTTGACAGTGGAGTCTTCCCAGCTGCTGCAATCTCAAGATTGGCATACACTTGTAAAGACTATGTTGGATGCACATCCAGGTAAACTTAAAATTACCCCTTCTCATGACCTCCAGCAAATTTTCATAACGGGAACTGAAGACATAATGCACGGAGTACTAGAAGAGGTCCAACGATTTATTCAGGAAAATTCCATATATTCGGAAATATTTGCATTTTCTCCAAGTCGACAGAAATTTGTTAATTTTTACTGGAAGGACAAATTGCTATCAACAGCCACTCCTCTAAAGGCTTACAAAGTGAAGGTAACTATGGAAAAAGATGGGGAAGCATTTTCTGTCTCAGGCACTGAAAAAGGTCTACAGGTGATTAGATCGAAGCTAAAAGAGTTGGGAGAGAAAATCATCTGTCATATAGAACCAGTGACTGAATCAGCTAAAGTAAAGTTCATTTCTTCTACTAACAGTATCAAAGATTTGGACATAATTGGACGAAGCAATCAGTGTGTTGTGGGTCTAACAGAAGAAGTTGGAGATCTTCAGGTTAGTTCCATTTTTGTTTTGCTGTGGGTGGCTTATTTTTTCTATTTGTTGGTTAAATTTTTTGTTTTTACATTTATTTAATTAAAACAATTTGTGAAGTTACCCATTACTTTTATAATAACAGTCGATGAGCCCATTGTAGTGTACTTCCTACAATAATTTTGATAATAAACACAATAACTCAGAGTCCCCTCAGTACTTTGCAAACTAGACTTGTTTATCTATTTATTTACATCATAATGAAAGTTATTTGAAAAATAATAGTTATTTTGCATTTCAGATTGTTTTCTACATGCAATCACGCACACACACACATTCTTTCTAATTATTGTGCTAAGCTACTTAGTATAAGCTTTTCTACAGTAGTTAGAGAGATCAAGGGCTATTGAAGTACATGGATTATTTTAAGGTACTTTGACTTTCTTTTCAACTGAGGAAATTTATAATAATACTATAGTAAATTATTTTAAATCATTATGTATATAAATATTAATACTCTTGAATAACAAGTTAAATTATTTTACACTAACTACGGCAAAGAATCTAGTATAATGAAAATGATCCCATTTAGTAAACATTTGCATTCTATTTCTAGTTTATTTTGTAAGTGTCCTGGTAATCATATTGCTGCCTATAGTGCTTGAACTATGAGTGCTTCAGAGAGAAAGAGTTAATCATCATTTCAAAACAGCTTAGGTTTGTTATAATCTCTGTATATTTGATTAAATTGATTAGCATCATTAATAACTCACGTATTTATGTATATATCTATGTAGTTTCTGATACATTTAAAGCTTCACAGAGCTGTGTCTGCTTAAACCAGAGCTAGTAAGGTTAGAAAAACCTGTGAATTACACTCAAGAATATAAACATCATGATTGGGTTTTATTTGTTAAAAATATATATTTAAGTAGATTACTAAATACTTTGTTTATCACTTAATATTATCTTCACAGCATAATAACTTGTTAGCTTGTTTTATGTATGGTTTATAAAGTTATAGTTTAATACCCTATTTTAAATAAAAATATATCCAGATTAAGTTAATAATTTAGGTTAATAAAGGAAATATATTTGTTGTGATGAGATAATTATATTGCTTATTTAAATGTTGTTTCTTTTGGTAAAATACATTTCAACCTTATTTTGTAAGTTTTAATGGAAACAAATGCATTTTATGTATTTCAAACTCCTATAACTAGTACTGTCAATTTTTTCTGAAAAGCTGCCCAGTTACCCGTCCAGATTTTGAATGTGTACCCAGGTACTGTTCGAAAATTAGCATAATCTCCTTCAATGGTGCTGATCAGTCTGCCATCATGTGCAATAAATGACACAATATTGTGGTCAATCTCAACTAGCCATGCTTTGGTCAGCAATTTTGCTTTTCTTGAGACCAAGAAGTTAACGATACTGGGTGGAGCTGCACTTGGCTGATCAGTGTTCAATTTATGTTCTGCGGCCAGATATTGTTTGATCGTGCTGGTGTTGCTGCCCTTCATCAACAGAATTTCATCACACAGATTGCATTTCACTCTGTCACTATCTAATCACTTGGCGTGACTCTACACAGAAGAATTCTTACCCATATTAAAAATATTACAATGTTATTATTTAATTTATTGACATTAAAATTTGACAAGTTTGTTTACTGAAGTCTTATTAACATGTTCACGTGTTAATGAGCACAATAACCACAAGTGAAAAGAAAGGATGCAAGCTATGGTGATCCATGTCATCCATAATTAGACCTAGATACAGCAGCTGCTCAGTGCATGAACCAACCCACGTCCAGCACGATTTAGCAGGCCGACATCTATGGGCAGGATGTGAGCGTGACTGGAGGGGGAGTGTGCTAAATCCAGCCACCACTGTCAGTTCTCTCATCTATTGCATGATTGGCTTGCTCTCCCTCTGTCAGTTTCCCTTGCACCTCCTTTGCATTACCTATTTCATACTCAGCTGTGCAGCGCCCTAGCTGGTGTATAGACATAACGGCCATGTTATCATGGGTACCCGTTCACAATTTTACTACCCAGGTATTAACACCCATTGCCACCACTACCTATAACATCAACATTTTTATTTTTATAATTTTTATCTTTTCTTATGTTTCTTATGTTTATATGTGAGCATTGGGCCAAGGGGTAGACTTTAACATGTAAAATGATTAGATTTAATCCACTTTATTTTTTGCTCTTCATGTCACGAAAAGGTACACTTACTCATATATATTCATTGTACTATGTTCTACATGTTTGTTACTGAATTAAAGTCATTAGGCTTCCTACCGACTCTTTGTACTGCTGTTCAACATGAGAGTGTGGCTAGGCCATATATCAATTTGACTTTGGCTTGTTGTATGCTGCAAAGTGCAAGAGGAGTTACTGTAACAGAAATGACCTTTTATGGTCACAGTCACTGTTCTGTATGTATGTATATGTAATTACTTTTTATTTTAATTAATTGAAAAGGAACTATTAGTATTATAATTAAAGTTTGATTTTGTTTTTCATTCTAACACAGGTAGTAGGAGCACGGAGACAATTTACTGAGGATGTGAAGACTGTTAGCAGTGCCTCCCTGCCCAGCGGGGTAACAGTGATGGTGGTTCAAGGTGACATGACACAGTTGTCAGTGGATGTTATTGTCAATGCTGCAAATAGCCGTATGGATCATGCTGGAGGACTTGCATTGCGCATTGTAGAGAAAGGTATTAGTCTAGCAATTCAATCTTATACCTTGTTCCTTTCTAGATAGTTCAAGGCTGTGCAGCAGGATTCTGTTAAGTATTCTCTGTGTTGTAGACAAAACATATTATATGAGTGATATGGTGCTTGTCAGTTGACTGTGCACTTAAATATGTTTGTAACAACTAACATGGAAAGTGTTGAAAAATCTAATTAATAATGACAATTACCCCCACCTAAAAAAAAAAAAAACTCACTTAAAATTATGTGCATTGTTGTAACTGTACTTTCAAATTATGGAACATGACTGATTCAAGTTAATTAACATCGTATATCAACAATATTTATTTATTTATCAGGTATTTTTGCATAATAAATGATACCATTTGTTGCAATAGTTAAGAAGTGTGCAGTGTTATTGTGATATTCCTGAATTATTTTACATTCAAAGTAAAATAAAATGATGCTTGGGGTTCTGCAGGAGGAAAATCTATACAAGAGGAAAGCCATCGCATCCTTAAGTCCAGAGGTACTGAACTGTCTGAGGGTGAAGTTTTAGTGACAAAGGCTGGCACTTTGCCTTGCAAAGCCATCATCCATGCAGTGGGCCCAATGTACAAAGGGGGCAGAAGTCGGGAGGAGGATTGTCTCTTTGACACAGTCTTGAAATGTCTAGATACAGCAAACAGTGCTGGGCACACTTCCATTGCCATACCAGCCATCAGCTCTGGCATTTTCAACTATCCTGTGAGTGAATCTACCCGAGTAGTTGTGGATGCTGTGAAAACTTACTTTGAAAGCCATCGTCGAAATAACATTAAAAAAGTTTACCTGTGTGATATTGGTGCTGATGCTGTCAGCCACTTCTGCAGTGCCATTCAAAAAGTTATGCCTTCACATATGGCTGCAACTTCATTGCCTCAGCAAACACTTGGTAAAATTATTTATGAAGTAAATTTTAAAACATAATTAATAAATATATGCATTGGAATTCTTTGATTGAGAAAGCATAATTATTACCCATTTAGAAGTAATCTTGTTTACTGTGTTCTAATTTTTTTAATACCAATTTTGTTTCAGTTCTATCCCTTTTCTTGAAGAGGTTTTTTTTTTTTTTTATATATGCAATGTGCTATAATTTCTTCAGGACTAATGTAACAGAGACATGAAAAGGGATAGTTAAGAAGAGTGTAACTAGAAAACTGTTCCTACATCAGCCTACCATGTGAAGTTTTCCTTGGATTTTTACTAAATTCTTATGAATTTCTGTGCATCGTTCATAATAATTTATGATAGCAAGCTACACTATTGCAGTAAAATATTTCACTTAGTCTTGACTGTTGGAACATAGTGCACTTATACAGTATGTACATTTGTACACTGGAAACATGAAACATTTGTGTGTAAAATCCATTGAACCGTTTGTGATCTGTTTTTGTTTTTGTGACAAGTTATTTAATCATACAAGCCAAGGGCTCACACCACCCAAAAAGGGATTAAGCAAAAGAGAGTTCATTAGCAACCATTCTTTCATTAACTGTTGAGAAATATTTTTATTATTAATTGTTTTTAAAATATTTAATCTTTAGAAGAATTACTCAGAACATAAATAATAGAATTGTAAATTAAAAAGGTCAAAATGAAACTTCTAGTAATGGCTTAATGTTAGAACTAGAAGTATACATGGTGAATAGCAGTTTCATCAGAAATAACGTACATGTTGAGTTTCTGTAGTGTATAGTTGATGATGTTGCAGCTGGGAGCAGAAACCAAAGAACAATCGGAAGTGCATCTAACACTCAATCTCAGGGTCATCACAGAATCATCAATGTCTCAATTTGTGATGGAGAAATTGCCAAGGAAAAGGTAACAACAGTTAACAAAGTTAATGTGTGTGATAACGATGGTTGATCACTAGTGTGTGAACTTCCATTATCATTACCTTTTTTTACAAGTCTTCTGATTTATTCTCTTTTCTGTAAACTTATAATTTTCAGTTTTATTGCTTTCAATTTATTTTTTAATTTTACAAATTTTCTGGTCAAACTCTTTCAGAATTGCCCACTCATTGATTCAGTTATCATTGTAATGTTACTGACACACAAGGCTGGACAAATGTCAAGTTGCTGTATGTTGTGTTCTTTCTTTTTGACCATGGTAATAATGTACACACTTGAAGTTTGGCTTGCCAGTTCAAGTGTACTAGTGTGTTTTATACTTGCAATGGTGAGTCAGTCTGTCAAACTTGCTGAACTTAATTACATTAGGTAATCCCAACATCATTCTTTTGCAGGAATAAGTAGCATTTAGTGCTCAAATCTGGTGATTTTCTGTAGCAAAGTTTTATACTTTAATACAATTATTTCTTGATTCAACTTGGATAAAATGAACATGCTCTTGTATTTTATTTAATGTGACTTAACCCTGTCTGAAAGAAAAATAATTATTAAAATTAAACTTTAAACTTACTAAGTGTTAGACCTGTTTTTTGCCTAAAATGGAGCCTCAGTCATATATCAACGTGATAACAAAAATGTTTTGGACTGGATTTCTTTTTGTGTGCGACCACACATGATTTTTTCTTATGTCAATAAGAACAAAAAATAACTTTAAATCTCAAGCTTTGGTAATCAATTAAAAACTTGGCTACTTTGAAATCTTTGCTGTGCACACATTTGAATGAATATTTTTTCAATGAAATTTGTGATGAGAAGAATGTTCATTCCTCTACGAAACTAGTATTTAAATATCTTGTAGCTTCAGATGTGGTATAGTACAACAAGTTTCCATTAGGTAACTGAAAAAGCATCTGCTTCAAATTCTAGCAATGGCTGCAGGTTGCCTGTTAGAAAATTTTGAGCTGCAGTAAATTTCGAAGGCGATTAATCTTGATGCTTGTTATGCTCATATCAGTTAGTATTATTTTCAATAAATATGGTTCTTTATTTATGTATGAATTTATTTAGTAATTTGCAAGTTAATTTTAGCACCTATATGATTGCAAGATCTATTGTCTTCTGATCCTCAGTAGTATTTATTTATGTTATGTAATTTTTTTAATAGACTGTTATTATTTGATTAATAATATATCTTACTCTAAGGTAAAAATTACTGAGATCATGACAAGATTTTTTTAACTTGATTTTCTGTTGTTTTGGGGGGTTGAAGAGTTGAGCTAGAAAAGAATATCGTGCTTTCAACAAACTGTGACAACTGAGCTGAAGTCTTCTGCAGTTTATTTTCATTAAAAAATGTATTTTGCACGTACATTTCATTTACTTCTAGAACCAAATCAATCAATTATATTTCCAATGTCTTGGCTTTACAGATATTACACTTAATTAGTTAATATATATTATAAACATAGTATTAATTAGTATCTTTAATAATTTACTTGTACATGATAATTAATCTAGATACATGGAATTTACAACTGCTCTCTTAAACATTGAAATTTAATTGCTGATAGCAAATTAATATCTAAATACATATATTATTATTATCTATTTTTTTAAATTATATTTTTTAATGGACATTTAATATGCTTAATCCTTGGGACAGTTTTCTGTGTTCAGCAGTCACTAACACCCTTTTGTACTTTTAGTGTTCCTATTCATTCACATGTATGTTTATGTATACAGAATGCTTAACTCATTCAAGTTCATTCATCATAGTGCTCACTAGATGTTGTATTTTTTTGTTTGCCATATTCTTTCACACTGCATCATAGGAAATGTTAATTATCTTAAAATATAACAGATTTACACTTTCAGTGTTCTGTGATAGTGTTTATATTTATTGAAATAATAAAAAAAATGCTTTCCTTTGAAAACTAAGAAAACAGTGATATCCAAGACTGCAGGAATTATGGGCCTTAAGTTCTTCTCTGCTTTGGTTGTATCCTATGGTCATCCATCAAACTTTTCATGGGGGAAAATAATAGTCATCAAAGGAGACACTCCTCCAAACTTGCTTGGCTGTCATTTTATTCAATTATAATTATCTTTAGACTTGGTCTTAAGGAGATTATTCTCTAACCATTGAAAGCTCTCCAGGAAATGAGTTCAAAATGTTTTAAAAGTTCAGCACTGAAGGGTTTATCTTTTTAGCTTCTAATGTATATACACATACACACATATACACACTGCTTTATTGTCATGAGACAGATGTTCTTTGTTCTAGCAGAAGTGGCAGTGGGAAGTAACTCTCTTAGTCTCATTTCTTTTAAATTCAAATATTTTTTTTTATCAGAAATGTTTTATGGTGGGTTTAGTGGAGAATGGCAGCCAAGATTTAAATGGGAAAAAAAAATTCTGATTTTTGTTTAATGGGGAAGAAGAATCTTGTATTTTAGACCTCTTATGGGAAAAGGAAATACATTAAAAAGTTGAGGGATTCACAGAAAGTTTGAAAAATTGGCAGGCATGCCTTTCATTTTACTGATCTACCACTTTATGAAGGCAGTTATGTCACCTAACTTTCTTTCCAGTACTTTTGAGTCTTCAGGTGACAGTATCATCCTCATGATAATTTAATCACTGACAATTAAGACAGTGCAATTACAATATAATGCTTGATACTTGGAGTACAGGTGAATCTGGAAATTTCTTTGCGCACCTGGATTCTGGATTAGACATACTTCAACAGCATAAACAGCATTTGGAATTTTCATGTTGCATTGGAAAGGACATAAATAACTCTTGACTCTTAAATTTTAGTCTTGTCCTTTGGAATGAAGAATTTATTAAACTTTCAAGAACAAAACTGTCCCAAACCCCACTGTAGAATAAAATGTCACTCTTTTTGTCCTCAGCAGTTTTAATAAATTAATTTACAAGGTACTTTTTCTGTAGTGGTGAAGAAACATCATAACAGCTGCGCAAGATCAAGCATTGAACATGAAATCACCCAAAACTAAAATCATGAAAATCTCAAATGATTCCAAATGCAGAATCTGCAATTCCATGGATATACTATCTGGATGTCAGGTTCTGGCTGGAACAGAATACATCAAAAGAAACAACTAAGTGGCAAAACTCATACATAGATATCTATGTGAGAACTATGGCATAAAAACTGTAGAAAGAACATGAATACACCAACCAGAAGCAGTCACCAAAACAGAAGAAGTAAAAATACTATGGAACTTTGAGATAAGAACAGATCAAGTGATTCCTGCATGAAGACCAGACATTGTAAATTTGTAGTTTTCAATAATCTCTACAGAACAGCAACAATCATTGATGTTGCTGTTCTAAGTGATAGAAACATAAAAATAAAAACAAAAAATTAGAAAAATGCTAAGACCTCAGATTAGAAATCCAGAGACTGTGGAATATAAAAGCAGAAGTGATAGGAGCCTTTTTAAAAAATAAAAAGCAATAAAGTCTTGCCAGTCTTAGACTGAAGCTTATCTTCTTCTTCTTCTTCATGATGACTTCTTTTCCCCACAGGAATTGCGTGGAAACTTTTCATCTTCTTGATGTTCTCAGTTTCTGTAGAGTTCCTGTGGGGCCTTCCTCCTTTCTCTGTTCTAGGAGGGTAGTAATGTTAAAAAAATTTTTTAAATAAAAAAATAAAAATTAGAAGATATATGGAAGATATGGAATTAGCTTTCCACTTGCCTGTCATTGTTTACATTTTTCTTGCATGCTTTATTCTTGTGTCAGTTATTGTATGCATTGTTTTTCCTAGGAATTTTGTTAATAAATTTATAGAAATTATTATTATTTTACTTATTTATTTATTTATTTTTTTATTTTTTTATTTGAAGAATCTATTTGTAACTTCCTCTAAGTTTGTGGTTTTCTTTTTTTTATTACTTATTGTGTAATGGTGTGTGTGTGGTGTGTTTAATTAATATTTATTTTTATATAAGGTGAAGTGTGTTTGTGTGTATGAGATATGTGATAATGATATAGAAGGACAATTTTGATAGCACCATTATCAAAAAAAAAAAAAAATATGTACAAAACAGTTGAATTTAAAAAGACGATCAAATTTCACTGATCAAAATGGTGACCAATCAAAAATGGCATCAGTGTAAAAAGGGAAGTAATTTAGAACTGAGCAGATCACAAGGGCAACTTTCAAAAAAGGTGACATTGAAGTTGTAAAGTTAGTGAGCACTAATCATCAGACATTCAAATAATGACTTTGATAGGATCACTATCAAAAAGATTCTGATCCACAAGGCAAATGATATTAAAAAAGTTCTTATCAAATATGCAAGTGATGAAAACTGTGCCAATCAAAGAAGCAAGTAAATAAAATGACAGTGATCATAAGCTGACATAAGGGTGACTTTCAAAAAGACAACAGTATAATTATGAAGTTAGTGTACACTATTCATCTATCTGCAGTTGAGATGCAAGAGCTGACAATTATTTGATAATATTTTGATTGGAAGGCCCATACAAATAATCACCATTATCTTATGATGAACATAAATATCAGAATTGTCCCTTTTCAGCTTTTCAGGATCTCCCAAGAATGAACTGTTTGAAGGTTGGCTGTGAGTAGTTGATTGTTCTGTGTATATCATACAACCTCATGAAAGAGTATGTATAGTTTAAAAATGTTAAAAAACATTTTAATGAATTCAAGTTGGAGCAGTTTGTTTTGGGTTAGTATTGTCATTTTGAGTGGTGTGTACACAAAACTAGCCAAACACATTGAAACAATTGTAGAAAGCTATGACTAGTGACAAGTAATCAAATATGAGTGAATGAGGGTAATTGCTTATCATCCCAGTCTTAAAATTGTTACTTAAAACTAAAAGTATTTTCTTCTTAACATAATTGTAGATAAGTTATCGCTTTGAATTCATCATAAATCATGTTCTTATAATTAATATCAAATTCAGTATGCACTTTTACTCTTCCTTTTTAGTCGATTAGCAGTTTTTAAATTGTACCTTATTGTATATGTCTTTGTGACAATCACCCTTTTCAATAAATATTGAATGGTAGTCTCACCATTTATGGAAATGTTGACTGGCAATAATATTAGAAAAATAGAGTTATATATTAATTTTTGTTGGTATATTAACTTTATTTCAATATAAAATATAAATCATTGCAGTGTGTGAAAAGAATGACTACAAAAGAAACTTTTTGTTTGTTGAGCAAACTGTTATTACCTGAAATTTTAACAGGCAGGTGTAAAGTATTGTTGTTGAATTAACCAGTTAAAAGAATTTAACCAGTTTAGTTATTTAAAATTTGAACAGGCAGATGTAATAGTGAACTCAACAGCAAATGGTCTGGACTTGAAGAATGGAGCTGTGTCAGCTTCAATCCTTAAAGTTGGAGGTATGGGTTTGCAGGATGAGTGTCGAACGAAATATCCAAATGGTATACAAACTGATGAAATTGCACGCACTTCATCTCATGGACTGAATTGTAGAGAAGTGTTTCATCTTGCTCTCTGTAACTTCAATAACCCCAATGCACGAACGGTATGGATTGCTAATTCTTTCAGACATTGAGTTATTTAATCTTTAATTTGTTAATAATATGTTGTGCATACTTTCTGTCTGCAAGACAAGTACAAAATGTTTCTGAAATAGAATTATAGTAAATAGATTGATTTTTGTTAATCTTTGGCAGATTAAATTCTTTCTTTACAATTGTAGATTAGCAACACATGCCAATTATAAAAGTGAAATAAGTTAAAAAAAATATTTAAATAAATTATTGAAACTTTCACCATTTTTAGTTAAGTAATGATATTATAATTGGTGAAAATTTCTTTTAAAGATTATTTAAATAAAATAATAGTGAATGTTAACATGTGAGAAATATATTTTGGTAGTTTTTTTCTCATGTCTTTGTCTTGTCCATGTACATTTATTAGATGCATATAATTTTGTATTGTATAAGTGTGGGTTTGTTAGTATATAATTGTAATTTCTTCACTGATTGTTTTCATATCTTTGTTTGATATTTATGTATAATATGGTGGTATGGCTGACTCTTGTGTTAGACAACTAGTACTATTAATGCCAGTCTGTAATAAAATGTAAAAATGCATGAACTTTTGAATATTGAACACTTTCTGTAAACTGCAACACAAATAGAGAATCCAGTGACAAATATCTATACATATAATAAACTTGTTATAATTGTGGATTTATGCAGGTTTAAATAATAAAATAATAAAATAATAATAAAAATATTGGACAGATTTTGATCAGACTTTTTCACTTGTATATCTTAGTGCCCTGGAATTGAGATAGGCTATATAATGTCATGCTATCTCATAAGGGATAGCCCTAAAACTATGAACATTTTCCATTAAAAGTTAAGCGCATCCATGCAGGCCTCTCGGCACTGGCTCTAAACTATGAACATTTTCCATTAAAAGTGCATATGCACTTTATTTATACATTGTTGTGACCTCCATGCACATCAGACTGTTCATATTTCATATAGGTGGAATTTCTCATTTTCGGAGTATGAGATTTTAGATTGTAGTAAATATATATTTTGGATTTTGATAGGTTGCATTATGCTGTTTAGTTAGCTCTTATTTTTCAATGCCTCTCCAAAAGAGAACAAATCTTATTTCAGTCTCAGCAAATGCATAAGTCTATATTTTGTTGACATTTACACAAGGAGAGCTGTGGGCAAAAGCTAGTCCTCAATAAAAATTATCTTATCATAACTGATGAAAATTTATTATAATAAATATTACAATTGTATATGTGTGACATTGGCTGGAGGTCATTATGTCAGAATAATAATAAATATAATTGTTTGTTTTAGATATAATTAATTTAAACATAATTATTTGTTTTAGAAATAATTATTTGTTTTAGACATCATTATTTATTTTGGACATAGTTATTTGTTTTAGGCATAATTATTTATTTTAGTGTCATAGTTATTTGTTTTAGACATAATTATTTGTTTTAGACAAAATTATTTGTTTAGAAACCTTCACATATTAAAAAATATTACAGTGTTATAAATTATATAAAGCATTAAAACAATCGGCCCAAATATGCCATCTTGCTAAGTATTGAGACTTGTGGCAAGATTTCTCTCCAACTCCATTTATCAGCATGATTAGCTTTACAAAATACTACATATAAATAAATATAATGACAGAAATAAAACAAAATAACAGAAAATAGTATTTCAATGGAAATAACAGAATAAAATAGTATCATACCTTGTAGTGAAATAAATAAAATTTGAAAGCCCACATGGGGTGCACAGTTAAAAATTAATTGCTTTCATTACATGATCTTAAGATCAAAGTAGTTTCTGATAAATTTAGTAAAGATCTAAAACTCCTCAACTTATGACTGATCCTTACCAGATGGCTATGCTATTTTCTCTAATTATTTGCTTTTTATAAATTTTTTGAAATTTCTTTTGAAATAAAGTATAACAATAATTTCTCTATTGATTGGCATTCATTTTTTTGTTTGCATATGTAAGTGAAAATTAACAAAAAAGTCAAGATGCACAAACAAGTCTTTCTAATCTTACTGGGGGAAAGATAATCAAAATTGGTTATGACATTTGAGGAGCCCCATTCCAGAAATAGAAAAGAAATTTGATATGTAAATTAATTTTTTCTTATTACTTACCAGATGAAAGATTACAAGAGATAACCATACAAGCACAAGACAAGCTATATTGTTACATTGAAGGCTCATTTCATCAGGGAAAGAGAGAGATAATATCCCCCAAACCTATCTTTGTGTTTTTGCTAGTATCGATGAGTGAAGAAGGTACCATTAGGTACTAATAAAAGACATCATGGGGTTCAAAAATGCTAAAATTTAAATAGTTCCAGGCTATTTAAATAGTTCTACATACATGGAAAACTGAGATAAATTTGGATCTTTGTCTTTACTATCAGCCTACATCTGGCTGATCTTTGTATGAGAATATATCTGGTCTATTTTAAAAAGACTAAATATATCAGCAAAAATGGATCTACATCTTTAAACAGTCATATGAAGAAATTGTCTAAGGCTGCTATAGAAATATTTAGGGGGTCTTATCCTCTATCACACCTATCAGCAAAACAACCTACTACATTTTGCATGGTACACAATCTCAGATTGTGCTTTTTACTGGATGTAGTGCTTGCAGGTACTTATTATTGAGCAACTTCCATAGAAATGCTAGTCCATGTGTGAAATATGAGCAATCATGCATTCAGATTGATGAAGTGAGATGCAAGGCTTCATGAGCAAGTGTGGTCTGACTGACAGTTTCCTTCGAATTTCTCATGTCTGCTTTGACAGTATCGTTATCCATGCCTACTGTTTGGAATGAAGCCAACAGGATCAGAATTGTGCTATGTGATTTTTGTGCTTCATAAAATTTTTAGAATCAAAATGACCAGAGAGAAAGTATATGCCAGTGTATTATTTCCAGTGATTAACAAAGCATTAGATATTTGTTGCACTAATATTAAAATTAAGTGTTAAAAACCCAACATTTAATAGGGAAATGTTTTTACTTTAAAATTATTTTGAAAAGATTGTGAATGCTCACTTTGGTTTTGCTTTAATCCATTAGTGTATGTTTTCTAACAGATTCTTGAAAATTTAATGATTACCTGTTTAAAAGAAGCCAGTCGAACCCACTACACATCTATTGCCTTCCCAGCGCTAGGTACAGGCAACCTTGGCTATCCTCGTGCCGTAGTGGCTAGCACCATGCTTGGGGCGATTAACAATTTCCAGGAAAATACACCAGCTACCACTCTCAGAGAGGTGAAAGTGGTTGTCTATAATGATGCACAGACCATAAAGGTAATGTTCTGATAATGCAGTTAATATAAATTATTCAGTGCAAAAGACACAGATAACTTCAAAACTAAATGCCTTACTACATTTATTTAATCATTTGACATTTGTGACAGTACCTATCAAAATAAAACTTTAAAAGAAAGAATACATTTGTGTATGTTGTCAGCCCAACTTGGTCCAAAAATTATATTTGAAATGTTATAAATTCATACTATGAGATACATTCATTTATATTATAGTGAAGTTTTTCACTTTATGAAAATTATTTTTGTCATCTTTGCCATCTTAGTCATTGCATGATTAAGTGATTTTTTTGTTTGTTTGTTTTTTCTTATCAGGAATTTCAGACTATACACAAAAAGACTGGAATGGGTTTGGTTGGAAGCTCTTCAATTTCTCCCAAACCATCAGGAAATCGCATGAATCGAAAGTTTGCAGAAACTGAAACAAGATCTAACCAAAGTGAGCATGTAGTATAAAATATTTGCTTTGTAGATTTTTCACTTTAATGTCTTTAAACTCTGTATTATCACATGAGCCACTTTCTGTTTTAAGCTTCATTTTAAGCATTTAAATTATATTTAAAAAAATATATATTTTTATAAGGGAACTTCCCCACTCATCAGAACTGGAAATTTATGGCTGTTGGCTTGTCCTTTGTGGTAACAAGCAAATGTGTTTAAAATATTGGGGAAATGACAATGGAATAGAGAGCAGTAAGTGTATTCATTGAACACTCACTTTATATTGCATATTGCCTAGAAGAACCAATTGTCAGTAAAAATTAAAAAAAACAGAAAGAAGGATACAGAGAAGAGATGTCTACCTGATGTTTTAAATGATATCTATTGACTGCTTTTGGCTATTTCCTATTCAAAGAATGTGTCAGACGAATGCTAGTTAAAACAGTCTTCTGACCAACATAGTTTGACATTGATCTGCTTGTAAGTTTATCATCTCAGTGATATAAAATAATTAATTTGTGAACGTTTCAGTATGTGAATGATTAATTTACAAGTTAGCATTTATAAGGATATAATTTGTTTCTATTATCATCCATGTTTTTCATTAAATGCCCAGTGTTCGGCAAAAAGCATCTGACCTTACACTTGTTGAAATGAGAATATGTAATGAATCTCAACTAACCTCCAGCATAATTTACACTGAGCATCTTGATATCAGATCAAAAGTACGGTATGAAATAACTCTACCTGATCCATATGGAATATTGTCTTTAGAATGGGATGGAGATACTCTTAACAAGATTTTAAAAAAAAATCAATGCATTATTTTGATGGTAATTAATTTTAATATGGCTTTAATTATCTCATAAACAATGAGTATTAAATAAATGTAATTATAGCTACAGTATTATTCTAATACAATATAAACAATTTGCTATCACTGTTTGTTACACAGTGTAAGTATTCCATCACTATATAGTACACTATTAAAAATTAATATTTAGACTCACTGAACAAAATCTATTTTAAATGCACTGGTCTAATACAAACAGTAGTAATTTACATTGATGCAAAAGTGTTTATTTTGTTATTTCTCAGAGGAATGAAGTCATAAACGCTAATCTTATTTTGCTTCCATTTGATATTTGTTTTCTTGCTATTGATCCAGTTTAGTAATACATTTACAAGTATTAATTTAGAAAATTAATTACTATTAAAAAATATTACAATGTGTTTATGACTGGTGAAGTATATTAGATGTATAACTCTTCGATTGTTTTGAGTTTAAAGTTTAAAATGAACACGTCTGTCTGCCTTTGATAAGCAGGTCAATTAACTGGTAAAAGCTATTTGTTTTTCAAGCAAATATCCCTCTTTTTCTCACATTGCTTTTCCTTGGTAATCGAAAGATATAATATTTGAATCTTTGCTAAAACATTTTGCATAATTAGGTGCACAACAGCTTGTTACCATATGTAAAATGTATTGCTGAACTGATTCTAAATGATAAAGCTGTCCTTGTGGTTTGATTTCCTTTTGCCTACCCTAACAACAGCAGATGATATGTCATTTTGTGATGACAGAAAATTATGTGCCTATATGGCCAATACTAATTGAAATTAAAACTGTTACCATAACTTTACTAATATTAAAAATATTAAAAGTACAGACAATAAAATTATTATCTAGTATTTACAAAATTAGAAAGTTAGATGTTTATATAGTGAAAGTTAGCGGTTATTTGGCAGGCTTTAATAACTAGATCAACATTTAAGTAATAATTCTATTTGCTAAGCATTCAAATATTATAGTTGAATTAGAGAGGTTAATTGTGATTGCTGCTGGACTAGATAAATCTGCTAACATCATCTGCTTCCATTGAAAATGTCTTATAAATTTGTCGTTGGGATGAAATGGGCCATGGCCCAAGGGCAGGCTTAGTTTTAGCATGTTTGACATTCTAATTTTTACCAATCAGTCTGAATTAAACATGTGTTCTTAAATTAATCAATATGTCTATAAAAAGTAGTAATTAAAATTTAAAAAATCCATTAATTAGTACAGTTGGTTTTAATTTTTTAGCACAATGACCCATTCAATTATCGTTTAGCGTGACGCTGAATGGGTTTGTGTCTATATCCTTCTGAATTGCTTTCACTTTCACTTTCACTTTCACTTTCAAAACTGATTAGGAGCCAGATCTTTTTGAAAATAGATTTAATATATCTCTGGTGATTCAGTATCATATATTCTTTTTCATGTATAAATAGCCATGCTGCCATCTTGTTTTCTTTTGCCATTATGATGTCACAAGATCAAAGTGCATTTATTGTTCATTCATAACTGAATGACTATGTTTTTTCAAATAATTTTTGTTTTTAAATTTTTTGAAAGAATGTTTGGAAGCAATACAAACCCTTTAATAGACTTCCATATTACACTAGACATGTGAACTGTGATATAATCAGATCTCAGACTTGTCACCTGTATTTTCACTGAATTTAAACCATCAATGTTGAGTTAAACAATAGACAAATCATAAGCTTGTGACCTTTAAGCGGCTTTATACAGTCATGTTAAGTTGTGGTCCTTTATTGGGCTGTCAGAACTAATTTAGAGCCTGTTAATACCTGGCCTTTCAGACAGAACACTATGAAATACAAGGATCACACAAGTCATGCTTACTTGTATAAAACTTAAAGTTTGAAACTTGTTGATGTGCATACATTTCTTGCTTATTCAGGTGGTGAAACTGCCTCATCTGGAGCAGTGGAGTTTGAAATTTCAGGCTTGCACTTACTGATCAAGCAAGCTGACATCACTGATGAATCTGTTGATGCCATTGTGAACAGTACAAATGATGATCTAGACCTTAATCGAGGTTAGAGATAATTTTCAGTTGAATTTGTTACCTGTTGTGATCATTTCATATTTTTAAAAAAAAATTGAAACATTGTCAAAACCATAAGTTTATGTACCAGAATAGGAAAATGATCATTAGACACATAATAATGGGTCTTACAGTAGAGACTGCTGTTTGTTATGTTATCAAATAAACCTTTGTGAAAGTGTGACAGAAATGTGAGTGTGGTACATTTATGCAGAGCATTACTAGCTCATGTAGTTATTTTACATGAATGCTCTAAGTAGTATATTGATAAAGGGAAGTGGGATGTTTATTAATTCCCTTCATATGTTTCAATATTTCACAAGAGAACAACATTCAGGTGATGCCTGTGGACAAAAATCATTGGGGAATGGGTAATTGTTACCTTGAGAACCTGTTCCTAAATTTTCTTTACTGGCCAGGATGGGGTGGGTGGGGGTAGGGTTGCTTATTGCTCCATTTATTGGCATGGAGACAGTATCAATGGATAAATGGACTATGCAGATTATTTATTCAGGCCTTTTCAGCACATTTTACAAACTCCCCGGAACCAGTATTTACCAAGGATTTCCTTAGATTAAGTAGAGGCAGGAAATTTGCTCAGGAATATCCCTAAACATGTCAGATCATGGGGCCAGCATGGAAAGAGAAACACTTAACAAGTTTCTTTTATTCCTTCTTGGGATTTAGGAATAGTTCTGAACTATGTAAATTAGCCTATTGACACTGAAAAATAAAGAGCTTAAAATGACATCTTTATAAATCTGTTTTATTGGCTCTAGTTTCAACTTGTAGCAGCAGGAACTGAGAAATACATCATTCTTTTTCTGGGAATTCTGAAGAAGAAAACAGTTTCTTTCCACCCGGATTAGTAACAGATTATTTTGGGGGGCCAAGAATATGCTTTCTGATCATGAAATTTAATGCCAGTGCCTATTTAAGAAGATAAGGATGCTGCTTGCGTGCAAGATCCAGTTTGGGGACTGATTGATTGTTTGTGCTTAACATCCAATTTCAGTATTGTTGATTTCATAGATGGATTCATGTACAGTTTAGGATTATTTTCTTGCAAAAATAGAATTGGTCTGTATTGAGAGAGAGTGTTGGGAAAGCATAGACTCATTAGTCCCTAGTTTGTGGTTTCCAACATGGGTATGATGTTTGTCCCTTGAATTTGTTGACATATTCTCATGGAATACCCATCTCCTAGTATTACTCTAATGTTTGTTCAATTGGATATATCATGAAAAAAAGAATTTTTCTAAAAGTAAAATATTTTTTTTTAATGAATACAGAGGATCTTACAGTCCCTCACAGTTGTCTCTCACTTTTCATTCCATGCCTTTTCCATTCCATGTTTTACTTTTAATTCCATGCCTTGCTTGTAATTCCATTTCTTGTAATTCCATGTCTCACTTTTCATTCCATGCCTCATTTTTTAGTCCATGCCTTGCTTTATATTTCATGCCTCACTTTTTATTCCATGCTCTGCTGTAGGGGTATTAAAGAGGGAACACTGCTGCTAGTGAGTATTCTTTGTCTCCCCAGCCTGGGTATTGAGGACCTTGGCTCTGACTTATATGTATAAGTAACCTGTTCATATACCTTTAGTATATTCTTCTGATAAGAATTTAGAAAAAAATATTTTAACTAGAAAAATCCCTTTTCATTACAACCATTTATGTATATATGGCTAAATCTCTGGGAAAGTGTACCATTTTGTGACATGAAATGCAAACAATAAAGTGGATTAAATCTAATTATTGTAATTGTTAAAATCTACAACAGGGCCTAATGCCCACATAAAATCATAAGGAAAGATAAAATTTATAAAAATATTGATGTTATAGGAGTTTGAAATATGTAAAAAGCATATGTTTCTGTTGAAACTCGGAAAAGTATTTTAACAAATAAAAAATATTTTAAAATAAGCAATATAAATATATCATTACAATGAATATATTTTCTTCATTAATCTAAATTATTAACTTAATGTGGATGCATATTTATTTAAAATGGAAGGTATAAAACTATAAATGGAGGGTATAAACCTTATTTGTCTCCCAGTGACAAAATTATCAACCATCATAAAATAAGTTCTATTTTTCTCAACTAAACAGAAAAATGGGCTAAGTTATTTTGCTGCAAAGACAGTAATAAGTAGTAAACAAAGTATACTTTAAATATAACGTTATATATATAATAAGCCTAATCTTGATGTTTATATTTTTGAATGTAGTTCACAGATTTTTTTTACCCTTACTAGCACAGATTTAAAACATACATACAGCTATGTGAAACTTTAAATGTAAGTGAAACACATAGATATGTACATAAATATGTAAGCTGTTTATGATGTTAATCAATTTAATAAAAATATATTGCAATTATCAGAAATCTTAGCTGTTTTAAAACATCGATGATATAAAAATTTTCCCTTCATTTCTGTCATTTTCCATGTGATCTTATTGGAAACAAACATTATTTTTCTTATTTTGGTACTTAAACTCCTTACAACAAGACAAAATGACATGAGATTTATCTTTCTGAAATATGGTGCCTTTGAAAAATGTCAGTAGTAGTTCGCAGTATTATCATCATTATTTTATATTTACAAATTTATGAAGTTATTTGTAACTTGTTAAAGAGGAAACCAAAATCAAATCAATTTTCCCAAAGCTGAATATTTCTGAATATAATGAATAAATTTGAAAAACACTAAGGTATGAATATTTGTATTGCAGGGATTGTTTAAATGACACATGGCATGCATGTGTGAGATGTCAATGTTTGGTAGAAAAATAAAAGTTTGGATCCAATTTTTAAAAAATGTGCCTTTTAAAAATATTATTTCTTCACAGAATTGACTGTTAAAAGTGTTATTGGGTAAAAGGAATATTGAATATTGTTTTAATATAATATCACTTCTAAGAAAACCTTGATATGGTAAGTTTGATTATTTATAACAAAATTAAAGAAAATGGCTATATGTAGGCATGTCACAAAATGAAGTGCATTTTTCAGTTCAAAATGAATTTGTATTATAAATAATTAAAGAATAAATAAACATATTCACATTATGTATTTCTCACATCAATTCTGAATTTATATAATATAAACATGATATTTCAATGCTTTATTTTTAAGAAAACACATTTCAAATGGACCCACTCTTTGTGGTATACTTGCCCAGAGAATGAGTCATATATACATTTTCTTGCCATTTAGTGTCACCTCTATATTTTTTTAACATTTATTTGATTATGTTCAGTAGCTGTGTTCAGAATGTTTTGTACATTTGTTTTGTTTCCTTTTATTGTTCAAATTAAATTTGATTGAATGAATTTGAACATCTTGTTAAATAGGTGCTGTTGCCAGTGCACTGAAAATCAAGTGTGGAGAAGACTTGGTAAGGGAATGCAAGCACAAAGGTAATTTTCTTTGCTGTTAAAACAATCCACAAACTATTTTGTTTCCTTCATTTTAATTTTTATTTGATTAGTAAACCTGATAGCCCTTAAATAAATCATTAACCCCATGATGCTTACCTTCAAACACTCCAACATCAACAACCCCTTAGCCTGCTTTCACATCACTCCAGTCAGATGCAGAATGAGTGCTCAGTGATTGCCAGTAGGAGAGAAACGTGTCAAAAAGACCAAGTCATATTTGTCATTTGTAATACCTTTCAGACTAATTGCCCTAGAGTCAGCCATTGTAGTTGATGATTGAAACCACTAGAAGGCAGATGCTATAATGATTATCAGGTAATTTGAAATGTGTTGTGCTACTGGTGCCAAATTAGGGGTTGGATCCATTTCAGGGCTCTGTAGCAACATTAGCTGATTTCATGTGGTTGTTTAAATAAATAAATTGGCACTTATCTTGATTAAGGGCTATAGGTCAATGGTTGATTCATATAGACACTTTAAAAGACATTTCAGATTCAGCCAGTCTGACAGTCAGAAACAATTATCTGCCCTGCCGTGACTGAGTCTGGTGTGACTTCATGATAACATGCCCCACAAAAGACAGTTTCAGTCAAAGTCATTGGCGTATCTCTTCCACACCTTCATCAGCAATTTGTAGCCTATTCTCCAACTGAGTTGTTTTTACTTCCAACTTTGACACTTACAAAAGTACCATCATAAGGAGTACCTAAGGTCGGGTCACTTTAACAATTTATATAACAACTAAGTCTAGAAATAAGGATAGGCAAATTTCCTTTGCCATTGTTCTTAAACAATTTTTTTCTTAAACAAATAAATCACATTTGCATAAAAAGAGTTATATCTAGACTGTTTCTGTCTGAATCTCAAGAATTAGAATTGTCATCTTGACCAAAAGAATCATTAGAGAGGCTTATGTCCATCTATCTGTCTGTTTGTTTGCTTGTTTGTTGTTTGTATTCCTTCCAAATTCTGTAATATGAAATAAGAGCTATTGCATTTAGTATTTTACAGAAATGTGGCCTTGAAGGAGAATATAGTGGTGGTGGTTTGAAAGAAGTCATTTAATTTTCTAGATTTTTTTTCTGTATGGTTTATCTACTCTTACACTTCTTTGGTAAATGTTGCCTCCCCCCCCCCCCCCCCCCCCTTAACATTTTCTCTCAGGAGTTGAGATTTTATTTCTCAGCACTTCACTTAGTATGTCGTTTTTTTTTTCTTTTCTAGTTATCAGAAAAATGAGTGCCTCATATTCATTATTCCACATGTTCATCTGGCTGTTTGACAAAGAAACCTCCCTGTCCCTCCTTTTATTCAATTGGTACTTTGCTTATATGGTACTAACTAGGGGAAATTCCTAAAGAGAAATGCTGCTAGGTAATCTCTTCATCGTTTATCTCCTTTAGGATCTTTTGTGTGTGTTTATGTGTGCACTCTTGTCTTGGCTTATATGATTCCTATAGTATACTTATGTGGTAAGTATTCAGAAAAATCTTATTTTATGTAGAAAAATTCCTGTTCTTTCAAAGTATCATACATGCCAAGCTTCCAGAACATTAAAAGAATCACATATAGGGGGAAATTTTAGTTAATTTGTGAACATAATGCATAAATGTGCATTGTAGATTTGTGGTGTGCGATTTGCTATTCCTTTTCACTTTTTACTGTTTCATTACATCTCTGCTGAATAGACAATCTTTTCATACCAGTCTCCTTTGATGTCAAGTTTTGTACTATAGCGCTTGATTGGTCATCTGTTTTAATCTAGTTGTTATTTACTCAGACATGCTTGTAATGAAATCCTTCTAGCTCAAACATTGGCTGTTTCTCAGTTTAATATGTCCATCAGTATGTCATGTTCTCTTCAATGTTCTGCTATTTATTCAGTGTTTTATTATTTAAGGACTATTTATAGTTTAAACATATTCAATTCATGTTTCTCACTCCATAATCATATTATTTTTTTTATCAAGAATTTCATTAGAGATGTTTTTAGACAAATTTAGAGTTCCTTAACTTTGATGAAAATACTTCAAAAATGGATCAAATGTTGCCTCACAGCCAAGAAAGTAAAATTCACATTTTTGGGTACCATGTTTTAAGAAAAAAGGGGAGCTTCCAAGGTTTTGTACCCCAAAACTGATTGGTCTATTAAATAGAGGAGTGATTTAGTTAATTTTGTATTTTATAATTTTTTTTTCATCATTCATCATTCTTTTCCCCACCCCATGGGTGTGAGTTGTGGATGGCTGATTAACCAACATGTGAAAGGAGACTCATAGATGATTAAATTTTAATTGATATTTTGACATTGAGACTTCTCCTGTCTATGGTCCTGAGAGGGGGGTTGTGGTCGTTATTTCACGTTGTATTATCTGTCCTGTCTACACCTCACCCTTATCCGTTCACAATCATACATGCAAACATGTTGGCAATATGTAACCTACATGCAGAATAAACTAACCATCCTTGGTATTCTGTGTGTGGATTTGTAGTAACATCTATGCAAGTCCTATGTGGCGTCGACTAACCATTACCCCCTTTCTTTGGAGAGAAGGGTGGCAGTGACACATTACATCTAAAAGAAGCTGACCACAAATAACGACACTAAATTAATATCTCAAAAAGTATTTCAGCTATCATAATTTTCAGTAGACAGACTTATTTCACCAGAATAACTATTTTGAACATAAAGATTTATACAATATGAATTAGAAAAAAATGAGTGGAATTACCTAGTAACATTAAAAACATTTGCAAGAGATCTTTAAAAACTTATAACTTAAGTTCCATTGACTGCCATATATTTACACCATCTTATATTCAAGATTGTGGGCAGCCACAACTTGTAGTACAGTACACCTACACAATTACAATTTAGAGGACAATCTCTTTGTTCAGTATGTATTTTGATCACCATTATAGGCACATAAAGTAAAACCACAGACAAACTGCTGTCTGCCAACCTAGCAGCTTAAATAGGAAGTTGGCTTTCACTGACTTGATTATGAAGAATTTATAAAAAGCAATAGATTAAGAAAAAAATCTGCTCTTGGATAATAAACATGTAGAACATTAAGAATCTCTAGAACTACCTTCATATACAACCTCCACTATGATGAAAAGAACAACTACATTGAAAACAAAAAACAATACAGTACTATCACATGCTTTCAATGTGATTTTATTGTTTGTTGCTATTAGCATTTTTACTATTATCAATAAATTTTAGATTATATATCTCCTATACATTTATTAAAGTATTGCTCTTATAATTTTAATTATGAGACACATATTCAGGCATATGTGTGCACATTAGTTTGAATAATTATATACATCACTTCTATACATACTGCAGAAAAAATCTGAGTTGTATACATTTTACATGTAAATTATCATAGTATATAATTTTTAAGAGCATTAGTGACTACAGGTTTGTTATGTTTACCACTGACTTATGCATGTCTCCCATTAAAATAAAATGATTCTTCATTTGTAGAATCTGAGATAAGAGTAGATGGTGTGACTATGACCAAGGCCTACAAACTGAAAAGCAAGATCATCCTCCATATAAGTGCTGACCGCTTTCATGATAACTGGGAGGCAGGCATTGTGTCCTTGTTCAAGAAGGCAGATGTTAATGGAGTACGCACTATTGCCATGCCAGCATTAGGCACAGGTTTGTTGTTATTTTTGTCATTGTAGTTTTAATGACAATTAAAAGACAGACTAAATGTATACTTTTAGAGAAGAATTTGTAACCTTTAGTTGGGAAGGGAATGGCAAGAGACTGTTGATGATGTGTCGAACTTATGATTTGAAGAAAGTGTCTATCTCCTGTCTGTCTGTCTGTTAAAGTGGTGTGAATCTTTTTTATTTACTTGTTTTCAAACTTAGTTTTCTGAATAATACAAATACCCCCACCCCCAAACATTGAGATGATGATTCAAGAGAATTTAATGGTGGACAGACCTCTATATTGCCTCCATTGTTTATTACAGTTGAACTCCTTTTGTATTTATCCAGTTTGATTAATAAAGATGCTTTCATGTTTAACCTACAAGATATGCTGCAGTCTGTTAAATTGGATACTATGACTCAACATTAGCCAAAAGTAGAAGAGGCATCTAGCAACACAGTGTTTTTGTAGTCTGGCAAACATGGGCAGCGAAATCACAAAGAATGACATGAAGTTACTGCTGTCTATCAGGGTAGTAAACATAATTGTGCAGTATATGTGTCGCGGGGTGGGTGTTGTTGAGCCGCCTCCTCGATGGGTAGGGGGTCAGGTCAGCTACCGCGACTTGCTGAGACCACGCCGAATGACTTAAGTTGTTAAAATAAATCACTCTCACATACAGACACCAACGATGTTCTTGTGGGGGGGAAAAATGTTTATTCTGCATGTGGGGCAAAGCGTGGAAATCAGCGTGTATGTATGCTTGCGGAATGAATGTATTGTGAGGGACGAACAGAACGAACAAACAAACAGCCGCACCAGCACACTTTCACAACAGAGAGAGTAAAGAACCCAACTCCTGATGAAGAGCTAAAAAAAGAATTTATTCTAATAATAAAATGGGTTACTCTCTCGTGCGGTGTTAGTCATTCATTCAGCAACATCCACTCAGCAACATTCGTGGGATGGGGGACCAGAGCAATGAATATGATAAAAATAAAATAAAATAAAAATACAAAGCAAAATTAATAATATGCCTAGCAGTGAAAACTGCAAATATTAGCACTGAAAAGAGTTGCGGTTGAAAACCACAATACTCTAACAAATAATATACAAAATTTACTATACCAATCTGTGGGTAAAAGCCCACCACAAAAGATAAACACAGAAAGTAGTGATGGCCACAAATGTTAACACTGAAATTAGGCTGATGGGTGAAAACCCAAAGTTAATAATAAAGTCTTAAGTGTTTAGGGTGAAAAATAAACCCAATCACCACCTTACTAAATTATTTATGAAAATTGTTTATATGATAAAATGTCTCAACAGTTTAGGGTAAGTACCCAAATAATTAATAAATGTTTATAGGTAAAATGTCAATAATATTCTAAACTTCTAATTAATTAATAAGCTGACTAAACTACCTACCTAAATAAATGCACCACTAGGTTAACTATGCTACTTACAGTTATTTAGAATAATGAAACCACAGTCCTGGAAATGTCCGAAAATGTCAAGTACACTAATGCCAACACACTGGCCACGTATGAAATATGGAAGTCCAATAAATGAATTACACTTTTCCTCGAATAGTCACAGGAAATGTCGACAATGTTCCTCGGTGAAGACCGGGAACAAAATAACGATGTCTCCCCCTGGACAGGGATGGGGGGGTAAAACAGCACGTACGCAGGTTGATGAACCTGGTTATCTCTCTTTCACGTTGATAAACGTAGAAAGTACCACTCGCTGAAAAGCGACGAAGTTATAAGTGGTTGATGAACCAATGAAGACCAGAATGTGAGCGAAGAATGCCCCGTCCAGACTTGTCCCAGGATCCCCAGTCTGTAACACGATAGCAGCCCTGGTTCCTGCTGACAATCTAGGGAGGGTGCCCGACGTATGGCTGGGAGGGTAGAAGCCAGCTGGTCCTAGCCCCAAGCAAAAACTGCCAAGTCTCGCCAACGAAGGGTGAGCACTCTTCCAATCCTATTTTACTAACTGCGAAAAGTTAGATAAAATGGACGACGCCAGAACGAGACGATAAAAACGTCTAAAATCTCCGATGTTGCTCTGTGCGCAGTTGCTCAACACTCTCTCGAAAAAGTCCCTGCAATTTCCTTTTATAAAAACCAACTCTTCCACGGCCTTCTAGAAAAATCAGGCACGTGAAAAGATGGACGTCTATTGCTATAGGTGCACTCATCTAGTGGTGCATTGGCTAAAATAATCCCTAGTTAAATTTCTATTTAATGAACATTTAATGAACTAAGTATATAATCTACCTATCACTAATTTAATTATTATCACCTAACATAAATGAACAAGTAAACAAATCAAATAATAATGTTATAAATAAGAAATAAGTAGTCACGCTCGCAAACTGACTGACAATGCATGCATCACGCCACTCGCTCATTATTATATGAAAACAAAACGTAAAGAAAACGTCACAAAGCAAAGGGAGGTAATTAAGTAAAATAAAAAAAAATAAATTTCAGCCGCTTACTTCCCTTCCACCGTGACAATATGGTTATCATAGTCATTGTGAGTGTCATAAATGTAGTTGCTGATGCAGAGAAAAGCTGTTCTTTTCATCTGTAACCCACTGAGACCTATTAAGGACAAGTTGCTGTTTGTTCTCATTGGCAGTGATAGATCTCTTGTTGATGTACTAGCCAAGATTTCTACATGTACAGGGAATCTATATCATATCTAGATTAGTATGAGAACACACTAGGATTGTTGAAGATGGGTTGTCCAGAAGTTTGTATCATCAGGCATGAATTTTTGGATGAACCAATAAGCAGAATAGCATTTCCTGGGTTTGGATCTGTATATCCCTTCCTCTTTTCACTAAGAGGGTGAAAATATTGGCTAAAACCTGACAAGTGAATTGACAACAGAGGTAGTCTGCAGGATGGATCCTTTATATCTATAAGATTTATTATCCAACTATGACATAAAAGATGCTCTCTGTTGTGCCTTAACTACTGTCAACATCATATTGTGCTATGGTAGCATGACCTTTCTTCATCAATCAGAAAATGATTTCTTTTGTGCAGAGGTTTTCCCATGGTGCAGACCCTATTTAGAGAAGGTCAGCAACATTATATCACTGTTATTTTCCTTGTTCTGCCTTTTGGCTGAGTTAATACCTTTTTGTTTGAAATTTGCTTGGGTGTGTATCAGTAGATAGCTAGACAACACCCAATTTTCTAGTCACTTAACTCCTCTATAGTAAGTATACAATATCACAAGATTGATATAAGAGACTAAATTAGTATGTCATACTGCTTTCTGATTTTCTGCTTGAGTGCCTTTTAACATCTGACTCCAGCCTCCACACATTAAGAGATTCATCCAGTGACCTGAATTGAATGGTGCAGAGTGGCCCATAGATGAAACATCCCCACCTGCTATAGGAAGATTGCTAGCTTCTCTCTTTTCCTCATGGATTGCAAAAAATTATGACTGCACCCAGTGCACTTTCAGTATTAATATCAGTATTTTCCATATGTGCATACACTATGTTGGATGACTCTCTGAAACTGTAACTTTACTTCACTTGTTCTTGCTAATCTTGTCACATTAAACACATGGTGTCTTGGTATTTTCTTGCTAACTTCTCTCAGACGACATTCAATCAATATTCACAAAACATGCACTTCTTTTCATCCTTGCAGTTTGAACATATAGGGGCAGTGGGAATAAAAATACACTTTAGGGTGACTGCAAGTAAAACATACAAATCATAATGCTATCAGTGTCAAACCATTCAGGAGTCAGTAAACAGAAGCAGAAAAGAAAGAACGCTCATCCTTATCTTATTTTGGAGGCAAACAAAATGATAACAGGAATTACAAGATCAAAATTATTCATTAAAACATAAGAGAGAACTAGCTCCTTTCAATAAAATTAAAATGCACTAAACTGGCTTGATAAAAAGTACTACCTAAGCTGAAGCAAAAGTTGTACTAGAGAGTATTTAAGGGGACACTGCACATGGAACTTGCTGCTTTTGTTTATCTCTCCATTTTGGGCATGTTGCCTTAGTTCAGGATTGTATGACATAAATAATCCCACACTTTCCTCTTATTGTATGCTATTGGCAACATTTTGGAAGGGCTTCTTCTGTAAGAAAAGAACTATATTACTTTTTTCTAACCCCTTCTCCAGTGTATGTACTTTCTACCTTTACATTTGCTTAAACAGCTGTTTGAATGCCACTATAAATATGAGCACCTCATTCCATGCATCAATAGCTATGCCAGGCAGTAAAATTCATCCTTCATTCACAAAACATGTGTGACACCAATGCCACTTAGTTAATTATTATTATTATTATATAGTTAATAATTCACAACTAATTACAAGTGATGAGAATCTTAATTAATTTTATTAATGGTCCTCAAGCAGGCAGCACTTGTCTCTTAGTTGGCGGATATGCAGGCACTGTAAACGTTCTCTCTCTTCCTCAACATTTAAAGACAAACATTTATGGTCACACAATCTTTCTGTAGTTAAAAAAACTTATTACTAAAGAAGAAGACAAATCCATCTTTAATTTATATTTAGCTAGCCCCCATCCACCCATTTTCTTCTCCAACATAAAGATATCAATATGTGTAAGGTCAATAAATTCATTAAATCAACAATCAAATGTACAATGAAATAGATTACTTGACATCGATATTTTCAATGAACCCATGTTCAGATAATTTTATGTTTACTCAGTCCTTATCCAGAAAATACAATTCATCTATATGTCAATACAAACCACAGGATAGTCTTATCAGACAACAGAATGGAGTTATTAGAGATAAGCAATAATAGTTTTACATAACCTTGTTTAACAGTGTCTCAATAGTGTTTACGTGTGCTTTTGCAACAAAGACACAAAATTGGTTGTCAGCAGTTATTATATTAGCTCCATGTGACACACTTGCATGTTGAAAAAATCTGTTCTGCTACTTAGCCTTAACCTGGGCACTTCTTCAAACAGAACAATAAATGTAGCAATGTCCAACAACTTCTCTACACTAGAAATTATATAGGTAGTCAGCATATCTTGCCGCCACACATCAGTAAAATGTAGTGTGATTTTACACTTACATGCTGCTTCCTGCATTTACCATGGTTGGTCATAGCGGTTTACAAAGAGCAAACCAGGAGGTTCAAATCAAAAGTTGAAATGAAAACAGAAAAGGCTAGTTTTCTCTGCAAAACGCAACCAGAGAACAAACACTAAGCTTCCAGTTTATCTCTTTATAACTCCATTTTTTTCTTACATTCCAGTCTCAACTTAAAGTTTCTTGCAACAGTATTTATTAGACTGATACATGCACACTGCATAATAAATACAGCATATCAAAACAATGTCAAGTGCACAATACATAAGCAGCTTAGTTCAAACATTTGTAGAAATAATAATACATCTTATTAAAACACAAATATAACATATCAGTAGCAAAAGTACATGAAATATTTCTAAGTTCATTCTCTCTCAATCAGTCAGCTAACTCGTCATCAAACTCATGGCTGCCTTTCAAGACCAGACTTTTTCTTTACCATTTCAAATTCAAAGTGATTAGACAGTAGATTTTTCTGCAGCAGCAAACTTTTTAATCTCAACCCATTGGCTGGTCTCATTCTCATAAATCATAATTAATGGATAAATAAAACTACTCACCCAGTTGGGATGGTTTGCATTACATTACATCAGCAGTTTCTAGCATATTCTTGCCTCAAGCAGTTACTTCAAATCAGAACTTTCAAAAATACTGTCATAAGGAGTGCCCAAATTTGGGTTACTCTGACAATTTAACAATTTATATAACAATTAAATTTAAAAATAGAGAGAGGCAAATTTACTCCATCACACCATGCATGTCCATTCACTTTTGCACTTCGAACATGAAACACCTGTAGGGTGAGAGTCGAAATACTTTCTAGAGCATCCACTAGAGAAACATGCATAGTCAGCCTTGGTATTATTAGAGTAGTCAAATAGCCCAGGTAACCAAAAAGGTAAGGAAAATATGCCTTCTTTTATCTTGGAGACAGAAAAACCCAACAGGAATAAAAAGAACCAGGCAATGTTTAAAACTATAGATCTCACACCATTCAGAAAACTTGAAATACGCAGCCTTGGCCTAATTGCTCTTTTGACAAAAACATCTGCTTGTATTGAAGCAACAAAGTGAAATAAGAGAATTAAAATGTAGCTGCTTGTGAAATCTTTTGCTGGTTTATCTTTCTTTTATTTTTCCTTTGGAAGGCTTTGGGCCTTTGGTTCTTGTTTTTATAACGTAAGTAATAGTGGCCAGTGAACTCTTCTGGCTTAATGAAGAATTAAAATAAACAAAATAAACTAGATTTTTATTTTAATAAAAGTACTAGATGAATGTTTATGTGATATTTCAGGAGCATGTGCCCGAACGCCAGCTCAGTCAGCAAAGGATTTGTTCAATGCCTTAATTAATTTCTGCAGTGGCAGGAGACAAAGTGTCCAGGAAATTCGTGTAGTACTCTTTGACAGAGGCATGATTCCACCTTTTGTCAGCACAATTCAAGCTCTGGGTGAAAAACACAGAGCCAAAAATGGTGGGCTGTTGAATTGGTTTAAAGGTAATTTAATTTGACTAGTATTTATCACAATAATTTAAACCCAATACTTTTTTCAGGTAGAAAAATAAAATATTATGTTTATTTGAGAATTTAGGTAATAAATCAATTCATTTTTATATTCATCTATTTATTCCCCAATATGTTTGTTAATTTCTTTTCTCCTGTTTTTTTTCCATGATTTTTTATGTGATAGGGTTTGAAGGAATTTTTATTTCTGTTTTATTTCATGCTTCAGCTAATTTTTATTTTGTGTTTAAAATTAACTAAAGAGATAATTTATATCCGCAGCAATAACAGGCTTTACATCTCCTAATGTGGTACAGACTTCAGGACTGGATATCAAACTGTATGTGTACGCTGCCAATCACAACAACATTCAAGCATTTTTGAAAGCTTTTGAAGACTTTGTGGAAAACAAGTTTACACGCAGGGAAATTAGTGATGACACCCTAACATGGATGAAAAGAGATCGGGTAGGATTTATTAAGTCTATGAAAACTGTAATATAATACAAGTTTTGTTTCTAATTAGACCTGAAATAAATAAACTATAAAATTTTTAACTGCCAACTTTTGAAAGAGCCATTATGTTATATTTTTCACATAATTTTTATTGTTGCAGTATGTAACTTTTCTTCACATACCAGTATATTCATTTCTAAAAATGTGAACATAAGCACTGAATTCACACTCAAGATATATTGAAACAACACATAATTCCATATGAAAAATATAAAGTGCATGAAGTAAAAAGAAAAATTTCTTTAAAAATTTCAGACCAAGCTTATGAAATAAAGGAATTAGTTACAGTAACATTTATTACATTAACATGATGAAACAGTGATGTTGATTTTAAACAGTGTTCAGTAGTAAAATAAACCTTTATAATTTCTCCTTTGTTTTCCAATGTGATAGTAGCTTTCTTAGTTGTACATTCTTTATTTCTGTATTTTGTTGTTGATTCTGTGTTACAAAAAGGACATCCTAATTAAACTAGAGTAAGGCTATGTACCTATCCAAAGACAGGTTTTAAAGCAAGGCTAAAAAATTCAAGTAAAAATTGAAGGATTTTGTATCAAGGATTTAAAAATCCTTCAAAATTTGTTGTAAACATTGTCAAATAATCTTTCCTTGTTTGTAAAAAAAAATAACTGTGGAAGGTCTTATGACAAACAATATTTTGTATAAATTTTTTTTATTAGAGTTTAAAAAATTTCCCTGGTTTTGATTATCCTTGATGAAGACTTTAAGCTGTTGTGGATTTCTTGTTCTTGTTATGGTAACATACAACTTACTAGGCACAAATACTCTTCTTTCAAGATTTCTCCCATTTAGTTGAACATCTGATCTTGAACCTTATTGGTCATCATTGTCTACATGGGTATAATAGGAAATTGACAATGTTTCAAAATTAAACGAAGCAATTTTAATCTATTACAGTTGCAGAAAATTGAACAAATTGGAGTGCAGCATAATGTAGAACTACAGATTCAGCCACAAGCAGGGCGCATTGTATTGCATGGCCTTCATAATGATGTGTTTGAGGCCAATCAGAAAATCTCCCAAATTCTGCGAGAGGCTGACAGGTGGCAACAAGAAGAGCAAGCAGCCGCAGTGCTTGTCAACATGGTTCAGTGGTATTTTATGGAGGTGTGTGCTGAGGGACTGGAGGTTTATAGTATATGAATATTTGTTTAGAAAAGCATAGTATTCCTTACTCCCATTTTTATGTTTGTTGGTGTGGAAATATGTATAAAATTAAAAAGTTCTATTTGAAAATATGATAAATAGAAGTGATTTTAAAAAAAAATTTAACATCTTATAGTCAAAATCAGTTCATGCCATATAAACATTTTGACAAAATGGTAGACAAATTAAGTAATGACTGCTTGGGTTAGAACCTTTTTCAATGCAGTTGAATGAACTTAAGATTTTTTCAAAAGTTAAGAATATGAATGACCTTTATAATAAATCTTAATAATATGATAAATGTCTGTGATAATTATTAAGTTTGTTAATTATCAGTGAATAACAATCAAATTCAGAACAATGTATGTAGTTTAAATCAGGCACATTTGCGAAGAAGTAAATGATTTTTTTGTTTTTTTTTAATTTTAGATGTATCCAGATAAGTTTTCAATGCAATTAGAAGTAGATATCTAAAGCTGATGTAAGTAGTGCCAAGGATTAAATTTTTTAGTGAATAAATAAGAAATTTCCTGATTTACTGAGAAAATTATTTAACAAAAGTGAAGTCTTTTGGCAATTATATATGCTGGCAAAAAAGATCAAATAAAAATGAATGCATTTCATCACATTTTTCTTGATCACTACTTTTGAAGTTTAAATCATAATTTGACCCAAAATATGAAAAGGATGGAAAGAAGAATGATTACATCTTTGAAAGTAGATGTTACATTTCTTATCACTTTCACAAAAATTGCCTTGAGCAAGCAATTTCTAACTATATAAATGTGCAGATTTATTACCACTCTGATGAAGAAATGCTAGTGTCATTGTGAAATAAAAAATAGTGTTAAATAGAATTTGACAGTTGAAAATCTTTGTTAAATACTTTTGTGTCTGATAGCCATGATGTCATGAAAAAAGCCAGCCAAGAAACAGCTTGAGAAGATGCAAAATATTTTGTGAATCTGATTTAAACAGGAAAAACTGAGACAACTTTATGCCATGAAATCCTTATAATTCCTGGTCTGCCCATTTTTTTACAGCACAAGCTGATGCATCTGAGATGTTAAGAGTTAAACTATCCAATAAAGTTTTTGTGGCATTTAAAGTTTCTGACTATATATTCGAAAGAAGTTAATTTGAAAATCCATTTGCCAAAACTGAATCAAGCAGTTCATAGTGAAAGTCTATAAGGTGTTGAGTGCTGATGTACTAGAGTTAAGTGTTAGATTCAAAGAAAAGAACATTTTTTGTAGATGAATAATTTGTTACTAACTTAGTATCAAGGTTTACTATTAGTAAATAACTTTATTTGAAGTATGTTTACTACAAAATCTTAATTGGTTTTAGACAAAGTGTTTTTTTGCGAAGTGACTGACCCCTGTATATTTCAGGTCTTAGCAACAAAAACTGAACCGAAAGAGTATGGAATAAGGGAAAACCATACCATAGAAATGGCTTACCAGAATAAAAGAAAGACTGCAGAAATAATGGATGTGGACAGAAATATTTATGTCATTGATTTTGATGCCATGACAGAGTACCCCAAGAACAATCCTTTTGACACAGTACAAGTTATGAGAAAAGACAAGATCAAAGGTATTTCTTTTATTTTTTAACTGTTGTTGATACTTTAACCTTTCTCCTAGTGATTGAAGAAAAAATACCTTATGCTCGAGTATAAGGTGAGAAGTTATTTTTGATCAGCAAACATATTGCATATAATTATTGGTAATGTCATAGACTGTATTTTATTACCTTTCTTAAGTGATACTATATTATAATGTTTTGCTAATTGTGACTAACTTGTTAAATATGGTAATTATAAACTTAGTAAGAAAACATCAGTATCTTATATCATAATAATTGTGATTGATTTGTTAAATATGGTAGTTACTAAAATAAAAAATTCCCACCATAGTTTGATAACTACGGATAATGTAAACAAGAAAATACAAGTACTGGTTTTCACCATACTTCACTATTTCCTGTTATGCATACCTCAAGCTGTTATATAAAAATGTGGTGATTAAGTTGTTAAACATTGTAGTTATTAAAATAAAATATCTTTTCAGTTGATAACTAAAGACCACAAATGCTACAAATGACAGTTAACAATACCCATCATGCTTTCTGCTTCCTTTCAAACACGTGAATGTAACTATCTTATATCATAATATATAAGAAAGAGTCATTTGGATTAAGTAGTTAAATGTTTTATTTATTAAGATAGAAATATCCTCTCTTCAACTGATAAATATAGACATTGTAAACAAATACCAGCAACCATCACACTTACAGACTTTCTCATGCCTTTGTTTGTCAACATCACTGCAAAATCAGCATGCACAATTTAGGATTGAATAAACTATTAGTGTAGTATATATTATTGATACTGATATTTTGCATTTTAGGTTTTAATTATCAAACTTTTTAAAATAAGACTTTGATAATTTTGTACTTGAAGTATGATTGCAGTTTGAATATTGTAACTTGTAGATTTCAGTTGTTTGACTTGATGATAAAGTAAAATTAGTATTAACTACATTTTATACTAGATAACATAACACACACATCAGAAATACATGCACTAATCAAACAAATATACAAAAGAAAGACCCCCACCCCAATTAACTAACATAACCCACAATAGAGGTTTATTTATAGACTAAGGTACAACTCAACAAGATTCATACACAATCCAAATCATAAACCAAAATCATGCACTAACTATAAAAATGACAACACAATCAAACACTTTATGCTACAATGTAACAATTTTAAAGAAGAAAGAAAAATCATATTTGAAGCAACAAATATATTACACCTGCCATTCACAATGAAATCACTACTGTACCCAACAAAACATCATCAAAATCACATACACCAAGCACTATTCATGTATCTCATTCAAACAAACACACTTCACCTTCTATAATAATAATTAAAAAAAAAAATTTAACAATTGCAACTCATTTGAAAATATGGATAGAGTTTCAAATTCATTATGAAATTGACTGTAGTACTACAACTTTCATAATTAAAATAAAATCACAACTAATTTTAGATAATACAAACCACACAACAGAAACAAAGACACCACTTCAGCAATTACAACCACAACCAAACCACACACCCACATTAAAGGAGCAAGAAAATACAATACTCGCACACAAAACACTTATAAACTAAATTCAAGAAACAACAAACACTAACTTCCATCATAAACTAACTTAGACTATCTCCTACTGTCCTGTCCACAAAACCCAAACCCAAAAGTTAAAGCAAACCACTACTACGACTAATTAAAAAAATCCAACTTATCGGGAAATAGGCTGTAGCCCTGCAACAAGAAAAACAAAAAACAAACAAACAAAAAATAAATAAATCACACCACACACACACAAACAAACAAACAAACAAAAAATGAAACCAACCCCTAAATAAAGCATCAGAACAAGCCTCCACCTACCCTCCCTGAATACAAGTAAAGGGAGGAAGGCTCCATGGGAATAATTAAAAAACTGAGAACATCTAGAAGATGAAAAGTTTTCACGCAATTCCAGTGGAGTAAAGAAGTTATAGAAACAACAACAACAAGAAGATAACATATATTTACCAAACATTTACTTTTCAGTTTATATTTTCTTGCGATTTGAAAAGAGGTTAGGAATAGTTGATATTGAGTATCATTATAAATATCTAATTGGACAAAATTTTAAAAACTTTTTGCTGACCATTTATTTGCTTAATTTATTCTTGGGGCATTACTTTAGAACTTTTTAAAGTTCTAAAAATTTACATTTTGACTTGTACTCAAATTGACTTGTATTCGAAGTCAATACAGTATGTGCATTTATCTTTTAAACTGTAGAATGAGGTAAATGAGCACTCAAAGCCATAGGAAAATATCCTTTAAGTTAAATTTTTCTTAAGAAACATCCTAAAGTTATTTTTACAATCATTCCTTAGCTCCCTTGCTGCATCCATCCAACATATTTCTGACAGGACTCCAGAGTTGTTACTTCATTCTACAAGCTTATGTGACTGCATGAGAAATTAATTGTCTAGTTTTGTCTCCAATCATCAGGTGCACCTACAGTATCTCACTATAATCAGTTTAAATATTAAAAAAATATTGTTTTGTTTATTTAGGTATCAGTTTTCTTCACTACTGTAAATCATCCAAAACACTGAACAGATAGAAAGGTGTTTTATGAAAATTTAAAGAACTACTGCTTCTGAAGAAATAAAATTCTACGAATAGTGACCTTTATTCATAACTCTCATCCCACATAATTAAGAGTGTGTTAATTTATGGACAGTCACAAGAATTATGTCATTGCCACAAACATGTTAAAGATCTAAATGGGATCAAATGTATAGATTAACGGGAGATAATTTGACTTACAAGACTGAACTCCCATTCTTCTAACAGAATTGAAAAACAGTAATGTTTAAAACAAATTTACTTGACAGGAAGATGATAGGTTTCCACAATTTATTAGTCATAAATCTTATGATATTAAATGTCAATCAAGAAAAGAATTTATTGGCTTTGATTTTAGTTTAGAAATCTTTGTAATCTCAAGACAGAATGATGGAGGTCAACATTAGATCCCTAGTTCGATCACTTCACTTTAGTGAATGTATCAGAATCTCAGTCAGACTGAAGGGATCAAAAGATCAACAGGAGATTCACATTCAAGTACCAGCAGCACTGAATAGCTATGGGTAGATCATTAAGTCATATCAGCCTTTCTACATATTGCTTCTATAAATCAACCCCCAAATGAACAGATGTTATATCAGTCTTTCTACATACTGTTGCTATAAATCAACCAAAGTAGTGAAAGTATATTTTTATTGCTGTAAATTTATTTGATTGCCTGAAATATTTTGTTCTACTATTTTTTAAGATACAAAAGAAAAATATTTTGCTAATTCTTTTCTATTTCTCACATATTTTGACGTAAAATTTTCCTATTTTAAACCATATTTTCTGGATGTCTCCCTAATTCTACATTAATATCTGTATTTGAACAGTACAAACTCTAGTAGATTTACTCCTATCAACCTTTGTTTGTGTGAGAGACAAGAACTTTTAACTGACTATCATTTGTTATAGTATTATTTGATTGACTAAGTGTATGTATGTTGTGAAATTGTAAACGTTTTGTCTTTGATATTAGTATTTCTAATGCAGACATTTTTCTCAGGTGCCCTGTGTTACCTATTAAATTCACCAGTTAATTCATTAGACTCTCCGTTCATTCTGTCTATTGTCTACATCAGTTTGAGCTTTATTGGGTGATGTGTAACCAGTCATGTAATTTTCTAAAGTGTGAAAGGAGTGAGTGTGACACACAATACCAACATCTATAGGTGCATTTACCCAACCATACTCCAGTATATTGTTGTTGGACTTAACCATATGCTAGATATGAATTATAAGAAATTATTTTGACATTTCAGGTTCAGATATGTTTGACGTACCAGACACATGGACAAAACTTGGAGCAAATGAACAAGTCAAATTGGTACCATTGCTAACAACTGATACTGAATACAAGACCGTTGAAGCAAACTTAAGAGCAACACTGGGTACATTTGCAGCTTCTCTCAAAATAATAACTGTAAGACTTTTTTAACGATTTTATTATTTGTTAGTTGAATAAAAATATAAATATTATTTATTGAGAGTCATAGGCAAATATCATTAGTGTATTAGAGGACAGCAACATGAGGTTGATCTGGCTGAAGCATCCATAGTAACACCTTTATACTAAAGCTATGGATGGCTTATATTTGTTTCTTGTATTATACTGATAGTTCACCAATAATCTTTAAATCAGTATTTATAAATGGTCTGAATCAAAAAAAAAATTATTCTTGTCAGTAAATTTATTGAGTGATATTTCAACTTGCATCACATAGATAATTACGTCATTCATCATAAATTCCTAAATGTTCATCACTTTATCAACAGCCTTAATACATTCCTATTCTACTTGAAATAGTAGTTTACAACAGCCTTAGCCTCTTGCCTGTCAGGTCACAAAGTTACGCTATTTGTCATCCTGGCAGCGATAATTGAATGGGTAAGCTTACTAAAAAATGAAAAGTGGCTGTAATTATAAATCGATTTAAAAAATTTAAATTGCTGCCTTTGCTAAACATACTAAATAATTTTTAAAGTATTATTTTAAAATTATTTAAATTTAAAAAATAAATGTAATAGACTAGACAGTTATCAGACATCATGGGTTTAAGTGATGCACTCTGATTATTTATACATGTATACATTTTTAAATAATCACTAGTTAATATAATACAAAGAAATAAGATAACAAGCAAGTTTTAACATATATAGTCAAACCAATTTATGCTCACCCTAATTGCAAGGCTCTGCACTGGAAATGCATATAACGATAACCAGGTCTGCAAATACTAGCCTTTTCTTAACCCAGGAGAACAGTGTGGCTTAGCTCTGTTTCTGGCACATCTAGTGCAAAATTGAGTTATATATCCTTGTGGGTCAAGCTAGAAATTTACCTAACTCTGTTTCACCACATGGAACCAGAATGTCTATACCATCCTGCATCCAGCTGAACTGAGTCATTGTCAATACCAAGTGCTAGCTGGTGGTTATTGAGGGGGGGGGGGGGAGGGAGAAGAGTATTTAGTGATGACAGGTGAGTCATGAGATATACAAAGAACTTTGTGTCAGCGAGAAAATTTTACATGGCTAATGTCTACTCATGACACTTGAGACTGAGGATGGAGAACTAAAACTTGGCTTAGAGTATGGTACTACAATTCTAGTGATGACAACTTGCAGCCTTGAGTCAGAACTGGGCCAAACAGAAGTCACGTGTTCAACTCGGAGACAGATGCAAAACTGCTGCATACTCCTATGTATTTCTAGCAGGAACTGCTGTAAAATATTTTATTCTTTATGTCTGAGCTGTGAGTTACTTTAACTTTTAAGTATAGTGTTTCAATCTACAAAGAACTATAACGGCATCACATACCTTAACTGGCTTGTAGCTCTCATTTAAGCATAATGACATTAAATTAAAATTATCTTACACTGTCTAACATATAAGATTATAATATTTTAACCAAAAGAAAACTTTAACATGCAGCATCTTAGAATATAGACATTCTTTTTACTAACAAGATATTTGTATTTGAATGCCCCCAGTCTGGACCCTTTAAGGGAAAGGAAAGCCAAATACTAGGGATAATAATATTCCATCAATTTTCAAGTTTATATGGGAATGAAAGGGAACTATTAATTAGTTACATATAGCTACAGTTAGATCAAACTTGAAAGATGCAGTTTGCCTAGCCAGCATCATTCTATGTCATCAGCAGAGTGAGGCTGGGGGAGTGGGTGGATGGTAGATGGGTGAGTGTTCCTATGATAGACTAAAAATAATTTGTTGACAACGTTCCTTCTCTTTTACTTCTCATATTTAAAAAACATTTCTTATCTTGTGTTTGTTTCTATTGTTGGTTTTGTGACTTAACAAGGATATGAATTTTTAGTAATAATTTTATTTTGTTTTAATTTAGGTGGAACGTGTTCAAAATCCTACACTCTTTCGTCAATATCAGGCAAAGAAAGCTCACATGGAGAAGCAAAATACTGGTATTCAGAATGAGAAAACTCTCTGGCATGGCACAGCTGTTGATGCTGTACAAAACATAAATAATTATGGTTTTAATCGCAGCTACTGTGGTAAAAATGGTTAGTGTTTTAATTTTAATTCAAATACTAGTACCCCTCTAAGTTGATTCAGTGAGTTTCAAATGAAACAGTTTTTAAACAAAATATTAATTATTTTTTGTAATTGTTGAATTCTGACTGCATTCAAAAGAAACACCATTTCTTTTTGGTATAATATATATTTCTCTTTTGTGTATACCAAAAATAGTACAAACTAAATTAATAATTCAAGTTTATAAAATAATTAAGATTTTGCATAAAATTAAAAGCAATACAAAACAGCCATCAAAATCTGGACATTACTATTGCTAAAACTTATTTTTATTTTATTATTATCTCTCTTAATTAATGCACAATTTTATTTTCCTTTTGACATAAATAGACACTACAGGATAGTGATTAAAATTTAATGTTGTTTCTGTATTTTAAAAACTTTTTCATTATACATCATGAGAATTCTCTTAAATATTGTAATTCATCATGCACCTAATTGAAAACAATCTATTAAATCTGTCAATCTATTTAACTGAATAAATGATGTCCTTTGATGGCTCAGACATTGCTAGACAACTTAGCAGTAAATGGATCAGCATCCACTGCCTTCTTTCTAGCTACTAATGAATAGATGAAGTGGAAACTCAACTTAAAAACTTGCTGGTTAGGCACAATCTTATCAGGGAGATTCAGTATAAAAGTTTTTATTTGAATGAAACTAAAATGATAGTTCACTGATAGAAACTTAAATGTGAAAATCATAGTTCAATGCAAACAATAAATTTCAGATTATATTTGAAATGGAAAGATACTTGGTCAAGAGGGATTCTCTCATCATGCACTTGATTGTTGAAGTTAAATTGTCCCTGCCATATGCCATAACTTTCAATTGTTGAGGGAAATTGGTCTCTACTAAAGGACATAAATGACTCGATATAATTGTAAGGATAATTAAATTATTACTAGGGGATCAATAGCCCTTTTTGTCAATGTGGATCTTAACCATTAATTGCACTGTTCTTAATTTCTCAGAAAGCCCCACTTAGTAAGGAGGAGATTAAATCTAACATTGGTATGTTCAGAGCCCCTACCTGGTTGAATCCACCAATACATATAAATATGTAACAATACTAAGTACAAAACTTTATAGGATACCTAAATATAGATTACGTAGCTAAAATTACATAATGGTTATCAGTAACAATGAATTTTATATTACAAATATTCTGGCAGAGCAGCAGTGCAATGCTTATCAGAATTTTAAGTTACCACAAATACATGAATAATTAGAATTTAGATACAGGTTACTGCTACAGGATAAACTCCCCTCTCTGACCTCTGGTAGCAGTACCGTTTGGTGTCCGGCCATCTTCTCCCTGGTCAAATAAATCACTAACGGTACTAACCTATCTATACTATCAGCTCTCCTTACTGCTGCTGTTGTTTGTAAGAATTGTTCCCCTTAGATAACAGATTCCTTTATTCATGTATGGTTGAGTCTGTTGAAGGTTGTCAGCCATATCATTGTCATTCCCCCCTCCTTCCTTTGTTTACCACTCATTCCTTCACTTTCCAATATGGTAGCTTATTTCTTTTTTTTTATAGTAGCTATCCTTCCTGTGTTGATTGGTCTATGGTCACCTTGCTTACATTTCATTCATTGACTAGGTTAAGTTCCCACCTGGCTTTCACTTGTGTTATGCTAGGCACATACCTATCTATTAATCAGTAAGACTGGCTCTCACTTGTGTTATGCTAGGCACATAACTATCCATCAATCAGTAAAATTGCAGCGATCCAGTCCTCATCACATTCCTTCCCTGCAGGTGACCTCAGAGTTTGCTTGCACTTATTCCTAAGAATGCAATCTCCAGACATACATAAAAACATAAATTAATTAGAAAATAATTACTTGGAATCTAGGAGTTTCATGACAGTAGTATATTAAACAACATATCTTGTAGAGGCCTGTTGAATTATGTATACACTCTTTTGCCATATCACATTCTACACTCACTTAAAATAACATTAAAAGAGGGAAAATTAAAATTCTTCATTATTCCACCATAAACTTTCACTATTTATGCATTTACATCACATATTTTCTTTTGACTGCTACATTATTGATTTCTTTTTCATAGATGACTCATTGTCACATTTTAATCAGCTAAGTAAGATAATCTGTGTAATTACAATTAAAATTGTTATAACAGTAGAAAAAGAAATACCCAAAACAATAAAACATTCTTAGCATTATGTTTATTTTACTGACTTGTTATTCTTAATATATGCTTTCTTCACAATCTTCTAACTTCTTCCTTATAATAATTACTAATGTGTGCTTGTCTTTAGAATCCTTGATCATTATTTATGTATGCTTTTTGTTTTCAGCCACTGTATATGGTGAAGGTGTGTACTTTGCTATCAACTCACAGTACTCGGCACACCCAACATACTCTCCCCCTGATGGCACTGGCAAGCGCTATATATACCAGTGCAAAGTGCTAGCAGGTCATGCAACTCAAGGAGCCAGGAATCTAAGAGTCTTGCCACCAAGAACTGGTCCAATTTTGTTTGATTCTGCAACAGACAACTTGGCTACTCCATCAATGTATGTCATCTTTAATGACACACAGGCCTATCCAGAATATATGATTACTTTTCAATGAGAGAAAGATCCTCAAGAAATCACTCTATTAAGGATTTTCTTCTCTACTGCTTTTCTTATTTCCATTTTCTTTTTTTATATTTCTTTTTTTATAACTTAGATTATTTGCTATTTTCTTCAAGAAAAGAAAAGAAAGTGGGACATTGAATTATTTCAGCACACTTTAAAAAATCATAACTGCTTTACATCATTCCTTAATTTTTAGAATATGATTTCTCTATATTTTCTTGCTGTATAGCATGGATTCAAGCTTTTTGCATTACCTTTTATTTATTTTATATACTTTTTGAAAAAAATATTGTAATCTTTTACACTCTTTCAAAAGATTTTTACAATTCTTTGTATCTAAAGTTCTATAGTACTCTAGAATACAGTATCAGAACATTGTGACTTGTTTAAATAATTACTTTTGGGAAGATGAATCCTGAAGATGTGATATTTTTAAGAAAATATTAGGTTGTGTTTGTTGTACCTTGTTTTGATGTGTTGACTTTTCCATTGTAATTATTCTCTTGAGTGAGTGTGCTGAAAAGTCGTCATGTTGTGTGTGACATATATACCATTTACATCTCCCCAACTGTTTATTACTAATGAATTTGGAAATTGTGGATTTCTTTTTTTCATTTTGCATGCCATTGTTTGCTTTCAATATTTTTTTTGCCAACTTTCTCTCTCACATATACACACACAACACCATACATACATACATACATACATACACCCAACACCATACATATACACACACCATACATACACACCCAACACCATGCATAGACATACAACACCATACATACACACACAACACCATACATATGTACACAACACTATACATACACACACAACACTATACATGCACATCACAAGCACCATACATACACACCACAAACACCAGAGTACTATTATTGCTATTTTACTATTTAAAAATAAATAATTTCAACTGTTTAATTTTTTTAAAAGTTGTTTTCTTTTTTCAAACCAAGTAGTAATTTTGAGTCCTCTTAATATTATGCACATTTGTTTCAAACTTTAACTAATTTATTTTATTTAATAGTTTATTTGAATAGGTTAAGTTTAAATTTGGAAATTGTTCAAATAATCATTTAAGATTTATTGTAGATTGCATAATTTTACATTGTTCAGTTCACCACACATATAGAAGAAATAGACTCCAATACATATAAATACTACGCATATTTTCTTTATTCATTTCGTAAAATAATAGCTACTTAAGTGGTCTCAACACTATAACATTGTTGAATAATTAAGAACTCCACTCACACTTTATCAATAACTGTTTCATTATAACCTCTGACCCAACTACTTGTGTACTTATTAATACTGTTTTCTTTACTACCACTGCTCTGCTTAGTGTATAAGGTACTGATAGCTAATACAATGGCACAATGTGTTTCATATAGAAAATGTTCTGTTCTGTCCAGCCATATGAGCTGTGCTCTTTAACCAATGTGTACTGTTTGAGATAATGAAATATTTCAGCAATTAAATAACCTTTTACCCTCTTTTCTCTCTCTTGATCAAACAAGCTTTCTCTTTACTGCCAGTATGTAGCAATGGGTGCACTTTTGTTGCTTCTTTCTGTCTCTCTTTTTAATGAAATACAGTCCATAGTCAGTCTTTTACTCTATTTGCCAAACTTATTTTGCATCTGTTAATATACAACCAAGCAACTCACTTTACACACTACACTCACACAAACTGATGAACAACACATGCACACGTGATTTATATTACTTTTTTTTACTGAAAATTGGTTGCCATTGGTGTCCAGGCAGGAGGATGTTGATACTTTTTATATAGTAATATAGAACTTATGGAACACTCCCTTATATCTGATTTATAACCAAAATTAAGAAAATTGGAACATAATGTCTTATTTTATTTAGTCTTGTAGATAAAATCATTTTGATTTTTATCCTTTGGTGTTTGTCACTGCAGTGGACCTTACAATATAAAAGGGTTCTCCTGCATAGGAAATCTAATATATATTATGTTGTACAAGTTAGATGTCTTCATAATGGTGCATTGTGAATATGTAACTAATATTCTCAAACACTGGTAAGTTTAAAGTTTGTAATTGTATATTAAACGCAGAGAATATTGCACTTCAGTAATCACAATTGTCATGTATTATTATTTTGCCTTCTGTTAATAAATTTCATGCAAGAGTCTGTAAGGCTAAGAGTTTGAACACTTTTGAAAGATTTGCTGTGTAATTTTAATGTTAAAATAGCCAACAACTATGACTGTAAGAAAGATCCATTATTTTTTATGAGGACACAACATACTTGAGGTCATGTTATTGCCAAATCAGGTGAAAATAGGCGAGCAATGAACTATAAAAGTCTCATCTCTACATGGATATACATTAAACTGAGTGGACATCACACTTGTCACATGATCATACATTTGCATTAGTTGGCATACAAATTTTTCATGTGCAAGAGAATGTATTAAGTAAAACAAAAGAGCAGTAAAAGGGAAACACAATGAAGACAACATAAATAGGTAATTAATATATAAAACAGAAACCAAACAAAAAATCCAGATTTTTTAAAATTAACAAACTTGATATCAATTTATACATAGGTCTTAGTATGTTGAGGAGCATTTTATTTATTTATTTATTTAGGACTCTGAGACACTACAGACATCTGCTGAGTATTGGCAGTGGGGACTCAATGATGTTCCAATGAATAGCAATTCTGGGAATGCACAATTTACAACTAGAAATAACTGTATTTCTAATGCATAAGTAAGACTAAATGTAGAAATGTTTTACTTCTTCCTTCTTTTCAACTTTAGTTCTGCTATCAAACAAAGAGATATTTGAGACAAACTTTCAATGGTGTGAATAATATTGACATTCCGGGTCGCGCATTAACATTCTGTTCGCGGAAACCAATTGTTCATTTTTTGTTCTAAATTTAATTTTATTGTTAAATTTCTTAACTGTTATCTCTCCATATTATTACATAAGTATATGTACGACCAGAAAGGAACTGCTATTGGGGGCCGAGCCGTAAATAGAGGAATAAAGAACCATATTTATTAATCTATAAATAAAGGGGAGATAACATTGTAGCAGAGAAGTAAACTAATTTATCCGACTAGGTGTCGTGAACAATCTAGCTAAGATTGTGGCATTGGAAAGGGAGATAAATTAGGCAAGTCCAGCCGTCGCTAAGGTTAGGGGTTATCCTATAAAATAATATTGATAATCAGCCTAAATTAGGACGGGGTCGTAAAATGAAAACTGGACATGTGACATACACGACCTTCGAAATAAAAAAAATCTAGTCATCAAAATTGTCACCTTAGACTGATATCTAATTATAACCCCCCTCGAGAAATAGGACAACTTATTTGTTGAAAACTGAAAACAGTTCCATTGGTAGTGCGTAAGTGAACGAACTTATGCGCATGCGCCTATATTTTCACTGTAAACGTGTGTATCTCGTTATAGGAACTGGGAACATGAAATAGTTATCATTCTGAAATTTTATTGTGGCTCGTAAAGATATGTCAGACCACGAAAATTGGTTCAGTTTAAAAGGAAACTCTCTGTATCGCCTTTTTATTTCTGGGATGATTGTGTTGTGTTTGAGGTAGCAAAGAGAGAGTTATCGAGTTGAATCTATAGTAAGCAGACCGTTTGCATTCTTGAACTACAAAGGTTGTGTTGTTGATTATCTAATGTATGTATACGTGTGTGTGTGTGTGTGTGTGTGTGTGTGTGTGTGTGTGTGTGTGTCTGTGATAGAGAGAGAGAGTGATTGAGTACAGCACTACATTTCATCTTACAGTAGAGGGACACCAGTTAACTGTGTATAGGCTAAGTAACGTCATTCTTTGCGTGTTCAACTAATTTGAATATTTGAGGATGGAAGAAAACTTACTTTAGATAGAGAATGAAAAAAGTCAACAAATATTGTGAAGAGTTAAATATAATAATAAATCCAACATGTCGAAAGGAAATGAGGGACTTAAAGTGACTTGTGCACTCACTGGATTATTATTAATGCATCATAAATAACGAATGTACTCAGTCACACACAAACATTACGGAATAATCAATATTTAACGTTAAGTGTGTTTTCTAAGTCTCAGTACGAGTATGCATCGCTTTTTATTCCTTAGTAACGTGCAACCGGAAGTCTGTCCGTACCCGGTGATATTTTTAACTCTCCCGCTTACAGCAGGAAGACAACTATCTTAAAAATTAAGACCGTGGTCTATATGTGCAAATCCGTGGCTGTTGATCGGTATGTGTTTGTTTTCACATTTCTAGCTCTCGATTAGAGTTTTGGTGTTAATCATGATGTTTTAGGATTTACTTATTTGCTCTAACAATAATAAAAAATGTCAAGTTATCAGGTATATCCCCTTTCTACGATCATATTTTCTCCGTACCAGTAGGAATAAATAATTGTAATTTTATTAGCCTATCCGCAGTTGCTTTTTAACTTACAGATGTCCAGAATGATATAACAATATATGCACCTGTAAAGCCTTTTCAGATAAAATGTGAACATTATTAATATATATATTTTAAATCGTTAGGCTTATTACATACACTCAGATGTTATGTCTACTTTCGTTTTTGAGAACGTCACTGAAAATATGCACTAGGTGCAATTAGTTTTCGGTTACAAGAACAAACCCAGTCAGATGACACCAATCGAGATAATGCCACACCCTTTAGCATTTCGTGTAATCAGCTACCAGTTTGCAATCAAGTCGATGTCATGACTTACACTCGTTTACTTTCTACAATATTATATGCGTCGCTTATTGGCATGAATAAAATAATAAATAATAATAATAATAATAAGAGCCCTCTATATTTATGTTTCTCATCGCCATATTATAAGCCACTAATTTTCCTAATTCTTATCTACAATATTACTGTCAATTCAAATTTTCTTGATAGATGATGGTCCTGTATTTCGTGAAATCACCATTATATACGTGACTTTATTTTACAGTTTGATATACCAGAGTTTTGCATCAAGAATTTCATCGGAACTTTGTTGTTTTTTAAAGGATTTCTGTCAGTAGCAGTTTTTTAAAATTTCCATGGTATTATGTACATTCGTATGACATTATACAGTAGTATAATTTATTTATTTCATCTAAAAAGATGTGGTTTTTAATCTCTATTCCGTCCATCCATCCATCTATTTCTTTAATCGCAAATAGATAATATTGTTTTTACTTTAAAACAAGAACCTTCATATGAGAACAAGGTTGCCTTTAAGAACAGCACTGACTAATTATACACTTATTAAATTATATTTATAATGTTTAATTCCAATGGGTATCTGAAGACAATAACCATAACTCTGTTTTAACATTGTAACTTAGGAAAAGTTAAGTTGTGAAAATATCTCGAAAGTTAATGAGTGTATTTGTATAATGAGAGAGAGAGAGAGAGAGAGAGAGAGAGAGAGAGAGAGAGAGAGAGAGAGAGAGAGAGAGAGAGCAGAAAATGAAGAGGAACTGTTCGAACAATACAAATGCTACAATCATGTACTGTTGTTTGTTTCTAACAAAGAGAATAAACATCAACGTAATGAGACACATAATAATAATTATACTGTTCTCCACAGCTGCCAGTCAGTTTTCTCAATACTTACAGATTAAAATGAAAGAAAGTCTTTCTGGTTAATGGAAAATATAATATCTCTGTTTTTCGACAATGATTTAACTTCAATCAGAATGTTTCATCACTGTTATTACTTCATGAGATATTGTATAAGAGTTTATAGACCATTTGCACTCAACTGTCCACGAGTGTGTAGTTATCTTCTGGTGACATTACCTAAGACATTTTGGCAGGAATCTAGGTCCTGCAGCAAGTCTCGCTGACGAAAGGAGTCTGTAGAAGAGTACTGCCAATGTTGAGTTTCTGTCTCATCATTCCGGAAGTAGAGATCATAGTTCTTTTCTACTGGAGAAACCACCCGGTGTTTCTTGCTGGATAGCAAGCTATTCCATCACACACATTGCCTTTTCAAATTGTTTAACACTGCGGAGCCATCCTTTACGTTCAGATAACAAAGATTTAGATGAAGAAGAGAAAAGGCAACCATTATATTCTTTATTCATGAACAGTGGTTCCCTTTATAACATTAATATTAATCAATTAATTATAAATCTTTAATAAATTATCACAAACAAAACAAAATCAAATGATCGTGTTAAGTGATAAATTACAGGTAGAGTTTGAATTTTTCACAAACAACAAATATCATGAATTTAAAAAAGAATGTGTTACTAATATAAAAACTTGCGAGAATTGGTTCGAGAAAACTTTTAAAAAAATGTAAATGTTTTATTTGCATAAATGCAGGAAATGAGTTTTGAACAAGTTAAAGATAAATATGCCTGTTAATATGCATACATTATTTTCGCATCTTTTTCAAAGGGAATAACCTTTTTAACATATATTCAATCTCACCAATGAGAAATAAAGTCCGTTGGACATGCACTGGTGAAATCTTAAGACGATCATTTACCTGCTAGTATCTGACGTTTTAATCACTGGTTAATTAAATGATGTGACCCGAGCTAATGGACTCTATTAATATTAGACTACATCTAAGTGTTCTGTGAAGTTCTAGACATTATGAAAATCGAACATTAACAACACATCGGAGAAAAGAATGGTAATTTTTTTTCAGATCGATCACTCACATCCCTTAAGTTTAAACAATTAATTTAATAAATTAATTAAACTCTTATTTTCAGTAATATTGTTGCTCTCCAACTATAAAAACGCAAAGAATTAAGGTACATTTTAGCATCATTAATTAACTGAAGTCGAAAACGAGCACAAAAGAATGCTTCTATAACATTTATAAATATAGCAACTGGCCTATTAAAGTTCTAGAACAATTAAATAGTAAGCTATATAAAAGGATAGAAGATAGTTTATAATAAATGAGAGATTTAATTCGAGAAATTTACACATAGACATGCAAGATTTTGTTTGATAAAAATCATGTGAAGACAGACGAATAGGTTGCAGTAATATTAATGGGAGAATGGAATTATGCTTATAGCTCTTAACTTTACATTATGACGGCCTCAGGTAAATGAACCATATTTTCACATCACCACTTTGTCAAAAAGCGAATTGTTCCAAATTATTTCATGCCTTTATACTGAAACTGCCATAGAAAAATAACAGTAAATGAATACCTGGAAGGAGACATATATTATATAGAGAAAGTATAAAAGAATTTAATAATTATTGCTATTTATTAAATACTGTGTTAAAATGCATCCTAATAATATTATATACATTACTGGTATTTATCACGCAGATAATTTTAGAAGTGTATTTGGTGATAACGTAATTGTTAAGAATTTATTATTAAATGTAATACATAATGTTTGCAATTCGTTAGCACTTTATTGTACCAATGATCATAATCATTTAGTCATTCATAGAATGATTTAAGATATAAAATATAATAATGTGATTTACAGTGAACACAGAGATCCAATGATGGCTTCGATTGACTCAGAACCTAGCTCAATGGAGTGCTCCATTTGTCACGAACTCTTTAATGATCCGAAGATTCTTCCATGCGCACATCTGCTTTGTCGTAACTGCCTGGTCAGTTTAATCAAAACAAACAAGAAGCCTATGTGCCCATTGTGTCGTGCGTTTATTTTTGACGAAGAGCTCCACACTGTCAAGAATTTTAAGAACATTATAGACACTCTACCTACTGATCTTTCTATGGTAGAATTAATAAACTGCCGAAAGGTACTTAACGAAAGGCAAGTCTGTTGTATCCATAACGATGTGGGCGCGTTGGCACTGTGTTTGCACTGTAACGACAAGCTGTGTCAATCTTGCGTCGATGTTCACGGAAAGCTGTCGGTGTCCCGCCATCACGAGGTTCGTGAGTTGGCCACTCTGACGCCAGAAATCATGGCGTCTTTAAGCAAGGAGTCATGTTCTTCGCACACTGACGAACCATCCAAGCTATTTTGCCTTTCCCATGGTGTCTCAATTTGTCTGTTTTGTTCTTCATCAACTCACCGCTCGTGTCCGGAAGTGATATCTATGGACTAGAAGTTAGAAAACTCAAAACGGGCACTATCAGAGATGGAACAAAAGCTTTCAGTTGCAGAATATTCCATGATGCAAGCTATAAAAGAGTCCGAAGAACTGTTAGTTAAATTCGATCAATCCTCAATGAAGACATACTCAGACATAGACGAAGTATTCGATAACCTTCAAAGCTGTGTAGAAACATGTCGACAACGTCTCAAACAACATGTACGAGACAAAGGTGATAGGATCAAGGCCACAGTGAATGAAAACACATCCCTACTAAAATACAAACGAGGAAGAATTTTGTCCCATCGACTTCTGATACATCGTGTGCAACAGACTGTACCCAGAACTTCGGCCATGATAAGTGTACTAAGCACGCATCTTGCAAATCTTGACTTAAAACATTCATTGCCAACAGAGGCTGAAACTATTGGAGAAGAGGTGTTTGCTATTGACGAAGAGAAAATTGCCTGCATTAAGCAATGTTTGACTACTGTTGAAAAGAAGGTATGGCTAATTCTCAATATTTTCCATTTAAAAAATAAGATACAATTACAAAAAGTTATGCAAAATACATATAACAATAATACTATTTGAACCTTCCAGCAATTCATATATCATATCAAATACATTGCTAATTATTTATTTATAAATAATGATGACAGTAGCACATATTTAGAAAAGCTAGAACAATCTATAATAAAGTCACTAGATATGAAAATAGTTTAAAACAAATAAAGATAATTTTGTTCCAAGTCATGACTCAAGTTCTTATATTTAATTTTAAATTGTAAATCCCATCTCCGGTTTACTTGTGTGACTGGTATCATTTCTTTAATAAAACCTTTACAAAGTATATTTACGAACATTTTCATCAAATAATTAGTAGGAATAATTTCATAAAAATCAAATTAAATTAATAAACAAATAAACTAAATGCATATTAAATTAGACAGACACTGATTATTAGTTTGTATCTTCAGTGATTCATAGATTTATTACCTAACATCCTAAAGTTTTAGTTACCAACCTTTGAAAGTATTGCTAGATTGTCCGCATTTCAAGCAATTCAAACGTAGAGACGTTATAGTAAAGGTGACAAATTTCATGGCCAGTTTGCTTTTTTGTTTAGCTAATTGAGACATGTTCTATTAAATAACCAAATTTCATTTTCATTGTAATAGATCAACATAGAGCAGCTTTACAATGTTTTCAGAAGTACCTCAATAAGAAAAAAAAGATAAATATTGTACAGCTTTTAAAGTTAGCATTCCAATAGTTATTTTGAAGGAAAAGAATGAATTGTAGTGGAGTCAACACGCTTTTAATTCTTCTGTCTAACACTATCAGAGGGAGGATCTTTTCACCACAGTGACTCCAACAAACAGTGCAGCGACAGGACCGATACGATACATATCAGGGAACAAAAGACAAACAGGTATAAAATATCTTTTTTAATGCCATGTCAAATGTATTTAAAATATCATAATCTTAGTTTGATATGATATTGATAGCGTAAGTGATTTGCGTATTAAAACTATGGCTCGAACTAACGCACAGAACAGTCCAAATGCGGTTACATGTGAAGACCACAGGGAAAAATACAGCAGGATCACAATTTTGTACTTCGGAGATAATCAATTTTTAAAGTTTGAAACCATGTGAGCTTGTAATATGCACGTAAATTTATATAAAAAATATAACACAAACATGTCCAATTTACAAGGAAATTAAGCAGAAAGAGTAGCTATTACATCAATATTTTGGTTTCTACTGATTGTCAATCAAGGAAAGGTATAATTTGACTGCCTTTACCCCCTTTTTCTTGGACTTTGCTTATTTTTTCCAAGGATTGTTATTATTTTGCCTTGTGATTAATGCTAATACATTTCACATTGTGTATTCAGGTGTCTTATTTTAGATTATTTTTGCATCAGTGTTGTGTGGTCTGTTTTGGAAAATAAAATAATGCTTTATGTGGCTGATATAATGTTGTACGAATTGACAGACAGAACAACAGAACATGTGCTGTTATGCTCATGATGATAGTCATACACACACACACACACACACACACACACACACACACACACACACACACACACACACACACACACACACACACACACACACACACACACACACACACACACAAGCATCAAGTGTCAGTCTGTTTATTTTGGAGTGCCATGCCACGTTATACTGAGACGTAAAATCCAACTGCTTATCAGTGAACCATAAAGCGGTGCCTGCTTGTTACATGTCCAGTATTTATTTAAAGACCCCGCTTAGGAATTTTACAGAAACTTTAATTTAATTAGATAAATTAATTTCTCCCCTTTCCCTAAACAGACTGGTTGCTCAAATTATCTTTCGTCTCATATGAAAATGCGCCTTTGTAGTATAGACAACAGATCCACGAACAGACAACTTGTGTACAATAGCCGGTTTGGAAACCGTTAACACTCTCTTAAATCTTTATGCATTCAAAAGGTTCATTTACTTGACACAACCATCCCCTGCCCTCTCCAGAAAAAAGTGAGGAGAGGACCTCCAATGCTGAGAATATTTCTGATAAAAGGCTTCCCCCATCTCCCGGAGAGAGACAGCAAAATAAAAACATCAGACCAGACACTCACATCAAATCAACATTCACTATGGATCACCGACAGATACACACACATGCTGAGGTTAGAAAATGACTGCACCAACAACTCACCACCTATACAACTGCACGAAATTACGATTCAAAACATGTGATGAAATACATCACTCCATCACCAGTATCAGACACACCATTCTACTAACTCCAAAGCAACTCTACAAAGCACTACAAAATATACTTTGACTCCTTAAAAGGCACCTATATCAATGAAAAAATCGCATCAGTCGAAGCCAGAGTAGTGGCCCATGAAATGACACAATACTTCCACTACTCAGCAGCCTCAACCCGACACTGCAACACCAGTGCAAACAGCAACTCTACAAAACCAGAATCTGAGACAACAATCATCTATCACAAAGACAGCATGGCCACCAATGCAGCCACAAACACGGACAAGAAAATCACCTATACCAGATCAAGTCACACCCAGATGATAGACTGCACACAGCCGATGATTCCTGCCGCCACACAGATGGAAATAACGATGAAAGCTTCAGCCATATCACAGACAACACGGGGATAACTTCAAAACCCAAACCACAACAATAAGACAAGAGATAGGTTTTCAATCACATCAAGTGTCATCAAGAACACAGTCGACACACAAAACCATGAAAACCAAGACGAAGCACAAAACATTTCAAGCCACAAGTCAACTATAGTCCAGTCAGCAGATACAGACTCACCCACGGCTGCCATGGAAACACAAAACACAAAACATAAAATCCAACGAAAACACAAGCCAAATGCCAACTTTCACAACTGAGACAACTATAGAAATCGCCACCAACGAAACAAGCAAGCACACAGACTACAAAGAAAAAAAGACGAAGGCCACCCAAATGGGTATGAGAACAACAAAGACAGACAAATTCCAACAACAATACAGAACAGCACAGCAAGCCAAACGTCAACTCACAGCCCAGACTGCCACCTACAGACTTTTTATGGTGGCTTTACACTACATATGAAAGACATTACTCTCCAGTACAACAAAACCGCCAACACAGGCAACCGATGGCGGCCACAGCAATACGGAAGCGGATGCTGAAATCTACCAACATAATACTAGGCACAAGTCTGGAACCGAGGACAGTTGTAACTCAGAAGAAAGTACTGTCAGAGTCTCAAGCTCAGCGGGAAATTAACTATAGCTCTGCAACTCTCTACAACGGAGAATAATTTTAAAAGAAATCAACTATCAATGTTTTAAAATTCTTTATAATCAGTCTCCACAAAATTTCTAAATTTAAATTAGATAACTAATCTAAGACTACATGTAATGTGCTGAATTTTTATTTATATAAATTCTGGGCGTTTGCTGTCGTGGACAACTGGTGTAGTACAGCTATTGATGTCACTCATATAGTATAATCGCGGATGTATTTCAATGTTATGACTTTATTGATGTCACTCATGTAGTTCAAACTACCATTTAACGGTTGTAAAGCATTCCAAGCTTTCCTTTTGACTGCACATAATATCGTCAATGTTATTAATCATAGCTTGTAAGATCAGTGATCAGAAGAGAACAGTTACTTTTATAAATAGTATTTGTAAAGTCAGTGATCAGACGAGATCAGTTACTGTTATTAATAGTAGATCAGAAGAAAATTCAAACAATTTAATAACATTCCCTGCACAAGCAGTAATGTACCACGTGTAGAGCTGTCAATTTTTTCCTAAAATGCTGCCCGGGTACCCGTCCAAATTTTGAACAGGTAAATGGGTACTCGCTTGAAAATTAGCATAATCTTCATCGCAACTGGTGATCTCTACACAAAGCTACTTAACCATTAAGCATGCGCCCTATTTCACACAGTAGCCAAGGGTATGCACCTAGTGACTTACTATGATCTTTATATGTACAACACACTTTAATTTTAATCAATCATTACATAAATTAAACTAAAACTAAATAAAATGTCAACAACAATAACGTATTTAAAAATAGGGCATCAAATTCAATCGCACTTCGCCGACAGAATTTCATCGCACAGATTGCATTTTGCTGTGTCACTATTCAATCGCTTTGGCACGAAGACAATGTCTTACCCATATTAAAAATATTACAATGTTATTTAATTTATTGACGTTAAAATACTGACAAATTTATTTACTGAAGTCTTATTAACATGCTACACGTGTTAACGAGCACAGGAAACGGCGCAAGCTACGTGATCCATGTCGTCCATAATTAAATCTAGGTACAGCAGTTGCCACGATTTAGCATGGTGTATGTGTGGGGAGTGTGCTAAATCGAGACAACCAGTGTCAGTTCTCTCATCTATGGAGTGATTGGCTTGCCTCTCTCGGTGTTTCCCTTGCACCCCACTCTACATTACCCATTTCTGTGCCAATGGCCACATTATCATGAGTACCTGGTCCACAATTTTACTACCAAGGTATTAGCACGGCAAAAGGTCCCCGGGTCCCAGTTGACACCATTAACCACATGAATTTTAATCAATGCTATATTTCTTATAATGCATGTGTATCGGTCAAATGAATATTGTTGCAGTATTTATAAGTTGAGAATGTGTGTAACAACACTATTTATAACAGTTAAACATTAGCCACCATATATTGAGATAAGATTTTCATAATTATTTTACAATTTAATTGTTTTCTCTCATTAAAATGAAGAAGACTACCTGGCCGAACATCAATGATTTTGTGTCTATTAAACATACTGATCTCTTACTGTTGCACTAATTGAGAAAGAAGTAATTACAAGGAACTTAAGCAGTTAAGTAGGTAAACTGGTTGGTAAATAAGAAAATATGTAGGCAAATTGTTTAATAGAAGGTATGTTTGAAAATTTTTGGTAGATAAGAAGGTAAATTAACGGATAAGGAAAATGGTAGGTAAGCATTACGAAGCTAAATACGTTTTTACCTGTAAGTTTAAAGCATATATTTAGTAGTATGGAAAAAATAGGTACAAAGTTTCTTAGGTAAATAGCAAGTGATATCTTTCCCTATGTTTTATTATTTCATCAGGGCCTAGTCACGTGTCTCCAGGCTGTAGACTTTGATCAAGCTCTCCAGTGCTGCCTCCTAGCTTCTTCTAGTGAAACAGAAATGGCCAATAACCAACAGCCCAATACATGGTGGTCTACATTTAGTGCTTTCAAAAGTGACAGGACTATGACTACAGATCTATATTTAGATCTTTTGGCCAGGTGTGTATTTTGATAAATTTATCGTCAAGAGTTACATGACTACAGAGCAAAAAAAATTGTTATGCTGAATAAAATAATCAATGATATGGAAGCTGTACCTCTAAACTCAAATCATTTTTACAATCACTAATAATGTGTTAATGTCTGAGTTTATTTTTAACGCTCTTTAACAGTAATTGGATACGAATAAATGCTTGTGTAGCAAGTTGTTATCTGGATACTGTTTATTTTTAATTAACACGTGACAATGATTTCAGGTTTTGCGGCCCCGCTACGACTGTGTCCGTCTATTGTCCAACATCCCCGCGCATTGAGATACGAACGGAAGGACAGGGTGTAGCCGTTACGGGTGAGATAATGACATCACTAGTATTAACCCCGGAACAGATCAGTCTGTTGACCAGAGCTCCGACTAAAGTGTGGCTGACCGGTCCGCCGGGTGTGGGCAAGTCCGTTATGTTAGTACTGATGGCCTTGACATGGCTGAGACAGGGTCACGACATTCATCTCGTCAGTGTTAATAAAACTAGCTTGGCAGCGACACGCATGATAGACCACGTGATACAGGTATCAATGCGCGATGATCCCACCACACCATCAGTAGTGGGCAGTGTCCACCTCCATGTGTACGACTTTTACAACAAAGAGACTGACGTTGATAAAGCCATCAAAACATTGACGGCGACAAGAGGAAGTCATGGACCATACGTCATATGTGATGAGGTTGGGATAACTTACAGGTATGTTGTACAACGTGCACAGGTGCGGGCACTGGGGTAGAATTATTAGTTTTGAATATCTGATAAAAATTAAATATTTCTATGAATGACTTAAAATGTAAACAGTAACTTTGTGTTTACGTCATGACGCACTGACGTGTATTCTTGCGTCATTTATTGACGTCATACAGAGTTTTGAGTTTGGCAAGAAACTATGTATCGCTGTGTGTGATTATCTCCCCTGTGAACTGCAGTAAGTTGTCGTTAATACGGATCTGTCTTTCTTCATCTTAACAGTTACATTGCCCGTTATCACCAGTTTGTCACCAACTTGTGCACACGCCTTCCCAACGTCTGTCTGTGGGCAGCCTCACTACGCTATGACCGGAGACCAGCAGAACTGCAGGAAGAACGAATGACCACCCCGCTAAGGTGTCCACCCGCAGTGCTGAGTGAAGTACAAAAGGCAATTAACGGGTCTACTACTGTCTACCCATACACGACGACCACCCTGGCCACGCCCTGTGACGGACCGAACGTTATCCACTTGAGCCACCTGGGACCTGAACACGTTGGACGTTGGCCACTAGAGTGCGTGAAGTGCGGGCAGTCAATCGCCGGCATTCTACAACGACTGGGAGTTGGCCTCACGGGTAAGTGTGAAGTTATAATGACCTTTCTAGAGTCATTATTATTGTTGTCACCACCACTACCACATCTAACGCCTGATTTATAGATGGTAACTGACTGATATTTGTGTCATTGATATTGTTTCCTGCAGATTCCGGCGTCAACAACCACATCAACACTGTGACCGCGACTGCCAAAACTGCCAACACTCACACCAACACCGCGAATGCCAACAAAACAACCGTCTGTCCACCCCTCCAGTATCGTGACGTCTTTGTGTTGACCCGTAGTCTTAATCTACGTGACGACGTCAAGTACGAGGCGGGGCTTGTGACGTCAACAGCTAACGGCGTGGTGCGCGGTCTTCGTGATGCTGGCATACCTCTGCGTGTGATAAGAAAAGGGCAAAGGTCAACAGATGTGTGTGACACGGCGGTGAGACAGAGTGACGTGGTGACTGTGACAGACTATGGAGCTGTGTCAGGTTTAGAGCGGAAGGTGGTGGTATGTTTGCCAGACAGAGTTCCGGGTGTTGATGATGATTTGACTGATGAAGACATTGAGTTTAGTGACAGGTTTAACGCCATGTCTCGCTGCACTGCACAACTGGTGGTGATCGACATGCCCCGTGTCTGATGGAGATCGTCATGGCGCTGTGCAGACGACAAAAAAAAAAAAAAAAAAAAAAAAGCCGACGGCGCTGTTGTGTATCGTGAATGTTGTTTGTCAGTTAACTGTTAACTTAAACTGTCGGCGTTCACTGGTCGTTTGTAGTGAATGTGAGCATACGTTGATACAAAACGGGTGGACTGGTTACACGCTATTATTTACAAATGTAATTTTATAGCAACACGAATATCGATGTGATTAAATTTGGTTCACAAACGTTTTAATTTGTTAATCTTTGACACTGGTTACATTTCACTTAAAACTGCTCACTACAACGTCATGGACTGTGACGTCATGCGTAGTGAAACGTCATTTGTTTGCGTCATTGTTATGTAAATAAAGTGCAGACCACATGTGCATTCTTAAAGTAATATTAATTAATGAGAACATTCATTTGTAATTATTCTATATGTATTATTTAGATATCTGATATGAAAAACATTTATTAATACTTTAAATTTCTTGAAATGCAAATAAAAATTTCATACAATAGCTACTATTTTTGTTGTTCCCAAGTAAAAAAATTAGACTACATAATAAAGACTAGTAATATAAAACAGTTCAACATAACTTAAATTGAAAGAAATAAATGACATTTTAAATACCTTACATTGTTCCTACATATTGAAGAAACTATTCTCTCCAATAGTATATCAAACATAAAAAAACAACTCATTTAAATCCATTAAAATTTGCATTTATTTCTTGCTGTTTCAAGAACTAAAAGTATACAACAACAAAATTTAAAAAGTACTTTTTCATATAGTGTCAGAATTTATATTTAAATGAACATAGATATGAAAATCCTACCATTTATTACAAACTTACTTTTTAACATTTACTAATGCATGGAATAAAAAATTACCTTTAAGCTAGTTATTTAATATATATTTCTTGTATATATCACTGTTAACAAATACTTTTTTTTTTGTCTTTATGTATATACTTTTGGAAATGAGTTAACAATTCCTTAAAGTTACACATTAATATGACATGAATATATTTATCTTATACATCTGCCTATATATAATTTACAAATCAAAATATTTTACATAATTAAGTAATAAGACACTTGTGTAAATTTCAAAGGCAATGGAAATGCCAAATCAATCACTTAAAGTGCTAAGTTAGCTAACAAATAAACTGGTGTTGAAGGGTGAGAATAATTTTATGATTTTTTTACTGTCTCCCTTTCAATCTAAATATCTATCACTCAATCGATATATGATTTCATGCCACCCAATTATCTATATATCAGAGAGTTTACATTAATATTTGTGCTAATGATTTAAAAAAAATAAACACACAAGAAAACAACTTATAGTATTTAAAACTGTTACAACTGACTGTATCATTTATTAAGCATGTTGAAAAAGAAATTATAGGGAAATCTTTCATAAATGAGAAATATCCAAACTATTTAAAGCATAGTAATTCAAAGAAAATTATTTAAATTAGATAAATAAATTAGACATACAGAAATGTTTTCTACATTGTTCAAATCATTTGAAACATTAGTATTTCCCACTATGCATACATACATATTCAGTTACATAATGTACAGTTTGCAAATGTCCAGACATGTCTAAATGTACTAAGGACACAATAATTAAAAACAAGATTAGAGTTTGATAAACAAGTCTCCAGACATATCTAAGTGTACTAAGGACAAGAATTGATAGAAAAGTGTCCAGACATGTCTAAGTTTACCAAGGACACAAGAATTGATAAACAAGTGTCCAGATATGTCTAGGTGTATTAAGGATACAAGAATTAAAAACAAGACTAGCGTTTAACAAACAAGTGTCTAGACATGTCTAAGTGTACTAAGGACAAAAGAATTGATAAATAAATGTCCAGATATGTCTAAGTGTATGTACTAAGGACACAAGAATTAAAAACAAGACTAGAGTTTGATCAACAAGTTGCATAATAAACTGCAAAGTGCTCATGGATCTCTTAGATCAGAGCACATACAACAGGAAATAAACATAAAAGTAGAAGATTGATAATTTTCATATAATAACTGCAAGTATCTCAATACAACTGAGTATAGTTTACAAAATCTCTAAGTTAAAAGTCACACTAGTTTAGACACAATACCATTATTACCTACCATAAATGGTAGAAATTCACTTGGTAGAACTTAAAACGATTGAAATACAAACTTAAGCTATTTAATTAAATTTTAAAATAAATAAACCTGTTGTCATGTTATACTCATTTAGTTTTCAAGTATCTGTTCTTATCATTGTACTAATTTGACTTTTAAAAGTTCTTGTGACTTCTTAGATGTTATGGTGTTTCTAATAAAGTCCTTGATTAGGGTTGTCGCAAAGAAACTACAGAACTGAGGATTAGACAATCGATCTTGATACTTTAATCCAGACCTTAATATTAATAGAGAAAACATAATTCAGAATGTGTCTTTATAATCTTTAACACCTTGTAGATTTTAATGGATGTAAAGGTGTAAAATGTACTTTATTCATGCATTATTTTCATTTCTGCCTGTACTTATTTAATAAGCGCATACATAAGTAGCATTAGTAATTTTGCTTATGTTCTCAATTAATCTAGATTCTTAGTTACTGTCTTTAATCTTTACACTGATTAAATAAATATTAACTATCTAAAATATCAATCCATCACAGAATGAATGTTACATGTCCAGTATTTATTTAAAGACCCTGCTTAGGAATTTTACAGAAACTTTAATTTAATTAGATAAATTAATTTCTCCCTTTTTCCCTAAACTGACTGGTTGCTCAAATTATCTTTCGTCTCATATGAAAATGCGCCTTTGTAGTACAGACAAACAGATTCACGAACAGACAACTTGTGTACAATAGCCGGCTTGGAAACCGTTAACACTCTCTTAAATCTTTATGCATTCAAAAGGTTCATTTAGCTCAGTCGATCCCCCATCCAAACCACGAATTAGGTCTATATGCATAAAAATCACTACGAAAGAGGTATTAACAAATAAAGAATTTAATAGTTAATATTTAACAATAACAATCAATTACGAAGACACAGCTTCAGATCTAAACTAAAGCACGTTTCAGTCTGCTTGAATATTACTGTTTAAAGTTAGTTTTGCCAGCACTTTCGATTGAATCAGACTTCGGGTTTTAGTTACTCAACTTTCTCAGTAGTCTTGATATACACGTGGTCTAAGGACAGTTCGATCCTTCCACGTATCAAGCGATGCTTGTGGGTGCGACCGTAGTTCCAGTAACCTTGTCGTCCCCTCGACTTGTTACACTAGCGATCCATCATCTCACAGCACCAACAACAATGGCGACACGGAATTGTACATCGTTCGTCAGAGTTGCACAAAGAAACACGCCATGCACTCAACGTGATGCAAAGGTGGCAATAATACGTAGAACGTATTATAAGGCTGAGGATAAGAACCCGCGCTGAAAATAAAAGTGTGGTTCTATAAGTGATTTGCGTTTTACATTCGCAAACCATCCAAGCATGTGTGATTGATACAACGCGCTTAGTTTTAAATCTTTGACTATCATGTCTTTTACAATATATTTATATTCATAAAAGATACAATATAATTCACATGTGTGTTATTTTTAACATTACATGAACGTATGAATTTCCAAACATTTACTTCATCAAAAAATGGAATTCATACAAGGAGAATAAAATATAATTCAAATTAAGTATGAGCGCTTTACAATTAACAATGAAATTACACGCAAGAAAATCATTTGAATTACATGAAAATTCGTAATGTGCACAGACGTTTTTTCTGCGGCACAAGAGAATTAAGGTTTATACAAATTAAAGTCAAAAGGTTACAATTAATTTATATACAATGAAATCTTTAGGCTTTAGTCATTCTATCGATCACGTATGCTTGGAGGAGAATTAGGGTAATTCGCACAAAATACATACATAAATTCATATACAAAAATACAAATAGTAAAATGCAATATCATTGTAAGAAGTAGACGTGTTACCTTCTTAAAGTAGACTTTACTGCACAAGACGGGTTCCTATGTTCCTATGTTCCTTCCGACTCAGCAAGATTTCAGCGACCAAGATGCTCGAGAGCTGGGTGTATGTCGACCGGTTTGCATTATGAGTAAAGAATATTATCGCGTCAAGAGTATTTATTGTAGTGCATGAATGTATCACGTGACTAGAACTTTCTCGACTGCTGTCTAAAGTTACATAACAAGGGATGAACTCACTATTGGTTTTTTTCCTCATGCGGTGCATGACAGTAGGGTTCAAACAAAGGAATTCAATTCGAATATGATATTCGAGTTTCGGATGTGGGTCACAAGTTCATGACAAGAATTCTGGTCAGAAGTCTGTCACAATGAAAAAGAATTGAAGTGAGTGATGCCATACTTAAAACATTCACTTTTAAAACCATGTATTTGTGTATGTTCAGCACTTACATTTTTAATTGAACAGTATTTAGTTTTGCAGTAAAAAAAACTAGTGTGGCTTACCCAATGGCTGAGCTTTTGTGGCAACACCTCTCAAATTAACTTGAACAGACCCGCTCTCACTACTGGGATCTGGTTTAACTGTCAACAAAATACAATAGTCACACTGAATTTTAATACATTGATGTTCTGCTTTTGTAGATTTTCATTCAATAGCCAAAACCCCAAAAGAATTACTCCCATAAAAGCTTTTAGACAATAGTCTAATGCATAATTTATAAATCTGACTATGTATGATTGCAAAATATGTTTAAAAGTTTATTTGAATAGAGAATAAGAGTTATTAATCAGTAAATACCAAAAGCACACCCCCCCCCAAGTACTATTATGGTACACTATATCACGACAAAACAAAGTATTCTACATGTAAACTAAGATATTTTTATTAATAAATGGGTATTACTTTTTAAAAAAAAGATTGTCAAAGGAGTGAAAGCTTTCTAAAAATAAATAAATAAAATGTTACTAACTGGTTCCTTCATTAGATTCATCCTCAAAGTTTCTACACTGTCATCTTTGCTGACTTCTTCTATAATTGACAATATTATGAACTCTGAATTGGCAAATTAGAAACACTGTTGGTGAATTATTTTGAGTACAAAAGCAGGATATAATGTGCGCATTGAGTGTACATATCGTTTTGCCCTATAATTTTGTATTAATCAAGACAACTAATTTTTTCACTTTAGAATCAAGTTATATCCGAGAAACATCTTTAATGTGCAAGACTGAAAATGGATGATCATTACCAATAACATTAAATAGTTATTCTATTAAAAACTAGTTAGATTTTTACTATAAAGTGTGAGAAGTCTCTTTTGATACAATAATAAATACACAGCAAACTTTATTTGTACTAAATAAATTTCTTTACATATTAAAAATATAGAAGAAATAAATTTCAGTACCTTTATCTGCATTGACACTGATGGTATCTAGTCAATTTGTCCCCGAGCTGCAGTTAGTGTCCCACTTTCCATTCCTATTAGAAGTTTTGCTATTTTGGCTGCCTGGAAGGTACCTATTGGTAGTCTAAAAGTCCCTATGAACCTGGATATCATGACCCATACAATCTACCCAAACACCCAACTCGTCTTTTAGGTTTATTGCTTGTGAAATTGTAGCAATATGTTTTCGTAATCCAGTTGACTTCATATGGTCAGGATTGTTCACATTGCTTTTATTTGCAAATAAACGCAGGCATTTACCATCTCATGTCTCGGTGAAATGTTGATTGTTCCTGGGAATAGAAAAGTTTGTCAAGGGAAACATTCATATTCTGTCAATGATTTATTAATACTTCAAGAGATTCATTTATTTCTTTTGTCAGTAGAACAGGTACAGTACGACCTTTTTTCCCCACAAATTTCAATTCGAGTTAGTTTTCATCACAACTTTTGTTCAAATACAGAGAGTGACTGTAGTACAGGTGCACAACATTTCTAGACTGAAAGTCTGCGATTGTCATTTTTGATACTTATCCCTGTCTTCTGCGGTTAAACATTATAGTCTGTGCCAACAAACATTGATTCAATTCATCCCATGCTGACATTTTTATCATTTACATCTGCTGATTCTGTCTTAAGGATTATTATACAGTTGGAAGCTGTTTCCTGGATATAGTTAGACATCGTTACCCCATCTTCTGTGAGGGGAAAAAGTTTGGGTTTGTTCCGTTTGACTTTATGAATTGTTTTCAAAGCATGGTGAGACACTTCTTCAGTCCATTTGATGTTCATTAGGTCAATGAACCGTTGGGTCTCTTTTTCACGTCAATACAATTATTCTGAATTTTGTTGACTTTAAAAAGCAATGCATATTTTTATAAAAATGTGTCCTAACTTAAGAGCAAGAGACGGTGTTCCAAATTTCTGTGTAACTGGTTTAAAAGCACAAAATGAGTTTACTCCTTCAATGACCATTTAATACATTGATGGTGTAAGAAAATCTTCAAGTCTGGCTGAAGGTCTGTTGCTTATCTCACGCATTATAATCAGTATCTAGTACTCTCTCAGTTTGGTTCTTATGTAATTGTGTCAGTTACATTCTTTCTAAATCATTTCTGCAAAAGTTGAACACTTAAGATATCATTCCTTGCAACAAGGACCACTGCATACTTGTGGAAAGTATGAAAAAACGTACGCAGTTCACCGCTCACAGAAATGTCAGAATTAGGCAGTAAAAGCATACTGTGGGCTTTACGTCCTTTGATGTGCAATAAAGATTTACCTTGCTATGAACACATGCTTCCATAAATCTCTTTAAGAAATAGCCATAACAAAAAGAACATGGCATACCTCTTGTAATGTGCTTTATCTGTTATTCTAGATGGGTGAACAACAATTAAATCACCTTCATTTTGAAGGATTTCAATGTTATCCTAGGTTTCCTAGATTCCTGATTTTTATCAAAATATTACTCTTTAAAAAAAGGATGGTCGTTTTCTTCCATGTACTCAATAACTTCTTTTCTGTGTTGTGCCTTGTTGTAATATGTCTAGGAAGTTTCTTCTGAGGTATTTTACAAAATAAACAATAAAGCGTATTGTGCACTCCTGAATCTTGTACAACATCACTCTCTTGCTTATCAAAATCACTGTTTCTTATAAGAATAGGAATTAAATTTAAAGATGATCTGGTGGTATTAGCATCTGAAGTATTCAAAATTAATGAATCTTATCAGTCGGAGGCATAAAACCTCACCTGATCTCACATCAATAAACATTTTAAAACTGAATAATGAAAGGAATAAAATCTAGATACACAAGGTGTATAGGAAAGTCTAGTACAAGCAAACATGTTTGATGTAGTTATCCAAGTCACCCCAAGATCATAACAGGATGTTTTCCAGAATACACTTCATTGGGAGGTTGACCAGTTAAATTAAATGTATCTTTCATTCCAGTAATCTAACATGGGCCATGATCCACGGTCAACTGGAAATACGTGCATGAAGAATAGTGAGACAGAGGCCAGCTGTCTTGGACAAATAAGTTTGTATAAGACACTCACTCATGAATGAGCAAAGGGAGGGGAAATATTATCTGGACTACAAGAAAGGCCAGTAAAGGCATGAAGAAAAGTGAGACAGAGGCCAGCTGTCATGGACAAATAAGTTTGTATAAGACACTCACTCATGAATGAGCAAAGGGAGGGGGGAAATATTACCTTGACTATAAGAAAGGCCAGTAAAGGCATGAATGAGGCTGGAAATGGGATATCTGCTTGTCATCGTAAACAAGAATAGGCATAGAAAATGGTAGTTTCAAAACGAACGCATTACGGGATGATATCCTTTATATAGAGAAACCTAACAAACTCTCTTCACTCAGCTTAGAACAAACCTTAATGTAAGAGGAGGCGAGTCCCAGCTTAGGCTGGATCATAAAAGAAAAATTGTTTGGATGAAAAATCTAGAAAGACTCAAATGAGTACGAAAATTTCTAAGGAGAAATTCATTTTGTACTCCAACCGAATTACAGTTTGGGTTTTACAGAAAGAGAAAAGGCACATACCACTGGTTCTCAAATCTATGGTTAAAAACTATATGTAACAATAAGTAGAATATTTAGTAGAGTATTTTATGTATCCTTAATTCGCTATTTTCTTCCAGCTTAGCGTCAATGTGCTCAGAGAAAATTAATAGACACTTGAGTACTTTAAATTATAGTCAGCTGTCTCTTACCACTGTTTTATTAAATTACAGAATCACCCGATCACCGACCAGTTAATCACTTGATCACCATCAACTGTCAACCTTGAGACTTTCGCAGGCTGTGTGCGAAGTATATAGAGGAGTGGGGGCAGAGTTACACATTGGGCGAGAAGCCGCAGTACAAAGCTTGTGTGCTGACACTATCAGCGAAGCTTGAATCTTCGTTTGTGGACTTTACTTCTAAATACCTAAATCCAAGACATTTAAAGGAGTGTGTACATTAAATTTACTGAGAAGCGCAATTCTACATACATACACATCTACAAAACAAGAAATGGGATAAAAAGGGATACAACATGCCAAAAACAAAGAGAATACAAAAAACAAGTGGACAGAAAATAAGCTATCCCCATACCAGCAAACTAAGAAATTAATAGAAAAATACAAATTGAACTCACAAAAATTAGAAGATCCCCAAAACAAACCTCAGTCCCCCTGGACAATCAATACACCAAAAATAGACTTAACACTACTCAAACAACCAATAAAGCACAACCAACCACATTTAGCGAAACAAAGAGCACTAGAACACATAACTTCCATATATCTTCCAATGTATTTTTAACATTACTACCCTCCTAGAACAGAATAAGGAGGAAAGCCCCACAGGAACTCTACAGAAACTGAGAACATCAAGAAGATGAAAAGTTTCCACACAATTCCTGTGGGGAAAAGAAGTGATCGTAAAGAAGAAAGAAGCAATCTTACAGTGAAGGGGGAAGATATAGAAAGAGATGTGACATTATATAACTTTCGGGTTAGAACAAACTAAACTCTATCATTTCTCTGAATTAGTTAGGAAAACATTATTTCTAACTTGCAATTGAAATTACTTTTATTAGTTGTCCATTTTATTTTTCTTGATTGTTTTATATAAAGTTTTTGGTAAAATTTTCATCCATGTCAATTTCCTTATCATTTTCATCGAGTGTGACATCCATCAATGTAATCATCCCATCTGTCTAGAGTCTGTCCTTGTCTTATCTCTGGTGAAATCATTTCTCTGGCGGCTGGTACGAACTACCAGAAGTGACGATCTCAATTGTTGTCTCATCATAGATATTAATTATTTATGAGGGGTACTTACAAATCTAATACCAGCTTTGGAAAGACAGTTGATGAAGAAGAGTTACTATCTACCACCATATCATTGTCAAGCATGCTCAATGAATTAAATTTACTGTCTTCGCCACTGCCTGAAGAATCTTCTTGTGAGCTTATTTCAGGAATATATTCAATATCAGTTATTGTATCTGTCTGAAATGTATCCTCATGTCACTTTCGTGCTAAAACAATTTAAAAAAAACAACACACAAATGTAGTTCTAAGAAAGAAATGTATCCTCATATCACTTTCTTGCTAAAAAATTAAAAAACAACACATAAATGTAGTACTAAGAATGAAGTGTGTGTATATATATATATATATATATATATATATATAAAACAACACATAAATACAAGTTTACATTTGCCCAATGAAAAAAGTACTCAAGATTTGTGAACAAATATGTAAAACAAACAATATTTCCTAAACTTTCTGATAGTAGTATCCAATAAATCAGTGTATCTTCATCCCTATAATAATAAATAGCTACTCCTAAAAGCAAGAGCATCCAAGATAACATTTTTTATGTGCACATCTTTGGATGATGAATTGTTTTCAAACTTCAGGCATTATGACATGATCAATTGACATGTTTATAAATATGTTTCGCCCCAAAATTAATAAGTAGAGACACACAATATTTTCGATTCAAAATTAAACCACTGTTTTACAGTCACAGGATGCGTGTGTAACTAAAAGGTCTTTCGAATCTGTCAGAAAACAAAAATATTACAGAAGGGTCAAATATAGGCCTACACATGACAATGAAGAAATTGTATAATTTTGATCAAAATTTGCAACTTCTTAATTGATATTTAAATAATATCAAATCAGAAAAAGGACAAACGTGGTGGACCGCAGGAGAAATAATTACCAGTCTTTGTGCCCGTGGATTCTGCCGCTCTCGATGTGTGAAATGTGTAGTGGGAGTAGTTTGTCGAGTTGTGAATATTGAAAAGATATCCGTCCTGTGACTGACCCTAGTGGTGGTAGACCATCACATCATGTGTGTTGTCACAATGGGATTGAGGCGTGCAGAACTGTATTGTTTCCGCCATCGGTAGCTGGTTTGGCGAACTGTAGTCTGTTGAAGCGTGGAAAATCACCACGAGTGGAAAAAAGGTGCGAAGCGTGCGTGTGTGTTATGTTCTCGAGATGGATGCACGCTGAAGCTTGCGTGAGGTTCGTGCGTTGAGATATAAGGTTGACGAAGTTGCTGTTGTGCGAAAGCGGCGGAAGCCGGAAGCGCCCCCCCCCCTACACTCAATCAAAATGTTGTGCGATGGAGTCTTGTGTCCTTTGCTTTGTGGTTTTCTTTTTTGGCGCATGTTGAGCTGATGAAAACTGTTCTTGAAGGTTGTTGTAGATGTTTTTCTTTGCTCCACAAGCGTTAGGCCGGCCGGTTTAAGACCGTACCGACGTTTTGCGCCCATGGAGCATTGACGTGAAGATTTGAAATCTGTGATTTGTTGTTTATTTATTTCTCTTGGTGTTCGTCTGTACTCGCCCATAGCTCGGTGCCACCGTCGGGAAACTGTAGCGTGGAAAAACTCGCCACGAGCGAGCACAAACCAAATATACACCTCACTACAAAAACTACAGGGCGTATACCTCTCATTATGGAACCACACGAGGGAAAGAGATGAACAGCCCACTAGGTAAAACTGAAATATTCCTACTGATAAACACTTGCTTTAAATCTGTTTATCCTCCAAATCCACCCAAAACCAAATGCATAACCCAGGAAAAAACACTCAACAGACTAAGACTAACTTCAACTCTACAACCTAACCATCAGCCTATACCCTGCACACACTGAAGAACAGACAACACAATAGGACATTTCCTATTTCACGGCCCAACTCATTAAACCAACAGAGACTCATTAAAAGGAATAACCAAGCTAAGAAAACTACCATTCACAATATGATCATTACTCTACCCTCCGCAAGGGAAGGCAGCCAAGATACATGCTGCCCTCATCCACTTCTTAATACAGACCACCACCCTCCAACTTCTTTCCCAAAACAAATATATCTTTTAAAAAAAATAAAAACAATTTAAATAAAAGACCCACCCTCAGACTCACCCACCACAATACCTTACCTCCCCCCCCCCCGCCAAGTATGCCTTCTTACTTCACAAGACAACTTAACCATCAACCCACTTTTTTTTGGCATAAAAAGACTCACAGACTCACCCACCAAGTTAACCCCCCCCCCAAAGAAAACAACAACAACAACAAAATTACTTAATTACTTCACACAACAACTTAACCATCAACCCCTCTACATGCATGCTCTGTAAAAAAAAGACAACACAATTGAAATATTCCTAACACACACACAAAAAAAAATACCCACGCATACAATTCTTTCACATAAGCACTCTACTCCTTAACCCAAAACGAGGCAGGCTTATCTTTACTTTTGCCACAGCTCGCCACCATCACAACGGTCACGGCTCTCCTTTCCTAAAGACTCCACCACCAGCATAACACCAAGGCATAGAGAATACCAACACCTCCAACGCAAAACTAGCTCTCTCCGGCGATTATTGAAGAGAAGAAGTCCCCCAGATGAATTCCAAGGTCGAAAATATCCGAGATAAAAGCTTAAAGCATCCTCTGTGGGGAATGTCTGCTAAAAAAAAAAGAGAATCACAATTTTTTCATTCATTCGACTTTGAACAGCCGAACCGAGCAGAAGTTTTCGCTACTCACCCCTTTTTCAAAGGATTACCGACTTTGCACACATCGTTGTCGCTGGCTCTCTCATACTGAGTGGATCATAGACAAAACTAAAATATCAGTTATATCAATCCAACCCATCGTTAAAGAAGAAGAAGGCAGGCAGTCTTTTATGGCTTCCACCTGTATGAAAACACCAAGGACTTCAACTATGAACAAAAGACAAGACCACTAAACTACAAGGTGCGTGAGCTCAAAGGGCCGCACATTAAAACTAAACTGAATACGAATAGAAATCACCAAGGGAGGATAACCACACACACATACAAACGACGCTAAAGGTAAGCCTTTGCCTCCATCCTCTCCCCTACACATGGTCAAACATGGCACTAACAATAGCTTCTCATTCAACACAAAGAAAACATCAATGATCACAATAGCGCATATACAGAGCAAAATACACCCACTCACTTCACCCCTAATCCAAGATTTAAACAAAAACACCAATACGAAATAACAAGAGAATTAAACATTCACCCAAACCCTGAAGTGTTGCTGCACATCAGCACAACAGGGATAGTACAAGACAAAACATCAACAACAAAAAAAAAGAAGAAAAGAAAAAACTAGCAAGCATTACATCTATCCTAAATATACAAATTGACCCCACATTCCTATATCCCCAAAGCCACTCCACAACCATTGCTTATATCCCACAGCTACCACCCCTATCCAGCACTGACCCACCAGAGAAAGAGAAAGAACTAATTAAGTATCTTGAAAACTCACTGGCAAATACCACACTCACTATCACCAATATTAAAAGATTAAATGTCACCTCTCGCTTTGCAATTCACACCACCAACCCCCCTCCCCCTCCACTATTTTGATCAAACTCTGCCAACGTGGATTTTTGGAACAAAAGTACTAGGGGACACGTCCACTTCATACAAAAAAGTAAGGGGACGCCGCCCCCACTCCTCCGTCCCTGCCCCACTACACCTCTGGTCCCGACCCTACCACTCTAGGTCCCCATCACTTCATACACACTTGTAATGTGGTGACTCTTGCATCTAATAGCCGTTCAAATGTGTCAAGACAGACTTATTTACACACTTGTGGTAACTTTAAGTATCTAATAGCATTTCAAATGTGTCAACACAGACTTATTTACAGTTACAACTGTATATCACCTCTAAACATACGAGTCTAAAACTTTCTACAAATTTGAAAGATTTTTCACAATATGATTTCCTCCTACATTAATACAAAAGTAATTATGATATTAATAATGCTTAAAGTTTTCAGTAAGTTACAAGAACACGCTAAATTTAAGAGTACAGTAAACTGATGGAAAATTATATTTATACATTCCTTTTTAGCAAATTTTCATGCACACACTCCACCCCACCCCGCATACACTCTCTCTCTTCACACAACCATATATTCTTTACCTTGAGAAGAAAATATACTCTGCATAATTTATATAAACATATTTGCAATGGTATTTGTGTGTTTAGACATATTTTAATTAATGAATGCTTTCAAGCACACTGTCTACAGCACTATTTTTTAATGTTTTTACCCCACAATGGCTGCACTAAAACCTAAAACTTCTCTAGTGACAAGAAGGAAACATTTTCTCATCTTCTTAATGTAGGGGGCGCTTCCGGCTTCCGACGCTTTCGCGCCATTTTCTCAAAACACACACACAATATATATATAGTATCTAAATTTCCCGATAAAGTTATATAAGCGTAAATAAAATCGGGAAATTCCGAGACTGTAGTACACTTTGTCGTGTAGATATTGATCAAGACAGAGAGAGTCAGTAACGTTCTTCTCGACTACAAGGAAGTAGTTTGTTGATTACTACTTTGATATGATAGGCGTCTGGAACATTATGTTGCTTTGGTAAAATAGAGAAAAATAAAATTAACAACCACGGAGTGAGAGTGAAAGGATTTTTCAGTCGTATCAGTTTTCCAAACCTGAATTCGGTTTGTGTCAGCCAGGAACAAGGCATCATGGCGTCTAAGGACAACATGGCCGTATGGCGGGGCTGTATTCGTGCGTGGTACCCTGATTATGAAACCAGGACATATTTCGTCCCGCCAGTGGTCATCTCCAGGATACCATTTGACGTGATCACAGTGGCCGGACAGGATGTTCTCGTGCCGCAATGTAACCCTACCCAAGCCTGTGCCGCTCAACCCAAATCTACACAGGTTGAAGTTGAACGTGTTGCAGACAACGACAGACGGGAGGATTTGTCACTGCAGCGAGTGTTACTCTCTTTGCGAGAACTGGTCAGTGAGCACAGTGAACCAATGTTCGTTATTTCACAGTTAAAGTTTTCTAGTTACCTGGGAGAACCGTGTTATGCGGCTGCTGCCAAACAGTTCTTAAAACCACAAAATCTTTCTCAACATCAATATGGTGACTTTGACATTCTCATCATCCATCGTCACTATGGAATAATCACAGGAGAGATAAAGTCAGTTTTGTCAAACCAACAAAAATGTCAGTTATCACAACCAGATGTAGACCGAGTGGTCACTAACAAAGTAAAAAATTCAATCAAACAACTAAATAAATCAGAAGTCGTTCTACGTGAGATTACCAAAGACCTTGAACCCAACCTTGCCATCCGTAAACTTCTTATTTTACCTTACGTCACCTCTGACATCCTAACTCGGGTGGTTTCAAGTAATGAACAGTTAAAACAGGTAAGATATAAAATAAAGAATTTTAAATATATGACGTCATTGAAGAAACTATTTGTTCTCTTCCCACTAATTAATACTTTGGTCGTTTGTACTTAGCATGTCTAAGAATGAATTTAAGTTTATATATATGAACAAAAATCACAAAATATTTCGAAGCATTGAAATGTTCCAATACAATCTAAATAAAAATATACGCTCATCTACATAACATCAGTTTCTTTAGTAAGAGTGAACTAAGTTCCAAAAATGTCCGAATTAAAGTCAGACGAAAACAGACTGACATCATCATAATTGTTTCCTTAATAAGTAAAAAAAAAGTCCTAAAACAAGTCAGACAAAAACAGACTGACATCAACATAATTGTTTCCTTAGTAAGTAAAAAAAAGTCCCAAAACAAGTCAGACAAAAAAACAGACTGACATCAACATAATTGTTTCCTTAGTAAGTAAAAAAAAAAAAGTCCCAAAACAAGTCAGACAGAAACAGACTGACATCAACATAACCGTCTCTTTAGTAAGAGACCTCTCACTTAACACTAAGTGGACAGACCATAGACCTCTCACTTACTTAACATTAAGTTGACAGACCATAGACATCTTACTTAACACTGAGTAGACAGACCATACACATCTTACGTTTATCTCGTCATATTTGACAGCGAAATCAGACTTCGTCTCGATTTCAACCAAAAACCATTCTAAGTCTAGATTTTCTCTACTTTCTTGCAGCTCTAGCTTCCTTTCCTTAAACCTTCTAATTTCAAAAGTTAGTCTTCGTAATTCGGAATGATCTACTGCTAATTGAACCTCTCTCTCAGTTCCTCACCATCTCCTTCAAATTGGAAATCTCTATCACACAATTGTTTTACTTATTTTTTGTGAGTTTCAGGCACGAGCTTGTCAATGCTGCCATTCTTTCCCTGTGTTCTATTTCCTTTTCGTTGAGCTCAAGTAGGACATAATTATGTAGCTCTTCACCTTTATATCCTAATGATATGCCTACCTCCAGCCTACTTCCTAGAACCTCACTAAATTGTGAACTATCCTCACAATTCTTCTGACTTTCAATTTCTAAACATTTTAAATCTAGAATGTGGTCTAGCTTCTTTTGTTTAGTCTTGGCTTCGCGTTCTGCTGCGTGTTCAATTCTATCTAGATAATTCCTTTTTTGTTCTTGAAAATGTTTGTAAATATCTTTACCCTTAAGTCTGAACAAGTCAGTCGCTTCCTCATACAACTTCCTTCTCATTTCTTCGACAACCTGTTTGAAATCCATTCTATATTTATTTAGAGCACCTGGTCATAAATAAATATTTTAGCATTATGTGTACAATAACACATTCAGCAATAACATGTTTTATCCCGACTGTAATACTAGGCTACACATTACAGTATCACTAATTTATTCAGAGCACATGGTCGTAATTAAACTCCGTTATTAATGTTACACACTTTGCTTGCGTGCTTGGTGACAGTGCATTGTCCCAAGGCTTCTCGTAATGTTAGGTGACAACCTTACAACACTACTATTATATTTAGTTGTCTAAATATAATGTTCCTGAAGTCTACTATTACCTACGCCATCACGTAGTGGCAATACAACTTGACTTCTCTTCGCAATGATTTACTTAGTCACCTCCACACATAAGACTAATAAATCATCAATATATAATCATGCTACAATACCTATTATATAACATGTAATTATTACTGTTAATATGCCTAGCACTAGCTACAACTAAAATGTGTTCTCACATATAACAATTGTATACAAACTCTTAGCTGCAAAAGGAACATATGCACAGCAATACAACAATGAATTCAGCAATAAAAATGTACTCCATTCGATAAACAGAACAGCGTGTATTGTGTATTTCTTTACACGTTTATAACGCATTTTATCTAGGATAATATGATTTTTTTAAATAAAGGTTAATTATAAAAAATGCTTCCCCTAGGTTCTCCCCTGGATGAAATTACTGAAATACTACATCCCTGAATGAGATTCCCATTTGTCACATGTCCGGTCTAGGTTTAATGACTGTCCTATTTTAGATTCCAGTTATCAATATTTGTTTATTGAATATTTTCTAACTATAGCGACAGATGGATGGCCTGACTTATCCACTACGAAATACCAAGAGATTCAGGCAATTACTCACAACACTTCACTAGATAAATCAGTTGAATTGCCTTAGCTAACAATGTTATCTCCCCCTTATTTATAAATTAAGATTTATAATTCTTTATCCCTTTATTATGGTTCGGCCCCCAGTTAGCTAATCTTTCAGTCAGGCTACAAACAATTATGTAACAACAGGTAAGATAACAATAAATTTAATAACAACTCAATTAATAAAGAAAGAATGAACATTTGTGAATCACGATTATTAGAATAATCTATACGCTCAGCCCAAAACTGTTTATATATACATTGTTTGCTAGTTCTGTTTTCGTTGGAATACAACCAACTTAAAATAGTGTTTATGAAGTAGTTGACTATGTTGTCATTGATTGATCGGTGCGGTTCTGACATCATGCGGTGAATATCTTCCACTCTTGGTTAATGCACTTGGCATAGCCTTTGAACAATGTCTCTAGGATGGAAGGTGCCAAATCGATGTTCCAAGCCAACCTCTGGGTTCAAGTCTCTTCACTGGACTACAGGTTTCCAGGCTCTCAGACCGGCTGTAAATGAATAATATCATCCTACAGTATTGTGTTGCAATAAGCAATTATATGGGCTTTGTGGTAACAGTGATAGATTACTCTTTACAAACTCCACTAATTAGCTATAGCTAATTCATAGTTCCAGATCAGTGAAAATCTTTAAATGAATAAATGATTCATATTTATTCATAGTTTTTCAATTATAATACAATTTAGCTTGTGGTTCATGCAATGCATGTTAACAATCATTAGCGCTTTCCCTTATAACAATTAACAGTGGGAATATAGCAGTATACACATGGTTACTCTAACTTGATCATTTTACAAAATGTATCAATTGTTAATGCCACTTAGCTTCTGCGAGAAAAATACAATAATCACTTAACAATTATTTAGCAATCACATAAATATTTTACACAATATTTATAATATAAAAATACAACAATTTTATGAATGAGAAATACACACTATAGAGAAGCCAATTATATTTACCACTATGTGAAGTTAATGCACAGTCAAAGAATGGTGGACGCGATCTCTACCCCTGGACAATGGGCATGGGGTACGAATATATGCGCGTCTTATGAATTCGATTCATTAAGGCATATATATGAATGAATCAAGGACAGCCAGTGAGTTAATGCTACGTCACTATACGGAATGCAAGTGACCAAATATGGGCGTCTCGTATCTGGCTAACAACCTTTCACTCACCCTCGATCTGTCCCACATATTTCTAACACGTAAACAAGTTATTGCATCAGTTAAGCCTAGTTGCTTAACAGAAGTCTTCTCATAAATTATATAGACAATTAATAAGTTGAGCGAGTAAGAATTATGAAAAATATGTTCTATAATTCTGCATAATGTGCTTAATATTCTCTGACAAGTAGTGGTAGTAGTAGAGAACACATCTTCTAAACAATTTATTTTCATATTTTTCTTCAGCACTTTTGCAATAATTGATCAGTGATTTGGAAATAAATAAAATCTTTTACAGCAATTGATCTGTGACTTGGAAATAAATTTATGAGAAACAAACACTCTAGACCTGGGCGACATAATGACGTCATTGGTATCATGACGTATACACACTTTCACTTAGTTGTGACGTCGTAGTAAATACATTTTAATTTATGAACAAGTTCTCGCTTGATGTTTGTATTGCTAATTTTAACATCAGAAATGAGTTTGGTATAAGAGTATTATTAGAACCGTAAATATACATGCTCTCTAAAAGTGGAATATATTCATTGGTTTGAGTGAACGTTATGTTTTGCTGTCATAATATATGAAACATTCTAATTTGTGGAATGGGATCTCTATACAGATATCCTAGCATAGAAGATAACTAAAAATATGAATAATGTCATAATAATATTATATCATGCTAAAATACATTTTAAAGCCAACTGTTCAATTTTTTTTTTTATTAATCAACTATCGACGTTTGAAAATTCTTTATAATCAATCTCCACAATTCCTAACTTTTATTTAGATAACTAATCTAAGACTAAATTTTATTTGTATAAATTCTGGGCGTTTGCTCTCGTTGACAACTTTCTTTGATTTGGTACAGTCATTGGTGTATTTGATATTATGACTTTAATGCTGTCACTGATGTAGAATAGGCATTGATTAATTTCGATGTTATAACTTTAGCAATGTGATTCATTTAGTACTGACATTGATGTATTTCGTTGTTATGAATTTATTGATGTCACTCATGTAGTTGAAAGTACCATTTAAAGTTTGTCAAACATTTCAAGCTTTCATTTCGATTGGACGCAATATCGTCACTGTTACTAATCGTATTTGTAAAGCCAGTGATCAGAAGTGTACAGTCACTGTTACTAATCATATTAATTTTGTAAAGCCAGCGATCAGAAGTGTACAGTCACTGTTACTAATTGTATTTGTAAAGCCAGTGATCAGAAGTGTACAGTCACAGTTACTAATCGTATTCGTAAAGTTAATAATCAGAAGAGAAAAGACACTGTTATTAATCGTATTTATAAAGTCAGTGATCAGAAGAGAACAGACAGTACTTAGTAAGTAAGTAGTAAACTGTAGTAGTAAGCTGTAAGTAATTAAGCGTTAAGTAAGAATATAAACAACAGACTGCTAAAAGTAAAAAAAAAAAACATAAATCAACTCAAAATTCAAATAATTTAATAGCATTTCTTACAAAAGAGGTAATGTAGCACACTTACTATTTACTGAAATGTGAAGATCCTTCTTCAAATGAAGTCTAAAGAAATACCTTGACCAATGTATTTCTAAATAAAACTGCCTTACTCTTGGTGTGCTTGACAAAAATAAAATAAACAATAGAATGGAGACTAGACAAGTAGACAAATCTTAAACAATGTTGTACTTTGCATAAATCATTACAATATTCGTAAGTTTATTTACAAGTATTAATATTATTTGTTGTCATATTGCATTTGTTTTATATTATTGGTATTTCTATTAAAATGCCAGACTCCGCATAAAGTCTTCTGGTTTTAGATCATTGATCTTCTGGTTTCCAAAGTACTGGTTGTATTTATTAAACGTACTGATCTTTTACTGTTGCACTAGTTGTATTTATTAAACGTACTGATCTGTTCTTGTTGCACTAGTTGTATCTATTAAACGTAATGATCTTTTCTTGTTGTACTAGTTGTATCTATTAAACGTAATGATCTTTTCTTGTTGCACTGGTTGTATTTATTAAATTTTACTGTTGTGCTAGATGTATATATTAAATGTACTGATCTTTTCTTGTTGCACTGTCTACTTATCTACTAATACCAGTTGACCATTGGCTATACAAGAAAGAATCAGTACGTTTAACAGATACAAAATCATCGACGTTTGGGCCAGGTAAGCTTCATCATTCTAATGAGAGAAAACAATTAAATTGTAAGATAATTATGAAAATAGTATCTGACCACATGGTGGCTAATGATTAACGGTTAAAATTTACGTATCATTCTTCCATCAGGACCTAGTCACGTGTCTCCAGGCTGTAGACTTTGATCAAGCTCTCAAGTGCTGCCTCCTAGCTTCTAGTGAAACAGAAACCAATAACCAACATCCCATAACATGGTGGTCTACATTTAGTGCTTTCAAAAGTGACAGAACGATGACGTCAGATCTATATATAGATCTCTTGGCCAGGTGTGTATTTTGATAAATTTATTGTCAAGAGTGACATGACTACAGAGCAAAAACAATTTTATGCTGATTAAAATAATCAATGACATGAACGCAGTAAGTGAAAATAATATTTCACAATCTGAAATAATGTGTTAATGGTTTGAGTTTTAATTAGTGTTTGGAACTTACACAATTTTCAACGCTCTTTCACAGTAATACAAATAACTCAAAATGAAGTATTTTGAATACAAAGAAATGCTTGTGTGACAAGATGTGACCTTGATAGTGTTTGTTTTTAAACACATAACAATGATTTCAGGTTTTGTGGCCCCGCTACGACTGTCTCTGTCTATTGTCCAACGTCCCCGCGCATTGAGATACGAACTGAAGGACAGGGTGTGTCCTTCACGGGTGAGAGAATGACGTCATTGGTACTAACTCCGGAACAAATCAGCCTATTAACAAGAGCTCCGACTAAAGTCTGGCTAACCGGTCCGCCAGGTGTGGGCAAGTCCGTGATGTTAGTACTGATGGCCTTGACATGGCTGAGACAGGGCCACAATGTTCATCTCGTCGTTGTTGGGATTTCAAGCTTGGCAGCGGCACGCATGATGAAACACGTGATACAGGAGTCAATGAGCAATGATCCCACCACACCATCAGTAGTGGGCAGTGTCAACTTCATTGAGTCCGACTTTAACAAAGAGACTAACGTTGATAATGCCATCATGTATCTGATGTTTCTGACGGAGTTAAGAGAAGATCATGGACCATACGTCATTTGTGATGAGTTTGGGGTTGAAGCCAGGTTTGTTGTACAACGTGTACTGAGATGGAATTGTTACTTTTGATTTATATGAGAAAAAATTAAATAAATTTCTATGAATGACTTAAAATGTCAACAGTCACTTTGTGTTTGTTAAGGCATGACGTCATGACGCGCTGACATGTATTCTTGCGTCATTTATTGACGTCACACAAAGTTCTGACTTTGGCGAGAAACGTTAATGTATCGTTGTGTGTGATTATCTCCCCTGTGTACTGCGGTAAGATGTCATTATAATGGATCTGTCTTTCTTCATATTAACAGTCACATTGCCCGTTATCACCGGTTTGTCACCGACTTGTGCTCGCGCTTTCCCAACGTCTGTCTGTGGGCGGCCTCACCATTCCATCACCACCGACCAGCAGAATTGCAGGAAGAACGAATGACCACCCCGCTAAGGTGTCCACCCGCAGTGCTGAGTGAAGTACAAAAGGGAGTTAACTGCGCAAGTAACATCTACCCGTACATGACGACCACCCTGACCACGCCCTGTGATGGACCTAACGTTATCCACTTGAGGCACCAGGGACCCGTACATGTTGAACATTGGCCAGTGGAGTGCGTCAAGTGCGGGCAGTCAATCGCCGACATTCTACAACGACTGGGAGTTGGCGTGACGGGTAAGTGTGACCGTTATAATGACCTTTCCAGAGTAATCATTATTGTAGTCATCACCACTACCACCACAACCATATTTAACGCCTTTATGTCATAAGTAAACGGCATATAAACTGACTGATATTTGTGTCATTGCAGATTTCGGCGTCAACAACCACATCAACACTGTGACCATGACTGCTACAACTGCCAAAAGTCACACCAACACCGCGAATACCAACAAAACAACCGTCTGTCCACCCCTCCAATATCGTGACGTCGTTGTGTTGACCAGGAGTCATCTACGTGACGACGTCAAGGACGAGGCGGGGCGTGTGACGTCAACAGCTAAAGGCGTGGTGCGCGGTCTTCGTTATGCTGGCATACCTGTGCGTGTGATAAGAGGGTCAACAGATGTGTATGACATGGCGGAGAGACAAAGTGATGTGGTGACTGTGTCACACAGTGAAGTTATGACAGGTTTAGAGCGGAAGGTGGTGGTATGTCTGCCAAACAGAAATCCGGGTGATGATGTGACTGATGAACTAATTGAGTTTGAATCCAGGTTACTCGCCATGTCTCGCTGCACTGCACAGTTGGTAGTGGTTGACATGCCCCGTGTCTGATGGAGATCATCATGTCCCTGTGCAGACAACAAAAAGACGACGGCACTGTTGTGTGTCATGAATGCTGTCTGTCAGTTAACTGTTAACTTAAACTGTCGGTATTCACTGGTCGTTTTAGTGAATGTGAACAAAGGCTCTCAATTGAACGGGTACCCATTTGAAAATTAGCATAATCTCCATCGCAAATGGTGATCTCTACACAAAGCCTTAACCATTAAGTATGTGCTCTATTTCACACAGAAGCCAATGGTATGCATCTAGTGACTTACTATTAATTATGATTTTAATATGTACAACACAAACTTTAATTTTAATATGATCAATCATTACATAAACTAAAGTAAACTAAAACTAAATAAAATGTCAACAACAATAACGTATTTAAAAATAGGGCATCAAGTTCTTCAAGGGCATCGCCCTTCACCGACAGAATTTCATCGCATAGATTGATTTCGTCGTGTCACTATCCAATTGCTTGGGCGTGAAGACGATATCTTTCCCCTTGTTACGGAGTTGTTCATTTCTCAATAAAGAATTAACTGAACAGAGATTATTTCTATATGACTGCAATGTAATACATATTTATAGTTATTTATAGTTATGAAACTCACTCAAATCTTGAAGTTGTATTTTAAAACAAGGAACTGCGAACACTCATTAACAAAAAAGAAAATTATTATATTTACAAAATAAAATAATTAAATACAAATCTTTGAATATATTGCAAACACACACACACACACACACACACACTCACTCACACACACACACACACACTCACTCACACACACACACACACACACACACACACACACACACACACACACACACACACACAGAGAGAGAGAGAAAAATGAAAAAGAAAAGAGAGAGTACATCTTGGATTGGAAAAACAATACAACTGTTAAGAGTCCAAGCAGTCTTCACTAAACTATGACCCACTTGTACAAATAGTAATATGTTAATGTCCTGGATAAAACTACATGTAATAGCTGCAATAGTAAATGTATGTAATCATCTCCAAAACTACCAGATATATAGATTTATAGGAAATGTCTATAACCATTGTCAAAACAGCAGACATAAACACTCAATATTAAATTCATAGCAGGTAAATTATTCAATGGAGACATTTACTGTACTTACATACACTACAGGTAAATTATTCAATGGAGACATTTACTGTACTTACATACACTGCAGGTAAATTATTCAAAGGATAAATTTACTGCACTTACATACACTACAGGTAAATTATTCAAAGGATAAATTTACTGCACTTACATACACTACAGGTAAATTATTCAAAGGATAAATTTACTGCACTTACATACACTACAGGTAAATTATTCAAAGGATACAAGTAAATTATTCAAAGGAGATATTTACTGCACTTTTATACACTTTAGGTAAATTATTCAAAGGAGATGTTTAATGTACTTATATTTTCTACAGGTATATGTTTGTTATTGATTATACACATTTGTTACAATTTAATGTCACAATATTTATTAAGATGATAATTATAATGAGTTATTAAATTAGTATATAAATAATATATGTGTCGTCCATTAGAAACTTTTACTGCACATTCAAAATTAAATTAATGTATGTTATTCTAAAGGGATATTTACCCTGATATGATATTCATTTAGTGTACCATTAATAGGTTTGTTATTCATTACAATCATTTGATATTAAAGTACATATAGCAATTTCAATGATTATAAAACCAGCAATAAAAGCAAACTGTGACAGTGGATAAATTTAAGTATCTGTTATAAATAAAACTTCCGTTAAACTTAATATAAAAATATAATACATTTAAATACCTGTAATGAATACATTATAAAGAATTAATTTCAAGTTAATTTATAGATAATGATTTAATGTTTTAAACACCTACTAATCTTACACCAATTTGCTGTCAGATAACAGAAAATGAATTTAATAAATGATGCACCTTTTAAACATAAACTATCTTGATATCAGATTATGGCAACTGTCTGTAATGATTAACACTCCTGATAAATATACATTAATTTGATATTAGATTGTAATAATTGTCTCTACTGTATAACACAACTGATAAATAAATGCAAATTTGATATAAGATTTTAATAAATGTATGTATTGAATAATACACTTGATAAAATACACTGATTAGACATCAGATTGAAATAGGTGTTTGTACTGGCAAACAAACCTGCTCAAATATACATTAATTTTATATCAGATTATAATAAAGGTATACACAGCTAATTGTCAACTTATGACCTATGCAACTTACAACCGATTGACTTTATGACTGTGACCCAACTGCAAATATGTACTATATATCTGACAGTGCATTTGTAAGATGTGTAAAAAATATGACATAAAATAAAGGGTAGTCCAACATGTGACCAAATTGAACTCTGACCATTCTGTCAGAAATTATTGCAGTTGTAAGTCGATGACTTACTGTACTGAAAAACACACCTGTTAAATATACATTAATAATGTGATATGTGATATCAGATCTGTACTAAACAGCACAAATATTAAATCTACCTGTTAAATATACATTAATAATGTGATATCAGATCTGTACTAAACAGCACAAATATTAAATCTACATTAATAATGTGATATCAGATCTGTACTAAATAGCACAAATGCTAATTAAAAACTAATTTGATATGTCTGTAATGAATAACACAGCTGCTAAATATACACTAATTTGATATCAGATTATAGAAAATATCTGTACTGAATAACTGCTAAATATAGCTAATTTGATATTACACTAGAATTCTTGTCTTACTGATTAACACACTTGCAAAATAGACACTAATTCAATAAATGCTCACAAATATTATATCAGATTATAATAAAAAGATCTCTATTGAATAAGACACTTGTTAATATTATGTGTCTGTACTGAATAACTCATCACTTAAATATACACTAATTTGATATCAGATTATATTAAGTGTCTCTACAGTAAACAAACCTCCTAAATATACATTAATATGATGTTAGACTTTAATAAATGTCTATAGTGAATAGCACATATAGTAATGTACAGTAATTTGATATCAGATTATAATAGATATCTCTACAGAAAAGAATCATGCTAAATATACACTAATATGATGTAAGACTTTAATAAATAGTGAATAGCACAACTGCTAAATATACACAAATAAGATATGAGAATAACTTTCTGTACTGAATCAAACAACTGCTAAGTAAACAATATTATTTGGTATAAGATTATAATAAATATATGTACTGAATAATACACCTGATGAATACACTAATTTGATATCAGATTATAATAAATATCTGTACTGAATAATACACCCAATGAATGCACTAATTTGATATCAGATTATAATAAATGTCTGTACTATATAGCATAACTGTTAAATGTACAGAATTTGATATAAAATTATAGTAAAAATCTGAAATGAATATACACTAATTTCATATGAGATAATTGTAAATGTCTTTACTGCATTATGCACCTATGAAATATACACTATTTAAAATCAGATTATAATGAATGTATTTACAGGTTAACCCACCTGATAAATTTACACTAACTTGAAATCTGGCTACAATAAATGGCTATAACAATTCACAACTGTTATATATATATATATATATATATATATATATATATATATATATATATATATATATATATATATATAAACTAATTTGATAATAATTCTTTTTACTAACACACTTGGTAAATGTACACTAATTGGACATAATATTATACTAAATGTCTTTACTGAATAAAACACTTGATAATAAACAATATTTTCAAATAAGATTATAAAAAAATATCTGCACCAAATAACATAAATGCTAAATATACGGTAATTTGATATCAGATAATAGTAAATGACTGCATTCAATTATACACTTGCTAAATATACACTAACTTGACATCAGGTTATATTATTTCCATTGAATAACACATTTCTGTATATCCAGTAATTTGATATCAGGCTATATTAATGGCTGCATTGATTAACACACTTCTATATATCCAATAATTTGATGCCAGGTTATATTAATATCTGCATAACGCACATTGAATAACATTTAATGTAAATAAATATTCACTTATATTGAATAACACACCTCTCTCTATATATCAGAATACAGTAAATGATGTTCTGAATAATACACCTGTAAATATACACTAATTTGTTAACAGATTGTAATAAAAGTCTGTAATGAATTATTTTATACACCTGCTAAAGAAATACAGTTGCTTGTAAGCATTTTACATTAAATGTTTGTACTGAATAATACACCTGGAAATATATACTAATTTCATAATATGATGATAATAATTGTCTGTACTAAATAACACACCAAGTAAATAGACACTAATTTAATACAAGATGATAATTATCTTTACTGAACGACACTCCCCTAAATAAACACCTGCTAAATGTACACTATTTTTTTCTCAGATTATAATATATGTCAGTACTGAAACACACAACTGCTAAATATACACTAATTTGACTTCAGAATACTATAAATGTCTGCACTGAATCACATGCTAATAACATATCATATTATAGTACATGTCTGTACTGATTTAATACAGCTGCTAATTATATACATTTATCTGATATTCGATTATAATAAATGTCAGGTTCTACTAATCTCTCTATTAAATAACACACCTATTAAATACACACTCTTTTGAAATGATATTATAATAAATGTCTCTACTGAATAATACTCCTGGTAAAAATACTTTAATTTGATGTAAGGTTATAAGAAATGTCTATACTGACCAACAAACCTGCTAAATATACAATAATGTTGTATTATATTATACATGTACTAAATACTGTACTATAACACACCTGATAAATACACACTAATTAATATACATTTTATAATAATTGTCTGTGCCAAAGTATACACCGGTTAAATGTATACTAATTTTATATCAAATTATAATCAAGGTATGGGTATTGAATAATACACTTGCTAAATATACTAACTTTATATCAGATTATAAAACATAATGTACTGAATAACACAGTTGATTAATGCACAATAATTTGACATGAGATTATATATCTGTACTAATGATGTCAGTTTATAATGAATGTCTACATTGAATTTCATCATTGCTATATTTAAACTAATTTGATATCAGACTAAAATAAATACATTACTGAATAATATGCATGTAATATAAACACTAATTTAATGTCAGATTAAAGTAAGTAAATGTACTGATAAATAAAACACAAACACATGCAAAACATAAACTGAATTGACATCAGATTATAGTAAATGTGTGTAATAAATAACACATCTGCTAATATGCACTGAGTTGATAACAGATTAAAAGATTATAGTAAATGTGTGTAATAAATAACACCTGCTAAATTTACACTAATTTGATATCAGATTCTAATACGTCTGTACTGAATAACATCTTGCTAAATATACTCAAATATTATATCAGTCGAAAGTAATTGTCTGTACAGAATAAAACGCCTGCTAAATATTCATTAATTTAAAATAACATAACTGCAAATGTGTGTATTAAATAACATATCGTTTAAATAAATGCCAATTTTATATCAGATTACAGTAGGTGTCTGTATTAAAGAGCACACCCATTAAATGTACACTAATTTGATATCAGATTAAAATAAATGTCTGTAACTCATTACGCGCCTGCTAAATGTACTCTATAGTACTCTTACTAATTAATTACAGATTAAAATAACTATCTGTAGCACGTAACACGCATGCTAAATGTACTCTAATTAAAAGTACTCTAATTAATTCCATATTAAAATAAATGTATGTATCACGTAACACACTTGCTAAATGTACTCTAATTTGATGTCAATTTAAATAAATGTCTGCACCACAAAACACACGTGAAAAACGATACTAATGATAAGCGCCCTACTAACAATCTGCAATAAGATTGCAACACCATGGACTCAGTCACTCGTAATAACTCTCCTGAAAAAAAAATTTGCAGCATTGTCAGAACTATTATATGATCAGTCTTATATGCCAACCAAACAAAGTCATGCTAAAGATCCTATTAAACAGACTGAAGCTGCAGGCAGTGGAAATCTTAGCTGAAGGTCAGGCAGGCTTCAGACCAGGGTGAAGCACAACTGAACAGATCTTTAAACTGATATTACTATGTGAGAAGTACCTCCAGCACCAACAAAACCTCTATCATGATTTTGTAGATTTTAAGAAGGCGTTTGACAGGGTGTGGCATGCAGCCCTTTGGTCCACTGTCATGAGAAAAGCTTTTGGCCAAAATTAATTTTTTAATTTCACAGTCCAAGCAAGCCAAGCATGGACTAAGGGAAGTAATCCCCTGTCAAGAAACGCAATTGTGAGGGCTCACACATACCCAAACACGTATATATGTAAACATTTATTTTGTTCACCAAGTTTCATTTAGTTTAGACAGATGTGTGTAGACATAGTATGTGTATAGCATGTCATGCACAAATATATATACATTTAAGGAGGATTTTATATATTGAATGAATGCAATTATATTCATAAATGTGCATGCATGTATGATGCATGCTGACGAGCATAAACTAGGAAAGTTAGCAAATGTGCATTAGATTTTTGCCTAGGTAGGGTGAAGTGCAATTATAAAATCACGTGCATCAGCAAGAGAAGATCACAAGGTGCAAATCTTTTAGAACTTTCTAGAACTCTCAGAGAAAAGATAAAGGAGGAAGGAGAGATTAGAATTTTTGTCGTCAGAACAGGAATTTTGCATGAAGACAGTGACTTCATAAGAGCAATATTTTGTGGTGAAACTTCATATAAAGGAAATTACGTTGTGTTTGCTAAGTAGAGTTTTGAATATCTCTTTCCACCCATTTTTTCATCATCGACTTCCAAGTATCATGAACATTGAGGCAACCTGTTCATAAATACATCTTTGTGAAGTGGAAAGTTCAACCTTCAGGATAGCTTATGTATGTAACATCATACATGGCAACCAGAGAAATCAGCAATAATTACCATTGTTGGCATCAACCCAAACTGACAGATCTAACCCATTCATGGTAGATCTGAACATGAGGACTGATCCGAAATCATTGTTGTGAGTGATGCTACAATTTGCGTCATTCTTCATCAAACCAACATTGTGAGTGGCACTACACCTACATCACTCCTCTTTGAACATTCACAATATAAGTGAGTAATTATAAATGCAAAAGCACACATAGAACATCATAGTAGATTTAAGAATAAGAACATTTAATTATATTCTTACCGGGACAGATATTATTATATATGTAATACAAACTAGAATATGGTGGTAAATCCATGTCTATTTTGTGTATAAATTGTTTTCATGTTAGTGGTGCAATTTACCACATACGAATTTTGTTTTACTTTTATTTTCACTTTTTTGAATTTCATAATTTTCATCTCCCCCTTCCCTAGAGTGTATAACATTGGAAAGGTGTATGATTGATTTAACCACTGTATGTGAGAGAGAGTGAGAGAGAAAGAGAGAGAGAGAGAGATGCCCCATTAGCTTAATAAAACCAATTCACACTTTCTAAAAACTTGTTATTCACAGTTTTTGAGAGGGTCGAAAGAGTTTGTATTTGTATTGTTTCATTTCATTTGTCTGTTTGTCCAGTATTCATTACAATCATATTCGCACACTCGCATGCACATTCCTTTGCATGACAGAATAAAATTCAGGCCCCACCCAACCATCAATGGTGTCTGTCTTGTGTCTTTTGTAAGATCTAAAAGATGACGTATTACTGGCACATGTCATGTTCTGCATACAAAATTTAATGGGAACAAAATGTAATCTGGGGTGTTTTGCATACAAAATGTATTGGGAACCGTTTTGCTGTGTGCATTGGTACGTTGTGGTGCGTCATATTATTGGCATTTTGGTGAGGTATTTGTAATTTGGTATGGTATTGGTATTTGGGTATGGTATTGATACTTTTATATGATATTAGTTTTTGTATGGCATTTGGTATGGAGTTTGTACTTTGGTATGACATTGATGCTATGGTACTCTATTTGTATTTTGGTATGAGTTTATACTTTGGTATGACATTGGTGCTTTGGTATGGTATTTGTATATTGGTATGGCGTTCTTACTTTGGTTTAGTATTTGGTACTTGGGTATGAACATTGTATTTATTTCTTCACATCAAACTTTTGCATTTCTCTATTCATGACAATTTTTCTTTGCTCAGAACAGAATGACTGCCAACGCTTTATAATTTCCAACAGCTGCTACCCAATTTCGTAATGTTCATTACTGATGAGTCACCATCTTGTCATGTATAGGGGTAGGTACTATATAATTTTAATTTTTAATTAATATCTCTCTAATACATTGAGAAATGCTGGGGTGGGCACCATGTAATTTTAATTTTTAATTAATGGCTTATCTGGGTCACCTCTCCAGAGAATCATCCATATACATATACTATATATATTATCATAGTAGGATTTAATTTGAATAGGAATAGATATGTACTATTATATATTGGTATTTCATTTGAGCAGAGATTTACAAGTGCTATTATCATAGTGGGATTTCATTTATATGCATATAGCCTTGATTGCACTTTGTGAAGAAATATTAAATTTTCCCAATTATATAAAGTATTCATCTCATACATTTTTATTTAAACCTATTAACACAAAATAATAAATTTCAGAAAGAAACGTGCAAGGCACTCCTGCAATACTATCTTTATTTATTTTCTTTATTTATTTTCATCTTGCATGTTCACCCTCCATTGTCAACCTGTCACTCTCTCCCTTATTGCCCTGTCACTCTCTCTCTCTCTTCCTAATTACCCTGTCACTTTCTCTAACTCTGCCGCTTATTACCCTGTCACATTTTCTACTATTCTCTCCCTTATCACCCTGTCACTCTCTCTACTACTCTCTATTTATTGCCCTGTCACTCTCTCACTACACTTCTCTCTCTCCCTTATTGCCTTGTCACCCCCTCTACCACTCTCTCCCCAATTTTAGCACTGTCACTCTCTCTTCACTCATTCTCACACTCTTTTGTCACACTTTCTCTCACTCTCTCACTGTCTTCTCGCTCATTTTCCTCAGTCTCTTTTAAACGTAGGAAGAGAATATGATTAGGACAGGAAGGTGTGAAGGAATCAGTAGTGAAAGAAATGAAAAATAAAAGGGAGAGTGAGAAGGAAAGGGAAGACCCATCATCACATTTGTCTGTGGACTCCACCAGTGTCATTCATTGCACTGTTGCCTGTATCACATTTGTATTAATAAGTGTATGTGTGCCTTTTCATGAGTGACTTCAGACTGGAAGATGGTAGTGAGGAAGGCTAGTTAAGTTTTGTTTTGCTGTGCGCCATGTCCAACACTTTGTTTTCACATTCATGAGGTCAGTGATCCATGGTTGTTTTGTTGAGACGGTACAGGACATTTGTGTTATGCTGTGTTTGAGTACATGCTTTTATTGTTGTACATTGTTTTAGGCAGTTATTAACTGAAGTTGATGTTTGTATATTCAGACAGGAAACAGTTTATAGTTTTACTTATGTATTTTGTTGTTCTAGTTTATATTATTGTTAAGTGTATTGTATGGTTTATTTGTGTGAGCATGGTTTTCCCATGGCATACCTATAGGCCTATGTTATTTATTTTATTTTATACTTTATCTTTCAAATTATACGTTAGGAAAGTGTTGTATTTAAAGAGTAATTAATGTAGTTTCCTTTGATAGTAAAGTCATGATATAATCCTTAGAAGATTAGAAGTAAATTATGTATAGACCATAGACAGACAAAACAGAACATGGAAGTAAAGACTGGTTCTAGTGACGATAGCTTTGGGTTTACTTAGTGGTTCGTGTGCAGAAATATTTCATGCAAACAAACAACTCACGAATAAACAACTGGAAAATTTAAAAAGCAAGCGGATCATTTATAATGCAGAAAAATTTTAGCATACAGCAAAGAGAAAAAATAAATTTGTAATGGTTAAATATATAGATATCATATAGAAAAGAGTTTAATATAATTTTGCAATATATCAACACACAACTGACAGATAACTAAGTAGGCCTATACGGTTACTGTAGTCCTCATATTCTACTTCAAGGAGTTGTCTGCCCACATCGTCAGTTAGTTCTATAATATAATAAAAATGTTGTCAACCGTATTCAATAGCACGCTTAACGTTTTTGACTTTACTGACTTAGAAATGAGATTTGAGATTAATTTTATCTATGTAATAATCCGATAAGAAATATTCCTTTAATAAAGAATGCTTTCTCTGTTTACAAAGGTACACGACTCTAGTCAACATACTTAGCAGCAAACATACATGTATCTTTCCTTTCAATCAAGAACTTGTCAATTTCTTCGCTCTGTGCTACCGTCATGTGATTTTTCCAGTCTGAATTCCCTCCTGCAAAGGTGGAAGTAAAAGTTATTACAGTATTACAAATATGATTACGGGGCAACACACTGTGGTGAATGATGTGGTGTAAATCTATAAAATGAATATACAGATCACATGACAAGAAATGAAAACAACACAATATTGTAACCAGACAAGTAGATCCTTCATAGCAATACATATGTAATTATAAATGCACATAATGCGATTTACACGTACACACACACACACACACACACACACACGCGCGCGCGCGCGCATACACACACACACTCACACACACAGAGATATAGATAGATAGATACATAGATAGATAGATAGGTAGATAGATGGACAGATAGATGGATAGATAGATAGATAGATAGATAGATAGGTAGGTAGATAGATAGATAGGTAGATAGATGGATGGATGGATAGATAGATAGATAGATAGATAGATAGTTAGATAGATAGATAGGTAGGTAGGTAGATAGATAGATAGATAGGTAGATAGATGGATGGATGGATAGATAGATGGATAGATAGATAGGTAGATAGTTAGATAGATAGATAGGTAGGTAGGTAGATAGATAGATAGATAGGTAGATAGATGGATGGATGGATAGATAGATGGATAGATAGATAGATAGATAGATAGATAGATAGATAGATAGATAGATTGGTAGGTAGGTAGGTAGATATATAGACAGACAGATAGATAGATAATGTCTCCTAGAGAGCCGTCATGTACCAAAAGACACCAGAACGCATTTGTAGTTAGAAATACAAATATTGTGACACACTCAGAAACACACATACATTTGTATATAATGGATAGAAGGATGCATTATTGCATGGTCAGATAGTCAGAAAAAAATCTATTTAGATTAGCTACATATACTTCGATTACGTACTGTCAAGATAATGGACATTTAACTAAAACTAATATATTTCTTGTATTGTCAAATGTCACAAGTGATAGGCAGAGAGGCAGACTGAGTTAGATACAGAGAGACAGAGCGAACATGAGACAGAGAGAGTGAAATCAAGTCTGTATAGCTAGTTACTGAAAATCTTAATCGTAATTTAATATTTTCATTCCTAAGTATGCGCGCGCGCGCACACACACACATGCACGCACGCACGCACGCATGCACATATATAATTCAAATCTATCTATCTATCTATCTATCTATCTATCTATCTATCTACTATTTTTTATGCTTGTAGATGTTATCATTAAGAATAAATTGAAGATATGTTTGTGAATGTTATACTATGCTGGAAGGAAGATTAGAAAGTTTGCTATAGTAACGATTATAATCGAATTTTTTGTGTCATTAACTGGGACATAACGAGTGCATATTTAGCACTTGATAGTGCATAAAGGTCATTGTCAAGTTTGCAGAGCGATCTCCAAGACTAAGTGTGGCGTGCCTATATGGACCAAAAGAATTCTGGTGAGCCAAACACAAAGAGAAAACTGGGAAAATGTAAACTCACAAAGCCCATTCGGACTTTTTATGCTAATAAAGAAGTGATGTGTTAGAACCTATTAGTTGGTGAATCACCTCATAGATCAAAGGCCCTTAACTCCAATCACGATACTTGACTTGCCAAGGAATATTTCTAGCAATATTATTTCTAGTTGAATTATACATCTAGTTATATTATTTATAGTTGTATCATTTCTAGTTGTATTCTTCTTCTAGTTATATGATGGAAATTTTCCCATATATTTTATATAAATTTTCATGACTTGTAATTTGAATGACATGTTCATTGTTTTGGAAATGAGGTCCTGAACGAATGAGTCCTATATGGTGGCATATTTACTGACCGGTGTTTGACATTTGTGCCAATTTGTGAGCGAGTGTTTGTTATTTAAATGGCCAATAAACGTAGCAAAGGATTAATGCAGCGTGTGTGTGTGTGTGTGTGTGTGTGTGTGTGTGTGTGTGTGTGTGTGTGTGTGTGTGTGTGTGCGTGTGTGTGTGTGTGTTTGGGTATACAAAGAGAAGCATTGTTACCGGACCGGCAGAGGTGGTCGGAAGTTGTTACAAAAGTCATAATGGTATTAGCTCTAAGTAACTGGTCGGATCGAAGGCATATCTAGCAGTAACATATGTGATTTCAAGGGAAATAAAGGTGATAGTGAATTTTACCCTTTACTCTTTTTTCAATCGTCTCTTGGGGTGAGTGTTCGAGACTGGGTCCCTCCCTATTTGGGTTGTACATGGAGCAGTAAACCCTGGCTGGGTAAGGTAAAAGTGTCTTTGTATTGTGTGAATGGTTAGGTTTTATTATGATGCTATATGCTATGTTTTATTTTGAACATGTAAACATTTCTTTCTTTCAGAGGCCTATGCCAAACTTAGTATTTATTAATAGAGCAATTGACTGGACACTTAGACTCTGCAATTGCTTGTGTTTCAGGGGTTTTGTTTCTGGTTTAGGTTTTCGTTTTGGTTTCATCTTGATCTTTGATTTCAAGAGAGATTTGGAATCTGTTCTTGATGTGATGTCATGTCTATTGAGTCTACCAGCGTGTGCACGTCACTCCAGGCATGAGATAAGTTGTGATGCAATGTGAATACAGTGTGGCTTGAACTTGCTCTATGTGGCATTATGATGAAATATGTTACTTATTTTCTAAATCTTGTTAACTTTTCTTTTATTAAAATTCTTGTTATTATTCTATAATCTCGCGTATTTGTTAGTGAAAGTAATTTCTATCGTTTGTTATCGTAGCCTGAAGTGATAATCTAATGATTACGTTTTGTTCTCTGTTCGTCTATTCATAATTGTCATACATCTATTCATTAACATCGATTCTCAGCTATAACTGAGTGGGGGCCGGAGCCAACTTGGCGGTGTACTAGTATATCGGCGAAACAGTTGCAGATATACATATATAACCAGTGACCCATACTCTACATCGGCACTTGTAGGTGTCTTGTATCATAACTAAATACTAATATTTTATATAATTCATTATTACAAAGTCACCCCAGAGTACAGCAGCGACCCCGAGTATCATTCTTCTAATTGTATTATTTATAATTATTGTATTCTTTTAATTGAAATATTTTTATATTCCTTTTAGTCGTATTATTTCTGGCTGTATTCGTTTCAGGTGAATCATTTCTAGTTGTATTATTTCGATTTGTAATATTCCTTTAGTTGTATTATTTATGTTGCTGTTTTTCTTCTAAGTGTATTATTTCTAGTTGAATTTCTGTTAGTTGTATCAAATGGTATTATTCTTAGGAACTGTTTGCTGTTTTTATTTAATGTGATTGCTGGCAAAATTTAGATATTAAATATCATTCTACTTTAGAACTTGTGCTTGATGTGAAAGTTTTGATTTTGTATTCTTAGGTAATGAAATTGACAACCACCTCCATATTGAATTTATTTGTTTCTTGTTTATAAAATAATGAATTTCAACAGAAGTTGTAAATTTGTCATTCTAATATTCTCTGTGTGGAGGAGTAAATTTTCCTATTAAAATTAAATTGTTACACTGTCAGAGTAACCCAACCTTGGGCACTCTTTATGATGGTATTTTTGAAAGTGTCAGAGTTTGAAGTAAGCACATGAGTTGAGAGTATGCTAGAAATTGCTGATGTCATGTAAACCATCCCAATTGGGTGAGTAGTGTTTATTATCCAATGGTTATGATTTACGAGAACGAGACCAACCAATGGGCTGAGATTAAAGAGTTCACTTACTGTAGAAAAATCTACTCTCTGATCACTTTGAATTTGGATGGGAAAGGAGAAGTCCGACTTTGAAAGGCAGCTGTTAATTGATGGTCAGTTAAACTGATTGATTGAGAGAGAATGGACTTAGGAATATTTCATGCATTATCGCTATTGATATGTTATACTTGTATAGAGATGTACTATGTGAGTTGACTTTTATTTTTACAAGTGTTTGAACTAAGATGTTCGAGTGTAGTATGCTACACTTCACATTGTTTGATATGATGTATTTATTTGCTGTGAGAATATATTGGGCTGATAAATATTGTTGCAGGAAATTGTAAGTTGAGGATGGAATGTAAGACAGAATGGTGTTATATTGTGAAGAACAGGAAACTTAGGTTTGCTCCTTAATTTTATTTTGCATTGAGCAAGTGGCCTTTTGTGTTTCAACTTTTGACTTTCACGTTTTTAGTTTCCACTTTCAAGTTTCCAGTCACCCTTCACGTGTTCACTAGTATAAACCTGAATGACTGGAAAGACATAGGAAACATATGTTGTGGTGTGTGTAAGCATAAGGGAGTATGCTATACACCTTTGATGTATATGTTGGATACATTGGGAGAATTCTGGTACATTGAAGTTACCAGAATTACTATAATCATGTTCTGCTTGAAGGCACTGACATTGTGAGTGCTCAAGTTCATTCAAGAATATAACATAGCATCAGTGTTTGTCATGCGTGTGTCAGGAGACATGTGTTAATGGACATTGTGACATTGTTGCAAAAGCCAGTAAAAGACTGTCAAAGCAGTACTTAATCCAGGTCATTTAAAAGATTATAATAACCTAGCTCTAATAACTCCATTTCTCTTCCCTGATAGAATTAATCTGCAATTTGTATTGACTCTAATTGTAATTATTTTTTTTTATAGACAAAGACTATGCAAATGTAAAATTATCTGAACATGAGTTAGAGGAATACTGATGTCAAGTAATCTATTTCATTGTAATTGTCATGTGTATATTTGATTGTTCATTTATTAAATTTATTGTTAACTTTATTGACCGTCTTACGCACATTGATATTATTATGTTGGAGAAGAAAGTTGGTAGATGGGGCACACTAAATATAAGTTAAAGTCGGATTTGTCTTCTCTTTTAGTAAGAAGCTGTCCACCTATGGAAATATTATGTGACTGTAAATGTTGTTTTATGCTGTGGAATAGAGAAAACGTTTACAATGCCAAAATACCCACCAAGTGAGGGAGACGAGAGGTGTCTGCTGGAGGATTATTAACAAAATAAATGAAGATTTTCAGCACTTGTAATTAGTTATGAAAGATTAATTAATAATAATAATCATTTCATTAATTAAGTGACATTGCTCATCACAATATGGTTTATTTGTGATAAAGACCTATTTATTATTGGACTTTTAACATTTAATTTATGGTTAATTGTTTTTTCTGGAAATGATTGTTGTAACTTAATGTTTATAAAGGGCTTAGAAAAAATCGAACATTAAACATTTTTGGGGATATTTTATTATTAATATTATGGGTTTGGTGTTCCCATATAAAAATAAAATATAATTAAAATATTAATGTATTAAAGTTATGAAGGTAAAGCGGAAGTGTAATATATTCATTACAATTTGAGAAAACAATTACAAGAAGATTGTTGACTTAACTTTACGGAAATACTCAAAGTTGATGTTAGCATCGGCGTTCATTTTATCTTCTTTCGATTTCTGGTTGCCAAAGTTACAGGCATCTGCTATCTCGTCACAAAGATAGTCGGAGATGGAAAGGCCAAGAAATGTTCTCAGTCTTTTCACTGTGCTTTGAGGGGCCTGAAATATCACACAACAAAATGCAGCAGTCCATTATTACAAAAATAGCAACAGTCCATTATTACAAAATAGCAACCGTCCATTATTACAAAATACCCTGTAACGGTCCATTATTACAAAATATTCTAAGGCAACAAATTGCAACAAGTTCAATTATTGCAGCAAACTGGAATAAGTAAATTTTACAAAAACTCTGCAATAGTCCATTATTATAAAACTGTATCAGTCCATTATCACAAGACAACAAACTGAAATAGTTCACTATTATATAAAACGACAACAATCCATCCATAATCATAAGACTACATACTGCAATAGTCCACAACCACAAGACAATCTATAAAGTCCACCATCACAAGAATACATACTGCAATAGTAAAAAATCATTAGATAAAAAAATCTGCAAAAGTCAACAATAATACGACCACAAACTGAAACAGTTCACAATCACAAGACAACAATCTTGCAAGTCCGCTATCACATGGCAACATGTTTCCATAGTCCACAATCATAGCGCAACAAAATCTGCAAAAGTTAACAATAATGAGGCAACAAAATGTGCAACAATCCATAATCGTAAGACAACAAAATCTGCAACATTCCAAAATCATAAAACAACAAATTTTGCAACAGTCTATTATTACAAAACTACAATCTGTCTAACAGACCATAATCTGAGACGACAAACTGCATCAGTCCATGATAGTAAGACAACAAAGTACAAGTGTCTTAATCACAAATTAACAAACTGCAACAGTCCATTAACACACGACAACAAGTTTCAGCTAAAATTTAAGGGTATTCATTTCATTTTAAAATGATTTTATATCTAAAAGGAAAATATCTGGGTTTCTTAGCAACATTCTTTTAGCATGGCACCATTTCCTGTATAGTCCTCATATAAAAATAAATTATTATTTTTGAAAATACCCCGGTTCTGGTATAATCCTCATAAACAATATACAGTTATTGTTGGAGAGGTGCCATTTCTGGAAGAATCCTCACATACAATAAAAAAGTATTGTAGAAGAGGCACCATTTCTGGTGTAATCTTTACGTAAGAGGAAATACATTTCCTTTCATTTGACAAGACAAATATCTGAAAAAAAAACACAAATGTGATGCATAAGTATTTTCTCCTTAATTTATTTTTAAATTAAATTTATTCAGGTTTGCACCTATTTCTTGCTTTAATTGTTTAAACATAATTTATTATGACCTTGACCCGTGAGGGCACAAATTCTCCAATAAGATTGATTGCTAAATGTGTAAATGGAATGTCAATAGTCAGGGTTTGCCCTAATGGAATGGGATGTTCCATATTCCTGTTCACTTACTGAATGATATTGCATAATTGACAGTAATGAGTGATGTCACCCATCATACCTGACCACTAAAACTTAGCCTCCACCTGTGCTACAGTTTTGCTTAGTCTGAGATGACTGGCAGTGGGTGTATCACAAACCAAATGCAACAAGCTTTCTCTATAGCTCAGGGGTACCAATTGATTTCCTTGGCCCCTTTCTGCTTCTGAATGAGGATGCCATCCTTCCAGTGAAACCCAACAGCATTCCAGGAAGATCTGGATACATACAACCTCAAGAGTGTAGTTTTCTCATGACATTTCTGAAGAAAATTGTCTGTTAACTGTGCTGTTCTGAGCAGGGATCTTTTCCCCCCTCAGAGGTAGAATGCCTTCTGGCAGTCAGGAACAGTTACCTGTTCTGCCATCACTGAATCTGCTATGACATTTTGATAATATGCCCCACTAATGATGGGTTTGGTTGGGGTCATTGCTGTGTCATTTCTGCATAGGTTACTAATCAATTCTGGTTTGCCATGCACATTTTCACACATATCTTTTGCACATCTGCCTATGCATAATACACAAATGTAATCAAGATAATCAGGAGCATTCTAGACATTGAAAACATATTTGCAACCCTTGAACACACTCTTCACACAATGTTTGAGACATACTGCTGGTATGCATCTGCATGTGTATTTTCTTTGTCTATCATCACAATAGTTACTTTATCTTTTACACCATTGGCTAGAGTGATTGTTTGAAACTCCCCTGGGTAATCATATTTTTTTTTAACAGGCTTGAGTGTACTACCAATCCTACTCCACAACCAGTGCCACAGAGGACTGGGACACAATGTCTATTAATATTCGCATAAAATCAAGGTGCACCTCTAGGTTCTATCACATTAATGTCCCCTGGGCAGTGATAGTGACGTCTGATATGACCTGGTTTGCCACAGTCGAAACACACCACTGGTTTATTCTTAACACCTTTGTCTGGGTGGCTAATCCCACGTTAGTTTTTCCCAGGAGAGTGACGGGTGGGTAAATGTGTGCATCTGAAACTTTTAGAATTATATATGCGTGTTATTAAACTTTTAGAATTATATATGCGTGTTATTAAACTTTTAGAATTATAAATATATGCGTGTGTCTGTAAAATTTAGAATGAGTAATTTTATGCATGTGTATGTAATTTTTATAATGAGTTAGTGTAAGAGTATGTCTGTACTTTTAAAATAAGTAAATATGCGTCTGTAACTTTTAGAACGATTAAATGTATGCGTGTACCTGTATTTTTAGAATGAATAAATTTATACTGGTGTCAGTAAAGTTTTCAAAAGATTCGTGTTTTGAACACTTTTAGAAATCTAACGCATATGATTATAATTTAAAGTTAGGTAGGTTTATCCTGGATTTTCATGATTAATAGGTTTATCCTGGATTTTCATGATTATTAGGTTTATTCTGGATTTTTATGATTATTAGGTTTATTCTGGATTTTCATGATTATTAGGTTTATTCTGGATTTTCATGATTATTAGGTTTATTCTGGATTTTCATGATTATTAGGTTTATTCTGAATTTTCATGATTATTAGGTTTATTCTGGATTTTCATGATGGGAGTTTGAGTTCCTGTCATAAACGTAAAACGTACTGCAATTGCTTCTTCATATGCAACATTGAAGACAGGGTTGTCAGGGTTTTCTTTCATGTATCCTGTTAATCCATCCCAAAACGAAGTCCATTCTGAAAAGAAGAAAATACAAAACTAATCCTATTTCAAACTAAAACAAAGAAATACAAAACAATCCCTATTTTGTAGAAAAAAAGAAATACTAAACTAATCCTATTTTAAAGAAAGAAAGAAATACAAAACCAGTTCTAGTTCATACTAAAACAAAGAAATACTAAACATAATCCTATTTCATAAAGTAAACAATACAAAACTAACTCTATTTCAAAGAAGAAAAGAAATACAAAACCAGTCCTATTTCATACAAAAACAGAACAGAGTGCATTCTGTAACGGGGGACGTTCTGTTAGAACAATTAATATCAAATAGCGAACATTGTATAACACAAGACGTTTGATCTATAACAATTAATATCAAATAGCGAACATTGTATAACACAAGACGTTTGATCTATAACAATTAATATCAAATAGCGAACATTGTATAACACAAGACGTTTGATCTATAACAATTAATATCAAATAGCGAACATTGTATAACAGAAGACGTTTGATCTATAACAATTAATATCAAATAGCGAACATTGTATAACAGAAGACGTTTGATCTATAACAATTAATATCAAATAGCGAACATTGTATAACACAAGACGTTTGATCTATAACAATTAATATCAAATAGCGAACATTGTATAACACAAGACGTTTGATCTATAACAATTAATATCAAATAGCGAACATTGTATAACACAAGACGTTTGATCTATAACAATTAATATCAAATAGCGAACATTGTATAACACAAGACGTTTGATCTATAACAATTAATATCAAATAGCGAACATTGTATAACACAAGACGTTTGGTCTATAACAATTAATGTCAAACAGAGACCATTGTGTAGCACGGACGGCATTCTGTGAGAAGTACAAATCTTGAGAAATGAGCCTCTTTTTTTTTCTCCAGGGTTATTACTATAATATAGTAGAATTGATATAAATTATTAAACGATTTGACTATCACTTACACAGTGTATTAAATTATTTAAATATTGTTGTTATAATTTATTAAATGTTGTAAATATTGCCGGTAAAAGTTATTATTTTAAAAAAAATAATACCGATATAACTTATTACTGATTTGATTAGTATTTACTCATTATAATAAAGGATTTAATATTATTCATATTACTTAATATAATATTTCAATATTATTGATAGAACTGATTTAAAGGCAGCCTTTCTCTTTGATACTGTATTACTATAATGTGTGTGCCAGGGCGATAATAATGTAATTGTATAATATAAACGTACATAAATTACAACTTTAAAATGCAAACATACTCACATATTTCACTTTATTATTTTATAATGTTTAAATCGATTTTAAAATGTAACAACTTACTTGTTTTGATAGTGTCCAGGGCCATATCGAGTGTTGACACTTGAAAATTTTCCTTTTTATTGAACATAAAGTACGAAGACACCGTTGCAGCTTTGGGGTTCCGGTATATGTGAACGATCTTAGTACGCTTGTCCTTAATCTGTTGAGGCAGCAAGTCAAAAGGAAGATGTGTCTGAAGCAGCCTTGGAGACGGGAGTTTATCTAAGAGTTCTAACCGCTGTAGATCGAAATTGACTTGATCCAAGTGAAAGTCACGATACTCCACTTTGCCCGTCATCAGCATGTCAAGGACACGAAACATCCAGTGGGAACCTGGAATAGATCAAGTTGTCGTTTACGTTCATGAATATTAGAAGTCGAACTCCAGTGATTATCCCTCTAATTAGCTGATTGGAAAAATGTTTACAATGAAATTTCCTTAACTAGAGACCATAAGTCTTTCCTTTGTGTTAGTAACTCCAGGACTCCCCTTAACAGGTAGCTGTTAGTAACTCCAACATTCCACAGGTAGAAGTTTGTGTCTCCAGCACTCCTGTTAATATGTATATGTTAGTAACTCCAGCATTCCCATTAAATGAATGAAGTTTGTAACTCAAGGAACCCTGTTAACAGGTTGATGTTTGTAACACCAGAACTCCAGTTAAGAGGTTAATATTTGTAACTACAGCACTCCCGTTAAGAGGTTAATGTTTATAGCTCAAGTACCCCCATTCCTTAACTCAGAAACCTATTAAAGGAAATATACTTCATATTTCATATAATCCCCTGTATAAGTTTTACCGACATACATCTAGTAGTCTATACAAAGAACTTTATTACGCAGGCCTTAATAGCTCCAGTAAAAAACTGGCGTCAACAGTCGAGTATCCTGTTTATTAAATAGATCTTTATACCTCCAGTATAACGCTTGTTACGTACGCATTCTAGTATCTTGTTTATTACGTAGATCTTTATAACTCCAGTATAACGCTTGTTACGTAAATCCTCTCAACTCAAATATTCCTCTAGCTGCACAAAACCCTTTTATTTTCCTTATTATGCAGACATAGAAAATTCTTATATTTCCCATTATTACGCAGTCGTTCGCAGGTCTTGTGTTCCCCTTATTATGTAGAACATTTTATTCCAGTAAAATGTTCAGGTATTCCTCTTATTACAGTAAACCTTAATAGCTCCAATATTCATTTTTTCTTACGTAGACCATTATCGCTCTAATATTCCCTTTATTACGTAGACATTCATAATTCCAGTGTTCGATTTATGACGTAGACATTTAACACTTCAATATTCCACTTGTTAGAATACCCACATAACGCCATCATTCCCCAAGGTTTACCAGTCGTTGAGGCTACAGTACTCCCACCATTAAGCAGATGTTCAGTGCTATGCTACTCCTCTTATAGTATTCCCATCATTAAACATACGTTCAGTACTGTTGGGGAAGAGTTCGCGTATGACTTTAAATGTAAAACGATCCGAAAGTTAACATCGGAAATGTTACTTATTACTGATCCATGAGCAAAGCAGGTAAGATGTCTTTGTGATTATATTCTATTAGTTCTGTATACAATCATTGCTCAAACAATAGCGACATGTGTATCTTCTTTAACTGCATACAGAGCCAAGCAGTAGACAAAGCGGTGGTTGGTAAAGGATTCCCACAATTTAATAAACATAAAAAAAACGAAAGCCGACAACATGTTGGCTGGGTTTGTTGGTGTTGTTAGATGCAATCAGTTGAAAGTAAATCTATTGCAAAACCCCGTATTAATGCGACTCCGAAATTAACGCGATCCGATTTTATGGACTCCAATTAACGTGTTATAGCGATGTTTCACTGTATATAGGACGATTATCATTATGACGATAAAAAGAGAGAAAATAGCAGAAGATTAATATTTTGACTATAAACAGAGAATAGTATTAAGCGATTAGAAAAGCAAGAATGTATGATGATTAACAAGGAAATAGCCCAAATAAAAAATTTAACAATTAGAGCATATTACGACGATTATCAAGAAAATAGCTCATCTTAAAAGTTTAAATAGTACATTATATTATGACGATTAACAAGGTATAAACAACGTATTATACAAATTAACAACAATATAATTTTCAAATTAACAAGGAGAAAACATAACAAGTGAAAATATATTATAACATTTAACAGAAAACATTTATTTATTAACAAGGAGAAAACATAACAAGTGAAAATATATTATAACATTTAACAAGAAACATTTATTTATTAAAGATCGGTAGGGTAAAGGTAACAAAAAGTAAACATCGAAATGGTAAGGGTCAAATTAAAAAAAATATTAAACATCAATAGTATAAGGACATATTCATTAAAATCGATAGGGTTAGGGTAATTTTCTATATTATAAATCAATAGAGTAAAGGTAACATTCTTTAGTATTGATCAATAGAGTAAGGGTAATATTTCTCACCTGATCTCACAGTAGAGCAAAGCAGTACATCGTCATCCCTCATTTGAAAAGATTTCAATTTTTCAAAATGAACTTCAACGGGCTCATAGATGTATCCAAACGCCTCATTCCCATAGGAAGACATCGTGACGTCCTCATGTGTAATACGGGACAGAAACGATAACTCTTTGTTAGCAACTACTGTCGACTTTCCCGAATTAGGGTTCTCTTCAGCTTCCATCGTAATATTGCTAAGTAAAATAATATGTATGTTAAGTCGTGTATTTAAGCATATTCTTAATAGAGCAGAAACTACAGTAAACTGTTTAACATGATCAATCATAAATAATATTTTATTTTAAAAGTTTCTCAAAATGTATGAAAATAGTTCTAGATTTCGTACATACTGATATAATCTTTATTATAAACATACATAAGTTTTAACATTTCATCCGCAATTTGAGTTATGGTAGCACACACAGGGTATGCACATATTTTGCTATAAAATGTCATACGGGGGGAGGGGGGAATGTAAGTGAAATAAAAACATCGCTATGAAATGTAACACAAACGGGGTTAAATGGAACAAAAACTTCATTAAATGTAACCCAAAGGGTGTTAAGTGGAAAGAGAATATCATTATTAAATGTAACAGAAAGGGGTTAACTGGAACGAAAACATCATTATGAAATGCAGCACATAAGGGGTTAAGTGGAATGGTAACATCGCTTTGAAATGTAATTCATGACGGGTGGGGGTGGGGGTGGGGTGGGGGAAGAATTGAAAAGATAATATTGCTTTGAATTGTAACACATAGGGGTTAAGTGGAATGATAATATCGTTTTTAAATGAAACATTTACGGGGTTAAGTGGAACGCAAACACGGCTGACAGCACAAACTCATACACTATCATGACGTAATTAAACGTACAACGAAATAGGTGGGCTTTGTTCGATGACTTAAAACAATTCTTTGATAGGGCTGTTGTCGTCATTTTTCTCCGTAATATTACAACATTTGGAAACGTAAAAAAAAATATTCACCATTTTAATAACTAACGTGAAATTAAAAGACGACCCTTGTGACCAGGTGGCGAGTGGAGAATTTAACTGCAGCTTCAACACTGTCTAAAGAGTGGTCCTTATAGGACGAGAGAAATATATCACAGTGTTCATAAACTCATTAAAGAGTGGTCCTTATAGGACAGAGAAATATATCACAGTGTTCATAAACTCATTAAAGAGTGGTCCTTATAGGACAGAGAAATATATCACAGTGTTCATAAACTCGTTAAAATCTTCACGATGATTTCAGTGTTATCAACGGTAACCGTGTCTGTTTACTAAGCCTAGGATACATTTAACTGTATCAGTTTACTAGGCATATTATACCCTCAAATGTATCACTTTAATAAGCCTATGATACCCTTAAATGCATCAGTTTACTAGGCATGTGATACCTTAAATGTATCAGTTTACTAGGCATGTGATACACTTAAATGTATCAGTTTACTAGGCATATGATGCACTTTACTGTATCTGATTCCTAGGTATATGATACTGTGGCGGAGTAAATTTGCCTATCAATATTTTAAAACTTAATTTTTATATAAAATTTCAAAGTAACCCGACCTTGGGCATTCCTTGTGATGAATTATTTGAATTTGAGTAGACAACTCTGCTGGAGAATATGCTAGGAAATTGCTGAAGCAATGCAAACTGGATGAGTAGTTTTTCTGACTAATAGTCTCACAATTGTTCATAACAATTTTATCCAATGGGGATGGACCTGAAGTTTCTTTGTTGAATAAGTACTCTATTGTATCACTTTGAATTTGAATATAATTCGAGTCTGGTCAGAAAGGCGATCGTTAGCTTATGGTAAGATAACTGACTGATAAAGAAAGAATGGACTTAGAAATATATCGTATATGTTATTGATCTATGATTTAAATTAGAGAATGATTATGTAATTGAACCATTATTTCTATGTTCACTAATTTGATTATGCTCTACATTTTATTTGTGAATTTTGATCAATATATATTTATTCTGCGTATGTACTGGTATGTAAGTTGAGAAAGTTTGAAAGAGAGAAAGGATTTTATGAAATATGTCTGAAATTTAGTGCTGCCTTAATTTCACTCTTCAGAGCAGAACAAGTTTTTTTTTGTTTTTCGTTTTACACATCATGGTGTGGTGACTACTGTACTCTACTTGATTATGTTGGTGTGTGCATCCAGTGTTGTCATCAAACTTGTCAGTAAAATGTATTGCTGTAAATTCCATTTGAGAGCCAATACAGCAGAAATGGTATCTGGAGTCTGGTCTTGAGAATTCATGAAGATTATTTTAAATGTTCCTTGTGGTGTGTTGAGTTAATGCACGTGGAAATTCAAGAACATTCCTCCTGATAAGATTGATAGCACATGTGAAATTCAGGACAATTCTCTACAGTGTGCTGGAACAGTTGTATAACGTGCCTCTAGAAAGAATACCTGGTGCCTCAGTGACTGGCTGCAAACCGCGTGACTGTGAACATTCACCAGAAACAGCCGCCATCTTCGAAAAGGTTATGTAAATTGACTTTAATTATTTCTCTGAAATCTCTCATTTCCGTGATGATATCCATGAACTTGATTATGTATATATGTTAATTGAGTGCTTATGTCTATACTATGATAAACTGAACAATTGTCCAGCATTAATTGAACATTGTTGTGAAGTGATGTAAATGTCACAGTTCTATTGATTATATTCATATGCTGTATATTTAATTGTTGATTTAATAAATTTATTGACCTTCTTACACATGTTGGAGAAGAAAGTAGGTGGATGGGGGCTTTAGATTAAAAGTCGAATTATCCGATTTTCTTCTCCTTTGGTAAGAAGTTTTCCACCAACGGAAATATTGTGTAACGGTAAATGTTTGTCTTTAATGTTGTGGAAGAGAGAAAACGTATACAGCGCCTGCATATCCGCCAACTGATAGAGACGAGTGGTGTCTTCTGGAGAATTATTAATAACATAAATTAAGATCTAATTAGTCACGGGTGATTAATTAATAATAATCATAACCAATAACTAGGTAGAGTTAGCTTCACAGATTCACTTAGCTGTATCTGATTACTATGATCACCACAAGCGTAACTGTATCACTTGTTGACATAATTGGCAAATGTATCTATTTTTGCTTATACGTCCTTGATAAATTTAACTGTAAGGGATTATAAGTCTTTCATAACTGTACTGTAAAGGATTATAAAGTCCTTGATAAACGTAACTACACGGGATTATAAATCCTTGATAACAGTTATTGTAATGGATTATGAAAGTCCTTGATAAATTTAATTGTATAGGATTATAAGTCTTTCATAAATGTAAAAGATTACATTTTTTTTTTGTAACGGCAAGAAATTATAAGTCCTTGAGAAATGTTCATACAAGGGATTATTTGTCCTTGATAACTGTAACCGCAAGGGATTATAAGTCCTTTAATAACTTCCACTATGAGACATTATAAGTCTACTCACTCACTCACTCACTTACTCACTCACACACTCACTCAGAGCGACAGAATGCGGCATACATTTTATCCCGCTGTTTTAATCCAGTAGATGAGCGGTATTAAAATCTTCAATGGATGAAAGAATTTCCAGATCTACAGCTCTCGCCATTCCTATGTTCTTCTTAGGAAAAGAAAATCAAACGAAAGAAAAAGAAGACTGGTGAAGAAGACACTGGAAAGAAGATGTGTGTGATGATTAAAAAGGTGAATGTGATGAAGAAGATAACATGAAAGAAAATTTCATGAATACGAATGACGACAAGGTCGATCAGCTTAATAACATATAACCACGTGACTACGCAATAAAGACTGGAAATGAAGATCTCAACAAAACTTTTGAAGATTTACTTTTATACTCTTGAGAAACATGGCAAAAGAAGATCTAGCCATAAACCAAGTTTTAGATTTAAGCCTGATACTACAAAGACACATTTCTCCAAATCCAGTAAATCAAATACAAAAGTTATAGATTTAACCATGGTACTGCAAAGACACATTTATCCAAATCCAGTAAATCAAATACAAAAGTTATAGATTTAACCATGGTACTGCAAAGACACATTTATCCAAATCCAGTAAACCAAATACAAAAGTTATAGATTTAACCATGGTACTACAAAGACATTTATCCAAATCCAGTAAACCAAATACAACATCAGCAGAGACTCGGACAACACCCACCTAATCAGAGATAGAAACAGACACAAAGATCATCGGGTAAATTTAAACGAAGAATAAACTGCACCCAGATTCCCGAACAGGAAAATAAAACAGGTATTCTTTCAGAGAAACAACATCTATCTATCTATCTATCTATCTATCTATCTATCTATCTATCTATCTATCTATCTATCTATCTATCTATCTATCTATCTATCTATCTATCTACTGAAAACAGTGCTGACAAGCATACATCTTAACCGATCACATATACACGTACACATATGCATACAAGAATACTGAGCACACACACGTATCACTCATGCATCATATATATTGACCATACACACGTACAAACATGCATAGATATATACTGACCATACACACGTACAAACATGCATAGATATATACTGACCATACACACACGTACAAGCATGCATAGATATATACTGACCACAGACACGCGTACAAACATGCACAGATATATACTGACCATACACACACGTACAAACATGCATAGATATATACTGACCAGACACACACACACACACACACACGTACACACATTCAGAAATAGATACTGACAACTCGTACAGATGCACACATTCGTACAAATACACTGACCACACACACACACACACACAAACATGCATAGGTATATACTGACCACATATACACGTACACATATGCATACAACACTACTGACCATACATACACATGCAATTCTCTTTATTGTAAAGTTTTTATTCTATCCCTAAGCTCACGACTGGTTCCGTTTTCTTTCAACTATGTTATCGCCCTTTGTCAGGTCAGGATTGGGGATCTAGTCGTAACCTTTTTGTGATTGTAATGTTCTAAATATTTTTAAACTGTCAAATATCTCTGACGCCTGACTCCACTGAAGAGTGAGTGGACGTGTGGTTGAACACGTTAGGGTTTTAAGCCTTTTTATAACATTTTTAAAAAACCATACCACACACACACACGTACACAGGTATAGATTACACTGACCGCACACATACAAACATGCATACATATCTTCTGACACACACATATAAACTGATCACATAGATACAGACATGCATACATATACAAACACGAAGAACCTGTAGACATGTACACTGTCATACATATACACTGACCAAAATACACGTACACACATGCATACATATACACTGACCAAAATACACGTACGCATATAAATACATATACACTGACCAAAATACACGTACACACATGCATACATATACACTGACCAAACATACAACAACTCACATTGTAACACCCACACCGACCACTATTGTGTTTGTGTTACTATTGTCGACGAACTGCGTTGTGTTTTAAATCAAAATATGTGACGTCTGTCTCGCTCGTGTGATGTAGGCTACAATGTTGACAAGTTAAATGTGAATATTGAATGCCATCATGGTACTCGTCAACAGTCGTCATTTTGTTACTTCCTTGCTTGTGTGAATCGAAATCTACAGAGAAGTCCTGTAGGCGATGTGAAAGTGTTTTATTTAATTTAATAGTATGGATGTGTTTGAGCAATTACCCCCCCCACACACACACACACACACACGCACCATACAATGTACTTCGCAATTACTAATAGTTTTTCTTAGCAACGAAAGTGCCTACACAATCGTCGTATTACTATGCAAGCCGTTATTTTTCTACTGTGGAAAAAGTGACAGACCAACAGAACTTTAAATTACACTAATTACTCTAAATCATTAGGCTCCGCCTTAATTAACGCCAATTTGAACACTAATTACTCTAAATCATTAGGCTCCGCCTTAATTAACGCCAATTTGAACACTAATTACTCTAAATCATTAGGCTCCGCCTTAATTAACGCCAATTTGAACAAAAGACGCAACGCCTTGACTAAAATCCTGACAAAAATATTTTGTACAAAAGCCAAGTAGATGTGTGTGTGTGTGTGTGTGTGTATGTGTGTGTGGTCCAGCAAGTTTAAATAGGGGGAGATACTCATAAATAGTGGAATTGGTCTCTCCGCCTTCCGTCTTAAAATGGTGTCAGAAGTCTAAAATTTATATAAAATATATTTATTTTAAAATTATTATTTAAGGAGTAGGATGAGTAAAGAGAGACAACGAGAGAGAGAAAAAGTTTTAATCCTCTTAATCTCACTCAGATTTCAGTCCGTTTTCGTCGTTGTTCGCTTTACCATGCTATTACTACCCCCCCTTCCCTTCATTTACTACAGTATACACTGACCACATATATATATATACTGACTAAACATACATGTATTAAAATGCATGCATATACACTGACCAAACATGCATGCATATATACTGACCAAACATGCATGCATATATACTGACCAACCATGCATGCATATACACTGACCAAACATGCATGCATATATACTGACCAAACATGCATGCATATACACTGACCAAACATGCATGCATATATACTAACCAAACATGCATATACTCACATGCATACATAAACAATGACCAAACATACAGTCGCATACATATACACTGACCACAGACAAGTACACATGCATACAATAAACTGACTACATGCACACATTTACTCTTAAAACACGCACGCATATCCTTCCTGTTGTTTTTCTTTGCATTTCGGAATTTAGAATATTTTCCATTGAAAGAACAATACTTTTAGCAACCAATGTTAATGAGTGTGACGTCTTGCTGGGAGATGGGCAAGATGTTAAATCTCCACCACCCCGGGCCGCCCGTAACCTTAGGCTAATCCCCAAACCTTCTGGCTGGCCACAAGTATTAGGAAGACAAATGATAGACAATGTTGACTAGAAAAGTGATAGTTCTAGTAGATAGCTCAAGCCCCCTGATACATACTGCCAGGATAGTAAGTCAATACAGGTGACAAACTATAACATGTAAGGTGTAAGTGAGTCACACTAGAGTACTGGTCAAGAGTGGACACTCCAGTCTAGTAACATCTGTGCCATTCTCTAATTGCAATATTGAGCAGACCTCCAGATGCTCGCCTTAGTCATGCATGAGCAGCCACAAATTGCCTGCTGCATGTCACTCAGCCTTTTCGCAGGTAATTTTCGTAGGTAACTGAAACTGACAGAACATAGGCCAGAGCAAGCCAGTATTCACGATAATTTTTAAGACTTAATGTGAAAGAATATCATTTTAAGACTGTTAATGTGAAAGAATATCATTTTAAGACTTAATGTGAAAGAATATCATTTTAAGACTGTTAATGTGAAAGAATTTCATTTTAAGACTGTTAATGTGAAAGAATATCATTTTAAGACTGTTAATGTGAAAGAATATCATTTTAAGACTGTTAATGTGAAAGAATATCATTTTAAGACTGTTAATGTGAAAGAATATCATTTTAAGACTGTTAATGTGAAAGAATATCATTTTAGAAGAACAGATTACTTCCAACTTAAGAATCTAAAATAAGAGAAATATGTCTCAAGGGCTTACATCAGCCAATCAAGTCGATTAAACTTTTCTTCTTGGTTTAATAGAATTTAGAGTATAGACATATATAAACTAATCCAAACTTGTGAACATACAACTGTCTGAGAATATATGTCCAGATCTTGTGATTTCAATCAGTTAACAGCACATTGGGTATGTTTGGAATAGTTAACATTTTTTTATACTTAAAAGTTTATAGAACTAAACTTTCTTTAATGGTCTTATTGTAAAATTTGTTGAGTTTTGAGTTGTATAATGGTATTTTCAATTTTTTCAGGAAATCCTCTATACTGTTAATTTGGAATGACAAAATTGTGTATTTAGCATGTATATTAAGTTTACATTTTTGCTACATGTGAAAGATTTTAACTGTATTTTTCTTATTTAGGGTAATCTAGCAGTTATATATTTCTGCCTATTTACCTTGGCAAAAGAAAATGTATTAGTTTATAGATATGATTTGTGCGTAGATGCATGAGAGAAAGATGAAGGGTGGGAAATCTAATTATTTCCTACACACGAACTGACACCTGCATTAATTATTTACTGCAGTGCTTCAAGCCAACATTCGTTTTATTCTCAGTCCTGCAACATACATGCAACCAAAGTTATTCTGTGACTTCATTCCAGTCTGTTACATTTTTTGACAATCTGCAGTCTGAAGTCCGCCATTTTTGTTTCCAGCTATCTCGATGTAAACGAACTGCCGCTTATTCCTCCCAGCGTTTTTTTCAGTCTGTAATGTAGGATGCACATTACATATTGTGAAAAAACCCTGGAGAACCAAGACTGTAGGATGCACATTACACATTGTGAAAAAACGCTGGAGAACCAAGACTGCAGGATGCACATTACACACTGTGAAAAAACGCTGGAGAACCAAGACTGTAGGATGCACATTACACACTGTGAAAAAACGCTGGAGAACCAAGACTGCAGGATGCACATTACACACTGTGAAAAAACGCTGGAGAACCAAGACTGCAGGATGCACATTACACACTGTGAAAAAACGCTGGAGAACCAAGACTGCAGGATGTACATTACGGTCTGTAATGTGCATCCTGCAGTCCTGATTCTCCAGCGGTCAGTTGTGTTAAAAGACTTCCTTAAAAACTTCAAGATTCACATTTATGCACCCAGTCAAGCGACAGTAGTTCCTGATGAAACACTACTGTCCACTTGTCAATTTATCAAGTACACAGAGAGCCACCTCGACTTACGATACTGCTGAAACATCAAGCGAGACAACTCCACCTAAATAGCTTGCATCAGGTGACTGGCTTCTAAAATCTCTAACCCTTCTTTATGTCTCCTATGACTTCTTACTCTTCTCATAGTCATAATCTTTAATATAGTTAAAGGAGTTCAACCAAACATCTTATGTAACATTTGTACTCCTTGAAAAGTAGAGATTCTGGAGACTGTATAGTGAACTAGACATCATAGACGCCTCAAGAATTTATGAACTATTTAATCTTGACAAAACAGTTCTAGTAGCAGATCTTTTTTTAAAAAAAAATAATCTCTAACCTAGGTTGACGAGACTTTTCCATTTCAATTTTGCCTGTTTGTGATTACTATTTTTTGGTATGTATAACTTACCACTTATTTAAATTTTACTCATCACATTGAATAAAGTTGTTATTGTTAATACACTTCCATTTCTGTGGGTTAGATAAAGAAGGAGATATGCATGCAGAGGGGGTGAGGGCTAAAATTTATTCGTATTAAACCAGACAATAGCATTTCTTGGGAAGTGTCCACCCGTGTTGAAGGAGAGTGTATATCTGCCAGAAAGTCCTATACTTTCTAGAAGTGTTTTACTTGCAAGGAGTGATAGGAGTTCTCAACTGGTAGCACTTAAAGGCTGATAGAATTATGTATTTAACGGGAAAAGTCTCTGAGGTTTGACTGAGTTTTCTCCCTCTGCAAATTTACAAATATCTTCTGTACAGGTGGAGTTAGATAGATTAAGGGTTGAGAAGCTAATCGTTTAAACCAACCATCACATGTAGTTATTTGGTTCATTCATACGTTCGAAATATAAATTAGGTTATAAGAGAACACTGAAAGTTTCTCAGTGAACTATAAAAATACTTTGATATTAAAGTCCAAGTGAATTTGAATCTTGACTGAAGCTGATCAGATTATTGGTTTTAAAATCACTTAGCTATGGGGTTGTCTGACGTGTTGTCTCTCTCTCCTTGGTCTGTGGAATTATCTCTGGCCCGTGTGTCAGTTCATTCTGGCATTGCTTTGAGGCTCGACGCTTGACGAATTCAACAATCAGGATAGTGTTCTCCTGTTCCAGTGTTCCTTTGCGCCTCAACATTTTTCGAAATCAATGTCTCAGATAAAGTGCCAATCTGCCAGTAAAATACACAGGTTAAGAATTCGCCCACATGTGTTCTCTGACAGAACACTCACACTTACATAGTCATCATACATTTTAATATCATAAGCAAAATATAACAATATAAAATATAGTTAGAGTTACATGAACATATGTAATATTTAATTACACAAGCAAAACCATTACCTTCGGCAGTAATATATACAGAGGATGGTTTCCTTTTGCATTGACTGGCGATAAGGTTAGTAGTATGATTATACTTTATTAACATCGGAAGCCGTGGCCGGTCCCAAGCCTGGGTGAGAAAGGAGGAGGGTTGGGCATGGGGCCAGCAACCCCACCCTGTAAAATCCCACACGCTGCAGAAACCAAAGCAACAGAAGAATCCAACCAGTGCTTGAATCTGGGAGATGCCTCTACAGGAGAACTGATGACGCAGATTGGTGAAAGCCTCATGGAAGCCTACCAGCCAACGAATCTCCTGACGATGAAAGCAACAACAAAGATCTGAACTTGGAACGTACGAACCATGTACGAAACTGGAAAAGCAGCTCAAGTGGCAAGTGAGATGAAAAGGTCATGGGGTGAACTGAAAAAGGCTGCCCGGAATAGACTGAGATGGAGAACTGTTGTTGAGGCCCTTTGTTCCACGGGAAATCCAAGGAGATAAGTCAGTAAGTAAGTCAACATCGGAAGCAAAAAACTTGCATTCATCTGACGGATATTAGGTGAGATTTTAGTAAGTTCATTTGCACGGTTGTGCGGTGCTCCGTTTGTTCATTAGAGCAAGTGTATGGAACATTCAGGTATGTTTCCAACCTCGGGATAAGGGTCCGTTATTCTAGAAGGTAGGTTTGCACATAGCCTACTTTTAGAGGATGGGTGTGGGCCACATAAAACTTTATGTGACAATGAGTATTTCAAGCAATCCTGTACATTACGTGCCTTAACAATACTTTTAGTTACCAATGTTAATGAGTACATCAAGCAATTCTTCACATTACGTACCTTAATGAACAATAGTTTTAGCAACCAATGTTACTGAGCAGTTCAAGCAATTGTCTACATTACGTATCTTAAATATCAATACTTTAAGCAAAATATTTTAATGATTAGTTCAAGTAATTGTCTACATTATATATCGTAAATATCAATACTTTTAGAACCTAACAAATATGTTGTTTAAATGTGTGACACAGAAAATGCAAATAATGTAAATAATGAATTAAATATTTTTAATTCTTAAATATTTTGTATACTGACTGCAACCACTGCATCCACTAAAATGATGCATCTCCTCATAGAACCTATGCTAGAACATGCACTGTATTACTTTATGGATGACATGCTACTTGTGACAGTTATATGTGTAATTGATGTCTGCACTTCCACAGCCTTTCCAGTCTTGAGGGAAGGAGAAAAAGGCAGAAGACGTTTTGGCATAACTGGTCATCTATCTGTGAATCCTTAATTATTCCAGTGATGGGATAATTGTGACTTTGAGACAGTGAGGACTGAACAATTCAATACATATGGTTCAGTCATTCTGTGTGTCAATAACTACATGAGCAGGCTTCAGTCTGTATCTGTAACTGCTACACACACTGGCAGCTTCAGTGATGAGCCCACATGAACACAAAAATCAGGTGAATTTGTGTCCAGCTCTCAAACCATTGTTGTAACATTTTTCTCTGATTAATATTTTCTTATTTCTTATTAATTGTTAACTTAAATGTATTAGTAAAGAATTAACTCATTAGAAGTCTTATTCAAAGACTTGTGGAAAAGCCTATGAACAATTCAGAAGTCTTAAGAATTTGAATCTGAATGACATTTTATTGATAGAAGATTTAAATTAATTATTAAAACATAATGTGCATTTATAAATTCATGATTTGCTTTTGCAGATATTGTATAAATAATTTTGTTGATTATTTAGTTATACATAGTTAATAAAATTGTTGATTTTACTTTCCCACTTTGGCTAAATTAATTAAAAGGAAATGTGCAGGCTTGAGGGGTGTGGGCAGCCAAGTACATTAGATCTTTTAACAAGTCAGTTGTTCATACTTTGAGAAAGGTACATCTCAAGCTGGTAAAGGGAAGTGTGGGGGCGAGAGTGAAAATGCTAACTAGCAGGAAGGCATTTCACTCTGGACGAGTAACACCCAGAAGAGAACAATTAGTTCATTGTTGATTCTAGGGCTTGACTTAGTCTGCCTGACCATGATAGACAAAGATCCCGTCGACTAGTGAATTAACTATATTAATATTATACTAATTATTAATTATATTTGAAGAGTTCACCGAGGTTGTCACAAAATGATATTTTGTACATTATGTTACCAGTACGAACAACAGATGACTAAATCTTAATAAATGAATAGTTTAAACAATAGCATACACATTACATACCTTTAAAAGAACTCTTCAAGCATGCACTGGGATTGATTCTATGTCGGACGAGTATACACGTCACAGCTAGAAGTCCTACACTGCTATCAAAGTAACGAGCACTAGACACGTCACAGCTAGAAGTCCTACACTGCTATCAAAGCAACGAACACTAGGCACGTCACAGCTAGAAGTCCTACATTGCTATCAAAGTAACGAGCACTAGACACGTCACAGCTAGAAGTCCTACACTGCTATCAAAGTAACTTGCATTAGACACGTCACAGCTAGAATCCTACACTGCTATCAAAGTAACGAGCACTAGACACGTCACAGCTAGAAGTCCTACACTACTATGAAAGTACTGAGCACTAGACAGGTGTGACTGAGAATTCACAATAGTTTTAATTTTACTTAAAAAGACGACTGATACAAATAATAGTCATAGATTGTTTGCAGAGTAAAATTATTTCATCTTTCTACACAAACAGTGTGCAGTAGTGAATATATATCAGTGATAAGTTGAATAAAGGGCAAAGGTGGGTGGAGCTAACTTGTATGTGTTACACACGCTAACTTTTCCCTTCTCCCCTCCCCAAACAGAAAGCGAAAATGCATGTTGCTTGTGTCACTCTGACCCACAACCGATTTAGTGCGGTAACCGAAATACCGTAATTAAATCAATTGTCGAATCACTATAGAGTAAATTTATTTAAACTATTTTTTTAAGGAAACGTATGGTATATTTATAATACAAGCAGTGCCAGATTTAGGACAAATGAGGCCCTGTGATAGTTAAGTTGTGAGGCGCCCTTATTTTGGCCCTGAAGGAGGTAGGCCCTGTTGATCTCCACAGGCAGTCAGGCATACAAACTCAGGAAATTTAGTAGTTAAAATACTACGCGTTACCTGATCAATCATTATTTTTACAATGTTGATTGATAAAGAAGTTTTTTATTTACACAAAAGAGTTTAATAACCAGAAAGCTTGTTTGGTTATTTTTGTTTTGTTGTTTTTTTCTAGTAATTTTAATTTCTTTATGATTTTTTGATGTTTTTATTTTTTTTGAGGGTTTGTATTGATTTATGTTGGCTTGAAAAGTGTCAAGGTCCCTGCCTTTTCCTTTTCTGATGTAGTGTATGTGTTTGTTTGTGAATGGATTATGAGGGCTGGAATCGTGCTTTTTGTTTGGCCTGTACCCATTATTTGTTTTATTTTGTCCCATATTTGTTTGGTTATGCTGTTTTTATTTAGTTTGTTGCATGCCTTTTCCCAATATTTTTTCTTTGCATTTTTTATTTTATTTTTGTAATCTGTGTTTATATTGTGGTGGTGTGTTTTGGCGATTCCATTGTTTGGTTGTTTTCTGTAATGCCTGAGTGTTTTTTTCGTTCTATTTTTTCGTTCTTTTTTGATGACTTCTAATTATTGATTCCACCAAGGGGTGAGGGGTGCGGGTGTGTGTGCTTGGGTGAGAGGGAACACTGAGTTTGCTGCTTTGGTGATGGCGTGCAATGTGTTAATTGCCCATGTGTTTGTATTTTCATGTGTTAGGTTTTGTTCAGTTGTTATTTCTAAGTTGTGTTTATATTTTCCCCAGTTGCCTTTGGAGATAAGCCATGTTGGGATTGAGGGTGTTTGTGCTGTATTTTTGTTTGTATTTATTCCTAATATGATGGGGTGGTGATCACTGGTGTAGTTGTCGTCGTCTGTTGTGATTGTAGATTCTAGTGTAAGGTGTGGGGTCATTATTGCTATATCTAGTGTATTTTGAAGTCTGGTTGGTATAGTGGGAGCTAAGTTAGGCTTTTTTTTTTACCCCGTTAGCCAGTCAAGTAGTTATTCCCCTTGTTTATTTTTCTTTCCGTGGGACCAGCATGGGTGTTTTGCATTGATATATCCTATAATTATGTGATTTTCATATTTTGTTATTTTTTCCAGTTCTTTTTTTTTTATTGTTTGTGAAAGTGGATGAATATGCGTGTCCGCCATTTTATTCCTTTTCAATTTATGGATGGAGTGTAGGGGGCGCTTCCGGCTTCCGCCGCTTTCGCGCTGGTAATTGTTGATGTAATATATAGAAAATATGAAACATTCTTGTGTAATGGATGTTAATCTTCACAAATAAGCGAAATCTCAGAGTTGACCCTATCGCCATCCACTGGTCTACTTCGCCACCTAGCGGGGACAGGAGGTCAAGTGCACTTCATTTCATTCCTACGTGGTGAAACATTTGCTTTATCTCGTAGATATGGTAGGGGCGAAGGGCATGTTCAAGAAACTAGGTCAATTTAGCTCTAAAACTGCTGTCTCTACTTTTATTGCTAAATTTATTCTGTTTCCTTTGAAAAAGAGTTACTCTATAGTGAGTGATGTGACAATTGATTTTTTTACGTTGCGCTAAACCTGTTGTGGGTGAGAGTAACACAAGCCATATGCATTTTCGCTTTCTGTGTTTGTTGAGACAGATAGAGAAAGGAAAAATCTGGCGTGCGTAACACATTCACGACACGAAGTTAGCTCCACCCCTTTTGCCACGTGTTCAACTTACTACAGGCATATTTATAAATTTACTCTGCAAACAAAATCTCGACTGTCACTTGTTACTAGTTCATGTATCTTTTCAAGTAAAATTTAAAATATTGTGAAATCTCAATTACACGTGACAAGTGCTGTTACTTTGATAGTAGTGTAGAACTTCGGGCTAAGAAGCGTTGAGTCGTCTGACATCGAGTCAATCCCAGTGATTGTTTGAAGATATTTTTAAAGGTATGTAATGTATGCTATAGTTTAAACTACTTATTTATTAGGTTCTATTAGTATGTGTCGTTAATGTAACCCTAGTGCCCACAATTATAGTGCAACTATAATTAGAATTATGGGTATTATCCTTTGTTATCGCATGCTGTACGACCTCCTATCCTCGAACCAGCACGTATTTTTTTCCGCCAACCGAATTATCGTCTGCTAGCCCATTTGCGAATGTCTCACTTAACTCAATGCAGTCCTAGACAGTATTGTAATGCGCTGATTTTTTGCACTTTGTCCCAAAATGCCCCCCCCCCCCTGTCCAGGGAATGATCCATATGCATACTAGTTGTACGTGTGTATGCTCAGTGTGTATATATACATGTGTGTGGTCATTGTATATAAACGTTATATGTGCGTGTTCAGTGTATAAGAAAACATGTTTGTGTGTAGTCAGAATACATATACACGTGTGTGTGCTCAATGTATATGTATGCATGTGTGTGTTGTCAGTGTATAAGTGTACGTGCGTGTAGCTATATGTATGTGTGTGTTTGTGCGCTCATTATATCCATACATATGTGTATGTCTGCAGGTTGCTCGTGTGAGTAGGTGAGGTGTCTATGTATGTGTAACTGCATACGTCTGTGTGACCTCGGTGTGTATGTGGTTAGAGAGAACGTATGCAAGTGTTTACTCGGTACGTATGTATGGTCAGTATATATTTGTCAGCGTTGTGTTCAGTGTATAGATGGATGGATGGACGGACAGATAAGATAGATTCACATGTACGTACATACCCAAATGCACACAAATTTGTGTATGTGACATTGTGTAAGATGAAGAGTGCCTGACGTTTATCAATCATCCATCATTTCATTAAATTTGACAACATCGTCTAAATACTACATTTGGTTCTTGTGGCTTTCTGTGTCAATGATCGATATGATTAAATTCAATGGCGGAAGTTAAATTATTCAAAGCAGGTCTTCAGTAATGGAAGGAGTGAAAATATTCCAGCAGGATTTTGGCAATGGTAGCAAAGCCCTGATCTGCAAACCAGTTGTCTCTAATTTTCTGTATTCTTCCGTATACATTAGTACATGACATGTTGTTTCACAATAAACTAATGTAACGCTAAATGACGTCATCCCATAAAAGGTGTTTTATAAAACACAAATACAATGCTAAATAACGTAAACCTATAAGCTACTTTTCACAAAAACTATTTTAATGCTAGATGACGTAATCACATAAAAGCTGTTTCACAAAGACTAATGTAACGCTAAATGATGTAAACCCAGGAAGAAGATGCACGATGATTTAAGCGCTATCAACGGTAAATGTATCTGTTTACTAAGCCTATGATACACTTAACTGTATTAGTTCACTAAGTCTACGATATACTTAACTGTATCAGTTTAATAAGCCTATAATATACTCGACTGAATCTGTTCACTAAGCCTATGATATACTTAACTGAATCTGCAGAGTCTAATGATTTAATGAACCGTGTGAAGTATGTCTCAGTCATACAGGGACCGCTCTTTGGACAGTTTTGAAGCAGTGGTCAAATTATTCACTCGCCAGCAAGGGTCGTCATTTAATATCACCTTAGTAATTCAAATGGTGGATAAAAAATTGCTTATTTGATCAATTTTAACGTTTTCAAGTGTTGTAATATTGTGAAGAAAAATGACAGCAGCCCTATCAAAGAAATTAGTTTGACCTCATTTAACAAGCGCACCTCATCCGTTGTACGTTTAATTACGTTATGATAGTGCTTGAGCTTGTGCTGTCATTTAACAAGCGCACCTCATCCGCTGTACGTTTAATTACGTTATGATAGTGCTTGAGCTTGTGCTGTCATTTAACAAGCGCACCTCATCCGCTGTACGTTTAATTACGTTATGATAGTGCTTGAGCTTGTGCTGTCATTTAACAAGCGCACCTCATCCGCTGTACGTTTAATTACGTTATGATAGTGCTTGAGCTTGTGCTGTCATTTAACAAGCGCACCTCATCCGCTGTACGTTTAATTACGTTATGATAGTGCTTGAGCTTGTGCTGTCATTTAACAAGCGCACCTCATCCGCTGTACGTTTAATTACGTTATGATAGTGCTTGAGCTTGTGCTGTCATTTAACAAGCGCACCTCATCCGCTGTACGTTTAATTACGTTATGATAGTGCTTGAGCTTGTGCTGTCATTTAACAAGCGCACCTCATCCGTTGTACGTTTAATTACGTTATGATAGTGCTTGTGCTGTCAGAGGTGCTCTCGTTCCACTTAACCCTCTATGTATTGCATCTCACGTTTTCGTTCCAGTTAACTCTCTATGTGCTGCATTTCATAATGATGTTTTTGCTCCACTTATAATTATCCCCTTTGTGTTACATATCATAGTAATATTTTCGTTCCACTTAATTCCCTCCTTGATATGTCATAGCAAAACATGTGCAGGTGTAACTCTAACCCTAACCCTACGTGTTTTACCATAACTATCAAATTGGAGATGAAATGTTGAAACTTATTTCTGCTTATAATAAAGATTGTTTCAGTACTAAAAATATTTTAAAATATATAAATAAAATAAATATTCATGGTTGATTACTTTAAATATTTCAATGTAACTTCTGGTCTAGTAAGAATATGCTTAAATGCACGATTTTCCATACTTATTAATGTACTTTATTTAGCGATATTACGATGGAAGCTGGCGAGAACCCTAATTCGGGAAAGTCGACAGCAGATGTTAAAAAGGAGTTATCATTCCTGCCTCGTCTTGCAGCTGAGCAGGACATCAAGATATATTACTATGGGAATGAGCAGTGTTCATACGTCTATGAGCCCTTTGAAGTTCACATGGAAAAATTGAAAACTTTTCAAATGAGGGAAGACGATGTACTGTTGTGTACTACATACAGGTCAGGTGAGAAATATTACCCTTACCCTATTGATCTGTCATATGAAAATATTACCTTTACCCTATATAGATCATATGGATATTACTCTTAACCTACTATTTTCCTATCCCTCTAATGTTTTTTAAATAATGTTACTCTTACTGTATCGATCATTGATAAAGGAATGATTTTTGTTAATTGTTATGATGCATAATCCCTTGTTAATCGTCACACTATGTTTTGTCCTTTTTAATTTTTATGTTATGTTTTGTTAATCGTTATAACGTGTTTCAATTGTTAAATGTATAATTTAGGGGTTTTCTTGTTAATCGTCATAATACATTCTTGCCCTGCTGATCGTTACAGTACTTTCCCCTGTTTATAGTCAGAATATGTTTTATCGTCACAATAATAATCTCAAATTGTATTTTCTCTCTGTTCTCATCATCATAATAATCGTCCTATGTTTTTGATATCTCTTATCATCATTATATTAATAGTCATAATGTGTTTTGTCTCTTTTCATCATCATAATATGAATTGTTCTAAAATTTTCTCACTTTTTATCATTGTAATATTAGTAGTCCTAAAATAATTTCCCCTTAGTTTATCATCATAAAAGTAATCATCTTAATATGTTTTTCCTATTTTTTATCGTCTTAATATTAATCGCCCTAATATATTTTTCTCTTAAAGATAGTAGACATTCAAAGCATTTGTCACACAATGATTCTGTTGTCAGAGTTCCATTTTCTAGCATTCTGTGACCTCTCATCTCATGATCTCTGATTTTGTGATATGTTTGTTTTGTGATGCGAACCCTTTTACTTGTGAAATACTTTCTAAAGTAAGTTCTTGTTTTGTTGTGAAATGTTTTCTAATCTGAGTTATTGTTTGTCGCGAACTATTTCTTGTCATAAACTGTTTCCTCAAGTGAGCTCGTTTTCTCCTTGGAATTCTGTTTCTTCGTGTGAATTCTGTTTCTCATTAAGAATTCTGTTTTCACATGAACTCTCTTTCATCTGTTGAGAACCCAGAAGTAGATTGAATGCATATTGTTCTTTGTATTTTCTTGTAAAAAGTGGCATGGTAGTTCATTGTAGAGAATATTGGAGCTGTAAAAGTCTTCGCAACAATGGGTATACTTTAGATAAGAAGGCCTGTGTACTTAAATAATAGACCTAGAAATGTTTATGTCACAGAGGGAATACTATAAATACTTAACGAGGGAAATACTGGAACTATGAATATCTCTGTAACAATGAGAATTGTAGACCTAGATATGTCTAAGTAGTAAGAGAAATATTGGAACAAGGAAGGTCTAGAAAATGATGAATATAGAAATTATGCCAGTCTATTTAATAACATAGTGGAATTACATAGTAACTAGGAATACTATAGCATTGAACGTCTGCGTAATGAGAGGAATACTATAGAACTGATCGACTGCATAATGAGGGGAATACTTTAGCACTGAACAACTTTGTAATGAGGGGAATACTATAGCATTGAATGTCTGCATAATGGGGGGGGGGATGCTATAGCCATTATCGTCTGCATAAAGGGGGAATATTATAGCCATGAATGACTACAAAACAAGGGGAATACTATAGCCATGAATGACTGTGTAATGAGGGGAATACTAAAGCATCTGCATAACAAGGAGAATACTATAGCCATGAACAACTGCATGACGAATGGAATACTATAGCATTGAAGGACTGTATAATGAGGGGAATACTAAAGAGGGGCGAAAGAATTCGTATTTGTATTGTTTTGTTTTGTTCGTCTGTTTGTCATTTATTCACTTTTATGGTACTTGCTCACCCTCATGCACAGCCAATAAAACGTTCCTTTACATGACAGAATAAAATGGGCCCCACCCAAACATCAATGGTGTGTCTTGTGTAACGTCTTAAGACAACGTATTACTGGCAAATGTCACATGAACTTCACGGAGGTACACCGGAACAAGCCACACCCGACACCACCCTCCCGTGTGTATCTATGCATAGCTCCCATCAGTGTGACATATGTAAACACTAATTTGCTCACCCAGTTTCATCTAAGTAAGACAGACGTATTTCAACATAGTATGTGCATTTCATTTCCTGCATGAATATATATATATATGTTGAATGAATCCATTATATACAAAGATGTGTGTGTGTGTGTGTGTGTGTGTGTGTGTGTGTGTGTGTGTGTGTGTGTGTGTGTGTGCGCGCGCGTGCGTGAATGTACTTGCTTACAAGCCAAATAGCTAATGCACAGTAGATTTTGTCTTAACTAGCCGGATGCACACAGAAAAAACCCGAGCATCAGTAGATAAATATCACAAGGTACAAAAACTTCTAGAATCTTCTACTTCTAGAGTTCTCAGAAAAGTATAAATAGGAGCACTGAAGGCTAGAAGAGTGAGAGAATTAAAACATCAGCCAACGCAAACTACAAACTATGGGAACACTCTGAGATTATGCCTGCTACATAACAAGTGTTATATTGGAGCTATGAAGTATATGTAATGAACTAGACTATGTATGTAGGAAGTGTTATACTGGAACTATACAAGTCTATGCAATAAACAGGATACTAGACTGTGAAGTTCTTTGTATTTAGGAGAATATGTAGGTAAAACGTATATAGGGGAATACATGAACATGAAGTATATTTTCTGTAAATGGGTTTCTGGGTTAAAGGAAGGGCACTGCTGGAGTTACAAACATCTACCTGTTAACGGGAGTGCTGGAGTTACAAACATCTACCTGTTAACAGGAGTGCTGGAGTTACAACTATCTATGCTAACAGGAGTGCTAGGGCTACAAACATCTACCTGTTAATGGGAGTGTTGGATATACAAACATCTACATGTTAACGGGAGTGCTGGGGCTACAACCTCTGACACAGAAAATGCAAATAGCACAAATAATTAATTAAATATTTTAATTCTTAAATATTTTTTGTATAAATTTTAACCAAGTAAAATATGTTCCTATTTGTTACATAGAATTGTAAACAATATAATCCCTAAAACAAATTGAAAGAGGAACCGCCTTTGCTATGGCTAGTGATTATATAATTGGAATGTTGGCAATGTCACAGCTGCACACTTTCACCATGCTTCAATAGAGGCTAATTACTGTCTGTCATGTATGCCATGGCATAACTAAGATTAAAAACCCTTGCATAGCTGACCTACATATGAACCATAGGCCAGCGCTGGCTGACCATCTCTAATGAGTCTATTGTTAGCGAACAAGATTTGATTCCTTTTGAAAATGAGATTTTACAACTCGAGTTTACTAAGATAACTTAATCTTGCTAGAGGGCTGATGCTATGACATCACTGTGAAAACCTTATGATTCTAGAACCTTCTCAAACATGTGGGACTGAAAGTATAAATATTCTGTCTTTGTCCTAACACAGCACTACTATGTCCTGAGTTTCTAAATGGTTTGTTTGGTGAGGCCAAGAAGGTATGTCTGGAAAAGTTATAAGATTATTATTTAAAACAAAACTATTGTTGTAAGAATGCTCACATGATTTTACTGTAACTTAATTATTAAGTATTGTAAACTTCATTTTGTATTTTTCACATAGGTCTAGATGACAAAGTGAATTGAAAATACAATTTTCTATAACATTTAAAGCCTATTAAATTAATGAGGCAATTGTATATCTTTGTTTGATAATGTAATTGAATTAAAAGTATATGTTAATGTTATGAGAAAGCTAGAAACAAAATAGACTTAAGAGATATTATTAGGAGAGAGCTGACATGCATTTATTTATTCTGCAGTGCTTCAAATCAGTTATCAGTTTGCAGTTGTGAGTTGTGAAGACTCAGCTGTAAAGTCTGCATCAGTGAAGTCTGTGACCAGTGAGTTCTGTGACGAGTTCTGCATCCAGTGTCATGACCAGATAAGTGTCCAGTTCCATTTCCAGTTCTGTCTTACCAATTTGGTGGTGATAAGTTATGACTAACAAGTGGTTTGGAACCAATATATCTAAGCCTACATTGGAAGCTGCAGTTAACATGTAATTGATGTCTGCACTTCCATAGCCTTCCAGTCTTGAAGAAGGGGGAACAAACAGAAGATGCCACTGATGTAACCAGTCATCTCTCTGCAATTCCTGAATTCTTCCAGTGATGAGATAATTGTGATTTTGTATGAGATTTGAGACAGTGAGGACTAAATGATTCTACACATGTGGTTCAGTCTTTCTGTATGTCAATAACAAATAGAGCAGCTGCCAACCTGCATCTGTAACTGCTACACACCCTGGCAGCTTCAGTGATGAGTCCACACCAATGAACACATAAACTTCAGGTGAATTCGTGTACAGCTCTTGAATCATTGTTGTAACATTTTTCTCTGATTACTATTTTTCTATTTCTTATTAATTGTTAACTCAATATATTATAGAGAATTAGCTCATGATGCAAAGGCATGAGAAAAGACAGTGAACAATTTAGAATCTTATGAACTTGAAAATCTGAATGCTATTTTCTTGATAGAAGATTTAAATTGTTAATTATCAAAACATAATGTGCATTTATAACTTTGTGATTTGCTTTTCTAGATATTGTATAAATGATTTTGTTAATTATTTAGTTATGCATAGTTATAAAAATTGTTGATTTTACTTTCTCACTTTGACTAAATTATTTAAAAGGAAGTATGCATGCTTGAGGAGTGGGGGGCAGCCAAATACATTTAATCTTTTAACAAGTCAGTTGTGCATACTTTGGGGAAAGTCCCTCTCAAGCTGGTAAATGGACGTGTGGGGGCTTAGGTAGAGATGCTGTAATACCTAGCATAATATTAGATTGCAGGAATGTATTTCACTCTGGACGAGTAACACCTAGAAAAGCAGAACAATTAGTGCATTGTTGATTCTAGGGCTTGACTGCAAAAGACGAAGACCCCATTGATTAGTGAATTAAATATATTAATAAAAGATAATTATTTATTAAATCACTGTGGTGAAGGTTTTACCCAGGTTGTCACACAAACATTTACCTGTTAATGGGAGTGCTGGAATTACAAACATCTACATGTTAAATGGAGTGCTAGAGTTACTAGCATGGACCTGTTAATGGAGTGCTGGAGTTACAAACATCTATATGTTAACAGGAGTGCTGGAGTTACAAACATGTACCTGTTAATGGGAGTGCTAGAGTTACTAATACAAAGGAATAATGCATGAACCTTAGTTAAAGAGTATTTATTGAAAATTTCCTATCAGGTAATTAGAAGGGATAAATCACCATGGTCTCTAGTTAAGGAGTGTTAATTAAAAACACCCAATCAGCTAATTAAAAGTGATAACCACTAGAGCACGACTACTAATATTCATGAACGTAAACGACAACTTGATCTGTTCCAGGTTCCCATTGGATGTTTCGTGTCCTTGACATGCTGATAACGGGAAGGGTGGAGTTCCGAGACTTTCACTTGGATCAAGTCCATTTGGATCTACAGCAGTTAGAACTCTTAGATAAGCTCCCGTCGCCAAGGCTGCTTCACACTCATTTGCGTTTTGACTTGCTGCCTCAACAGATTAAGGACAAGCGTACCAAAATCGTACACATATACCGGAACCCGAAATCTGCAGCGGTGTCTTCGTACTTATTTTTCAATAACATTGAAAATATGGAAATGGAAACACTCGATAAAGTTGTGGATATTATGAAAATAAGTAAGTTGCCATTTTAAAAATTGATGTAATATTTGAGTATGTTTTTAAAGTTGAAATTTTTTAGGATTTTTATATTGTACAATTATATTATTATCGCCCTTGCACACATATAGCAGTAATACAGTATCAAAGAGAAAGGCGATCTTTAAATGAGTTATATAAATAATATTTAAATCCTTTAATAACTTAGTAAATAATAATCAGATCAGTAATAAGTCATATCAATAATATTTAAATCTTCTATTAACTTATAGCACAATTAAAAAAAATCATTTAATAATTTATATCAATGATATTGAGATCTTCTATTATGTTATTGTAATAATATTTAAATCATTTAATAAGTTATATGAATAATACTTAATTCATTTATGAGATTATGTAGTTATATTCAAATAATCTACCAACTTGTACCACTAATATTTAAATAATTTAATAATTTTTACCAATAATATCTAAAGCACTTAATAAGCTACATCAGTAGCATTTAAATCAGTAATATCTACAATATTTAATTCATTTAATACTTTACATAAATGAATTTTATATAATGTACTAATTTATATCAATAATATTATAATAACACTGCAAGGAAGAGCATCATATCCCTTGATTAGCACTTCTCATAGAAAGCGGTCCGTTCTCTGTTTGACATTACTTATTCTATAGATCAAACGCCCTGTGTTACATTATGCTCTCTGTTTGGCATTAATTATATATTATAGATCAAACGCCCTGTGTTCTTAGTGAGAAGGACTGAATTAGAATGGAATGCAATTTGTTCTGAATTCTTTTTTTTCTATGAAAGAGAACAGTTTTGTATTTCTTTCGTTGCTTGAAAGAGGATTTGTATTTTTAATATCTTTTTGTATGAAATCGATTAGAATTGTTTCTTTATCTTGTATGAATTAGGAGTTTTGTATTTCCTTTTCTATTGGTACGAAATAGAATTAGTTTTGTATTTCTTTCTATGAAATAGGATTATTTTTGTGTTTCTTTGTATGAAATATAATTGCATTTGTGTTTCTTTGAAATATGAATATTTTTGTATTTTTTCTTTCCAGAATGGACTTCGTTTTGGGATGGATTGACAGGATACATGAAAGAAAACCCTGACAACCCTGTCTTCAATGTTGCATATGAAGAAGCAATTGCAGTACGTTTTACGTTTATGAAAAGAACTCAAACTCCCATCATGAAAATCCAGAATAAACCTACTAACCATGAAAATTCAGAATAAACCTACTAATCATGAAAATTCAGAATAAACCTACTAATCATGAAAATTCAGAATAAATCTACTAATCATGAAAATCCAAAATAAACCTAATAATCATGAAAATCCAGAATAAACCTAATAATCATGAAAAACAAAATAAACCTACCCATCATGAACAACCAGAATAAACCTATTCATCAAGAAAATCCAGAATAAACCTACCCATCATGAAAATCCAGAATAAACCTACTCATCATAAAAAACCAGCATTAAAACTAATCTTCATGAAAAGCCAGCATTAAACCTACTCATTATGAAAAACCAGCATTAAACCTACTCATTATGAAAAAACACATTAAACCTATCCATCATGAAAAACCAGTATTTATCCTATCCATCATGAAAAACCAGCATTCAACCTAACCGTCAGGAAAAGCCAGCATTAAATTTAAAACCAGCATTAGACCTACCCATCATGAAAAACCAGCATTAAACCTTATCTTCATGAAAAGCCAGCATTAACCTATTCATCATGAAAAACCAGCATTAAAACTACTCATCATGAAAATCTAGCATTAAACCTGCTCATCATGAAAATCTAGCATTAAACCTGCTCGTCATGAAAATCTAGCATTAAACCTGCTCATCATGAAAATCTAGCATTAAACCTGCTCGTCATGAAAATCTAGCATTAAACCTGCTCGTCATGAAAATCTAGCATTAAACCTGCTCGTCATGAAAATCTAGCATTAAACCTGCTCGTCATGAAAATCTAGCATTAAACCTGCTCGTCATGAAAATCTAGCATTAAACCTGCTCGTCATGAAAATCTAGCATTAAACCTGCTCATCATGAAAATCTAGCATTAAACCTGCTCATCATGAAAATCTAGCATTAAACCTGCTCGTCATGAAAATCTAGCATTAAACTTGCTCATCATGAAAATCTAGCATTACAAATACTCATCATGAAAATTTAGCATTACAACTACTCATCATGAAAATCTAGCATTACAAATACTCATCATGAAAATCTAGCATTACAACTACTCATCATGAAAATCTAGCATTAAACCTGCTCATCATGAAAATCTAGCATTAAACCTGCTCGTCATGAAAATCTAGCATTAAACCTGCTCATCATGAAAATCTAGCATTAAACCTGCTCGTCATGAAAATCTAGCATTAAACCTGCTCGTCATGAAAATCTAGCATTAAACTTGCTCATCATGAAAATCTAGCATTACAAATACTCATCATGAAAATCTAGCATTACAAATACTCATCATGAAAATTTAGCATTACAACTACTCATCATGAAAATCTAGCATTAAACATGCTCATCATGAAAATCTAGCATTACAAATACTCATCATGAAAATCTAGCATTACAACTACTCATCATGAAAATCTAGCATTAAACCTGCTCATCATGAAAATCTAGCATTACAAATACTCATCATGAAAATCTAGCATTACAACTACTCATCATGAAAATCTAGCATTAAACCTGCTCATCATGAAAATCTAGCATTACAAATACTCATCATGAAAAAATCAGCATTAAACCTACCTAGCTTAAAACTATTTCTATACAAGCATACTCATTAACATTCTAAAACTGTTGGTAACAACAACCCACATTGAAACCTTTCCTGACACAAGTATACACTTACTCATTCTAAAAGTTACAGACACGCATACATGTATCGATCGTAAAGTTTTATTAGGGTCACGAATACACATACATTTGTGTGTGTGTGTGTGTGTGTGTGTGTGTGTGTGTGTGTGTGTGTAATCCTTTATTACAAGACTATTACTTAAAGAAACATCCAAACACCCGTGTTGCAAGATTATAAAAGGTGTCAGCTCGTCTGCTTTGAAAGACTTATTATAAACGGCACATATAATTTATTATCATCCAATTTATATCTTTTACCGACATTATAAAGGACCCATTTAAATTAATTACTCCATTATTACTGATAGCAGAAATGACATATATTAATTATTCCATTATTACTCACAGCAGAAAGGACATATTAAATTAATGATTACATTATTACTGATAGCAGAAAGGACATATATTAATTACTCCATTATTACTCACAATACAAATTGGATATATTAGATTAATTATTCCATTATTACTGACAGCATCACGGACCTCCTTATATTAATGACTTCATTATTACTGACTGTGGAAAAAGACCTACTTATTTTACATCACTATTACTGGCAGTAAACGCAAACACCTGTTTACATCAATATTAGTTATTACTGACGATAAAACAACCTACATGATAAATTAAATTTTAAATATAAAAAATTGATACATTTACAATGACATTAACTTTCATTCAAACAATCTTAATATAGAAATCAAATCTGAAATACATTAAATGCATTTCAAACTTCTTGATGCATAAAATATTAGAAATGTAAGTTTCTTAAGGCTGTAATTGTCATCAATAAATATATACTTAGCATTGTAATAACAGTCCTCAAATATAAATTTCACAATTGTCAGCAGCACAGTGTATGTGAGGATTATACTGAAAATGGGGCCTTTTAGATGATAACTATTTATTGTATGTAAAGATTATACCGGAAATGGGGCCTTGTAAAAAGAGTGCTGCTAAGAAATTTCAGACGTTTCATTCTACTCATAGACAAAAACATTTTTTAATCTTAGTTAATGTTAGCTGAAACTTGTGATAATAGATTGTTGCAGTTTATTGTCTTGTGATTATGGACTGATGCACTTTGTTTTCTCAGATTATGATCTTTTGCAGATTGTAGTCTTGTAATAATAGATTGTGGTAGATTTTGTTGTCTTATGATTGTGGACTGTTGCAAAATTTGTTGTCTTATGATTGTGGACTGTGCAGATTTTGTTGTCTTATGGTTGAGGACTGTTGAAGATTTTGTTTTCTTATGATTGTGGACTGTTGCAGAATTTGTTGTCTTATGATTGTGGACTGTTGTAGATTTTGTTGTCTTATGATTGTGGAGTTTTGCAGACTTTGTTGTCTTATGATTGTGAATTGTTGCAGTTTGTCATCATATGATTGTGGACTATTGCAGTTTGTTGTCTATTGACTGTGGACTTTGCAGATTGTTGTCTTGTGGTTGTAGACTGTTGCTGTTTGCTGTCTTATGATTATGAACATTGCAATTTGTTGTTTTGTGATTATGGTTTGCTGCAGTATTAGTAATAATGGACTATTCCAGTTTTCTATAATGAAGGAACTTTTGCAATTTGTTGTCTTATAATTGTGGACTGCTGCAGTTTTATGTAATAATGGACTGTTGTTTGTAAAAATAAACTGTTCCAAATTTTGGTAATGATAGACTGTTACAGTTTTCTTGAATATTGATCGACTATTACATTTGTTTAGTTGTAATAATGGGCTGTTGAGGGGATTCTTTTGTGATAATGGGCTGTTGCAATTTTTGTAATACTGGACTGTTGCAGTTTTTGTAATACTGGACTGTTGCAGTTTTTGTAATACTGGACTGTTGCAGTTTTTTAATACTGGACTGTTGCAGTTTTTGTTATACTGGACTGTTGCAGTTTTTGTAATACTGGACTGTTGCAGTTTTTGTAATAACTGATTGTTGTAGTTTTTGTACTAATAGACTGCTGGAGCTTTTGTAAAAATGGACTTTCACAGTTTTTGTAATAATAGATTATCGCAGTTTTTGTAAAAAAGGACTGTTGTGGTATTTTCTAATAAGGGACTGTTGCTACTTTTTGCAATAATGGACTGCTGCTATTCTTTGTAATACTGGACTGTTGCTATTTTTGTAATAATGAACTGTTGCTATTTTTTAATAATGAACTGTTGCTATTTTTAATAATGAACTGTTGCTATTTTTTTAATAATAAACTGTTGCTATTTTTTAAATAATGGACTGTTACAGTTTGTTGTTTTATGTTTCAGGACCTTCGAGGAACAGTGAAAAGACTGAGAACATTTCTTGGCCTTTCTATCTCCGATGATCTTTGTGACGAGATAGCAGATGCCTGTAAATTTCATAACCAGAAATCGAAAGAAGATAAAGTGAACGTCGATGCTAACATCAACACTGAAGTTTTCCGGAAAGTTAAGTTAGCAGTAGTTTTAATATTTTTTCAAATTGTAAAGAAAATAGTATTTATTGTTCTTCCACTTTAGCTGCATGCGTTTGTTAAGTTTGTACTTTGATTTCACTTTAATTTTGTAAGGAAACACCAGACCCATTAACATATATTTATTAAAAATAATAAAGAGTACTTAAACATATTTAAATTTTAGAATCTTTGGTAAGCCCTTTAAAATCATAGCACATACGTCACACATTTCCGGAAAGAAATGAATCGTAAATTAATTGTTAAAAGTCCAGTAGTAGATATCTCTTTATTAGAAATAAACCATACAGTAAATGGTAAAAGTCCACAACAAAATATTTCTTATTTGCGCGAATTATCAATAATTGAGATCCTTAGTATTCATACTGCACAAAAATTGATTTCCTTAAATTACTTGGACTTCACTGTATTTCCTCATGGAAGTTTAGTTTTAAATTTCCAATTTCCAATTTCCGATTTTCAGTACATTAACGGTTAAGGGACAAGTTTCCACAACATGTCTCCCCCACCCACTTTTATTCCTCTAATTCCCATTGATCAGCTACAGTTGGCCGTATCAGCCCCTTAGGGCTTGTATAGTTATCCGTTTTGAGGAAAACAGTGACAGCTGTCATCGTAATGCACATTGCACGAGGTCTACAGTTAAACTCTCAATACAAAGCATCAGTAACATAAATAGAGTGCTCCACAATTTCATCATAAAATATTTCGTAATTAAAAGTATGTAGAAATAAATGGCAAATAAAGGAGGAGGTGAAAATCTCTCTCTCTCTCTCTCTCTCTCTCTCTCTCTCTCTATCTATCTATCTATCTATCTATCTATCTATCTATCTATCTATCTATCTATCTATCTGTCTGTCTGTCTGTCTATCTATCTATCTTTCAATCCATCTATTTATCTATCTGTCTTTCTGTCAGTGAACCTAACTCTATATCTTTCTATCTAGCTTGCTAGCTTCCTAGCTATATGTCTCATTTTCTGTCCATCTATCTATTTTTAGTGTGTTATGTTAGTGTGTAAGCGTGTGAGTTGCACTGTGTGTATTTATAACTACATATGTATTGATGTGAAGGACATACTTGTCTGGTTACAAAATGGTCTCGCTTTGGTGTGATTTCATCAGTCATCATCTGTGCATTCCTTCTCTAGATTTCACATACATCATTCATTCTATCAGATACACGTAGAAAGTATTCTGCTTAGTTGAGCAGGCATCACGTGATCTGTACATTACTTCACTAGATTCACACCACATCATTCACCACAATGTGTTGCCCGTAATCACATTTGTATTAATAACTTTCACTTTCACCATTGCAGGAGGGAATTCAGACTGGAAAAATCACATGACGGTAGCACAGAGTGAAGATATTGATAAGTTCTTGATTGAAAGGAAAGACAGATGTATGTTTGCTGCCATGTATATTGACTAGTATCGTGTACTTTTGTAAAAAGAAATAACATTCAGTGGTTAAAGGAAATACTTTTAATGGGTTTCTCCCTCATAGATTCGATTAATCTCATATTTCAAGGTAAATGTGCAGAAAAATATATGATGATTAAAGGAACATACTTTCACATACTTGTTTTGCTTTGTCATCAAGTAATTCGTCTTCAATAATCTTTTGAAAAGTGTGTACTGAACGGATAATTTGAACCAATTATAATAATGCAGTGTGTTCCATTTGGGTTGCAAAAATATTAAATCTGAATATTTGTCATCAGTTACAGAGATAATAATCGTTATTTCTTTATTTTAGTTGTTATTTTAGTCTGACTTATCTCTAAGTGCGTTATAATACGTGAGTATGCGAAATAGTACTCCAAAGTAAGAAGTAGTTCAAATGCGGGTAGTTGTACGTAAATGTGGTATTAGTATGTAAATGTGGGTAGTGTGACGGATTGTTAATTGTGAGTGCAGGAGGAGAGAAACACAAGAAGAATAAAGTGTGGATTAACTTCTCCCCTGCCCACTTCTGGAAACTAACCCCATTTCTCAGTCACACACCGCACAGATAACAAACGGGCACAAGGACACACAACGAAGATGATATGTCAAAAGCAGTCTAGTCTTGGGGCAAATACATAATAATTAATAACTAGCTCTAAGCCCCGTCTAGTCTTAGGGCAAATACATAATAATTAATAACTAGCTCTAAGCCCCCCGAGCCTTGTGGAGAATGTGGTCCCTATAACTATTACGTGCATGACATAACGGGACAATATACAGTGTCAAGATTATACATTTAATAAATAAAATAAAATAGAAAACGCTGGAAAAATGTCTAAAGAATCAAAATAAAATGACTCTTTTAAAACTCCTCACAATTAAAAGTTACATGCACAGGTTTCGCAATGCCACTGTTTGGTAAAACAATGCCACTGTTTGGTAAAGCAATGCCACTGTTTGGTAAAGCATTGCCACTGTTTGGTAAAGCAATGCCAATGTTTGGTAAAGCAATGCCAATGTTTGGTAAAGCAATGCCAATATTTGGTAAAACAATGCCTGGTATTGCAATGTCTTTTGAGACTTTATTATAGGATGTGCACTGTGAATTAGGGTTTATAAATTATGGGATAATCTCTTGTTGGCACTGTCTCTTATGGCACTGCTTCTTGTTGGCATTGTCTCCTGTTGACACTGTCTCTGGTTGGCACTGCCTCTTGTTGGCACTGTCTCTCATTGGCACTGTCTCTCATTGGCACTGTCTCTTGTTGACTGTCTCATGTTGGCACTGTCTCTTGTTGACATTGTCTCTTGTTGGCACTCTCTTGTTGACACTGCACTGTCTCTTGTTGCTAAGGCAGAGTACCATGCACAGGATGTCAGTATATTGTTTTTGTAGTTATGTCTGTGACTACACAGTAGGATGTCAGTATAGTGTTTTTTTATAGTTATACCTAAGATACACTGTAGGACTGTCACTGGTAAAAGGGGAGAGTAATCAGAAAATTTATTTTTCTCCTGTGATTGTCTCCACTTGCCCCATGCGCGACCAAAAGGGCTTTGTCGCACTCAATTCGTCGTGGCAACCTTTATTATAAAGCTTGTCCTTATTACTCTGTGTGGGTTCGAACCCTGAACAATAGCTGACCACCAGTGACCATAGACAGGTACTGCGGGGTATTCAGGATTGTGTTGAGACAAGGATATTCTGCGCCACTCACGTTTTGGGACCGTCGCAGAAGACAGGTGTCCGTGAGCTATAGATTTTGGATTTGGGACTGTCGCAGAAGACAGGTGTCCATGAGCTAGAGATTTTGGATCTTGGAACCGTCGTAGAAGACAGATGTCCATGAGCTATGATTTGTACTGTCGTCGAGGACAGCCGTCCGGGTTCTACAGCAGAGAACCGAGTGTCTCAGTGTTAGACAACGTGGGACAAAAATCGCTGTGTTTTCGTCATCCAAGTGTATTTGTTCCTAGATGTCAGTGACTGTAACTTTGTGTTCGCCAGTTATTTCAAATTAGTAAGTAGAAAAACTTTTCTTAGAGGTGCATTACTAGGTAGGCTAGTTAGAGTATAAACATTATTATCACTGGACAATTTTTACAAACATTTGTTGACATTACTATTAATAAAAACAGTTATTCTTTTTAAAGTTAGATAAATTTTACCCCTAGTGTGTTTTGTATTGGGCTACGCCCAAAGTATTGTGCCACTCTATTTTGGCAGTGGTGGAGACAGTCATCACAGTTGATTACTTTATTTTATTTCATTGTTTATTTTTAGTTTATTCATCATCATCATATTTCTTTCATTTTTTTCATCGCTCATTTTCCCCATCCCATGAATGTCGGGTGTAGACGTTTCGGAATGAATGACTAACACCGTGTGAAAGTTAAGCCCGTTTTTCTTTATAAATTAAATTCTTTGTAAACTCTTTTTCAAAAGTTGGGCTTCCTTTCTCTGTTTTGAGAGTGTATGTTGGTGCGGTTGTTTGTCTGTTCGTCCCTCACACGACATTCACATGCCTGCTCACACACACTCACGCCGGCTTTTCATATTTTACTCCACACTCGGAATAAAGTTATCTTATCCCCCACAAGATTATTCGTGGTGTCTGAGTGTGAGAGTGGTTAACAACATCTGACCATTCGATGTGATCATGGCAACTGGGGTCTGACCCCCCCCTACCCACCGAGGAGGAGAGAGGGGCCAGTAACAAACCAGCAGCAAAATAACGGCGGCCGTGACAAGGACGTTAGTATAGTGATTTTATATTTATGTCTTTGACTACAATTTAGAGTATGGTTATATTATCTCTCTTTGTTAACGTTTTAACTATAGGAACTTTCGAAGTTAATCCTGTGAGTATCGTAAATTCAGTGACTATGGTTAACCCTTTGATTATATAGTTATCCCTGTGTCTATAGTTAACCGTGTGGCTTTGATTAACCGTTACTGTAGCTATTCCTGTGACTATAGTTAATCCTGTGGCTACCTTTAATCATGTGACAGTTATTAACACTGCGAACTGTAATTCAAGATGACTACAGAAGGAGAAAACATCGTTAGACGAAAATCGAGAACTGTTGGGTTCATCGTTTACGTCAGCATCAATAAATTCTTTCAGTAATATCAAAGATTTTCTCTTCAAGCCAAGCCTTTGATACTTGATACTACTTTTGATGGTGTGATTTGGACTTGAGATACGTCAGCATCAATAAATTCTTTTAGTAATATCAAAGATTTTCTCTTCAAGCCAAGCCTTTGATACTTGATACTACTTTTGATGGTGTGATTTGGACTTGAGATACATTGAGGAATCTTCACTTCCTGATTATTCTGCAAGTTTCATGCAGGGCTAACGTGGGAGGAAGTTATCTGAGATCGATGTTAGATTTGGCACCTGGTGAGAAATATCAGCAGGTGTCTGAAAGACGCCTGGTATGATATTAGATTCTACTGAACAATTAGCAGTAGAAGTGACGTCACGATTGTGAATGCTGCTGTAAGAGAAAAGGATTTGTTGTTTCGGCTGTGTTGTGCTGTTCTTGTTGCTGTTGAATGTTCTTAGGACGTTCTTAGAGCTGCAGAGTGAGAATGCAAAATGACAGTAAATAGCAAGGATTAGGTGCACACGAAAATGTACACAGACAATTTCTAAGAATGAGTCTCCATTCAAAGGGAGAAAACCAATTGTCGAACCAGTGCACCCACCACCCCTATTCCAACCCAACTCTCTGCACTGACAATTGTCAAACCAGTGTACCCACCACCCCTCCCAACCCCGATTATCTACAAACACTGGCAATAGTCGAACCAGTGCACAAATCCACCTCCCATCCAACCCTAGTTATCTAAAATGCTGGCAATGATCAAACTCGTGTACTCCCCCCCCCCCCATCCACCCCTGATTATTTACAACACTGGCAATGAACAAGCCATGACAGGAAAGAATGAATCAGGTGTGCCTCTAATACTTTTCCCGTGTGCGCCTGGCGGTTGCTTGAGCTTGCTACCAAAACTTGTGTGCGGAATTTTGAAATGCTGCGCAGTATTTTCTAATGAACTGCGCGGCCGCACCTTAGAGGGAACATTCTGTGTAGTTGATATCTATTAAATATCACTGTAACCATGATAGTGTGACGCTTGAAAATCGTCCCCAATTAATTTGTATTTATGACTAGCTAATATTAATTATTTACACTCTACACTGACAGGAAGGGGGACCATCGGAATCAAACGGTTCATTCAGTCACGCTTCGTTTCAAGACTAGAATATGTTCTTGTTCTAATCACTTATTCTCTGAACGTTTCAAGACTAGAATATGTTCTTGTTCTAATCGCTTATTCTCTGAACGTTTCAAGGCCACAATATGTTTTTCTTCTAATCGCTTATTCTCTGCCTCTATTTTTTCGCTTGTTTGTCTGATCTATTCGTAGAAATAGAGATGCAGTAGGAATGAGTATACTGCATCTATTCATAATGATGATTTCTATTTTTAATGAGGAAATAATTGCTTTTACAGTAAACATACAAACTGGGGAGAATCACTGTGCAAAAGACAAATATCAAACGCTATTTAAAATAGCTTTGAAACAAAGATTTTCTGAATAAAAGATAAACAGATAGTTAGAAGTAGAGTTTAAGTTATGTTATACTTTCATCAAATTTTTAAAAAGTATTATTTTTTCAAAACATGTAAAGGAATCAAAATTGACTACTTAAAAAATAATGCAAATAAAGACAGTCAGGTACAGAGCGGGTGTAAAACAGGCCCAGGTGTTCGGTTCCGATCCACCGAAGCCGAAAATCCACAAATACCCCAGGTTTTGTAAAATCATTCAAAGCAGAACTGATCTTGCGGAAGTCACATATGAAGACGAAGTCTTTGTACATTTTCCAAGTATAGAAGAAAATGGTTTGTGGCTTTGATTTTAACTCTTCGCTACATTCAAAGACCTCAGGAGCAGTTTGAAAAGATATTTCAACAGTTCACCATCATAGCGTCTGTGATTGCCTTAATTGGAAAACCTTTTACCTGCCAACTAGAGGTAACAAATATGGTCACATGACTACAAGTCTCATTCATGTAAGAAAAGTGGAAATCGAGATTTTGGACCTTCAAAATGATATTGTTCTCAAATCGACCGCAACAGATGATATAATTTTTGGAATCTATAGCGAACACAATAAATCTTAAATCGATTCCATTTATCTATGTGAACTGTTTTATACGATGAGCATAATAAAGTCAAAATACAGATCTTGACTAGCAGATGGGCAAAATAAAGTCAAAATACAGATCTTGACTAGCAGATGGGCAAAATAAAGTCAAAACACAGATCTTGACTTACATGTGGGCATAATAAAGTCAAAACACAGATCTTGACTTACATGTGGGCATAATAAAGTCAAAACACAGATCTTGATTTGCATGTGGGCATAATAAAGTCAAAACACAGATCTTGACTTACATGTGGGCATAATAAAGTCAAAACACAGATCTTGACTTACATGTGGGCATAATAAAGTCAAAACACAGATCTTGACTTACATGTGGGCATAATAAAGTCAAAACACAGATCTTGACTTACATGTGGGCATAATAAAGTCAAAACACAGATCTTGACTTATCAATGGAGATCATCGTGATGATTGTTTTACAAACGGGAATATCAGTACTCGTTCAACTGCTAAAAACTGGTAATGAAATAGTGCCAAAAACATACTGATTTATTACAATAAAAGGACGTGAATTAATAATATTTTTATATATTCAGTTCCGACGAGTGCTTATGAATATTATTCATATTTTTTGCTAATAAAAATCCTGACACACGTAACAATAAAAATCCTGACACACGTAACAATAAAAATCCTGACACACGTAACAATAAAAATCGTTTTTAACTTTTTTCATATTTGTATGCTTACTTGTTGAAGTTCAGATATAAGTAAAAATAGAAATACTATTTTAAATTAGCCATAACTGCATTCTATGCTAAAGTAGGAATAATAAATACATATCGGCCACTAGTTAACAATATTGCACTTTTAATAATAAATCAGATGAAAATTGCCTGCTTATGATATTTATTTCGTAAATGCTGCTTAAGACAGCTTCCAGACAGACTCAAGAAGAGCAAACCCACATTGCAATAGTTAAAGAGTAATTCACTTGAATTGTATAAATAAATATATTACGTATTAATAAATATGATGATTTGCTTATTATTTAATATCCAATACAAAATTAACCTTTCGAAAATTAGTGGCTCCCGCAAAACTCTCGTGAAAATTTGAATGTGCTCTTGGCTACAAAAAAAGTTGGGAACCACTGGTCTAAGAAGAAGAGATTTAAGCCTTTCTAGGATACTGAATCATATCCTGTACTTCAGAATTCGGAGTACAGGACATTTTTACGCTTTTCATCAGTTTCATAAGTTAAATTTTAAAAATGTTGCCTCATTCTAATTGTTCTTATTTGAATATTTCAAGATCAAACAGAGCCGTCATGTGACAAATTCTTACATAATAAATGTTCGTTTTTCCTAATCGAGTGAAATTGCAAAGTCGACCTTGTCGCTTTATCTGGCCTAATTCTTTTATCTTCCTGCAGAAAAAGGGGTTAAGTACATCCTGACTTGCTTTTTGGGTGATATACACTCGTGCTTTATCTGTAAGATATTGCAGGGCTTACTCAAGACATTATGTCAAGGTCGCTACATTGCTGCCTGTAGTACAACCACTAGCCTAAGAAATATATTCATATCTTACTTTGTTCCAAGAAAGTTTAAATTATTTTCCTCTGCAGTGTTAGAACAATTGATTTCTTTACGGCATAATTTGTCTCGTCAATAATTGGCTTCTGTTATGGCATTACTAGTTAACGGTAATAAATCTGTTGTAGGTCAGGGTGCTCTTAACCTACATACATTTTCACTTTCTGTTTTGGGAAGGGAGGGGGAGAGAATGCTAGCGAGTGTAAAATGTTCATGATTTTAGGTTAGCTCCACCCACATTTGCCCTTGTTACAACTTGTCACAGACATATTCATTACTGCACTGACTGCGTAGAAAATTTAAATAATTTTATTCTGCAAACAATCTACAACTGCCGCTTGTGACTAGTTCAAGTCAAATTAAAAATATTGTGACTAGTTCAAGTCAAATTTAAAATCTCAGTTACTTCGTCATGCCTAGGACCGAGCTGTGACGTGTTGAGTCGTCCGACATCGAATCAATACCAGTGGCTGAAGATTTTTTCTTAGAGGTACAGTATTTTTAAAAGTATTAAGATAGGTGATACATGTGAAATTGTTTTTAAAATTATTGTTCCTAATGATAGGCAATATACATAACATTGCTTTTATTATTTATTTATTTGCATTATTTTTTAAGTAGTCAATTTTGATTCCTTTACAGGTTTTGAAATAAATAATACTTTTTAAAAATTTGATGAAAGTATAACATAACTTAAACTCTACTTCTAACTATCTGTTTATCTTTTATTCAGAAAATCTTTGTTTCAAAGCTATTTTAAATACCGTTTGATATTTGTCTTTTGCACAGTGATTCTCCCCAGTTTGTATGTTTACTGTGAAAGCAATTATTTCCTCATTAAAAATAGAAATCATCATTATGAATAGATGCAGTATACTCATTCCTACTGCATCTCTATTTCTACGAATAGATCAGACAAACAAGCGAAAAAATAGAGGCAGAGAATAAGCGATTAGAAGAAAAACATATTGTGGCCTTGAAAAGTTCAGAGAATAAGCGATTAGAACAAGAACATATTCTAGTCTTGAAACGTTCAGAGAATAAGCGATTAAAACAAGAACATATTCTAGTCTTGAAACGTTCAGAGAATAAGCGATTAGAACAAGAACATTTTCTAGCCTTGAAACGTTCAGAGAATAAGCGATTAGAACAAGAACATATTCTAGTCTTGAAATGTTCAGAGATTGGGAGTTGGAAGGATGGTGAGAGGAGTTCACAGGTTGGTGAGGTTATAGACCGTAGATAAGCGTGTTACTCTGCAAGGATAAATATGTTACCCTTTGATGAACAAAAGGACCGTATTGATACTTTTCTGACCATCTTTGAGAAAATCGCCAAAGCTAATAAGATTCCACATGAACTCTGGGACGTTAATTTATCAGTTTTCCTGCAAGGCAGTCTAAAAGATGAATATAACAGATTAATTGATAATGAGGCAGAGGATTTTGAGAAAGTGAAAGCCGCATTATTAAACGAAACAGACTCACTGCATAAACTTATAGACGTAAATTTTGGTAGGCCGTAAAACAAAACTTATAGACGTAAATTTTGGTAGGCCGTAAAACAAAACTTATAAACGTAAATTTTGGTAGGCCGTAAAACAAAACTCTGCAAATCCGTGGATGAGACAACAGAACACATACTCTCTGGATGTCAGGTTCTGGCTGGAACAGAATACACCAAACGACACAATGAAGTGGCAAAACACATACATAGAAATCTGTGTGAGAACTATGGAATAAAAACCCCAGAAAGAGCATGGATGCATCAACCAGAAGCAGTCATCGAAACAGAAGAACTCAAAATACTGTGGGACTTCGAGATAAAAATAGACCGGGTGATTCCTGCACGAAGACCAGACATTGTAGTTCTCAATAAGTCCAACAGAACAGTAACAACCATTGATGTCACTGTTCCAAGTGATAGAAACATACAAACAAAAGAAAGAGAAAAAATAGAAAAATACCAAGACCTCAGACTAGAAATCCAGAGACTGTGGAATGTAAAAGCAGAAGTGATACCTATAGTGATAGGAGCCTTGGGGAACATAACATCTGAATTGGAAGGCTACCTGAATAAACTCCCTGGAAACCACAGAATCGCTCCACTACTCAAAGCAGCGCTCCTTGGAAGTGCCCACATCCTCCGTAAAACCTTGGATCTCCCAGAATCTTGGTAAGATTCCGAGACCTTGGATCACAACCGACAGTCAAACAGAAGTCGTGAAAAGAGGCTGAATAATATATTTACAGTACAACCACAGAGTTAATACAAATCACAGGTTAGTCCTATCAGAGAATAGAAATGGAGTTATTAGAGATAAGTAGTAAGAGTCTTTTTATGTGACCTGGATTAAGTGTTGCTTCAACAGTTTCTCACTGGCCTTTGCAACATCACAGTGTCAAAATGTCCATGTGACAGCACGTGTTTTCCGCCTTATGCATAGAAAATATTGATGAGTGTTTCCTCTCACCCAACCTGGCACTTTCTTCTGCCATCAGTTTCTTGAGCAGAACACAATCACAATGGTTCTGGTACTTCACTGTACTGATGTATTTAGCTTTAGGTACATCAGGAGGGATGTAGCATACTTCTTCATGTTTACACACACCACAACAGATGTTCCTGTGCTCCCATTTGTACAACTTAACCGGTGAATGTGTAGAAGGTATGTAACCTTGAGACTTGAATCTTGAACTCAACTTAAACTCGACTCAGGACTCCAACTCAAGTTCAAAAATGGAAGGAAGAAGAAGACACTTGTTCACTGTAACATATAATTAAGGAACAAGCCTAAGTTTCCTATTCATCACAATATAACTTCATTCTATCTCACAATCTATTCTCAGACCTACAGTCTCCTGCAACAGTATTCATTATCCCCATGCACACACATGGTAAAGTAAACAGTGTATGAAATAATGTCACATATTAATACACCACATGGATGCAGCTTTAATGGATGCAGCTTAGTTCAAACTTATGTAGAAATAAAAGTTAATTCATATAGTACATTTCTACATGAACACATGAAAGTATACATATAATAAAATGCACGAAATGTTTTAAGTCCATTCTCTCTCAATAAGTCAATTAAACTCATCACTGAAACTAATGACATCCTTCAAACCAGACTTCTCTCTTCATCACTGAGATTCAAAGTGAATAGAGATTAAAATTCTCTACAGTAACTGAATTCTTTAATCTCAGCCCATTGACTGGTCTCGTTCTCATAAATAAAAATCATTGGATTAAAAAACTGCTCACTTTTTCATTAGGTCAGTGAATCTAGAATATTCTTGCCTTAGGTTGTTTACTTCAAACTCAGACACTTTCAAGATAACACCATAAAGAGTGCCCAAGGTTGGGTCACTCTGACAATTCAGCAACTTATATAACAATTAAAATTAAAAATAGTGAGAGGCAAATTTACTCTATCACATTTGGTATTGAAAGTCAATATTTCTGAAAGATATCAGAGCTCTTGGTTATTTAAGAGACTGACTTCTCACTATAGCAATTTAATATGTTACATCCTGATGGGGAATGACAATCAGCATGCGCTGTTTGACATATTGTCCTGAGTTAATGTGTGGTTTGAAAAAATTAAAACATGATTAAATATTGCTGAGAATATGGCTGCTCAAACAGAGGACAAACTAAAAATATTCAATTATTTTTTATATTTCCAAAAGATCACAAATTATGAAAAAGTGGATTACAAAGATGAAAAGAGAAAGCTTTCATCCAACAGCACATACGTTAATGTGTAGCGAATATATGATTTAATTAAAAAATTATACTAAATAAGATGCTTCATATATTAAATATATATATACTCACCAAATCCTCGTCATCTTTTAATGAATTTGTATGAATGCCTTTTATTGTACGTTAATTGCATCATAATATTTTACTTTATATACTGTAGCTTTACTTTTAACATGATTCATAACATAAATGTGTGTGTGTGTGTGTGTGTGTGTGTGTGTGTGTGTGTGTGTGTGTGTTACAAAGAAGGCTGAGCTAAGTGTAGAGACACAAGGGTGATGAAGTCAGGTTTGGCTTGTTCTGGTGTATCTCCAAAAAGCTCGTGTGACATGTGCAGTAATACGTCGTGTCAAGATGTTACATAGACACACAACGACAGACAACAATTGATGTTTGAGTGGGGCTCAGTTTTATTCTGTCATGTAAAGGAACATTTTATTGGCTCTGCATGCGGGTGAGGAAGTATCATAAAAGTGAATAAATGGACAAACAGATGAACGGTACAAAACAAATACAAATACAAATTCTTTTGCCCCTCTCAAAAAACTGAATAACAAGTTTTTTTTTTAGGATGATGAATTAGGTTGTTTATTACCAAATTTGGGGAACTAATCTTTCACACAGTGATTAGCCAGACATACACTTTCCAATGTCATACACTCTGTGGGAAATAAAGGGGGGACGTAAATGATGATATTAAAAAAACGTGAAAATAAAAGTAAATTATACAGTTATCTTGCAGTAAATGGTACTGCTATCAACAATGATAATTCATATACAACATAGGCCTTCATTAGCCATCATGTTAAAGCTCATATTACACAAAAATTACAACAATAACAATAATGAATTTCTATCCACAAAAATATGGGATTTAAATGTCCCTATTCTTAACACTTCTAGATGTGCTAAGATTTAAATGTTCCTATACAGTTCTAGATGCGCCTTTGACTTCTTATTTTAACTACTCACAGTACTGTCAATGTTCGATGATCAGTGAGTAATCTCACATGTCACTCATAAGGGATGCTTGAAAAGAAGATGACGTATCATAGCATAGTTCATAAGAATGCTCTGAAGAGAGGTGACGTAATCTGTCTGTCACTCACATCTAGGGCAAATCTAATGCTCAGTAGCTATTTAGCTTGTCAACAAGTACACTCGTACACGCGTTCCTACACACTCATTTATGAATATAACTGATTCATTCAACATAAATATACAGGGTGGCCCAAAAGTAGGTTTGCAGTTATTAAACTACATTTTATATGGTTGAAGTTACTTGCTTAGTAATACCAATATAAAACATTCCTCAGAGTACTTTTTCCTTGCTAATTGTAATTTATTTTATTATGTAAAGCTAAGTTTTTACTTGATAATATTTTTTTAATTTATATTCAAATAAATAGTCTACGTGATAACTGTAAACCTACTTTTGCATTAGGGTATGAGTTTGTTATAAAAAATTGCGTTTTCAATAGCGAATTACTTCCCTTAATCCGTGTTAACAGTTTGTGCAGATCGTGAAATAAAATATAATTTTCGCTCCATGCCATTCCCCATGATAATATGACAAATTTTCTTGAATAGACACCCTTATTATTCTAGCCAGCACCAAGATAAAAACTGAAGTCTTTATTTTCTGCTGTTAACTTTAGTTGATAAATCCATTAGAATGTGGTCATTATTATTATGCATCTGCCATTACTACTTGTGTACAAATGAACAGTTGAAGTAAAATGATTATTATTTAAAATTTTACTTTACTAATTTATGGATTTCATAATACTGCACATTAGTAAAGTTATAGAGTTTTGTTGCACTAATTATACCACCTTTAGTAAGATGGCAAATCTGGGATTATTTTCTTATAATTCTAGCCATTTTTTAAATAATGGTAAAAGATTGTTAGATCAGATATACACAATAAACTAATAATTGTAATATCAATAAGAACAAATGCATTTATTTAAGCTTAATATATAACCATTCAACTATTAAATTTATATAACACAACAGCCATTAATTGTTAATTTTAAAAGCTTTAGATTTACAATACTAAATTAATAAAATAGTACACGAAACAAAATATAAACACACAACACTTATACAGACATTCCTACATAAACATGCAAACCTAATATATATGACAAAGAAAGTACTCTACTAGTAAGTAAAGTAATTAAAAATTATATATACTTATAAAACGAATAATAATCACTCATTTGAAAGCATGACTACTGCTATTCTCTGTATTGATCATCATTAGTAAGTTAAGTAACTTTAAATTATATGCAGAATGATAATCACTTATTTAGAACATAAATATACTGCTATTCTCTAAATTTTAGTATTACTATAGATCGTTAATACTATCACTAATAGTTATAAATATCGGCAATAAATGTAATATATGTAAATAATGATAATTACAAAAATGTACTGAAAACGCTTTCATCATTCATATAAAAATAATACACAACTCTTTTAATAATACTAATAGTTAGAAATATGTCTATGAACTTAATGATGACTACAAACGTACGGCAAGTTTATATAGTATGCTGACTGTATTAGAAAAATAACTTACCGGACATTACTTCATCAGCCGTTATTTCCTGGGTATCTCCAACACCCAACATCAACACCATTAGAAATGGATGCGAATTACTAACAGTTGAACTTTCGCTGTCATCAGTACGAATTGGATCAAAAGTACCTGAAGTACCAGAGAAAATTACATTGGCGGCCGTTTGAACCCCATACCTGACGTCACTTCTGTTTGCTTTTACCCCATGGGCCTGGGATTGTGTTTCTTAGTAACGAAACAAATCTCGTTACGTACTTTATTTGACCTAAATTCCATTTCACTTGGTCTTTAACTCCCTGTGTAACATTTCATAGTAATTTTATCGTTAAACTACCCCCCCCCACATCCCCTTGGAACATTTCGTAGTAATTTTATTGTTAAACCAATCGCTTGAATAACATTTAGTAGCAATTGTATTGTTCCACTTAACTTCTTGTGTAACATTTCGTAATGATTTTGTCTCTTCCCTTAACTTTCTGTATAACATTTCTTAGCAATTTTTATCGTTATACTAACCCCATAAATAACACTTCTTAGCAATTGTATCGTTCCACTTAACTTCCTGTGTAACATTTTGTAGCAAAGTACGTGGGTGACTTAAGTGTGCTACACACAACCATGTAATTTAAAAAAAAATTATACAAATATTCACTCACAATGGGGGCAACAATAGTAATCACCAAAACCAAACTCACCACAGCTACACCATACTTCCACCATAAAACACCCCACCCAACCCACTTATACCCGACCCGAAAGGCAAAAGTGAACTTAAGAATGCAGCCCAATATATAATAAGACAATTGCAACTCAGTCGAAATTACTGACAAAGTCCAAAACTAATCAGGAAATTGACTGTAGCTCTAAAATGTCAACAACAACAAAATCACAACAGACGCAAACCTGAGCAATCAAAGAAAAAAGTATCCAAACACAGCAACATAGAACAGCACTACCCTCCTAGAATAACAGAGTAAGGAGGGAGGCCCCACAGGAACTCTACAGAAACTGAGAAAATCAAGAAGATGAAAAGTTTCCACGCAATTCCTGTGGGGAAAAGAAGTCAACGTAAAGAAGAAGTATGCTACACACAACCATGTAATATTGCTGATCAAACTTTCAAACATATTTCTGCAAACAATAAATAGCCAATGGTGTTTCATTATGTACGGTATCTAAGACTTTTTCAAATTCTAAATTTCACCAAAATAAAACAAATACTGTTTCTAAATCTAATCTACACCCAGTTGTTTTTTTTATTTCAAAATAGATCATAAGGATTTACCCCTATGAAAATTTCGTTTAAAGTCAAACTGTTACATGAATATTTTAATAACAAAGTTTTTGACATACGTGTTTATTATAATGACATTTTGTTTTTGTTTTTAGAGACCTCAACATGGAGACCGAAAAGAGTCCAGGCTCCAATGAAACAACAGCAAGAAAGAACGAAGAGACGCCGGTCAAACCCCGTACTGATGCAGAGCATGTCAAGTTATTTTTCTATGAAAACGAACTGCATGGATACGCTTATGAACCTTTTGAGGATCACATAGCGAAAATGAAAACATTTCAATTAAGGGATGACGACATACTGCTTTACACATCAGTAAGAGCGGGTAAGAAGAGTTTCACAATTATTCAATTGTTATTCAATTATTTTAAAACAAAACTAATGGAAATAATAATAATGGGAATGCTTGTTGAATTCCATGATAATCGTTGTAGTAAGGTGTGTAGGTGGGTGTTTATTTTTTATAAAAAATAAATTGAAATAATTGACATCAGGACTTTTGCACACAACGATTTTGTTTCTGCTTCTTTCCTCCAATACATGACTTATCTCGTGACCCGTCTTCTCGTGACCGTCTTCTCGTGACCTATCTGTGATGACGCCCATGCTTGTTATGATTATTAATATTAATATTCTATCAATTTAATAATGCATAACGAGCTACAAGTGACGGCAATCTTGATTTGTACATCATTAAAATCCCAATAGGATTCCCCTTCTCCTCTTCCACTTGGCAGATCCAAATGTGTTTTCAGAACTCTATCCCCTTCCCCAATCATTTACATATATTGATAGACGTTCTACTGGCACATATTTATTCTTTCTCGCGGTTGGAACTTCTTGCTGAAGGAGTAATTTGATCCATCTTTGAAGTTATAATAACGCCTATTATTACTTCAGAAGAAAAGTGAAAAGGGGAAGGCTCCACAGGAATCCACCAAAAACCAAGAACATCTAAAGAAGGTGAAAAGTTTTCACTCAATTCCTCTGATGCAAAAGTAGTTAACGATACAACAACAGCAACAACTGGATCATGGCACCATTTCCTTCTTATGTCACGCCTGGGTGTTTGGGGTTTTAAGGTATTCCCTAGACTAGCAAGTCTGTAATCCATTTTGTCCACTATGTGTCCCGGGACATCCTTGTCCTCCACCCATGTCACCTGTCATTTATTTGCATCTTAATGCTAGCTTCAGCATCCCAATGCATGGGGAATAGATGCTAACCAACTTTCATCCATTACACTCTCTGCTCGTGATCTGTCTTTTTGTAACCTGTCTTCTCGTGACTTATCTTCTCATGACTGTCTTCTTGTGACATATCTTCTCTTGACCTGTCTTCTTGTGACATATCTTCTCATGACCTGTCTTCTTTGACATATTTTCTTGTGACCTGTCTTCTCATAATGTATCTTCTTATGACCTCCCTTCTCATGTGACCTTTTGATCTATCTTCTTGTGACCTATATTCTCATGAACTCTTTCGTGACGTAATGTTTATTTGTTGTGAACTCTTTTTTGTATATACTCACTCTATTTCCGATGTAAACTCTAATTCTTGTCATGAACTCGTTCCTTCTTATGAACTCTAAATCTCACGGAGACTCTATTTCTCAAGTAAAACTATTTCTTCTGGAGAATTCGTTTTTCTTATGAACTCGAGTTCATCTCATAAGAACTGAGAAGTAGATTGCATTCACCTTATTGTTTTTGTTTGGGGGCTTAAAGCGGGGTTATGCTAGTTCATTTAAGAGAATACTAGAGCTATGAAATTCTGTTTTTAAAGGTGGAGAATTTACACTTATGAATGTCAATGTAGCAAGGGGAATACGGGAGCTGTATTTATTTAAACAGTATATATTAGCCCAAAATATATGTGCAACATAATAAATATAACATAATCAATTATGAACATGTTTCTACTGCAATGTCATGTTTTTAACATATTACATACAAGTACACTATATCATAATTCAAAACGTAGAAATAATAGTCTATTCATATAATACATCTTTACATCAAATTAACAAATATAATAGCGATGTGCACAAAATATTTCATTCACAAAAGTCCATTCTCTCTCAATCAATCAGTTAACCATAAGCTAACGCCTTTTCATGAGCGGATTTGAGTTACGTCAAAATCCAAATGATTAGAATATAGAACTTTCTTCAACAGTTAAGTTTTGGTCTCTACCTTTTGGCTAGTTCGTTATTTGTAAACTTTAAACTACTATCAAATTATAATTGTTCACAATGGTACTTTATCTTCTCTAATGGTTGTAGCATGTGTAATTTATATATATGTGTGCGAGAGAGAGATAGACAGACAGATGTCTATTTAACTAGGTGAAAACTGGAACTAAGAATGTCTACATAACTAGGTGAAAACTGGAGCTATTAATGTCTACATAACTAGGTGAATGCTGGAGCTATGAATGTTTGCATAATATAAATGAATACTGGAGCTATGAATGTTTGCATAAATATAAATGAATACTAGAGCTATGAATGTTTGCATAATATAAATGAATACTAGAGCTATGAATGTTTGCATAATATAAAGGAATGCTGGAGCTATGAAATATTTACGTAATAAAATGAACACTGGAGGTGGGGAAAAAGATGTTTCGAGATGTGTATTTAGACGAAAACTGAAGCTAAGGTGCACTCATAGAAAAAAATGTTTGTGAATGTCGGGGAATAATGCATGTTCCCTTGTAAAAGATTCAATTGGAATATATGTATGGGCTTAAAATAAACTGTTTTATTCCAGGTACCCACTGGATGTTTCGTATCCTTGACATGCTAACGGCGGGCAAAGCGGAGTACCGAGATTTTCATATGGACCAAGTCAATATGGATTTTCAGCTGTTTGAAGACTTAGACAAATTACCGTCACCCAGGCTGCTTCAGTGTCATATGCCTTTTAAGTTTTTGCCTCAGCAGATTAAGGACAAGCGGACTAAGATAGTACATGTGCACCGGAATCCCAAAGCTGCAGCAGTATCCTTTTACTTTTTGCTGCAGAAGATGGATCATTTTAAAGAAGTGTCATCATTTGACAAAGTATTAGACATTATGAAAACAAGTAATTTGTTTAACTTTTATAGTTTCATTAACATTTTAAAATTAAATTATTCACTGTTTTTTATATTTTACAGAGATCGTAGTCATTTATAGAGGTCGTAGTCAGGTTTTATTATAAAAATTTAAAGTTGCCAAGTTATAATGTTATGTTCATTTTCATTTCAAATTAATTTTAAGTGTTTCACAGTATTAAGCATGCTTGAAATTTAAAACAAATACGCTTTAATGTTAAATGTATATTATTAATGCCGTATGTACCTACTGTGTTAGATGCTAGAATTATGTTGGGCATATTGTAAGAAAAATGATAAATATTAACAGGTTTAAACAAAACGGTAGGAGAATTAGACAAAACGTATGTGCTTTTAACTTCCATGCTGAAACAGAAAACCGAGGTTATTAAACGGCAAACTAAAGTATCTTTATTCTGCCATGAAAACGATGAAAATCAAATTATAATTGTGCACAATGGTCTTTAATCGTTGTAGTGAGTGTATATTATGTGTGTGTGTGTGTGTGTGTGTGTGTGTGTGTGTGTGTGAGAGAGAGAGAGAGAGAGAGAGAGAGAGATAGGGAGAGACAGACAGACAGAGAAGAGACAGACAGGAATATTGATAAACAGAAAGTTTTTGTTATTTTAATTATCATGTAAACTTGAGTTAGGTATAATTATGGGAAAGGAGGAGATCTGATGTTTATTATATGGTAGTTATGTGGACATGTTTCAGTGGTAATGTTCTAACTTTCTGTCTGTGCCAGAAGGATAAAGTTTAAATTTCTGACAGCTAGGTATAATCTAATGTATCAATACATTTTGGGTGGTGGTGGTCTGAGTTTAATGAAAAAGTGGATAAGATTCTCTTGAAGACGGGACTTAGCACTATAAAAGAAAGAAAATAACTTACACTTTGAAAGATGGGTCACAGTTAACAATTTTAAAGACAGAACATAACTTGTGCTTTTAGAATCTACTCCCTATTGACAATTGAATAAATAGACTAGCCTCCCCTTGTAAAGACTGGATGGGAGCCCCGTTTGAAAGGACTAGTTTTGCATTTCTTTCTTGTGCAATAGGTTTAGTTTTGCAATTCTTTGTGTGTAAAAGTTTAGTCTTGCAATTCTTTTTAAGAAATAGGATTAGGTTATATTTATTTGTAAGATATTGGATTAATTTTGTATTTTCCTTTCCAGAATGGACTTCGTTTTATGATGGATTAACAGGATTCATGAAAGAAAACCCTGACCACCCTATTTTCAATGTCTCTTATGAAGAAATGGTCAAAGTGAGTATTTTTTAAATCTCCTCTCTGTTTTTGATAGTAACTCACCGTCTCATCATGATAAGCCAACATGGGTCTTGTGGCAACCTGGGTTATGTAATACAGATTATATGATAATTAATTAATTTGATATTACAGGTCGATTATTAATCATTCTCTCTCTAGAATATTAGTAATCTACCCATTCGATGGGGTCTTCATCATTTGCGGTCTGGAGAGACTACATCAAGCCTTGGGCAGTAATCATTCTGATGACTCATCCTACCCAAGTGTTACTTGTCCAAAGCAGATTTACTTCCTGCTCTAATTTTACTTTCGGTTAATAAGTTTACTTCCGCCCCACACATACTCTCCAATTTCCAGCTCGAGGGGATCTTTTCCTAAAAGTGTACGTGTTCGCCTTCTACTGTTATTACATCTTTGGCTGCCCCCACCCCCTTGCCTGTACACTACCTCTCTAATGAATAGATGAGAGTGAAAAGGCAAGAATCATAAAATTTATTAAAGAAACTTAATCAATATTTAAGAAGATTTTATATATCAATAATCACAATGCACAAGATTTTAATATAGGTTTGGAGATCGCAGATTTCTTACAACATTTAATTGTTAAAACAAGAATTATTCTATTATTTGAATAATTGCCAGAGTCTCAGAGTCTTTTGTTAATAAATTTATTCAAAATAGAAACAGAAATTAAAGAGTTAATCACAGAACATTAAAGAGTTAATCACAGAACATTAAAGAGTTAATCACAGAACATTAAAGAGTTAATCACAGAACATTAAAGAGTTAATCACAGAACATTAAAGAGTTAAACACAGAACATTAAAGAGTTAATCACAGAACATTAAAGAGTTAATCACAGAACATTAAAGAGTTAATCACAGAACATTAAAGAGTTAATCACAGAACATTGCAGACATTTAACACGAGCATATTTATGGTTCACCTGAGTATCACGTGCACACGGCAGTTTTGTTGTTAGTGTGACAGGAAACTGGTGAGTGAAGATTCTGGAGTTTCTGTGCCAGCCTGATTTTAGTCCACAAAATAGTTTATGATTTGCACATGCATCATCCAGGAAATTTGCTCAATTATAGAATGTTCACACAGTTTTAAACATGGTTCCACACCAGAGAATAAAAGTAATAGGCAGCACCGCCTATTTCACAATTTCCATCATTGACAGCTCACAGAGTTACTTGGGATTTAGACAACACTTCTTATGCCCTTATGACAGTCACTGGAAAAGTCTCTTGCCTGAGTTCAACCTGCTCAAATGACAACCAGTGAGTAGTTGGTGGCTTCTGATATCCACTGACCACTGGAACCTATGTCTGTCTACTGATAACAAAGCACACCAATATTACAATAATATTACTCATAACAAATCACACAGGTATTACAATAATATTCAAAACAAACCACACCAATATTACCATACTATTACTGATATCAAACCACACCAATATTACAATACTATTACTGATATCAAACCACACCAAAATTACCATACTATTACTGATTACAAAACACACCAGTTCTACAATACTATTACTGATTACAGAACACATCAATATTACAATAATTGTTAATGATAACTAACCACACCAATATCACAATACTATTACTGATAACAAACTTCACCAGTATTACATTACTATTACTGTTAACAAAACACACCAGTATTACAATACTATTACTAATATCAAAATACACCAGTTTAACAATAATGGTTACTGATAACCAACTACACCAAAATTAAAATATTATTACTGATAACAAAACACACCAGTATTTCAATACTATTACTGATAACAAGCCACACAGTATTAAAATACTAATTATTGATAACAAACCACACCAGTATTAAAATACAATTAAGGATAACAAAACACATCAGCATTGCAATACTATTACTGATAGCAAAACACAGCAGTATTACAATACTATTACTGATAACAAAACACACCAGTATTACAATACTATTACTGTTAATGAGACCAGTTACTGATAACAAACCCACACCAGTATTACAATACTATTTCTGAAAACAAAACACACCAGTATTACAATACTACTACTGTTAACGAAACACACCAGTATGGGAATAGTAGTTACTGATAACAAACCCACAACATTATTACAATATTGTGTCGGGTGCACACAACTTAGTTAATGAAATTATTATATTATTAATTAAACTTTTATAACTAATTTCTAATGATGAGAATATTAATTTTATTTAATTAATGATCCTCCAAAAGACACCACTCGTCTCTCACTTGGCGGATATTTTGGCGTTGTAAACGTTTTCTCTATTCCACTACATCAACCAACATTTACAGTCACATAATGTTTCCGTGAGTGGAAAACTTCTTACTAAAGGAGAAGACAAATCCGTCTTTAATTCTATATTTATCGAGCCCCCATCCACTCACTGTCTTCTCCAATATAAGATTGTCAATATCACTTTGCTTAAGAAGGTCAAATAAATTTATTAAAACGAAAAATCAAATATGCATATGACAATTACAATGAAATAGATAACTTGACATCAATGTTCCATGAACCCACGTTTGGATAACTATAGTTTACACAGTCTCTCACTTCATATATATAATAATAAAATTACAGTTCAGCAATAGAGTCAATACAAATCACAAGTTAGTCCTATCAGAGAATAGAAATGGAGTTATTAGAGGTAAGTTATTGTAAACTTTCACATAACCTGGATTAAGCACAGCTTTTACAGTATTTCACTGGCCCTTGCAACAGTGTCTGCCACGTGTAGAAAAAAAAAACAATGACGCACAATTAGATTCTCAAACGAACTTCAGCACTCTCTTCAACGTGTCTGTTCCTTCAGGCAGAACATGATGATTACAATGATTCTTGTACTGATGTATTTAGCATCCATGCTTTGATACATCAAGCAGACACAATGATTACAATAATTCTTGTACTGATGTATTTAGCATCCTTGCTTTGATACATCAAGAGTGCATAGCGTATTCCCTTAACGCTTATACACTCTGCAACAGACGTTTCATGCACCTCAAAGTCAAAAGTCAGAATCAGAAGGCACATGCTCAACTCAATCTAATAACTGCCTTAAAGCCAGACTTCTCTCTTCTTTGCCACTCGATTTCAAAGTGATTAAGGTGTAGAATTATTTACAGCTAGTGAATTCTTTAAACTCAGCCCATTGACTAGTCTCGTTCTCATAAATGATTATCATGGATAATAGGAAACAGTTCACTCATTTTCCATTAGGTCAGCAAATCTAGAATATTCTTGCCTTAGGCTGTTTACTTCAAACTCAGACACTTTGAATCTAAAACCACAAGGAGTGCCTAAGGTCGGGTCATTCTGACAATTTAGCAATTTATATAACAATTTAATTTAAAATAGGGAGAGGCAAATTTACTCTGTCATAAATACTATTACTGATAACAAACCACACCAGTATTACAATAATGATTACTGATAACAAACCACACCAGTATTACACTACTATTACTGATTACAAAATACCAGTATTACAATAATGGTTACTGATAACAAACCACACTTCTGTTACAAAACTATTATTACTAATAACAAAACACCAGTATTACAATAATATTACTCATAACAAAACACACCAGTATGTCAGTAATAGTACTCATAACAAACCACACCAATATTACAATAGTATTACTTATTACACACCAGTATTACAACAATATTATTGATAACCACTTTAGAGAAATAGAGGATTCTAAGTGAGAAAATGAACATAAAGATACAGTCGTAAATGTATGATAGGTCTGAAATAACTCTAAAGAAATAGATCATTCTAAGTCAGAAACCTTACCAAATAAATGTCATGCTGCTGATAACGATGTTCATAACATTTATGTTCATGACACTGACCTTATCAAAAGAAATTCCTCAAAATAGAAACACCAATTAAGTGTTTCCAGATGGTTTTACAGCTTACCTCTGTTGATGTCTTCAAACGAAGCAAACGTCTTGTTCCCGTGTTACTGAAGCATCTTGATACATTTAAAGCAAGAAATGATTGCAACTTGAACAAATTTAATTTTAAAATAAATAAAGGAGAAAATACTTATATAGCGTTTTTTTTTTTGTTTTTTTTTTTAGACATTTGTCTTGTTGAATGAAAGGAAATTTATTGCATATTATTTGAAGAATTATATTGGAAATGACCATTCATTTCAAACAGTAATATTTTTAATTGTATTTGAGGATTGTACCGGAAGTGGCACCTTTCCGCAGTGATTATTTATTGTATTTGAGGATTGTACCGAAAGTGGCACCTTTCCAGCAGTGATTATTTATTGTATTTCAGGATTTTACCGGAAATGGAGCCTTCACAGCAGTAATATTTGATTGCATTTGATCATTGTCACCATAAATGGCGCCTTCAAAATCAGTCATGTTTAATTTTATTTTACGATTGTACCGGAAATGGCGCCATTCCATAAATAATGTTTTATTATATTTCAGGATAGAATCGGAAATGGCGCCTTCCCATCAGTAATTAGTTCTTGAATTTGAGGACTGTACGGAAGTGGTGCGATTCCATGAGTAATTATTTATTATTTGAATATTTACCGTAAGTGGGGCCTTTCCAGCAGTAATGTATCATCGCATTTGAGGATTGAATCTGAAGTGGCGCTTATCCAGCAGTAATGTTTTATTGTATTTGAGGATTATACCGGAAATGGCGCCTTTCCAGCAGTACTTATTTATTGTATTTGAGGATTGTACCAGAAATGGTGCCTTTCTATCAGTAATTATTTATTGTATGTTAATTGTTAATCGGAAATGGGCCATTCAAACCATAATAATGTATTTTGTTTGAGAATTAATCTGGAAATGGCGCTCTGCTAAAGTTGCTATAAACAGACGCATCCCTTCGAGACATAAAAAAAAATTAGACACAGACAAGATCATATTTTTAATGAAATAAATAAGCTTGAATTTTAGATGCAGTATTGTCTTGAAATAATGGACTATAGTGGTTTATTGTCTCATGATTACGGAATGTTGTAGTTTATGGAATGTTGTATTTTGTTGTCTCATGATTACGGAATGTTGTAGTTTGTTGTCTTATGAATATGGAATGTTGTAGTTTGTTGTCTCATGATTACGGAATGTTATAGTTTGTTGACTTGTGATTGTGGAATGTCGTAGTTTGTTGACTTGTGATTTTGGACTGTTGTAGTTTTTTTATTTTATGGTTTTAGACTTATTTTGTTGTCTTATGATTATGAACTGTTATGGTTTGTTTTCTTATAATAATAGACTGCTTTAGTTTGTTGTTTTATGATTATGAAGTGTTATGGTTTGTTTTCTTGTAATAATAGACTGCTTTAGTTTGTTAACTTATGGTTGTGGACTGTTATAATTTGTTGTCTTATGATTATGGGCTGTTGTAGTTTGTTGTGTTATGATTATAAACTGTTGCGGTTTGTGGTCTTATGATTATGGGTTTTGTAGATTGTTGTCTTATGATTGTTGTCTCTTGTAGTTTGTTGCCTTATGATTGTAGACTTTCGTAGTTTCTTGTCTTGTAATAATAGACTGTTCAAATTTGTTGTCTTATCATTGTGGACAGTTGTAGCTTTTGGATCTTATGATTGTAGACTGATGTAGTTTGTTGTATTGTAATAATAGACTGTTGTAATTTACTGTCTTATGATTGTAGACTGTTGCAGTTTGTTGTCTTATAATAATGAAGTGTTGTCGTTTGTTGTTTTATGATTGGAGACTGTTGTAGATTGTTGTCTTATGATGCAGGACACTCGAGGAATAGTGAAAAGATTGAGAACTTTTCTTGGCCTTTCCATTTCCGATGATCTTTGTGACGAGATAGCAGATGCCTGTAAATTTGACAACCAGAAATCGAAAGAAGACAAAATGAACTCCGAAGCTAACATCAAACTTGACTATTTCCGCCAAGTTAAGTCAACAATCTTTTTAATTTGATACATATATTTTTATAAAAGTCTCAAACAAAAAATATCTATTTATTTATATTTGAAAAATATCAAAGATTGTGATCCGTAGTATTCATTCCGAAAAAAAAATAATTTCCTTAAATTAATTAGACTTCACTTTACTCACAAAAGTTTAGTTTTAAATTTCCAATAATAATTTTCTGTCAATATTATCACCATCATCATGCTAATAATGCAAATAATACTCCAGTAGAATCTGACATTATTCAGCAGTTATGGAACTCTAATGGACATAATTTTAGCAGTCGTAGAAATATCATTGACATTATTTAGTAGTCATATAATTTCATTGACATTATTTAGTAGTAATAGAACTTTCATTGACATTATTTAGTAGTCATAGAACTTTCACTGACATTATTTAGTAGACATAAAATATTGAGAGTATGCAGTATTCATAGAACTATCATAGACACTATTCTGGAGACAGAGAACTCTTATTGACATTATTTAACAGTCATAGAGCTGTCAATGACTTTATTGTGCAGTCATAGAACATTAACATTATTAGCCTTCATAGAACTCTGTTTGACATTATTCAGCAGTCATAGAACTTTCATTGATATTATTCAGTCTTAGAACATTGACATTATTCAGTAGTTACAGAACTCTCATTGACATTATTTAGCGGTCATAGAACTCTCTTTGACATTATTCATCAGTCGAAGAACTCTCAATGACATCACTTAGATGTCCTATAATTCTCACTGACATTATTCAGCAATCATAGAACTCTTATTGCCATTATTTAGCAGTCATTGAACTCCCATTGACATTATTTAGCAGTCATTGAACTCTCATTGACCTTATTCAGCAGTCATAGAACTCACATTGACATTATTTAGCAGTCATAGAACTACTATTCGTATTATTAAGCAGTCATAGAAAATAGACATTATTCAACAGTCATAGATCATTGACATTATTCAACAGTCATAGAACACTCATTGACATTATTTAGCACTCATAGAACTCTCATTGATATTATTTAGCAGTCATTGAACTCTGACATTATTTAGCAGTTAGAGAACAAAAACATTATTTGGCAGTCATTGACCTCTCATTGTCATTATTTAGCAGTCATAGAACGAAAACATTATTTAGCAGTAATTGAACTCTCGTTGACATTATTTCGTAGTCATAGAATAAATCATTATTTAGCAATCACTGACTTTCGTTGAGAGATAAATAGATGGATAGATAGATAGATTAACAGATAGATTGATAGACAGAGATAGTGAATTATATGTGTGTGCATGACAGCTTTGGAATTAACATATTAAATTACGATTGCGATATTCAATAACTAGGTTAATCATACTTGCTCTCTCTCTCTCTCTCTCTCTCTCTCTCTCTCTCTCTGTCTATCACTTGTTACATAAAAACACATATCAGTTTCAGTTAAATGTCCTTTAACTTGTCTTTCAGTATTTGACGACTCTCCAGAATTTTTTTGCATTCATTTCATACATACAAATACTTACAACACTGCTGAAAATTTGAAACTGATGAATAATGAACACATCTATCTGTCTACCTTTCTATCTGGCTATCTTTCTGTCAGTCTATCTGTCTCTGTATATGTGTGTGAACGTGTGAGTTTCACGCTGTGTACTTATTACAAAATATGTATTGAGGTGAATGACATATTCGTCTGGTTACAATATTGTCTCGCTTTGTTTCGTTTCATTGGTCGTCACGTGATCTGTGCAGTCCTGTAAATTTCTCACATCATTCACCATAGTCTGTTGCTCTTAATCACATGTTTATTAACGACCAACTTTCACCTTTGCAGGAGGGACTTCAAATTGGAAAAATCACATGACCGTAGCACAGAGTGAAGACATTGACAAGTTCTTTATTGAAAGAAAAGATAGATGTATGTTTGCTGCCAAGTATGTCGACTAGAGTTGTAGATGTATGTTTACTGCCAAGTATGTCGACTAGAGTTGTAGATGTATGTTTACTGCCAAGTTTGTCGACTAGACTCGTGCACTTTTGTAAAAATAAACACATTCACTGACTAAAGGAAGTATTTTAATGGCTTTTATCCCTCATAGATGCGATTAATCACATATTTTATAGCTAAATGTACAAAGTGAGAAAATATTCGATGATTAAAGGAACTATTTTTCACTTTGCTTCTCATAGGTGGATTAATCCCATACCTTACAGCTTAGTGCACAAAGAGCAAAACATTAAATAATGCAAGTGTGACGCCAACGCCACCTAGTTAAGGCTATGATTATTGTTCTTAATTAATCATCCATAACTAATTACGAGCAATGATAATCTTAATTTATCTCTCGTCTCTCTCACTTGGCGGATATGTGAGTGCTATAAACATTTTCTCTCTTCCACAACATTAAAGACAAACATTCACAGCCACACAATACTTCCATATGTAGAAAACGTACTAAATGAGAAGACAAACCCGTCTTTAATCTATATTTAGCGAGTCTCCATCCACCCACTTTCTTCTCCAAAATAATGTTATCAGCTTGTGTAAGAAGGTCAATAAAATTAACAATAAATTTATTACACATAACAAATACAATGCAAATAACCATTTGGCATCAATATTTCATGAAACCATGTTAGAATAATTTTAATACCGTTTAATAGTCTTATATTCTAAAATACAATTCAACAAATTAGTGTCAATACAAATCAAAGGATAGTTCTTATCAGAGAACAGAAATGGAGTTATTAGAGATAAGCGATAATGGTTTTCTTGTAACCTTGCATAGACAAAGCAGCAATAGTCTTTTTGCGCACTTTTCATAACAAATTCAAAACTTTATTGTTCATGTTATTACTGTCATTTCCACATTTCACTCTCACTTTGTAGAACACTGATTCGTGGTTATTCTCTTGATGCTAATCTGGTGTACTGCTGTAATAGCTCCCTCAGATAGAAAAACAATTGTAACAATTTCCAGTAAATTCCTTGTACCAGAATTTCTTTGATTTCAACAAAAACGGCAAGAAAGTAAAGCCTGGCGAATCAAAGGCTTGGCTGGTTTTTTGTGAGTTGTCAATACAATCATAGGAACCGTTACGATGACCGTCATAGGATTCCACATGCATATATACCAAAGATGTTTTTTTCTGGCTTTTCATTATTATGCATGTAGGGTAACGTTTTATTGACGTGTTTGTAGTGAGAATGCATATGGAATGAAAAGAAAATGTAAACAATACAGGACAATACAGAACAAAGACAAATGTAAGCAACCCCACTCACCCCCTCTCAAAACGATATAAGAAAAGAGGTGTATCTCCTGATGAGTGTGAATAAAATTTATTATCTTACAGGTCTCTCTCTCATATGGAAACTGCAAACCATCCATCATAATCAGGGGTAACTTCTAAGCAATGACTGACGATTAAAAATAACGAGTTCAGAATACATGACAGTGCAATAGCTTTTGCTATCAACTGCTCATGTCAGTAAATGCAAGATTATTTAATAAATATCAACAAAAGTCCTGGGGCTGACTAGCTCCTCCATAGTTGAGCAAGAATGAATAATTAATTAAATTTCAAATCCTTAACTAGCCTTACATACTTATAATCAAATTAAATACCACGAGTTTAAAAAAAATATTTTGAATTAACTTACAGTTTTATTTTTACACCCTTCATTAATACATTGTTTTAAAAAGGATATATCACTATAGCAAAAACAGTGTGGGCGAAACTGCACAAACTTGCACCAACCAACAATTTGAACCTTGGTATTATATGCATTAACAAAAAAATAAATTCATTATTAACTGTTATGACCTCACTCTTAAATTATGAGCTGCTGTGAAGAAATATATTGTTTGTTAGTCATGTATAACTTTCTTAGTTATACTTTTGAATTAACATTTAGAAAGCTTTTAGACTTATCCGTGTGATGTGACACTAACATGAAATTTCGCGGTAATCGGATAGTTAAAAAATGAATAAGGGAAGAATCATATGTGATTCGGCAAACAGAAACAAACAAAAAAAAACTGTTCGAGATGAGTCCCCCTCTTCTGTGACACTTGATGTAGTCAGCATACTTTACCACCATACATCAACAGAGTGCAGTGTATTCCTTGCACTTACACACTGCAGTAGATACTTCTTGCATCTACCATGGTCATAGCAGTTTAAACCTGGAGATTCAAAGACAATGAATGGCAGCTTATTCCCTGTAAAAAAATATTATCAGGGAATGAGCGCTAAGTTTCCAGTTTATTCATCTTTAACTCCATTGTCTCTTACATTCATGTCTCCACTTGCAGTTTCCTGCACCAGTATTTATTAGCCCGATTCACACATACAGCATATCAATTTTACGAATGCATTCAATAGAAACAATTTTAAATGTTTAGCATACTATATACGAGCATCTTAGCTAAACATGTGTAGAAATAATACTCTATTCACATAATACGTCTCTACAAAAACACAAGAATAGCATATCAGTAGCAAAGTGCACGTCTAAGTCCATTCTCTCTCAATCAGTCAGTTAACTCACCATTAAGCTAACGGCAGCCTTTCATGATCGGACTTCTTTCTAGTCCAAATTAAAAATGATTAGACAATATATTTATCTACAGCACATACACTTTTGATCTAAGCCCTTTGGCTGGTCCCGTTCTCATAAATCTTAACGATTGAATAATAAAAACTATTCATCCAGCTGGAACTGGTTTGGATTGGGTCAGCAATTCCTAGCACATTCTCACCTCGAGTTGTTTAACTCTAACTCTGACACTTACATAAAATACCATCATACGGATCGGATCACTTCCATAATTTAACAATTTATATAACAATTAAGTCTAGAAATAGGGACTGGCAAATGTACTCTTCCGCAGTAAGGATCTACTTTTAACGTTCCTTCTTATAGATGCAATTAATCCCTTTCTTCGTTGTTTATTCGTAAACATTCAGTGATTAAAGGAACTATTTTTAATGTTTTATTTTCATTGATGTGACTAATCCCAATCGTCTTCGCTTATTTGTAAAAAGAGTAAACATTCAGTGATTAAATGAACTATTTGTAATGTTTTTTCATTGATGTGATTAATCCTATTAATTGCTTAATTGTAAACAGAGTAAACTTTCATTGATTAAAGGAACTATTTTCAATGAGTGCTTCATAGCTGCGATTAATCTCAAATCTCATTGTTTTACTAGTTGTGACTTTCAGGGAACACACTTACACTGCTGTTTATGACTTTCAGGGAACATATATATATACGGTTATAATTGATTTTCAGGGAACACACATACACTGCAAGTGACTTTTAGGAAACATACATATACACCTAGTTATAACTTTCAGGGAACATACACTACTAGTTATGACTTTTAGGGAACATACAAACATAAATAGTTATGATTTTTAGGGAACATACTTTCACTGCTAGTTGTGACTTTTAGTGAACATGCACACATGGCTAGTTGTGACTTTTAGACAACGTACATACATAGCTAGTTGTGACTTTTAGGGAACATACATACATACATACATAGCTAGTTGTGACTTTTAGGGAACATACATACATACATAGTTAGTTGTGACTTTTATGAGGAACTGGCTAAGTTAGTTAAAACGTTTTTACAGACCCAAAAATGGAGTTAGAAAAATCAAACCTGTAGGTAATATTTACAGATCAAGATTGTAATAAGAAGGTCTCTGAATCATAAAACAATATTTTACAGATAAAAGTTGTGATACCATAATCTCTGAATCATAAATGGTAGTTTACAGATATCTAAATTTGTTGCATCAGACTTGTTACTATGATGTAAGTTACAAATAAATCAACCAGCATTAATCACTTGGCATTTCTACAAAATAAGGTAACAAACAGTATCTTAGAATTATAAGCAGCACATAGGGTTATGCACGGAAATTAGAATACATTATTACCTAATTGAAAGAGGGAGATAAAAATTACATTTGTATTTCACTGCAAAGAAAACATAAAATTACAAGTTAGGGAATTTACAACTCTGTGCTACTCACGTTAGGCATTAATCACGTGACTTCCCCAAAACAGAGACAGCAGAGAACCATGTCTTATTGCGTGAGAATTTCTCATCAAGTGATAGACAAAGGATAATTTTCTGCAACATGGATTCCCCACTGTATTCACTTAGCACCCATTGGTCAGCTATAGTTGACCAGTAGATGGACATTGGTTGGCCCTACTTGGCTAGCTTCTCAGAAATGCTTGCATCATTCAGTATGTGAGAGGTGTACTCACATGCAGTGGAACCTAGACTCTTGAATTCCGCCAGGAATGACACCATAGTCATTTAATTATAACACCACTCCAGACAATGTCTAGTTCCGTTTTGGGGAACTGTTGCAATTTTTCATTGCATGTATGCTGAATGGCATCTACTTTTAAATCTTACTGCATAAATGTCAATGAAATTAATAAAGTGTTCTGCAATTTTATCACAGAGATATATCATAAGAAAAAGTATATGCAACAAGTGACAAATATCACAGAGATATATCATAAGCAAAAGTATATGGAACAAGTGACAAATATCACAGAGATATATCATAAGCAAAAGTATATGGAACAAGTGACAAATAAAGGAAAGGGTGAAAATGTTTGTCACAACATGATCATCTGACGTTCCTCGGGGAACAAAATACATGCCATCAATGTTTGAATTCTGGCTCGATGGTATTCCTGGAAGGTTCGTTGAAAAGACAGAGACATTCTTCAAATTTAGAACTTTATTTAGATAATACTCCAAGAAAGCTTGGTAGGCATAGACAGACGTTATCAGTCTTTGTATTATGATTAGATAATATTCCAGGAAAGTTTGGAGAGAAAGGCAGGTACAGAAAGGCAAATGGGGCAATGTTTTTTCCTTTGACTTAAAGTGCAATTTCTAGGAACACATAGAAATAAAGACATTTTTTACTAGGAGAATGTTTGTCCCTTTAACATTTTACATTTTATTTCCATACATAGTGCTCGTTTCGTAAAGTAGTGAACATTACTGCTTGAGTTCGATAGTTTGTAATGATTTACATTTTATTTAAAAACATCAACTCCATTCCAACATAATATCCAGACTTTCATGTCTGCTTTACCAACAAAAATTAGTCTTCAATGGTCTATCCATGTACTGAATACATAATTTGAACCATTTATAATTTGGTATGTGTTCCATTTGTATTGCAAAAATATTAAGTCTGAATATTTGTAATCAATTGCAGAGATAAAAATAGTTATTTCTTGATTTTATTTGTGTCTGATTTATCTCTAAGTACGTTATAATATGCGAGTATGTGAAAAGTACTTAAAAGTAAGTAAATGTTAGTAATAATACGTAAATATAGATAGCAGTACGTCTATGATGGTAATAATACGTATATATTGATAGTAGAACGTAACTGTGGTTAGTAGAACGTAACTGTGAGTAGTAGAACGTAACTATACGTATGAGTGCGATGTGTGCGTAAAGAAGCACTGAAGAGCAGCATAAAAATTATTTATAATTGTAAATATTGTATATTGTTACATTCTTTTTAAATATTCCCTAGAGAAATATTACAAAGGATGTATACATTTAATATGACCTATAACTATTATGTTATAAGTATCCATAGAAAAGAGAAAGTATGAATACAGCTTAAATTTTCACTTTTTAGGTCAAATTAATCTAAGAGAAAGTATGAATACAGCTTAAATTTTCACTTTTTAGGTCAAATTAATCTAATTAATATAGAGTATATAGAGTTTATCTTGAAACAAGGGTTTACTGAAATGCTGAAATCCTTTCTGAAATTTCATTACAGGCTGTGATACTGATGTGCTTTCTGTATTGGGGTTTAAATATTACGAGATGTTAATACTATATCTTGTTGCTTAGACAGCGACCACCACCCCATAATACTCACAACAGACACAAAAAAATAAATCACACAAACATCTGCCCTCACACCCTATAATGGCACCTAGCAAAAGGAGACTGGACCAAGATGAGAGACACCTTAAGTATCATTGACCCACACCCTAACAAATTAAGACACCACCATCTGGGCAAACGAACTGACGAATGCAACCACAAATGTGGCTAATGCAGCCTTCCATCTCACCAAACCCAATCAAACAAAATCGTCACTCCCTAATGGAACAAAAAGCTAGAACTCAAAACAAAGCTTGAGACGTCACAGAACGAACGTACATGACTAAACAAACAAAGCATTATACAAAACAATACATAAAGCATTATACAAAACAATACACAAAGCATTATACAAAACAATACACAAAGCATTATACAAAAATAATACACAAAGCATTATACAAAACAATACACAAAGCATTATACAAAAATAATACACAAACCATTATACAAAACAATACACAAACCATTATACAAAACAATACACAAAAGCAATACAAACTGCAAGAAAACAGGCAACAAAATGATACTTCCACCTCCACCAACGTCATCTGGCACAAACTAAATCATATAATGGTCAAGGCAAGGAAGAAAACACGCCCCCTCCACTAAATCCAACACTTCAAATCAAAATCCCCACCACATCCTACCACACATGGGATCCACCAAGTACAACACTTGAAATCAAATCAAAATCCCCACCACATCCTACCACATATGGGATCCACCAAGTACAACACTTCAAATCAAATCAAAATCCCACCACGTCCTATCACATATGGGATCCACCAAGTACAACACTTCAAATCAAATCAAAATCCCCACCACGTCCTACCACATATGGGATCCACCATGGAAGCGCACTAAGCTCTTCACTTTTCAGCATAGCTACATGTGACCTAGATACAATCACCAAAGGAACCCAAACATTCATTACACAATTTGCAGACGATTAATCATTATATTGTGCCCACAAGAACCAAGGGCAAATCACACAACACCTCAAACGAACACTAGAAAATCTCGTAACATGGACGAAAACATTGGGCCTAGACTTGGCTCCAGAAAAGCAAAAGCTATGGTGGATAAGCCACTATCATCAATTACATCAAGGCACTCCTATTCCTAGGCATCACTTTCGATTTCATTAATTTCCACTAACACATCAACAACACAATACAAAGACTGAACAAAACTAAACTTACTGCTCTCCACAAAGAGCAGAAACTTGGGAGCTGACACCCAAACACTCCCGCTAGTCACCAAATCCATAGTCAATCCAATCATGAACTATGTGGAAACACAAAATAACAGCCACAAACAACCCACGAATTAAAACACTTCAATCATAACAAAACAAAACACTACGTACATGCATGCACGCATTACCAAACACAAAAATAACAAAACGTTACAAACAAACAGGCCACCTCACACTAACAGAAAGACGCAACAAGCATATAAACTATGAGCAAACAGAACTGCTCATGGAGACTCCCTCCCCACCAATACACACTTAGGCCCTACAAAACATTATATGGGACAAAAGAGAATACCGCAGACCCGTCATAAAACTAAACCCCAGATAACGAAAACACTGGGATGACAGCAGATAACCACCCTACCAACTTTTAAAACGACTGATAAAATTCACAACCTAGACAAACTTAATACTGAACCAACCACCACCACCTCATGTGGATCCTCAGCCACTGCGATATAGCAGGAAATGAAAACGCAGACAAGGGAGCAAAATTTGGAGCAATACATGGCAAACATCTAAAAGCACCACACCACAAAATAGAAATACACTCACAAATAACCAACATACTTAGGAAAGAGTACACACACACTCATAAAAAACAAACGCATCGCCCATTCCTGAGCAATCAACAGACTAAACTCTGTATTATACACCCATACGCCAAACTATCGGCCTAAAACATGCACCCCCCCCTTGCAGAACAGACTACACTCTTCTCTAGAACACTTCCTTTTACACTGCCCTACCCACCAGGACTACAGGGAAATAATGAAAACAACAGTAACATTACTACAGCTACCTTTCACCCCCAATACCTTTCACCTTACTGTTCCCACTCCACGTAAAAGAGGAAATGATCCAGTCTGCACTAATAGTATTCCTACTGGAAACAAACGCATTATACCTACTATAAAATGAATAAGATTCACAATCACCAAAAAAGAAATTCTAACCCCCCTCCACTAGAAACGAACTCATCCCACTCACCTTGAATCAACCCACCCCACCAACCTAACAAAAATAACCACAACAAATAACAAAATCAAAAAAACATCAAGCTACGCACCCAACAAAAAACAAACTCGCCACACGCAAGTGAACCAAAGCTACCCACCACCAACTAGACACAAACACATTACACCAACATTAAAAAATAATTAATTAAAATATCCAAACTAAACCTCATATACACACAACTAGGAACAAACACACAACACTCATCCCAACCCAAAACTCACTCTTGCACTCACAACTGGTACAAAACCACATTATAACCATCCAACAACAAAGAGGCAAGCTTAAACACACACACACACACACACACACACACACACACACACACACACACACACACACACACAAGGCAGCTATCCACGAACACCGGCGAACGACCTCTAAATACCACCAACACCAATGCAACACCAAGCACCACCCCTCTCCAAAAAAGAAATAAGAGAAAGTCCCCACAGGAACCAACCTAGACTGAAAGCATTCCAGGATGAAAAGTCTACTGCGGCTCCTGGAGTTGGGGGTGGGGAGGAAGACAGCGAGAAAAAACATGATGTGCACTCTGAATTAGTGTTTATAAATTGCGGGATAATTTTTTGTTACTACTGTCTCTTGTTGGGTAGTGAGTACCATGGAGGGAGCCATTAGTGTTTTGTAGTTATGTCTGTGACTGCATGGTCGGAAACAGTATATTGTTTTGCAGGATGTCCTCTGTCTAGTGAAACTAAACAAATAAAACGTAGTGTAAACATACAGATATGAACAGTGGGACAAATACGAACCTAGTGTAATTATGAAGCTTTGTACGGCGTGACAAATACTAACCTAGTGTAATTATGAATCTATGTACGGCGTGACAAATACTAACCTAGTGTAATTATGAATCTATGTACGGCGTGACAAATACTAACCTAATGTAATTATAAAATTATGTTCGGTGGCAAGAAGTACTGCCGAATAAGGAATCACATCGAATCACTGAGAAAGAAAAAATATGCTAGTAACCATCAACTCAGTATTGTCACATATCTGTACCCTCTAGGATGAATTTTGATTGGAAAAGAGAACTCTTTGACAGGACTAACTACAGTGGGGGGGGGGAGTTGGAGGGAAGGGCAGATACTTCATCTCGAGATAATCAAAATGGTAAACTATGCAATCAGGTCTTTGACAGAGAATTAACATAATACTGATTGTTAACGGTATTTTAGACCAAACGAACAAACCTAGTTCAGAACAAGGAAGTGTCGCATTTAGAATCAAAAGAACAATAGCGACCTTTGAATTATAACAGTCATAAATTGAAGGAAAGAAAAGAAATTGAGAAAAAAAATATATTCTTTGGGTAGTTTGAACATTCCGTCCATACTGTCTGCTTCATTTTGACTTCGTCTTGGCCATAATTTTCAAACTATTATTTATTTTCTCTTGAGTACGTTATATTTGGTGCATAAATAATTTATTATTAATAAATGATATAGGCCTTTCTCATATCAAAATTTTCACTTGTATTTGCACACTTTGAATTCACTTATAGATATCACTGTGCAGTAAATAACACCGGGTGATCTTTTTGCTTTGTTCAAATAAGCACTTAACCGCGAGGCATTTGACCTTGACCTTATTTATTCATCTCGTTTCAAATTAAGCATTTTTCCCCTTCTAGACATTTCACCTTGACCTTATGACAGTTTTAAGTTCATTCGGGCCTGCCTTTTAGCTGAGTCCACAGGTCAAGAAGGCACGTTGATATAGGAGTCTACCATTTTCCCGGGCAGGGATGATTCATGTTTAAATCTTTGCAAGAGGTAGGCGTCTACCTGCAAAATGTTCCAAACCTAACAGGCGTAGGTCGGCGTCGATGTGTTATTGTTCATTATGTGTGCGATACAGGAGTGTGTCATATTTTAATACTCTGTAAATGGCAAGTGCTCAAATGTAAACGATACAGGAGTGTTTCATATTTTAATACTCTGTAAATGGCAAGTGCCCAAATGTAAGCGATACAAGTGTTTCATATTTAATATTCTAACTAATGGCAAGTGCCAAAATGTAAATGATACAGGGGTGTTCTAGTTTGGGTCCCTAGATTATATTATAATCAACGCAGTCTTGTTAACACTTCAACCAGGAACCTGCATTCTGAAAATCGTGAGCTCCACGTCTGCACACACACCCTCCCCTTAACATATATTAGCTACAAGGGTTGGCCTGATAACACAAGGTTTATCTAAATAGGTCATGGCCTATATATATGTATACTCTTTTCTTAATTCGCGCTGAAACGCACGCATTCAAGATCAGTCTTAGGACGCGTGTACTATCATCACAGCTAGTTGAAGTTCACTTGAATAGAGATGTACATGTACTATTATTATAATGCAATTTCACTTGAATAGGTATACATGTACTATCCTGAGATTTATTTTATAGAAATATAAATTGTATTACTATAGTAGAGTTTCGTTTGAAATATAGGTGTATGTTATAGTGGGATTTAATTTGAATATGAATATATGTACTATTATTTTGTCATAGTAAGATTTCATTTAAATAAATATTTATATGTACATAACCTTGACTGCACTTTGGGAAGAAATATTCATTTGTTTCCCGTTATATAAAGTATTCTTCTCTTACATTTTGATTTAAACGTATTAGTTCAAAATAATAAATTCCAGAAAGAAACGTGCTAGGTATTCCTGCAGGAATATCTCTGTCTCCCTATATTTGGCCATTTTCTCTCCTCTATTCTTTCCGTCTCTTGCCGACTTCTCATTCTCTCTCACTCTCTTATTGCCCTGTCACACTCTCTACCACCCTCTCCCTCATTGCCCTGTCAGTTTTTCTCTACTTCTTTCTCCCTTATTGTCCTGTCACTGTCTCTTCCCCTCACTCTCTTATTATTCCATCACTCTCTCTACCGATCTATCCTCTTGTTGTCACCCTGTTACTCTCTCTTCACCTCACTCTCTTATTACTCCATCACTCTCTCTACCGATCTATCCTCATGTTACTCTCTCTTCACCCGAGCTCACTCTCTTGTCAGCCTTTCTGTAGATTTTGGTATTTAGATCGACTTCCCAATCATTACTTTAGGTGGCTAGTCATAGGACTTCCGAAAGCCCAGAAGTGGTGGGGCATCACTGGGGACACAGAGGGAATGTAAAAATGAAACAGACCTCCTAGGCGCAATGGGTTAGTGATGATGATGATGATGATGATGATGATGATGATGATGATGTGTGTGTGTGTGTGTGTGTGTGTGTGTGTGTGTGTGTGTGTAGGGAGAGGGGGGGGGCAGCTTTTTGTGGTAGAATGCCGAGCTGCTGTGTGACTTGTTCGGGGTTATCTTCTTTTATTCTGCACGTAGCACCCCTTCTACAAATTCACCAAACGAGGCACACAGGTTCTTTTAAATAACGATCTTTTAATTTTTATAAAATGACGTCACTTAAGTGACATGACCAGGGCAGCAAGACATGTAAATGAGAAACAGCATATCTGAAGTACACAGATATAAATGACGTGACCAGGGCAGCAAGACATGTAAATGAGAAACAGCATATCTGAAGTACACAGATATAAATGCTCATCTGTCGTTGGCACGATACACATTACATTGAATACATACATTTTATAATACACACAAGTCTACCATTTACACTGGTCTAATAAAAATATCATACATTCCTCTAACTTTAAGTTAATAAAAGACCTGTGTGTAAATGTATATATATATCCATAATCACACGTGCTAAACAAGAGTTACTTTACGCTAAATGTATTACAATTATTTAAATTTCTTCCGGTATCACTTCCTGTCCTTGTTTTTCTTTCTTTCTTTTTTATATTATTTACTGTCTTAATAATACTATTTGTGACAGAGTAAATGTGTCCCTCCCTATTGCAAAATTAAATTATTATATAAATTGTTAAATTGTCAGAGTAACCCGACCTTATGCACTCCTTATGATGGTAGTTATGAAAGTGTCTGAGTTGAAGTAAACGCTCGCTCGAGGCAAGAATATTCTAGATTTGCCGATGAGTATTCTAGATTTGCTACTAGTGAGTAGTTTTATTTGTCCAATGATTTTAATTTACCAGAGCGAGACCAGCCAATGGACTGAGATAAAAATGTTTACTTGCTGTAGAAAATTCTGCTGTCTAATCACTTTGAATCTGAAGTGGCAAGAAGAAAATTGCTTTTAAAAGGTGTCCATTAGCTTGATGGTGAGTTAAACTGACTGATTGAGGGAGAATGGATTTAAGTGTGCAAGTAGCCTTTCAAGTTGCCTATTTTCACATGTTTATTGAATCTACAGGTTCACTGATTATAGTCTGAACAACCAGGAAGATGCGGGGAATGCCTGTTGCAGTGTGTGTAAGCGTAATGAAGTACACTATACACTTTTGATGTATTGTTGCAAAGTATGCTAAGTACATCTGGAAAATTCTAGTATTGAAGTTACCAGAATTGCTGTAATCGTGTTCTGCTTGAAGGAACTGACATGGTGAAGAGGACACTCATGTTGGTTGTTACATATAGATTATTTATTTAATTGAAAATGTTAATATCAAGATATTACATTCAGCAATAAAAAGAGGCAAAATCATTAATATTGTAAGATATCAAAGATATCAACTAAATACGACAGCCTGGCTATCCAGTCCACAGTTTGAAAGAGTTCTGACCAATTTGATTTATGTTTTGAACAAACATAGAGTGCTCATTTTGGAACTCAAATGCACTCATCTGGAGTTTGTCTGGTAACAAATAATGCTCATTAGCATGCAACAGGATTGTTTAAGGTTAGTCTCCATAGAAACACATAATGCAGCCAATTGTTTTGAATTCAAACTATTCACTTTTACAACATCGCTTTTTCTTTGTAGCAAGATTTTCTCGGTGAATGAAACAGCACATTGACTTATATTCGAGTGCTAGAATCTCAGAATGTTAACATATCCTTAACGCAATGCCATCAGAACACACGACTACATAAAACTTAATATCGATATCCAATCTACAGTCGTTCTTGGTCTTGAAGACATCGACACTAGTTGAACGTTTTGGCAGTGAAGCAGAAAAACAAATATTCTTCCTTCATCTCGCCATCATGTTCAAAACGCATATACACCTTTGGAGTATCCAGGTGAGCAACTTCTGCACATCCACCAAGTTCCAAAGAAAACGTAGGAGGCTAGTTTAATCTAGTCTTTGAGCTGGTCTTCCATATTGTAAGCCAGATCGTGAATTGGTCGAGCTATAATGTCATTTGAGATTGGTACCCGGGTCAGTTTCTTTGCTGTCGGCTTGTTCAACATTTTGAAACAGACATCATTCCTCCTACATCTTATGTACCCTTTTTAACTTAGCAATTCGAAAGTTTAAGTTCACAAAGCATGAGTATAAAAAATTGTTTTGACAGCCTTTTAAATTAGCATTCTTTCTTTCCAAGAGCTTTCGGTTTTAAACTCAAGTCTTTATGTTTATTAATGAAATAACCTGCGTTTAGAAGGCTTCATCATATTGTTAGATAAGAATCCATCTTAAATAACGCATTGAGGCATTGGTACTGCAAAATTAAATTAAATTAATGACTATTATTATTTTCTGTTATACTTATTTAATTAATTCATTAATACTGGCTTTCTAAGATGTGAGAGCAGGTCCATAAATGTGGTTTTAATTTCTGTTCAAGCAAGCGATTTTAAAATGACAAATTCACTAGAAATTACTAATGTTAAAATCACTAGTGACATAATTTTCAAAACTCTGTATTAATATCACCAGATTTCAGAAGAGTTTAAAATTTAAATTTGTAACTCTAGACTAAGATTAAAAACTAAGAGTTAATGATACAACATTACATCACGGGAAGCTTGTTTGCATACATTTATCACAGTGGGCCAAGATTGTTTGCATACACTTATCACAGTGGGCCAAGCTTGTTTGCATACACTTATCACAGTGGGCCAAGCTTGTTTGCATACACTTATCACAGTGGGTCAAGCTTGTTTGCATACACTTATCACAGTGGGCCAAGCTTGTTTGCATACACTTATCACAGTGGGCCAAGCTTGTTTGCATACACTTATCACAGTGGGCCAAGCTTGTTTGCATACACTTATCACAGTGGGCCAAGCTTGTTTGCATACACTTATCACAGTGGGCCAAGCTTGTTTGCATACACTTATCACAGTGGGCCAAGCTTGTTTGCATACACTTATCACAGTGGGCCAAGCTTGTTTGCATACACTTATCACAGTGGGCCAAGCTTGTTTGCATACACTTATCACAGTGGGCAAAGCTTGTTTGCATACACTTATCACTGTGGCCAAGCTTGTTTGCATACACTTATCACAGTGGGCCAAGCTTGTGCTTGGAGCTGCTTGCCAATTGCTGCCAAAGTTTCAAGCTATTTGTGCTGACAAATTCAAACTATGGTGCTATAAGATATCAAATTTCTTTCTGTTTCCTGTAGGGTTTCTGTACACCAGTGTCTGATAGCTCGCAAACAGGCACCAGTCCACATACCACCTCTTTGAGAAACACTACAGATGGCCAGGGCTTATGGGTGTTGGAATATTTAGTGTATCTTGGACCTCACAGTTGGCTCTGACATTAATTAATACAGACAGATGTGGCATTTCAGCCCCTCTTCTCACGTTTTTTTGAAGTCACTCAAAAGATAAAATCTTTTAACTCATAATAATATTTTGAATATAATCATAATAATTTAAAATAGTAATAATACTTGTGACTTTACCACTTTAAATTTTTATAACCAATTTTCTGACTTGAAGTTCTGACACTTTAATTGAACTTAGCATTGAACTCCACAAATCACTGGTTATGCAATTCCCAGTCCAGCATGTTGCTCACTCCGGCCGCGGTGAGTTTGCAGAAAATATTAGTGTCGGAGTGAGTGGACCCATGTCCCTTGGTCAGCATCCACCATTCAGACCAGAGGCTGGACGTGTCTACCAAGTTAAGAAATTACTGTCAACGGCTGGTAGAACACATCAAATTACAAATTAGAGAAAACCAAACTTAGTTTGCTTTCGTCCCACATGGGCGTCTCCTAGAGAGAATCAATTTTCCTATAGTAAAACTTTCTAAACTGAATATTTATGAGTCTATGTAATTGTGGGATAATTTTCCATGGATTTTTAAATTCAGGATCTATTGCCAGCAGCAGTTTGGTACTTTTGCAGCCTGACCAGTTCGAAAACAAAAAATGTACACACAACCATTGCCTCTTCACGGTGTGACCCGACTGAAGGAAAGGTTGTCCATCTCATCTGCTCTATCTATATTCAATGGTCCCTATCTAGAAGATATCAAGCCAAGGACTACACTCCAACTCTGATTTCAAGTCGATAGGACAAGTGCCTTTGATAATCTGAATGGAAAGTTAAGTCTAAAACATAAACTCTTGAAGGACATTGCAATACAAGGCATTGCTTTATGTTAGCATTGCTATATCTGTACACAAAACTCCTAACTTTTAAAAGACTCATTTTGTTTTGATTCCTGGACATTACTCCCCACCGATTTTATTTTTTTATTTTCCTTATTTAATTCTTTAAAATTTATAACCTTGACTCTCTGAATTTCATCACATTATGTCATACGTGTATTAGTTATAAGGACCACACTCACCGTGAGGGTCTAGACCGCTAGAGCTTAAAGCTAGTTATTAATTATTATGTGTTTACCCTAAAGCTAGTCTGTTCATGATCTGTCATCTTTGTTGTGCATTTGTTTATTATTTGGTAACACGTGTGTCTGAGAAACATGGTTAGTTTCCAGAAGTGGAAAGGAAAGTAATTAATTAACACTTTATTTTTCTCTCCTCTTGCACTCACACGTAACAATCCGCCACAACAGACACCAGCCTGGAATTCCCATTCCACTTGACTAACGACGCACTGACTGACCACGGGTCATAAAGACATTCACGCCCAAAACTACCTTGCCTCAATGCCTCAAAACCCTAAGATCACACTCTCAGTACGAGCAGGAAGCCAGCTTAATTTGAGTGCATACCAAATGCTTATAACCAACTTACATGCAAAATAATACTACACATGAATGTAAGGTTTGAGAAAATACATAAATATTACAAAATGTTATATTCTCTGTAAATCGTTACAAATGTTAACAATGTTAACTTGATAATTTCTGTTAGAAAATGGTACAGCAGTGGAATAATTTTGTCACAATGTGATTCGTCCAAAGAAGAGTTTAAATAAGTTTACTCTATAGTGTTACGACAATTGATTTCATTACGGCAGGCCGGTTGCAGCTCTAAATCGTTGAGAATCATAGTGACACAAGCTATATCCATTATTGCTCTCTGTGTTTGGGAAGGAGGGGAGAAGGGAAAAGCTGGCGAGTGTGATACATTCAAGACACAAAGTTAGCACCACCCACTTTTGGCCTGGTTTTATTACATGTATATTAACTACCACAAAACTGTTCTGCCTACTGAGCGTTATTGATAGTAGTGTAAGATTCATAGCTGTGACGTGTATAGTCGTCCGACATCGGATCAATCCCGGTGATTGTTTGAAGATTTCTTTTAAAGGTATGTAATGTGTATCCTATGGATTAAACTACTTATTTATCAAAATTTAGTAAAATGTTGTTCGTACAAGTTCATTATGGGTATGATGTTGTTTAAACCACTTATTTATTGGTTTCTCAAAGTATTTGTCTTAAAGCATTGCTTAAACTATTCATCAACATTGGTTGCTAAAAGTATTGTTCATTTAGTTGAAAATATTCTAAGGAAAATTTTGAAATGTAAAGAAAAACGACTGCAAGGGTGTGCGTACGTGTGTGTGTGGTCAGTGGATATGTAGGCACGTGTACGTGTGTGTGTGTGGTCAGTGGATATGTAGCCACGTGTACGTGTGTGTATGGTCAGTGGATATGTAGGCATGTGTACGTGTGTGTGTGGTCAGTGGATATGTAGGTGTGTGTACGTGTGTGTGTGGTCAGTGGATATGTAGGCATGTGTACGTTTGTGTGTGGTCAGTGGATATATAGGCATGTGTACGTGTGTGTGTAGTCTGTGGATATGTAGGCATGTGTACGTGTGTGTGGTCAGTGGATATGTAGGCATGTGTACGTGTGTGGGGTAGGTATACATGCATACGTGTGTGGTCAGTGGATATGTAGACACGCATACGTGTGTGTGGTCAGTGGATATGTATGCATGTGTGTCTGTGGTCACTAGATATGTATGCATGTGTGTGTGTGGTCACTAGATATGTATGCATATGTATGTGTCTATGTAGGGTCACTGTTTATGCATTATATGTGTGTACGTGTGAGTGTGGTAAGTGTATTTGTATGTATGTGTGGTCAGTGGATATGTAGACACGCATACATGTGTGTGGTCAGTGTACATATTCATATTGTTGGCACTTTCCATAAATATAATTGATATCTATGACAGGGCTATTCATAAGTAAATAAAACAATGTACTCGTACATTAACTCTGCATGCACATTTCAAAGGAAGCAAATAAAGCAAGCAAGTCATGTAAAGTATAATCAAAACATTTCAAATCAAAATATTAAATGATCTTTGACTGGGAGTGCACGAAATGCGTGTTTCTACTCTTGGCTCCTCTAGGTCATTAACATAAAGATTTTTTGCACAAATTTATCTCCCCCTCTTTAGACAGTGTCTTACAGTAACAGGCTCCGCTATGAATTTCACCTCCTCACAATAACGTTTAATCCCGGACGACTGTTCCCACCATGTTGGCACCTCCCATAAATAATGAATATATATGACAGGACAATAATTTGAGGTCGTCATTATTGTTACATTTCATAGCGATGTTAAAGTTCCACTTTACTCTCTCTGTGTTACATTTCATGGCGATTTTATAGTTTCACTTAACTCCCGTGTGCTTTACATTTCTTAGCGATGTTAAAGTTCTACATTTCATAGTGATGTTCTGCTTTACTCTCTATATGCTACATTTCAAAGCTATGTTATAATTCTACTTTTCTCTCTCTGTGTGTGTTACATTTCCTAGCGATGTCATAGTTCTACTTAACGCCCTATTCTTACATTTAATAGCGATGCTATAGTTCTACTTAACGCCCTATTCTTACATTTAATAGCGATGTTATAGTTCTACTTAACGCCCTATTGTTACATTTAATAGCGATGTTATAGTTCTACTTAACGCCCTATTGTTACATTTAATAGCGATGTTATAGTTCTACTTAACGCCCTATTGTTACATTTAATAGCGATGTTATAGTTCTACTTAACGCCCTATTGTTACATTTAATAGCGATGTTATAGTTCTACTTAACGCCCTATTGTTACATTTAATAGCGATGTTATAGTTCTACTTAACGCCCTATTGTTACATTTAATAGCGATGTTATAGTTCTACTTAACGCCCTATTGTTACATTTAATAGCGATGTTATAGTTCTACTTAACGCCCTATTGTTACATTTAATAGCGATGTTATAGTTCTACTTAACGCCCTATTGTTACATTTAATAGCGATGTTATAGTTCTACTTAACGCCCTATTGTTACATTTAATAGCGATGTTATAGTTCTACCTAACCCCACCGCGTGTTACATTTCATAGCAATGCTATAGTTTCACTTATCCCCATGTTAAAGACGTCAAAACTTAAACTTTCAGAGAGTTTTTGCCATTGAAAATCAATATTTTTGAAAAAAAAGAGTTCTCGTTTATTTGCGATACTGACTTTTCACCATAGCAACACAACTTGTGACTTCACGAGTGGAAACTTCAATCCGCATGGGGTAAACGCGTAGTTTGGAAAATAAAACAGGGTTAAACATTGAAGTGCATACGACTACATAAACAGCGAACAAACTAAAAATATCGATTTTTTTACATTTTGCAAAGATAACAAATTACGAAAAAGTGGATTACCAAAATTAAACGAGAAAACTTTCATCCGAAAAGCACATACGGTTGTGTGCATTGTGCATTTCCAAGACGTTTACTATGAATTGCAAAGCAGACAGTCTTTTCGAAGGCTTAATTATACATTAACACATGCCTACAAATATTGTAATGAATTATTAAAACAGATACTTCTTGCAGTTATTATCGTTATTTATCGTTAAACATGACACTTCATATTATTTTATCGTTTCACTGAACTTCCTGTGTAACATTTCGTAGCAAAGTACGTGCATGACTTAAGTGTGCTACACACAGACAAGTAATATTGCTGATCAAACTTTCAAAGGTAAATCTACAAACCATTAATAGCCTATGGCATTTCATTAAGTATGAAATCTAAGACTGTTTTCAAAATCTAAATTACACCAAATTAGAACATAGATAACTCAGGATTCATCCCTATGAAAATTTCATTTTAAGTTTCACAGTGTGATGGCAAGCCACTTAGTTAATGAAAATTATTATTATTAATTAACCTTTCATAACTAATTACAAGTGATGAGAATCTTAATTTATTTATTAATGATCCTCAAACAGACACCACTCATCTCTCACTTGGTGGATATACAGGAACTGTAAATATTTCCTCTCTTCCACAAAATTAAAGATAATATTTACTGACACAAATGCTCCATAGGTGGAAAACGTCTTACTACATGAAGAAGACAAATCCATCTTTAATCTATATTTAGCGACCCCCTTCCACCCACTTTCTTCTCAAACATAAGATTAACAATATGCATAAGAAGGTCAATAATTTTATTAAATCTACAATCAAATATACATATGACAAATACAATGAATTATATCACTTGACATTGATATTTCCATGAACCCACGTTCAGATAATTTTATAATTACATATTCTACCATAAACACAATTCAACAATAGAGTTAATACAAATCACAGGATAGTCATATCAGAGGACAGAAATGGAGTTATTTGTGATAAATAATAATAGTACTTGCATAACATAATTCAGTATGGTCTTAACAGTCTTTCATGCACTTTGCCACAATTTATAGTTCACATCAATTTTGTCAGTTCCATGTGTGTCACTCGCACATGAAAAAAACGCTGTTCCACTACTTAGAGTTAACCTGGGTGCTTATTTCCATGAGTCAAACCATTCAAACAGAACAATAAAAGTAGTGATGTCGAATAATTTCTCTACACTAGAAATTATTTGGGCAGTCAACAAATCTTGTCACAGACAGAGGTAAAGTGCAGTGTGTCTCACACTCACATGCCATTCCTGCCTTTACCAGTCAGTCATAGTGGTTTTCAAACAATAAACCAGGAGGTTCATATAGCACGTGAAAACAGGTAACTGGAAAAGTTACTTGCTCACTGCAAAATATAATTAAAGAGCAAACCTACATTTTTAGTTTATCACTCTATAACTCCATTCTATCTTTCATTCAAGCCTCAACTTACAATTTCCTGCAACAATATTCATTAGCCCGATACACACGTATGGCATAATAAATAGAGCATATCAAAATGATGTCAGGTGTCAACACACTAAATGCGAGCAGCTTAGTTCAAACAATTGTAGAAATAAAAGTCAACTCACATAGTACATCTCAACTCAAGTATAACATAACAATAGCAAAATTAGATGAAATATTTCCAAGTCCATTCTCTCTCTCAATTAGTCATTTTAACTAACCATAAGCTAAAGGCCACCTTTCAAAACCAGACTCTTTTGCCACTTGAAATTCAAGTGATTAGACAGAATTAGATTTTTCTACAGCAAGTAAACTTTTTAATCTCAGCCCATTGGCTGGTCAGGTTCTAATAAATCATAATTTATTGGGCAACAACGAATTTGCTTTCTAAGATTTTTTGACGGATTTATGACAGTTTTATGGTGCTGGATCCAAATTAACATCGGCTTTGTTCAATAAGGTCAACTTTTTGATCTATTTTTGATCAACGTTTTGATCTATTGTGACATTATTTTTATTTGGTGTTTTTTTTTAAAATAAGGGAGCTTTCTATTTATATGATGTAAAATTCTTTCTTATTTCTTTAAATAAACGAATTATAATTTGTTTTACATATTTATGAAGAGGATACATAAGCTATGTTTTGAATAATTGATATAAATGATATTTTTCTTCTTTAGGTAATGAAATGGAATCGGTCAGAAGACATTGCAAAAATAAAACCAATGTATTTTGCTACATCTGCGACAAATACACCATTATTCCTAACAGGAATACAGCAGAGGATTTTATATAGCGTGCTTACCATGTTTATTTTGGTATAAAACCTGGTGATAAGGATAAAGTTTAGGCGCCACACATGGTATGCAAGACATGCACTGAGAATCTGCGTTGTTGGACCAAGGGTAAGAAGAGTTGTCTGAAGTTTGGAATGCCTATGGTTTGGAGGGAACTGACAAACCATGTCACTGGCTGCTACTTCTGCGCTATTGACGTCAATGGTATTAACAGAAAAAACCGGATCATCCTTAAGTATCCTGATCTTGAATCAACACGTCGTCCAGTAGCTCATTGTGATGAAATTCCAGTACCTGTCCCTGGAGAACTTACCGACATTAGTGAAGAAGATTTCTCTAGTGTTGAAGAATATGGAGAAGAATTAGTGGTTCTTGATGATGATGTTCCAAATCCTTTGTCGCAAAAGGAGCTAAATGATCTAGTTCGTGATCTCAGCTTGTCAAAGTCATCTGCTGAACTGTTGGCATCCAGATTGAGGGGAACAGTCCCTTCTGACAGTGTTAGCATCACCTTCTACTGCAACAGACATCAAGAGTATCTCAGTTTTACAGAGAAGGACCTGGTGTACTGTACAGATATTGCGCAGCTTCTGCACAAGCTTGGAGTGCCACAGTATAAACCTGAAGATTGGAGATTGTTCATTGACAGCAGCAAGCGATCACTGAAATTTGTTCTGCTACACAATGGTAACCAGTTTGCCTCTGTACCTCTAGCTCACTGCTGGAGAAAATTTGTTATGATCAGTATGGATGGTTACTTTGTGGTGACCTGAAGATGGTAAACGTTTTGTTCGGACAACAGTCTGGATTCACCAAGTACCCATGCTTTCTGTGCATGTGGAATAGTAGGGATAAAGCACATCATTACATGAAGCAGGACTGGCCTGTACGGGAGGAACTGGTACCTTGCAAAACAAAGAACCTCATAAACAACCATCTGATGGACAGAGACAAGACACTTTTTCCACCGCTACACATTAAGCTTGGCTTAATCAAACAGTTCACCAAAGCTCTGGACAAGGATTGTGCTTGTTTCGCTTACTTGTGCCATGCTTTTCCAGGGTTGACCATTGAGAAGTTGAAAGCTGGCATTTTTGATGGTCTACAATTCCGTAAGCTAATCAGAGATCCAGAGTTTGAAAACTCAATGAATGAAGTGGAACTGGAAGCGTGGAAGGCTTTTGCCTTGGTCGTGAAAAGCTATCTTGGCAACAATATGGCCAGGAACTACGCAGAGCGTGTTGTCAATATGCTGACTGCTTTCAGAAACCTTGGATGCAACATGAACATCAAAATGCATTACTTATTCTCACATATGGATCGGTTTCCTGAAAATCTGGGATCAATGAGCGACGAGCAAGGGGAGAGATTTCATCAGGATATGAAAGAGATGGAAACCAGGTTCAGAGATGCTGGGATGCAGTCATGATGGCTTATTACTGTTGGACTCTAAAGAGAGACATCCTTACTGCTGAGCATTCTAGAAGTTCGAAGAGACGGAAGTTCATGCCCTGAATTTTGAACAATGATGACCAAATATTGAATTTATATGTACTTACCGTTATCAATGTCTACTATTCAATGCACACTAAACAACGTTTGTAACATTTAATAAATTAATAAATGATTTGTTAGAAAATCTTTTTTTTTAAATTTAAATTATTTTTTTTAATAAAAACCTATTTTGGAAGAGAAATATTAACAAAACTTGCCTAATAATGTTACAAAAATGTAATCGATTTAGCTATAAGATAAGATTTTTAAAAATCGAATTAGATCAAAAACCTGACATGATTAAAAAAAACGGATGTCATTTTCAAATTTAGCAGTGCAAAGCAAAATTGTTCTAAATCAGTTGAAAAATCTTAGACACTAAAAAATTTTTTGTGACGCAGGCCACCTTTCAAAAACACTCTTTTGCCACTTCAAATTCAAGTTATTAGACAGCAGAATCTTCTACAGCAAATAAACGTTTTACAGCCAATTGGCTGGTCTGGATCTCATAAATCATAATCATTAGACAATAAAAACTACTCACTAATTTGTCTTACATCAGCTAATCTAGAATATTCTTGCCTCGTGCGTTTACTTCAAACTCAGACACTTTCAAACAATACCATCATAAGGAGTGCCCAAGGTCAGGTTACTCTGACAATTTAACAATTTATACAACAATTAAATTTAAAAATAGAGAGAGGCAAATTTATTCTGTCACACCCAGTTACATGAGTATTTTTTAATAATATGGTTTTTGACATACTTGTTTATTACAATGACATTTTTTGTTTTTAGACACCTCACTATGGAACCCGAAAAGAATCTAAACTCCAATGAGCCAACAGCAAGAAAGGATGAAGAGTCAACTGTCAGAAAGCGAACTCCAATATCTGAAATCAAGTTACATGTCTATGAAAATGAGGCGCATGGATACGTTTATGAACCTTTTGAAGTTCACATCGAGAAAATGAAAAAATTTCAAATAAGGGATGATGACATACTTCTTTACACAACAGCAAGAGCGGGTAAGAAGTGTTTCACAATTATTAAATTGTTATTCAATTTGTTTTAACCAAAACTAATGGGAATGCTTGTTGTATTCCATGTTAATCGTCATAGTAAGGCGTTTGTGCGGGAGTGGGTTGCTTTAAGAAAAAAATAAATAGAAATAATTGACATAAGGACTTTTGTACACAACGATTTTGTTTCTGCTTCTTTCTCTCATGACCTATATCATGACCTGTCTTCTCGTGACCTATTTTCTCGTGATTTCTCTTCTCATGACATGTCTTCTTGTGACCTATTTTCTCGTGATTTCTCTTCTCATGACATGCCTTCTCGTGATTTCTCATGACATGTCTTCTTGTGACCTATCTTCTCATAAACTGTCTTCTCGTGACCTGTTTTCTCATGACCTATGCTTGTTATGATTATTAGTATTATATTCCATCAATTTAATAATGCGTAAGTAGATACACGTAGATGAAAATCTTGTATATCATTAAAATCCCAATAGGATTCCCCTGCTCCTCTTCCACTTGGTAGCCCAAATGATGTTTTCAGAACCCCGAACCCCTCATGTACATATATTGATAGACGTTCTACTGACATAATTATTCTTTCTCGTGGGTGGAACGTTTTGCTGAAGGTATAACCAACTGTGTTCCATCAGAATCTCTGCTCATGATGTCTTTTTGTAATCTCTCTTCTTTGACATATCTTTTTGCGGTCTGTCTTTTCATGACATATCTTCTTGTGACATATCTTCTCATGACTTATCTTCTTGTGACCTATCTTCCTGTGACATATCTTCTAGTAACCTATCTTCTTTTAACCTGTCTTCTTTTAACCTGTCTTCTTGTGTTCTATCTTCTTGTGACCTATATTTTCATGAACTGATATGTTTATTTGTTGTGAATTATTTCTTGTATATACTCACTCTATTTCCCATGTAAACTCTAATTCTAATTCTTGTCATGAATTTGTTTCTTCTGATGAAGTCTAATTCTCAAGGAGAACTCTATTTCTCATGGAGAATTGTTTTCTTGTGAACTAGAGTTCATCTAATGGCCTAAGCCCTTTCTTCTAGTCTAACCATCCAAGTCTCTTTTTGTCTTCTTTTTCATTAATTGAGAAGATAGCAGTTTCCTGCCTGGGCTGTTGTCACTGTCTGATGCAAGGTGTACCACTGGCAGGATATTTCTGATGATGGTGGTTGATAAAGTTAAAAGGATAGTGATGATGATGATGATGAAAATCGGCTGGTTGGTCCATGCTAGTGTTCATACCGGTGCATATTCGTTTGGTGTTCTCGTTTTTCAGCAGTATCCAGAGACTGTTGATCACTGCATATGAGGGGAGAGGGGGGGGGGGTATTATAGATTAGTACTACACCAGATCTTTACATAGTGGGTGCACACGCCCAGGATGTTCAGTTCCCTGTCCTTTTCACTTGTATGGATTGTTCCTCTCCTGCCTCTGGTTATTTTGTGTGTTCTGCATTGTCCCCAGGCTGGTGTTTGAGGGGTACATATAGACTTAGAGTCTCCAATATGAAAAACAACGTCTGCAACATAGTGATTGTAGTATCCCTGTTGATGTTGGTAGTAGTAGTAGTTGTTGTTTCACTGTTACTGTGTGTAGTTTGTGTTCTTGAATGAGGAAGGGGTGGTGGTTTCAGTTGCTGCCTCTTGTGTGGTTGATGATGTTGCTGGGGCAGTTGTTGTTGCTATTGTTGATGCTGTTGTTGTTTCCGAATTTGTGGTTTACTTTTACCCCTGATTGCTTGCTGCAGGTTGAAATTTTTGAGATACCTTTGTCTCAAACAAAGGGAAGGGTGGAGACTGGTGATTGTGATGATCAGGGTTAATACATTAAACTTCAAACCTCTTAAACTATTTAACTCCACATTTAAAGTCTTTTTCAATGCATATGAGAAATCCGGTCAGGCCTCAAAGATATTAATTATAATTATATAATAATTTAATATATAATATATAATTATATGTTACGTTTCCAGTATTTCTTTATAGACCCTGCCTAGGATAATTAAGGACTTTAAAAATAATAGATTAAATTAATTCCTTCTCTCTATCCTATACAGACTGGTTGCTCAACTTATCATTTGACTAACTTAAAAATGTGTCTTGTAGTGCAGACAGCAGATTTACAAACTGATAAATTGCGTACGTTAGCTGGTTTGGAGTTGTTAAATTCCTCTAAATTAATATGCATTCGTTACGTCATTCAGCTCAATCCGCCCCCATCCAATCCATGAAAAATCATTAGGTCTATTATGCATAAAAATGAACTACGAAGAGGTTTAACAATTAAAATAAGATTTAATACAGTTTAACAATTTAACAATAATCAAATACGAGCGCGAAGTCTATTTTCTTAATTCGGCACGTGTGTGCTTAATTGTTCTTTGAGAAAGAGTGCCCAATTGTTTCTTATGAATTTTAGTCATCCGAGTGGTACTCAGCTTTGTATCTCTGTGTCGCCTGGTCTTTTTGTTCCAGTCCAAACCGGGTCTATCTCACTGTAGTTGCATCAGCGGAAATGCACGTGGCATACAATGGAAAACTGTCCTTTTAGTTTCGCCCGCTAGTGAACTTGAGAGTAGACAAGCATACGCCTACACGTTGGCGTTGCTTTACAATGGTGGTGGACTTTGGAAGAGTTGAACTCGCTCAACAGAGTTCAAAACCAGCTTGTACAGGAACCATGAAGAAGTCAAAGATGTCTAAGACGAAGACAAAGACCGACCTATGGAAGCAAAAATGTGTTCCATAATCGTCTGCTAGCACATTTCGCTACTTAAGCACGATTAGCTCAAATGCTCGAATTAGAAATCCGACTAACGTGTCGTTTACAATTTTAGATTAGAAAATATAATCTTCTCACGCATGTTACATTTAACAGTGCATGACGTATGAATCATAAAATATCTACAACGTTAAATTAGTGTTCATACAAAAGGGCAATTCAAGCAAAGCGCTTCACAATTTACAATTAAAATTACACGCAATAATTCGAATTACATGTGAAATTCATATCGAGCGCAGGCACTCCTGGCTCTAGTGAATTTAAAGACAATATAAATTAAAGTTACAAATAAAAAGAGTTACAATGATTTATATTCTATAACTTATAGGTTTTCAGTCATTTCAACGAACCGTGCTCAAGTTATATAGCAATACATAGCAATACATAGCACAATTACATGCATAGTTTAAATATACAAAATACAATCAAATAAAGGTGATACCTTAGTGAGAAGTTGAAGCGTTATCTCATCTATCGCGCCGGTCTGTCCGTTCCTATACGACTCACGAGTAGCTGACGTACCGTGTCGTAGCTTCTGGGATCTCGGAGTGCAAGACGGGTGTGTTTTAACCATATTTATAAGAAAGCATAGAGCATATCACGTGACGGATCGCGTGGCATGTAATTGGTTCTAGAACCTAGACAATGGGCCTAAAGTTACATAACGTCCTGACCTTTTTGTTGGAAGTTTCTTGATACTGAATATCACGAGAGAACTTAAACAAGGGGTTTTCAAATCTCGATATTTGAAAAACAAACAAGTGGGTCAAACAGTCAAGACATTTTAATCAGACTGTGACATTATAATTATTATTAAATTGCGTTTCCATTCATTGTCTCTGAGCATTATGGTTCAAAACCCATATACCAACTAGCTACAGTATTAGTTATATAAGTATTGTATTTGCACTTCTCATAGCTTAGAGGGATACTCATCCAAAGATATGTTGGTTGTCTGACCTTCAAAAAATCAAAATGGCCTTCACTATTGTCGTCAATGGGCACTCAGCGTGCAGCCTGCAACCTGAAGAAAATTTCTGTTTTCTTTTCTAGAGATGCTGCTGTGTCGCTTTTCTGTAGGAAACTTGACATGTGTGAGACATGGTTAGGGCAGTATTTCAGACTAGGAGAAAAAAACAGATTTGAAAAGAAAAATTTGGAGAAATGAAGAGATAAAGAAATAAAGTTTTTTGAAACACTGGCAAAGGAATAAGAAACGGGTGTACAAAATTCTATAGGGATAATTAATTAGACTTCATCACACACCCTCTCTCTCAGACATATTCACGCACTTATGTACCTGTGAGCTAACTCGAACCACATATGGTTTCAGATACTGGGTACCACATATAACAATACAACCACAGAAATTTCCTATGTATGATTCCTTAAAGCACAATTAGGAATCTTCTACATATGAGGATACAATGAAAATTTCTAAGTACAGAAAATACAATTAATGAAATTTTCCGATTTGGAAAATTCTAACAACGAAATTTGTAGACAAAAATTCAATAACAGAATTTTCTGGATAAAACAATTTTATAAGTGAAAAAGACACAATTAAACAATTTTCTAGGTAGAAAAATTTAAGTAAAGAATTTCTAATTACAAAACATTCAACTGCTTCATACATACACCTGATTTTGCATTGCTGACAGCCACAGTTGCCTTCAGAAGAAAACGGGACTGTCACAAGACAATTAATGAGTTGTGGTTTGGCCCTGGATAAATGCGTACCTGTACTTATTTATTTTATTGTTCTGGGTGGAGCACACTTGTTTAAGAGTGACTGGTACGTACAGTGGCCTCGGTCATATCCTATTGTGTTCAGGTCCAAAACACATTTCCCCACTCCAAAGGTAAAGTGTTCTACTAGACAACTACTTCAAGTTTCTTGCCTTAAGAGTTGTCAATACAAGGCCAAAAATAGTATGCCATCTATCATTCATAAAAGTTCCTGAGTATACACAGGTATAGAGTTGGTCAATACAAGGCCAAAAATAGTATGCCATCTATCATTCATAAAAGTTCCTGAGTATACACAGGTATAGAGTTGAGCACTAGATGTCTGTAGGCAAGGTGTAACTACTCATGCATGACTTAAGTGCCCGTACAATTCACGTCCACCACCACTCCAGGTAGAGTTGATTGCATAACCGAGTAAATACGACCAGGCATGACTTTCGAAACGCTTGTCCAAATGACTAATGTTGTTCACACTAATGTTGTTCGCACTGCTGTCTCAACATAATACGGGCAAAAATGAAATATCTTACATGCATTTGGACAGCACATTGAATTAATTTGAAAAATTAATTAATACAAAAATCATTATTTGTGCAATTTGCAGTTTTAAGATTGTCACCTATACAGTACAGGAGCTGTCAAAAAACTGTCCCAAGCTTTGCAAATCTCCATTGTTGTTCGTTCCTTCCTCAGGTGGGCATATTGTTGGTGTCTAAGAGTTATTTTTCCATTAGTGGTAAATGTGTCTCAGAGTTATTGTTTCCTTAGATTAGTGGTAAATGTGTCTCAGAGTTATTGTTTCCTTAGATTAGTGGTAAATGTGTCTCAGAGTTATTGTTTCCTTAGATTAGTGGTAAATGTGTCTCAGAGTTATTGTTTCCTTAGTGGTGAATGCGTCGGAGTTGGTGTATTCAGTTTGATTACTTTTTTCGTTGGTGGTAGCCATGCTGGTTTGCGTCATGACGATTACACGCTTTCTTCTCTCAAAAGGCATATTTAGTTTCACATTTCTGCGTCGTTTGAAATTCCATGTTGTAGGTGGTGTGAAAAGGCTTATCTCTGTGCAGTTGTCTGAGAAAAGTTGGTTTCTGTTTTAGGTGGATTTTTTCTAATTATTTGTGTGTTGATTTCCTTCTCGCATTTGATGGTGGGGTTGTTTGGGTCCCGAGTTCTTTTTATCTCTCTCTTTCGCTCCTGTGTATTTTAGTCTGTATGTTGGAGGAGGAGGAAGAAAAGAATGGTCAGCGTGTGTGGCCTTGAGCAGGATTTCTAAGGTTGTAAAGCATCGCGCTCCTCAATGCTGGGTCCAAGGAAAAAGAATGTACTCCTTATAACTTCCTTTGATTCAGGAAACACTTTTCTTGATGGAAATTCTCGAAATTAATGTGGGACCATATTAGGTCAAAGAGGTTCAAAGCGCTTAAATTACAACAAGAAATCCTTGCAGCTGCGGGTGCAGGCTTGACATTTAACGCTGAATTATTAAATCACATGTACTACTCAGCAGAAAACACAAAACCACCACTACCACCACCATCGATCGACAGTGAAAACCAAACATCCATCATATAGAAAATACCACCATCAACAAAAGTAAACTCTTCACAGACTGAGAACGAAGAAAATTATACGAAACAGGCTTTTTCCCCAGACACCAACTACAGTAACTAATGAAAAGAAAAGCCAGACACCAACTATTCCAACAGAGGAGAAAGAAATACAGACAACCTCAGCGAAGAAAGAGGATAGATAATAAGAAACGACAAAAATAATAGCCAATACTCAGACCAAAGCCATCGAGATGAAGGAAACAAATTCAAACCGAAAATGTCTACACCTGGAAACCGGACAGACTGAAGTTGACACCGCTTTGGATGAGATTTCAAGGGTGCATGAGGCCCCACTCCTCTCATCCTTACCAGTGACGCCAATTAGAATATCATCCACGATAGCAACATCAACAGCAGAAGGCCAGCCAACAACAATGGCAGCAACAGAACAGGGCCCAAAAAGTAAAAGACGGCTGAGAATGTGGAAGATAAGTTGTGCAGCAAACCAAAGGCAACAAAATTTGCACAACAGCTGGACAATGAGTCTGTGATGGTGCCCTAGTTTGTTAATATTTTTATCCTTAATATCTATATTAATACAGGTGGGCGGGCCATGTGTTCATGTTAGTCGTAATTAGACGACACTTTCACCCGGCTGATCTGGCTGGCAGTTTCAGAAGTCAATTCTAAATACATACACCATAAATAACCGTTCTTTTGTCACGCAAGTTTTATAATGATGGGAACTTAAGAGATAGGTTTTGATCCGACTGTAATTACATCAGCCCCCACAGGTTCTCTGCCCTCAGACTAATTAATATATGCAAACTGTTGGTTATAAGAAATAAAATTATTTATTAAATAATTATCTCAGGACAGAAACAAATAAATGCATGGAGTTACAAAGTGAAACAATAGATCTAAAATAACTAATAAATGTTCAAATTAAAGTCATAGCTCACCATCAAATAATGACAGCCCTATAGCTACTCTATGTCCTCATAGAAAACGAGAGTTTTGAGAGAAATCAATGATAACTAGGACGTGATTGTGTCTGCTCGAAGTAAACAATGGCATCACTCATGGTGATGTTAGTCGTTCACAGTCGGGCGTTCTAGTCACTGCATGTAATTGTCCTTAGAGCACGCATACACACATCAGATTTATTTCTGCTGACAATTTTTCACAGGGTACAATCTTCTCTCAAGGTTTAATAACAGTATCAACACTGCTCCCTATTTTCGTCAATTTGGGGAGAAGCGCTGATTCACCTTCCTGGCGTAACATCAACATGAATTGAAAAAACTCCAATTTGGCAGGGCCTTTGTCTACAAGAATTTCTAAAATAAACCAGGATAGCAAGATTCCTAAGACCCCCCCCCCACCGCTCAGAGTCTCAGTTCTAGTATGCAAGAAATGAACTCATGTGGATTGGATTGGATTGGAGAGTGGATTGGATTGAAGAGTGGACTGGACAATGGAGTGTGCTACTTTGAAACACTACAATATGGCACAGAATAAATCTCTTGAATTAATTTCTAATTTCTCTCTCTTGTGCAAAAAGTGTATTATCTCCATACAAACGAGGCAACAGAATTGATGAACATCAAAATGCAGTCAAGATATATATATATATATATATATATATATATATATATATATATATATATATATATATATATGTATAAAATGACGAAATAGTTCTAGGTTTTTTCTTCTCATTATAACTATCAGCCAATTAGCTTATCAGTGGTCAGTTATTGTGGCGTTCCTTCAATGAATGAAATATCACTTGTAGTAATTTAGCAAAGATTTCACCCAGTATTTAAACTGAAATGGTGTTTTGACAAAGAACAACTCAACACTTAATGGCGGTTTGCTTCACTTCAAGTAGGTCAACGAATGACGTGCGTCAATCTGACAATACTTCTCCCGCCCTGTTTTAAATTTTATTGGGTTATCTTCCTTAGTGGATCGCCAAACTACTATAGTGAATAATGCTTTTATCATGGTAGGATATTGGGGCAATGGGGATGAGTTCATGGGACCGGATGTGTGTGTGTGTGTGTGTGGGGCCAAAATAGTTTTGGAGCTATTGGTCTACGTAAGAAAGTGGAATATTGGATATATGGATATCTCCGTAATAAAAGGGGAAATGGATGAATGAATGTTTACGTAATAAGGGGAATACACTACGAAGTTCCGCTTATTAAGGGGGGCACTAGACACACAAAATTCGACGTAACTAGGTGAATTCTGAAGCTATGGATGTCTATATTACTAGGTGATTTTTAAAGATATGAATGTCTACATTATTATATGAAGTTGAAGATATGAATATCAACATTACTAGATGGATATTGCAGATATGAATGTCAACATTACTAGGTGACTATTGAAGCTATGAGTGTTAACATTACTAGGTGATTCTTGAAGATATGAATGTCTACATTACTAGGTCAATATTGAAGATATGAATGTCTACATTACTAGGTGAATACGTAATCCTTGAATGTCTGCGTAACTTGTCGAATATTGGAACTGAGCTATGAATGTCTACATAACACGGTGTGGAGGAGTAAATTTGCCTATCCCTATTTAAAACTTAATTGTTTCATAAATTGTTAAATTGACAATGTTACCCGGCCTTGGGTACTCTTTATGATGGTATTTTTTGTAAGTGTGAAAATTGGAAGTAAACAACTCAGTTGGAGAATAGGCTAGAAATTGCTGATGCAATCCAAAACAGTTCCAACTGGATGAATATTTTTTCTGACTAACAGTCTCACACTTGATTATAACAGTTTATTCAATGGGGGATGAACCGGAAGTCTATTTGTTGAAGAAGTACTTTATTCTAATCTTGATCACAGCTCGAGTCAAGACATAAAAGTGATTGTTAGCTTATGGTAAGTTAACTGACTCGTAAAGAAAGAATGGACTTAGAATATTTCGTACAGGTTTGCTATTGATCTATGATTCTAATTATAGAATGCTTATTAAGTTAAGCATTATTTCTATGTTCAGCATTATTTCTATGTTCATTAATTTGACTACTTTGTAAATTATACTTGTGAATTTTGATCAATGTTACACATCTTTTGCTGTGTGTTTGTATCGGGCTAATGGATATTGTTGACGGATTTGTAAGTTGATGATGTTATTTTAGAGAAAGGTGTTTAGAGATGAAATATGCCTGAAATTTAGTACTGCCTTAGTTTGACTTTGACAGAGCAGAGCAAGCCTTATGCTTTTCTTCTCACGTCATGCTATAGTGGCTAATGTATTGGTATGTGAATTCAGAGTTGTCATCAACTTATCAGTAGAGTGTTTTGCTGTAAATTGATTCCTGTGAATTCAGTTTGATAGCCATTATAGCAGAAATGGTAGTTTGAGTTTGGTCTCGAGAATTAAGGAAGATCATTTTGAATGTTCCTCATGCTGTGTTGAGTAAATGCACATGGAAATTCAAGAACATTCCTCATGATGTACTTGATAGCATACGTCAAATTCCGGACAGTTGTCTATGGTGCGCTTGGAGAGCTTGTCAAAGATTATGGAACAGTTGTGTAACATACCTCTAAACGGGACATGTGGGGCCTCAACTGAATAAGAAAGACGGTGACTGATTACAAAACATGTGATTGTGAACTTGTGCTGGCGATAGCCACCATCTTTGAAAAGGTTATGTAATATGACTTATTTATGTCTCTAAACTCTACTCTCATTCCTGTGTTGATATCCATGAACGTATATACGTATTTATGTTAATTGACTGCTTTTATCTACGCTAGGATGAACTGAATGATTGTCTAGAGTTAATTGAACATTGCTGTTAATTGACGTAAATGTGCTCTTTTGATTATATTCATATATTGTATATTTGATAGTCGATTTAATAAATCTATTGCTAAATTTATTGAACTTCTTACATACATCGAATGCCATATGTTGGAGAGACAGTATGTGGATGCGGAATCGCTAAATATATGTAATGATTTTAGAATATTTATATGTATGGGCTTAAAGATTAAACTGTTTTATTCCAGGTACACACTGGATGTTTCGTATCCTTGACATGCTAACGACGGGCAAAGCGGAGTACCGAGATTTTCACCTGGAACATATCAATATGGATTTTGAGCTGTTTGAAGACTTAGACAAATTCCCGTCACCCAGGGTGCTTCATTGTCATATGCCTTTTAAGTTTTTGCCTCAGCAGATTAAGGACAAGCGGACTAAGATAGTACATGTTTACCGGAATCCCAAAGCTATGGCAGTGTCCTTTCACATTTTAATGAAAGAAAATAAAAATAGTACAATATTGGAAACACTTGACAAATCGCTGGAAGTTCTGAAAACAAGTAATTTTTTATTTTTAACTTCTGTTATATATATATATATATATATATATATTTATTTTATAGAAGTCGTAGTCATGAACTTCATGTTGTCAAGTTTTATTATAAAAATGTAAAGTTACAATGCTAAATATATTTATGTTGTCACGCTATAAGGTTAAATTCATTTTCATTTTAAGTTATGTTTAGTAATTTACAGTATTAAGTATGACTGAAAGTTAAAACAAATGCACATTAATATTAAAAGAGTATTATTAATGTCATATATAACAATTGTGTTTGATGCTAGAATTATTTTGGCATAATCTCAGAAAAAATTATAAATATTAATAATATTTAATATTAATAAATATTAATCTTTCATAACTAATTTCAAGTGGTGAAATATTAGCTTTATTTTATTAATGATTCTGCAACAGATACTACTCGTCTCTCACTTGGTGGATATATTTTGCGATGAGAAAATGTTTACATTTACAAATTACAAATATTCCACAACATCAACCAACATTTGCATAAGGTTTCCGTGGGTGGAAAACTTCTTACTAAAGGAGAAGACGATTCAGACTTTTAATCTATATTTAGTGAGCCCCTATCCGCCCACTTTCTTCTCCAACTTAAGATTATCAATATCAATATGCATAAGAGAGTCAATAAATTTAACAATAAATTTATTAAAAGAAAAATCACATAGGCATACGATAATTACAATGAAATAGATAACTTGACATCAATATTCCAGAAACCCAATTTCAGATAATTATAGTTTACACAGTCTCTCACTAAATATATGTAATAATAAAACTACAGTTCAACAATAGAGTCAATACTAATTGCAGGTTAGTCCTATCAGAGAACAGAAATAGAGTTATTAGATGTTAAACGTGTAAATTTACATGACCTGGATTAAGCACAGTTTGACATTCTTTCATTTCCTTTGCAACAATGTCAAAATGTCCGTGTTCAGTAGTGTTCCCGCTACTCCAAGGAAACTGATGGGCTACTCTATTCTTCAGTGTCTCCTCTGTCACTTCATGATTTCAGGAATTCTGGTAACTTCACTGTACCAGAATTCTCCAGAATGTACCAGTTTATTTTGCTCTTAAAAACAATAGTCTACAGCATACTCGCTTACACAACTGCAACACACTCTGCAAGTTTTCTATGCTTTCCTGTCACTCAAGTCACAACCAGTGAACAAACGAATGGTAGATGAGAACTTGAAAGTGGAACTTGAGGCTCCAATTGAGACTCACATTTCAAGGTTGAATTCACACTCACAGGGTGAAAGACAAGCCAGCAAAAAATGAAGAAAGCACGTGTTCACTGCAACATATAGTTAAGGAGCAAGCCCAAGTTTACTAATCATCACATTCTAACTCCATTCTATCTGACACTCCATTCTCATATTTACAATTCCTGAATGGTATTCATTAGCCCCATGCATGCACATGGTAAAATAAACACAGTGAATCAAACAATGTCACATATTAATACGCCACATGGGTGCAGCTTAGTTCAAACATTTGTAGTAATAAAAGTTAACATACATAATACATCTCTTCATAAACATAACATAGTAAAATACATGAATCTAAGTCCTTTCTCTCTCAATCAGCTAAACTCACCACTGAAACTAATGACCGCCTTCAAGCCAGACTTTCTTCCTCTATTTCAAATTCAAAAATGATTAGGGTGTAGAATTATTTAAATTCAGCCCATTGGCTAGTCTCGTTCTCATAAATGATTATCATTGGATAATAGGAAACTGCTCACTCTGTTTCCATTAGGTCAGCAAATCTAGAATATTCTTGCCTTAATCTGTTTACTTCAAACTCGGACACTTTTACAATAACACCATAAGGAGTGACCAACTTCGAGTCACTCTGACAATTCAACGAATTGTATAAGAATTTAATTTTAAAATAGGGTGGGGCAAATTTACAGTCACAATGGGAATGGAGATCTGAAGGCTCTTATTTTGTAGCTATGTGGATATGCTTCAGTGGAAATGTTCCAGATGGAGATAGTCGTACTAGTCTTTGCAAGCCCCATTTTGTTAACATTTGTGATATAATTTGTATTTCACAAGTCCCATTTTATCAACTTTGCGATATATTTTGTAATTCAGAAGACCCATTTTATCAACTTTGCGATATATTTTGTAATTCAGAAGACCCATTTTATTAAATTTGCGATATATTTTGTATTATACAAGCCCCATTTATTTAAATTTGCGATATATTTTGTATTATACGAGCCCCATTTATTTAAATTTGCGATATATTTTGTATTATACAAGCCCCATTTTATTAAATTTGCGATATATTTTGTATTATACAAGCCCCATTTTATTAAATTTGCGATATATTTTGTATTACACAAGCCCCATTTTAATTAATTTGCGATATATTTTCTAATGTTACATCGACTAGTTCATTATTTTAAACATATTACGGATCTTGTTTGAAAAGAAATTAAGTTATCTAAGACGAGGTAAATTATACTATCTAAAAAATTAATTAAAATAAATGATAGTATCTCAAGAAGTAATTAAAATAAATGATATTATTAAATAAGGAATTAATTAAAATATTTGATAGAATGGAAAACGTACGTGTTCAAAATATTAATGCTTTCAATATTGTCTATTTCAACTGTTCGCCTTCATTTTTTTTACTGTATTCAAGACGTGATGTTTTTTTACATGAAAGTTGTTTATTAGTGCGAAAATATTTAATCCTGCTGGTGGTGGGTGGGTGGGTATCTGAGATAATTTCCGAATTCTGTTGCAATGAATGTAGATGCAAGAGTTGGCTAGTCAGCACTTCAGTCAAACGACAAATACTTCTAAGCACTTCCCACTCAACGGCTCTGATCAAGGGCAGTTATCACCAAGTAACAACGTGTACTGTCATTTTCAATTATCTCAAGTATATGGTAAAAATAAAATTTATCTCACTTACCGTTATATACATTTCTTTCCCATATGGTCGTACGAAGCACTTCATTAGCACTTTATTGATATTTTGTTTTGAAACGTGTGGAAGGTGTTTTCTCAATTTATGAGGTGCATCTTAATATTGAGGATTATATTATCTTGCACTGGGCAACAACAAATTTGCTGTCTATGATTTTTTGACGGATTTGTGACAGTTTTATTGTGCGTAATCCAAAAATGACATCGGTTTTGTTCAATCAGGTCAACTTTTTTAAAATCTATTTTTGATCAATGATATGATCTATTGCGACTTTATTTTTTTTAACATTTAAGGGTATTTTCTATTTATAAGATGTAAAAGAATTCTTTGTTATTTCTTTAAATAAACAAATTATAATTTGTTTTACATAATAATGAAGAGGTTACATAAGCCAATTTTTGAAAAATTGATATAAATGATATTTTTTCTTTAGGTAATGAAATGGAATCGGCCAGAAGACATTGCAAAAATAAACCCGATGTATTTTGCTACATCTGCGGTGACTACACCATTATTCCTAACAGGAATACAGCAACAGGTTTTATAAAGCGTGCTTACCATGCTTATTTTGGTATAAAACTTGGTGATCAGGATAAAGTTTGGGCGCCACACATGGTATGCAAGACATGCACCGAGAATCTTCGTCGTTGGACCAAGGGTAAGAAGAGTTGTCTGAAGTTTGGAATTCCTATGGTTTGGAGGGAACCGACAAGCCATGTCACTGACTGCTACTTCTGCGCTATTGATGTGACTGGCATTAACAGAAAAAACCGGATCAGCCTTAAGTATCCTGATCTTGAATCAACACATCGTCCAGTAGCTCATTGTGATGAAATTCCAGTACCTATCCCTGGAGAACTTACCGACATTAGTGAAGAAGATTTCTCTAGTGTTGAAGAATATGATGAAGAAGAATTAGTAGGTTTTGATAATGATGTTCCAAATCCTTTTTCGCAAAAGAAGCTAAATGATCTAGTTCGTGATCTCAGCTTGTCAAAGTCATCTGCTGAACTGTTGGCATCCAAATTGAGGGGAAAAACGTCCTTTCTGACAGTGTTCGCATCTGTTCATTGATAGCAGCAAGCGATCACTGAAATGTGATTGCTACACAATGGTAGCCAGTTCGCCTCTGTACTTCTAGCTCACTCGACTACACTGAAGGAGGAGTATGAAGTGGTGAAGTACGTGCTGGAGAAAATTTGTTATGATCAGCATGGATGGTTACTTCGTGTTGACCTGAAAATGGTAAACCTTTTGTTGGGACAACATTCTGGGTTCACCAAGTACCCGTGGGACAGTAGGTGAAAGGCACAGCATTACACGAAGCAGGACTGTCTTGTACGTGAGGAATTGGTACCTTGCAAATCAAAGAACCTCATTAACAACCATCTGGTGGACAGAGACAAGATACTTTTCCCAACTCTGCACATTAAGCTTGGCTTAATCAAACAGTTCACCAAAGCTCTGGACAAGGATGGTGGTCGTTTCGCTTACTTGTGCCAAGCTTTTCCAGGGTTGACCATTGACAAGTTGAAAGCTGGCATTTTGGTGGTTCACAACTCCGTAAGCTAATTTGAGATCCAGAGTTTGAAAACTCAATGAATGAAGTGAACTGGAAGCATGGAAGACTTTTGTTCTGGTCGTGAAAAACTTTCCTGGCAACAATAAGGCCAGGATACCAGGTATCAGGGACGCTGAGATGCGGTCATGATGGCTGATTACTGTTGGACTCTAAAGAGAGACATCCTTACTGCTGAGCATTCTAGAAGTTCGAAGAGATGGAAGTTCATGCCCTGAATTTTGAACAATGATGATCTAATATTGAATGTATATATTCTTATCCTTATCAATGTCTACTATTCAATGTACACTAATCAACGTTTGTAACATTTAATAAATGAATTGTGTTAGAAAACAATTTTTGAAAATTTAAATTATTTTTTTAAATTTAAACCTATTTTGGAAGAGAAATATTAACAAAACTTGCCTAATAATGTTACAAAAATTAATCGTTTTAGCTATAAGATCAGATTTTTAAAAATCTAATTAGTTCAAACATCTGACCTGAACGGATGTCATTTTCAAATTTAGCAGTGTAGAATTGTTCTAAATCAGTTGTAAAATCTTAGACAACTTACAAAGTTTTTTGTGTGTGACGCAGTGTAAAGTACTACACTTCTTCAGACGGACAGGGTCAACGATAGGACGATCTCTTCACGCACACCCCCCCCCCTACACATACACACCACACAACCATTTAATGCTATTCACCGTATCGAATATATATACTTCGAGTTGACATGACCTAGCATTCGGCCCCTACTCACATTGTGGGACATACACACTCGGAGAATTTTCTGAATTCTTAAATCTCAAATAATTGCCCCACCTATGTAAAGAAAATCTTCTAGCCCCACTATAACTAGGAAGCAGCGGATTGACAATTTCAAAAAATAAAATTTATATTTAACAATAAAACATAATTTTATCACACACACTACACTACATATAACATTAAATCAAAGATATATAAATATAGATAATGTACAAACATATAAGAACCAATTCAGTAATATTCAAACTTCCTTACAACTAGGTATAATCTAATATACATCAATCAATGCTTTTAGTGTGGAGGGCGGTTCTGACTTTAATGAAAGAGTGGACAAGATTCGCTTGAAGACGGGACATACCATACACTATAAATGACAGAACATAATTGTGCTTCCAGAAACTACTCACTATTTTTTAATTGAAAAATAGACTAGCCTCCCCTTTTAACGACTGGATAGGAGCCCCGCTTGGAAGGACTGGAAAAACTTCATGCTACTGAACACTATGTGTAGTTCGTGCTACAAGGGCGGGATGTAACTCACAATTTTACAGAAGAACATAGTATAAACTTATACTAAGGACATAGTTCATGTTTTTACAGAAGGACATTATTCATAGTTTAACACAATTACATGGATCATGCTTTTACACAAAGACCAGTCCATATTTTACAAAAGAACCAAGTCTGGGCTTTTACAGAAGACCTAGTCCATGATTTTACATGATATGGTTCATGCTTTACAGAAGGACCTAATCCATGTTCACACGATGACATAGTTCATGCTTTACAGAAGGTCTAGTCCATGCTTTTACAGAAGGACCTGGCCCATATCTGTATGGGGACATAATTCATACGGTTATGGTAGACATAGTCTCAGCATTTACAGACGGACATAATTTATGCTTTTACCAAAGGTTACAGGTCATCCTTTATAGAAGACGTAGCCTTAGCTTTTACAGAAGGACCTTGTTCATATTTTTGCAGAATGACGTAGTCCATGCTTTAACAGAAGGACCGAATGCATATTTTTAGAAAAGGACGTAGTTCATAGTTTTACAGAAGGACATAGTCCATGCTTTTACAGACGGAACGAAACAGTTCATAATTTTACACAATGATGTGATTCATACTTTGCAGAAGGACGTAGTCTATGCTTTTACAGATGGACCTAGTTCGTATTTTTAGAAAAGCACCTAGTTCATATTTGTACAAAAGAACTAGTTCATATTGTTAGAAAAACAGCTAGATCATACTTACAGAAAGACGTACTCCATGCTTTTACAGATTGACCTAGTCCAAGTTTAATAAAAGTATATGTTCCATGCTTTTACACCAGGACCTAGTTCATACTGTTGCAGAATGACCTATTCCATGCTTTTACAGAAGGACCTAGTTCACATTTTTACAAAAGGATCTAGTCCATGTTTTGAAAGAAGAACCCAATTAATACAGTTACAGAATATTCACAAGAGGACCTAATTCATATTTTTATAGAAAGACCTAGTCCATGCTTTTACAGAAGTCGTATTTCATACTTTTAGAAAAGTACTTTTACAAGAGATCCTATTTCATATTTGTACAGAAGGACCTAGTTCATACTGTTACAGAATGATCCAGTTCATATTTTTTTCGGGAGCATCTAGTCAACGCCTTTGCTCATGGATCTAGTTCTTTTTTAACAGAAGGCCATAACTTACTATTTTACAGGACACAATTCATATTTTTACAGTAGACACAGTACACTTCTATAGTTCCATGCTCTTACAGAGAAGGACATATCATACCTTTACAGGTCATAGTTCACAGTTGTACAGAAAGACATTTTTCCCTAGACATGGCTGATGTTTTCAAAACACTTATGCATAACGTCCATTTCTATTTGTGTGTTTTGCGCACGGTACTAATGTTTGGGAGAAATTAAGATGAAGAACTAAGAGATGAATATAGGTGTCGATGTAAAGATGAATGGTGCAATAATTGTTTGAAGACTGGACATATTCGATGCGTTTAGAGAATAATCACGATTTACATGTGAACAGCCGGGAAACTTCAGCAAACGGTAGACAAAAATATGCTCTTTGGCATTTTCTTTTTTTTTCTTTCTTTCTTTCTTTCCGAATTTCTTTCTTTCTTTCTATTAATCACTATGGTCAAGATATTTGATGGTATTTTATCTGTATCATTCATCAGTTATTCAGTAGTGGAGTTATTCAAACATAATATTTTCATTAACCAACTCTCATTTAGTTAATATATTTGTCTTTAATAAATGTATTAATAATATCAACACTATTCTAATGAGAATGGCATTTGTATGAAATAGGATTAATGTTGTATTTCTTTGTAATCAGAAGGATTATCTTGTAATTCTTTGTATGCAACAGGATTAGTTTGTAATTATTTTTATGCAATAAGATTAGTTTGTATTCTTTTTATGCAATAAGATTAGTTTGTATTCTTTTTATGCAATAAGATTAGTTTGTATTCTTTGTGTGCAATATGACTGCTTTTGTATTTCTTTGTATATAATACGATTAGTTTAACGTCTCAATGTGCAGTAAGACTGGTTTGTAATTCTTTCTATGCAATAGTATTAGTTTTGGATTTCTTCATCTGTAATAGGTTGTCTAGCAATTCTTTGTAAGAAATAGGATTATATTTTTTATTTCTTTGTGCGAAATAGGATTAGTTTTGTATTTTCCTTTCCAGAATGGACTTCGTTTTATGATGGATTAATAGGATTCATGAAAGAAAACCCTGACCACCCTGTTTTCAACATCTCATATGAAGAAATGCTTGAAGTGAGTCTTTTAATCTCCTCTCTGTTTTTGACAGTAACTCACCTTCTCCTTATAATAAGACTTGAACTACTTATCTTAAAACCTTTTTACACTAGCATTCAGATAGATATCCTACACCTGTTACTGAAAAAAGTAGAGTCTTACTCATTTAAAAGCGTTACTGGCAGATGTATAGTCTTACTCATTCTAAAGCATTACTGACAGAAGTATAGTCTTACTCATTCTAAAAGCGTTTTGTCTTACTCATTCTAAAACCGTTACTGACACACTCATACATGTACAGCATCAAGTTTTATTATTGACATCAATACACTCATACATGTACGAATAGACACCCGCATTGCAAGACTATATTACTGATAGTAGCAAACATACAGCCGTATTATAAGACTAATACTGATAGTAGAAAACATACAGCCATATTATAAGACTAATACTGATAGTAGCAAACATACAGCCGTATTATAAGACTAATACTGATAGTAGCAAACATACAGCCGTATTACAAAACTATTAGTGATAGTAGCAAACTCACCTGTATTTACAAGACTATTACTGATAGTAACAAACACACACCCGTATTTCAAGACTAGTTCAACCGTGTTGCAAGACTATTACTAAAAGAAGCATACACATTTTTTTTTAACCGACATTAAAGGGACATATGTTAACTATTACTGACAGCACCAAGAAGCATCTCATAACTACTATTGCTGACAGCAGCACAAACACACACACACACACACGCATACACACACACACACACACACACACACACACGCATACACACACACACACACACACACACACACACACACACACACAAGTATTACACCAATATTGCTGATAACAGTCCATACACCATTTTTTCAATACTTATTACTGACAACAGCACATACACATCTATATTGCAATACTATTTCTGATAACAAAACACACCAGTATTACAATAATGGTAACTCATAACAAAACACACCAGTATTACAATAATGGTAACTCATAACAAAACACGCCAGTGTTATAATAATGCTAACTCATAACAAAACGCACCAGTATTACAATAATGGTAACTCATAACAAAACACACTAGTATTACAATAGTATTACTGAAACAACTCTTAAAAATAGAGAATTCTGAGTAAGAAAATTAACATAAAGATACACTGATAAATGTGTGATACGTATGAAATATCTCTAAAGAAATAGATCAATCAATTAAGAAAAATTACAAAATAAATGGCATGCTGCTGATAACGATGTTGATAATAATGACACTGGCGATATCAAAAGAAATGCCTATAAATTGAAACATACCAGTTAAATGTGTCGGATGGTTTTATAAGTTACCTCTGTTGATTTCTTCAGACGAAGTAAAAGTTTTGTTCCGTCATATTAAAACGTTTTGATACATTTAAAGCAAGAAATGACTGCAAAATTGAAAATTTAATTTTAAAATAAATTAAGGAGAAAATACTTATGTAGCATTTTATTTTTTTCAGTCATATGTCTTGTTGAGTGAAAGAAAATATATTTCTTATTACGTGAAGGATTGTATTGGAAATAAACATTTTCTTTCAAACAGCAAATATTTTCTTATTGTATATGAGAATTGAACGCGAAATGGGCGCCTTTTCAGCATAATTATTTATTGTATTTCAGTATTATGCTCGAAACGGCGCTTTCCCAGAAGTAATTATTTATTGTTTATGAAGGATTATACCGAAATGGCGCTTTTCCAGAAGTAATTATTTATTTGATGTGAAGGCTTATGTTACATTCCAGCATTTGTTTCAAGACCCTGTCTCAGCATGAGGATTTATAGATTATTAAATTTCATCATTCACCTATGCTGACGACAGACTGGTTGCCCAGATCTACCCTTCAGTCTCCTAAATTAACTCCCTAGTTTTGATATTAAATTTAGTGATAGGCAAACCTTTGTAATAAAGCACGAACTGGGTACGTTATCTAATTACAACTAATTATGCATTCAAACATTCATCATGTGACTCAGCCCCCAACCCAGTCCCTAATTGGTCTTCCTCACAATAATTAGCCACCTACTGTAATTAGATAACAATAAAAATATTTAATAAAATTAACAATTAACAAAAGGTAATTCCATACATCAATTTCTGATACGATAGGTCATAGGACTACCTACTGTTTTTAGTGTTTGTACGAATCACAAATTACGAACTAGGTTTCATTGTTCATGGACCTGCACTTAACTTTCATGCTTCCATCAGTTATGGCAGCACTCTCTCTCACTCCCAACAGTCAGTCATTGGATTAGATTTGACGGCTGTCAAACAACTCGTCGGTTCGGCTCAACTTCAGTTGTAATGCCAAGTGTTCAGTAAGTCTTAGTTCGTCGGACACCCTCACACAGGATCCACATAGAATCCTCATGAAGCTCCAGTATGAACTTCACAAACGTGACCATACTGACATGATAAAAAGGCCAAAAAAAACCCACTCTGAAAATATAATTTCATTTCATGAGTGACAAGTCTATTTATTCGCTGATCCGTACATGTGGCATAGACAAATAGAGTAGCCTATTCACAACGTCACAAGTCGACCTTTAAATCGTATTTCACATCGAAAGATAAAATATGAGAAATTAAAGACGTAGTTCAAAATCATGCACATGCGTGTTACATTTATAATGCAACATATTACACGCAAGTGATTAAATCATTACATATGGAGGTAATTGTATTTCACAATGAAAAGTAAAATATCAGAATTAAATGATACAAGTCAAGTCATGCACATGCGTGTTACAATTACAACAAAGCATCTCACACGCAAATGAGTTAAATTATTATTTACAAAAATACTTCAACGTGCAAAGCGTTTCACAATTGCAAGTCAGTTAGCCTTTCAAGGAGATAAAATTGCATTCCTTAATCTTTATACAATAAAGATAAATTATCATTCCACACTCCAACAATTATTTAGAGTTACAAATACATATTAATCTAGCCACTCTATTATCTGGCCACACGTCAGGAAGAAATAGCAATAATACAATTCAAACAGGATAGATATGCAAAATTCACACAACAACATTCTTAATAAAGTACAGAGTAAAATATCTTAAGAATTAGATGTGTTTTACTTTGTTCTTAGCACAAAGGGTTGTCTCTTGAATGATTCATGGAATATGTGATGCTTCCCACAAAACGTCTTAGGTCAGCTTCCTCGTGAATGCCTGCTTAGACCCCCGTCACGGTATATAAAGGCACATACGAATTTATGGCGGGAATCTATCGGTCAAGCATCAGGCTTGGACACGACTCATTATCGGCTATTGTTCGAGCGTATTACTAATGCAATGCGGGCCTTTTTTTGACTGTGAGTACAGCGCATGCATCAGAACGTGATAATTACATCACCGCTCGCGAGTCTGGTACCAGAAATATCGGTTATGAATGGGACGCAGTTTTCAAAAAGCTTAACATAACAATACAGACTAATTATGAGTTAGAAGGTTAAGTATAATTTGGCCTTGACGCTATTACTCCATTTCTCACATGTCGGGTCTGCGTTTAATGACCCCATATTATTTTAGGTTCCAGTTATCGATATTGGTTTATTAAATAATTCCTAACAATAGCGACAGCCGGACTACCCTGACTGAAGGCTTATACCAACGACGCCTTTCAATCAGTAATTATTTATTTAATGTGACGTTTTATATCTGAAATGGCGTCTTTCAAACCGCAATAATTTATTTTATAGGGATTATTTTGGAAATGGTCCTCTGCTAACAGAATGTTGCTATAAACAGATGTATACTTTCGAGACATAAATAAAGCAGAACCAGAGAAGATCATAATTATTTTCAAAGAAATAAACTTAAATTTTAGTTGCAGTGTTATCTTCTAATAATGGACTAGTGGTTTGTTGTCAAGATTATAATATTGTAGTTTGTTGACTTGTAATTATGAACTGTTGTGGTTTGTTGTCTTGTAATAATGGACTGTTGTAGTTTGTTGTCTTGTAATAATGGACTGTTATATTTTGTTGTCTTGTAATAATGGACTGTTGTAGTTTGTTGTCTTGTAATAATGGACTGTTGTAGTCTGTTGTCTTGTAATAATGGACTGTTATATTTTGTTGTCTTGTAATAATGGACTGTTGTGGTTTGTTGTCTTCTAATAATGGACTGTTGTAGTTTGTTGTCTTGTAATAATGGACTGTTGAAGTTTGTTGTCTTGTAATAATGGACTGTTGTGGTTTGTTGTCTTATGTTGTAGGACCTTCATAGCACAGTGAAAAGACTGAGAACATTTCTTGGCTTTTCCATCTCTGATGATATTTGTGACGAGATAGCAGATGCATGTCTCTTTGACAACCAGAAACCGAAAGAAGAAAAAATGAACGCGGCGACTAATTACAAAACTGAACATTTCCGTAAAGTTAAGTCAACAGTCCTTTTAAGTTTGTTTTCATAAATTGTAATTAAATTATTATTTAAATCTCTTCTACTTTTTGCTGCATTCATATGATAAGATTTGAATTTACTTTAATTTTGTAATTGGAACACCAGACCCATTAACCTATATTTACTAAATTTATAATGAAGAATGCTAAAAAAACAAAATTATGTTCAATGTTTAAAATCATTCCGAAGCCCTTTAAAATCGTTAAATATAAATAGTAAATTCCCATAAAGAAACGAACCATATATTAATTGTCATATACAAAATGGTCCTTTATTATAAATAATAATACATTAAATGATAAAAGTCCGAAACAAGTATTTCTTTATTTATGTGTGAGGATTATCAATGATTGTGATTCTTAGTATTCATACGACTTAAAAATTAATTTCCTGAAATTAATTGGACTTCACTGTGATTGTGAAGTTTTGCTGGGAGATGGACAAGAAGTTAATTTTCCACCACCTCTGGCCGCCTGGAACCTTAGGCTAATCCCCAAAACCAGGGGTGATTGTGCGTAGTGCCACATTGACAAATGTAAAGCTACTGGGAGTGGGCTGCATATATATTATGTCCACTTTGTTTACAGCAACCTGTCATAGTTATTTATTGTTATTAAACTGTATAAATAACCAAGTATTGCAGTTTTATTTTACTTATACACTTATACATTATATTTTACAATATGGACACAAACTTTTATTAATTTGTTAACAAGATTTTATAATTTTTTATTATAATATTTTTTTCATTATCTATCAATGGCTTTAATTTAGACACAAACTGACTACATTGTCACTACAATTATCGATTTCTAATGATATATATATATATACATATATAACTGCTTGCAATTTTTGACAATATTCTTTAAATCTGGAGCAAGTTTACTTGTTGAAATTCGCATGACAGCATGCAAGTTGCAGTCCGACAATAAAACACATTCTTAGATTTGTTGATCTTCAAGCAAGAAAATGCTTGTTCACAAATGTATGTTGATCCAAACAATAATAAAAGTTTAGCTGCAAAGGTTATCAAGTTAGAAAATGATTCTTCTGATAAAGATCCATAGAAATCCAGCAAACTAAAGGACTTGAATTTCTCTTTCAGGTCATGATCTGCTTGTAAGTCAAGAAGCTCTAACTGTATGTCCTCCAGGGCTGTATCAGCTTCTGAATTAAAAGGGGAACTGAGAATATTGAACTGTGTCTCTAAGTTCTTGAAATCTTGGAATCTCCTTCCAAATTCATCAGTCAATGCATCTAATTGGGCTTTGTACTTTTCAGTCATTTCACCAGAAATGGTTTCTTGTTTCAACAAAGGAAAGTGACAAAACTTTTCTTTACTTGCTTGTCTGGAAAACAGTGAGAGTTTTGCCCGAAATGATTTTACATGTACGTACATTTCATGTGCAAACAGTTTGACATTCAGTTCAATTAACTTTTCCATAATTTCAATGGCAAACATAAAGTCTAACTTCCACTCTTTATTGGCAATGTTAGTATTGAAGTCACATTCGATGCCCTTCTTCTCTAAGAATATCACTATTTCTTCTCTGAGGTCCACACTCGCCTCAACACCTTGCCGAGACAGCCATCGAACACTGGCATGGTACAGGACATCGGAATGTTCAGTTTCCAAATCATCAAGTAATGCTTTGAACTGTCTGTGATTAAGTCCTCTTGATCTGATTAGGTTGATGACACTAGCAACTGGGTCAATAACATGCTTGATATTCAAAACATTTTTACATAGACTTTCTTGATGGATCACACAGTGAAGTGGTAATAATGTGTGGTCAGGATATTCTGCTTTAATCTTATCACTTATCAACATTACCAGACCTACATTTATCAGTCCTATAATTCTCTTTGGTATTATTTTGCAGTCACAGAATTTTTACTGACATTATTTAGCAGCCACAGAGCTCACAATGACATTATTTAGTATTCATAGAACTCTAAGTGACATGCAGCCATCAGAAAACTATCATTGACTTTATTTCGCAGTCATAGAACTGTCATTGACATTACTTAACAGTCATAGAACTGTCATTGACATTACTTAACAGTCATAAAATATTAGAATAAGCAATTCACTATTATTGTTGAAATTAATTATTGCATAAATTAAAAAATATCTCAAATAATGAAATTGATTATGATAGTGATTGTCTGTGTCATTGCCTAAGAATACAAAATCGAAACTTTTCATATCAAGGTCTAGAGTACACTGACAGTTAATATCAACCTATTTTGCATATAAGTACATTAATTGGAAACAAAAAAAAAAAACAAACAGCTCCGAAATCGAAGAATAAGACAACTGGAAATAATACAACCAGAAATACTTCTTGTGAAGTCATAATTGCAACAACAGATAAGGGCCTTCGATCTGTGAGTTGTCTCACTTGCTAACAGGATATAACGCATCACTCCTTAATTAGATAAAAGGGCTGAAAGGGTTTTGTGAGATTTACATTTACGCCACTTTCCACATGGTTTTTGGCTCGCCAAAATTCTTTTGGTCCATGTAGGCACGTGATACTTATTCTTGCAGATCACTACTGCGACCTTGCCAATGACCTTTACGTACTACCCAGTACTATATATATGCATGTACCGGCTATGTCCCAATTGAGAATAAAGGTTAATTATGATAGTTATGATAACAAGCGGTCTAACCTTTCCAGCATAGAATACACACTCACGAACATGACCTCAATTTAGTCTTTTATGATAACATCTACAAGCAATAGATAGATAGACAGACAGATGGATCGTGAATTATATGTGTGCGTGCGTGCATTCTATTTGGAATGAAGATATTTAATTACGATAGTCAGTAACTAGGTTAATCATAATTTTCTCTCTCTCTGTCAGTCCACCTGTGTCTATGTGTAGATGTGTGTGTGTGTGAACGTGTGTCTCATACCGTGTATTTATAAGTACATGTGTATTAATGTGAAGGACATTGACGTCTGGTTACAACATCGTCTCACTTTGTTGTCATTTCATCAGTTGTCACGTGATCTGTGCATTTGTTCTGTAGATTTCACGTACTTCATTCACCACAGTCTGTTGCTCTTACTCACATGTTTATGAACGACTTTTACTTTCACCTTTGCAGGAGGAACTTCAAATTGGAAAAATCACATGACCGTAGCACAGAGTGAAGACATTGACAAGTTCTTGAATGAAAGGAAAGATAGATGTATGTTTGCTGCCAAGTATATCGACTAGAGTTGTAGATGTATGTTTACTGCCAAGTATGTCGACTAGAGTTGTAGATGTATGTTTACTGCCAAGTATGTCGACTAGAGTTGTAGATGTATGTTTACTGCCAAGTATGTCGACTAGAGTTGTAGATGTATGTTTACTGCCAAGTATGTCGACTAGAGTTGTAGATGTATGTTTGCTGCCAAGTATGTCGACTAGAGTTGTAGATGTATGTTTACTGCCAAGTATGTCAACTAGAGTTGTAGATGTATGTTTACTGCCAAGTATGTCGACTAGAGTTGTAGATGTATGTTTACTGCCAAGTATGTTGACTAGAGTTGTCTTTGGTAAGCAGAAATAACATTTAGTGATTAATGGAACTATTTTAATGGCGTTTTACCCTCAAAGTACAATTAATCTCATATTTCATAGCCAAATGTACAAACAGAGAAAATATTCGAGGATTAAAGGAACTATTTTTAACTTTGCTTCACATATCTACGATTAATCCCATACTTCTCTACACTGCTAGTTGTGACTGTCAGGGTACATACATACATACACTTCTAGTTGTGACTTTCAAGGAACATACATACGTGTACTGTGAGTTGTGACTTTCAGGGAATATACATACATACACACACTGCCAGTTGTGACTTTCATGGAAATGGATACTTATACTGCTCGTTGTGACTTTCAGGGAACATAAATACACTGCTAGTTGTGAAATTCAGGTAAATACATACCTACACTGCTAGTTGTGACTTTCATTGAACATGCATACACTTCTTGTTGTGACTCCCAAGGTGCATCCTTACATACATACATTGTTAGTTGTGACTTTCAGGGAACATACATACATATATACACTACTAGTTGTGACTTTCAGGGAACATACATACACTGCTAGTTGTGACATTTGCGAGTATCTGGCTCTGTCAGTTAAAATTGATTCATCTCTGTGGCACGTCATTTATTATCGGTTGTACATTTCCCGACAGAAAACATTCACATCATTGTATTATTACTCACTCTTGTTCAAAGTGCTCACCGACACATAGACTGAACAGTCATATGCTAGCAATGTTTCAATATTATCTCGATCAGGGGTCACCAACACGGTGCCCGCGGGCACCAGGTCGTCTGCAAAGACCACATAAGTCGCCCGCAGGCCTTTTCTAAGTATACACATTATTAATAATGTATAAAGGCAAGCTAGAAGAGTGTATCAAACTGGTAGCTCTTCGTATGACTCAGTACCCATAAAGTAGCTCTCAGTATCAAAAAGGTTGGTGACTCCTGGTCTAGATGATATTCGAGGAAAGTTTCTTGAACAGAGAGGGGTATGCTATTAATCTTTGAAATTCTTTTTAGATAGATAATTTGAATCAATTATAATATATCAATTTGATATTTATTCCATTTTTGCTGCAAAAATATTAAATCTGAATATTTGTTATCAATGATAGAAATAAATATACATATTTCTTTATTTTATTTGTGTCTGACTTATCTCTATGTGCATTATAATACGTGAATATGCGAAAAGTACTTAAAAGTAAGTAATAGTACGTACATGTGGGTAAGAGTACGTAAATTTGAGTAATAGTACGTAAATGTGGGTAGTAGAATGTAAATGTAGGTAACAACAGTACTGTGAGAAATATACGTATATATGGGTAATAGTACGTAAATGTGAGTAATAGTACGTAAATGTGGGTATTAGAACATAAACGTGCGGAATAGTACGTAAATTGTGGTAGTAGCACGTAAATGTGTGTAGTACTACGTAATTGTGGTAGTAGTATGTAAATGTGAGTAGTATTACGAAAATGAGGTAGTAATACGTAAGTGTGGGTAGATGTACATAATTGTGGTAGAAGTATGTATATGTGGGTAATAGTACATAAACGTGGGTAGTAGTACGCAACTTATCCCATTGTTTGCTACGATAGTCAATGATGCAATATTTCTTAATTATAGAATGGGTGTCTGCTCTTATCTTGAATCTACGGACATGCAAAAGTCTTTCTTCTCTCCCTTACTTTTCAAACAATTCAAAACTACACATTTCAATCGAACAGTCATTTGACCAAGTGCTTAATTTTGTTCAGTATAGAAGCATAAACGTGTCATATTTCTAACTAGCGAAAAGAGAAATATGTTTTGTGTAGCATTTGGATTGAAATATTGGAATATCTGCATTTTTATTTCTAACAAAGAGTAATTGAATTGCAAGCATTATGTAAACTTTGGAAAACATCTGTAAACATCTCAAAACAAGGTGTGTGTGTGTGTGTGTGTGTGTGTGTGTGTGTGTGTGTGTGTGTGTGTGTGTGTGTGTGTGTATGTGTGTGTTTGTGTTTGTGTGTGTGTGTGTGTTTGTGTTTGTGTGTGTGTGTGTGTTTGTGTGTGTGTTTGTGACAAAGCAATAGTCCAACAACTTTGTTTGAAGGCAGGTTCATGTCGGTTACACTTTGACCTACATTGTCATAAATGTCCTTTCCTGTTGTTGTCCCATGCATGAACTTTAAGTCCAATATTTCTTCTGTAACATTCCAACTGGAGTCCACTCCAGGGACGAAGATGGCAAGCTGTGCATTGTCAGTCGTGTCACTACTTTCATCGACAGCAAGAGAGTATGCAATAAAGTCTTTGCCTTTTTCGATCTGCTGTGTTTTCACAGGGCCATCTCACAAACTCGATCAACTGTAAAGCTTACATTTGCAAACATCTGCTTTTTGTCTGAACACAAGACGTAACACACTTTCATCATGCAACTCTTCAGAAACATTCCCTCAGTATATGGTCAGACTGATCTGGCAATCTCCTCTTCCACAATAATACTTGCTTTCACAGCAGCTTCACTTTGTGATTTTGTTTTGGTGAAAAACTTCTGCTGTGTTGTTAGATTCCTTTTTAATTCTTCTACCTTCTGTAGCTTCTGCTCTGCATTCAGGATTTTCAACTTGTCTTTATGTTTAGACCCATAGTGCCATCTCAGGTTATATTCTTGATCAACCACATTATCTCCACAAATTAGACACACAGGTTTACCGCCAATATCAGTAAACATATATTCATCCTTCCAGCAGCTTTGAAAGGCTCTGTTTTCAGAATCAAATTCTCTCTTGGCCATTTTAATGCTAGCTTTGATTTAAAATTAAAATTGATTGTGCATCTACCGACAGACGCTTGATTGATATGACGTAAGCGGGAAGGAGTGATGCATATATCCGGGCACTACACTACTTTCATTTCTTATGCACCAATCCAAAATGAGCAGCAGGACGTTGCTAGGTTACTGTAATGACTAATATCCACGCACTATATATACAACTTTCATTTTCGCTTATTCTGATCGACGCGGAAATGCTCTTAGGCAGCCGTTCGTTCGGCAATAGCGAATTTGATTTACACTTCATATCACCTGGCCATTAAACAATATTTTTGCTTAAAATTCTCTCGCGGGCCCGATATAATTGTACACCGGGCCGGATGTGGCACGCGGGCCTTGAGTTTGACACCTGTGAAGTAGAGTAATAAACAACTCACCCAGTGACGCTAACCAGCTCTAGGCGGCTGGCTAGTTATAACGATCAATGATCTGATACTGGTCAATAACAAATCTAACCCATAAGAGTCTGACAGAAAGTGACCTTTTAAAAAATCCCTCGTTCTTATCACTTTGATTTGTTTGTGGTCAAGTCTGGTCTTAAAGACAGATCTTAGCTGAGAAGAGCAAGCCTTTCTGGTTTTTTATGGTATCTGCTTCAGTCCGCAGTGATCTACTGTACTCTACTTGAGTATATCGGTTCATGTGTGTCCGACATTATTGTTACACTTGCCGACAGCAAGTGTAAAAGTATAAAATTAATTATTAAACTTTTCACTCGTGCTCTCATTTAGGTGATGAGAAATAGACTCACTATTTGATTACTAGCCTGACTATTTTATTTATAGGCTAGAGACTGGGTAGGTGGTGGACATTTATTATCAGTAGAAGTATGTCCGTGTTCTTTTCAAATGTACTGAGAAATCGATGTGTTTTTACCTTCTGACGGTTGCGGGAAACCGGTCCACCATGAATCTTCTGGCCCTTGGTCATTGGCGCATCGCGCATGGACATCTATCAAGATGTGATCCGCCCTATTTATAGGCTAACGCACACCTACGCTTTCCAAAAGGCGCAGTGAGCATCAGTACATGCAGTGGGGTTATTACAACCACCCCATTTCAGACATGATCCAACTCATGCTAGACCATCTATACTGGCCACCAGCACACATCTTTTTATAACCATAAGGACGCCTGGGACAACAACAGCACCGACAACAGCCCCTTAACCACTAAGCAGGAAAGGGAGATGAACATCCCGGGGCACATACACGCTAAGTACAGACTTGGTGTGTTTTTAGCCTGGGCTCTGTAAAAAAAAACACACACACACACACACACACACACACACACACACACATCCCGCCACAGCAACAGCGGTGACTTAGTCAACGGAACTCCGGACTAAAGCCCACCTCCACCGATCAGACACGCCGACATGCAGCACAACGATCATCACCAACGACACGCACCGACACACACACACACTACATCTACTCGACACAACCACGACCCCGCCCTCTCCAGAAACAAGTGATGAGAGGACGTTTTCTCCAGAGGACCTCCAAAGCTGAGAATATCTCTGATAAAAAAATTACTGCATCCTCTGGACAGAGACAGCGAAAAAACAACAACAACAAAAAAAGCCCAACGCTTTCCCAGAATCTGGGTTGAGTCAGAGGCAAAACACACATCTGCAAACACGTTATTTCTACCGACTCATCAGTCGCTCGGCGGTCAGTCCAAAATTATTTAGAAGATATGAAAATAACCTATCATTTCCTCTCAGTGAGTCACTGCATTTAACAATCCTATACGCATCATAGGTAAAATGAACACTTGTATTCGTTATAGAAAAATAAAATGCATCATTTTTTTTAATGGGTATAATTTACCCCAATTCGTGACAGACTACACTCCAACTCTGATTTCAAGTCGATAGGACAAGTGTCCTTGATCATCTGAATGGAAAGTTAAGTCTAAAACATAAACTCTTGAAGGACATTGCAATACAAGGCATTGCTTTATGTTAGCATTGCTATACCTGTACACAAAACTCCTAATTATGAGGACTTTTAAAAGTAATTTTGTTTGGATTCCTGGACATTACTCCACCGATTTTCTTTCTTATTTTCTTTATAGAATTTATAATCTTGACTCTCTGAATTTCATCACATTATGTCATACGTGTATTAGTATAAGGACCACACTCACCGTGAGGGTCTATACCGCTAGGGCTTAAAGCTAGTTATTAATTATTATGTGTTTACCCTAAGGCTAGACTATTCATGATCTGTCATTTTTGTTGTGCATTTGCTTATCATTTGTGTACACGTGTGTCTGAGAAACATGGTTAGTTTCCAGAAGTGGAAAGGAAAGTAATTAATTAACACTTTATTTTTCTCGTTTTTCTTTCCTCTTGCACTCACACGTAACAATCCGCCACAACAGACACCAGCCTGGAATTCCCATTCCACTTGACTAACGACGCACTGACTGACCACGGGTCATAAAGACATTCACGCCCAAAACTACCTTGCCTCAATGCATCAAAACAAAAAGATCACACTCTCAGTACGAGCAGGAAGCCAGCTTAATTTGAGGGCGTACCAAATGCTCATAACCAACTTACATGCAAAATAATACTAAACATGAATGTAAGGTTTGAGAAAATACACAAATATTACAAAATGTGATATTTTCTGTAGATCTTTACAAATGTTAACAATGTTAAGTTGATAATTTCTGTTAGAAAATGGTACAGCAGTGGAATAATTTTGTCACAATGGGATTCGTCCAAAGAAAAGTTTAAATAAGTTTACTCTATAGTGTTACGACAATTGCTTTCATTACGGCAGGCCGGTTGCAGCACTAAATCGGTTCTGGGTCATAGTGACGCAAGCTATATCCATTATCGGTATCTGTGTTTGGGGAGGGAGGGGAGAAGGGAAAAGATTGCGAGTGTTACACATTCAAGACACGAAGTTAGCTCCACCCACTTTTGGCCTGTTTTTATTACATGTATATTCACTACCACAAAACTGTTCTGCCTACTGAGCGTTATTGATAGTAGTGTAGGATTTATAGCTGTGACGTGTCTAGTGCTCGTTACTTTGATAGTAGTGTAAGATTCATAGCTGTGACGCGTATAGTCGTCCGACATCGGATCAATCCCGGTGATTGCTTGAAGATTTCTTTTAAAGGTATGTAATGTGTATCCTATGGATTAAACTACTTATTTATCAACATTTAGTAAAATGTTGTTCGTACAAGTTCATTATGGGTATGATGTTGTTTAAACCACATATTTATTGCTTCTAAAAGTAATGTGCTTTAAAGCATTGCTTAAACTACTCATCAACATTGGTTGCTAAAAGTATTGTTCTTTTAGTGCAAAATATTCTAAGGAAAATTTTGAAATGTAAAACGACTGCAAGGGTAAGTGTGCTTTTAGAATGCATGAAGTTATGCCGGTGTACGTGTGTGTGTGGTCAGTGGATATGTGGGCACATATGTGTGGTCAGAGTACATACATATTCATATTGTTGGCATCTCCCATAAATAATGGATATCTATGACAGGACAACAATGTAAAGTCGTCACTTCCGGTAGCTCGTACAAGCCCCCAGATGATGAGACAAAGACAGTCGTTAGATAGACTTGATGATGACACCTATAGATGTCATGATAAAGAAATTGACACAGCAGTAGATGATGACACATATAGATGTCATGATAAAGAAATTGACACAGCAATAGATGATGACACCGATAGATGTCATGATAAAGAAATTGACACAGCAATAGATGATGACACCTATAGATGTCATGATAAAGAAATTGACACAGCAATAGATGAAAATTTAACAAAATTTTATTTAAGCAATCAAAGAAAAATAAAAATAAAAGAAGGAACTATTATTAAAATAATCCAATGACAGGTTACAAATGATGATTTTTCTAATCTGATTCAGAGAATTAATAGCCTCGCCTAAGAACGTAGCTTGTTCTAGACTGAAAGGTTTTTCAAGTCAGTTTTCTTTTTTTTATCTTTTTTCCCTTCTCTATAGGAGTTATGTCCCTTTTTAAGTTTAATATATATGCACTCCTTTTCAAGGCCTTGGTTTTAGGTACTTAACTTAGAAGTCCCCAAAGCGAGGATTCAGCATCCTCAGCACAATGCTGGCTTACAGCATCCAACACACAATTCTTCAAGGGGCGGCAGCTTGTTCTGACCAACGCTAGTTCTGCCCCTTTTAACTCTGCACACACTGTCTCAGCAAAAGTCTCGGTCAACTGTCATTAGGTGCCCTGATACAGCTGATCACATAGTCGGGTGACCTGATGATTCTCATTCAGCAAAACCCCAAGAATCGAAGGTAAGCTGGTTGGAGTAAAATGAATTCTCCCCCTTAGAACTATAGTACTCACTTGAGTCTTCCTAGACTTCACAATCAACATTTTTTAAAAAATATATCAGGCCAATGATGGGACTTGCCTCTTCTTACAGGAAGTAAGGTTTGTTCTAAGCCGAGTGATGAGAGTTTGTTAGGTTTCTCTATATAAAGGTTTTTCATCCCGTAATTCATTTGCTTAGTAACTACTTATTTCTATGCCTAAGATTGTTCATGATGACAAGCGAATCTCCGATTTCCAAACTTGTTGGTGCTTTTACTGGCCTTTCCTTTGGTCCAGGTAATATTGCCCCCTTCCCTCTGCCCATTCGTGAGTGAGTATTCTATGTGAACTTTACTTGTCCCTGAGGGCTGGCCGGTGCATCACTTTTCTTTCAGGCACGTATTTCTAGCTGATCATGGTCATTGCCCCGATTGGGTTACAGGGATGAAAGATACATTTAATCTGATTCCATACTTTACTCTAACTTCATCCTGTTCCAGCAACATCCCGTTAAGTCTTGGGGTGGCTTGGATAACTATGTCAAACTTGTTTGTACTAGACTTTCCTGTACACCTTGTGTATCTAGGTTTTATTCGTTTTCATCATTTATTTTTAAAATGTTTATTGATGTGAGGCCTTGCAAATTGTATGCCTTCGACTGACATCCCCTCCCCCTTTTCACTTAGTGAAATTAAGGATAATAAATAAGAAATAAGATATTTTAAAATCCCAGATCATTTACTGTGGAGATAATTCTGCTACATTGGCTCCATACCCTGATATCTACAAAATATAGATACACAACTCTTAACACAGTTACTGGAAAAGAATATCAATGAAATTTGTTATGCAATTATTTCAAAATTTTAAACGATTTCATCACATGGTCACGTTAACCTTTTAACGTCCAACAACGACGTCTTAATCAAACAACGGTGTACTTGATGCACCAACTTTACAGCAATATTATGTTATCCAAAAAAAGTTCTCAAAATCAACACCAAGGTTTTGACTTGTCAGGTTATCATGACCTTCTACATAAATCTCAAAATCAACACCAAAGTTTTGACTTGTCATGTTATCATGAACTTCTACATAAATCAAAGTTTTCTTTCAATGAGATGTAAATTGAATAGAATTCAACAAATCAACTTCAATGTAAAGTTAGCTACTACTACAAAAGACAATTTTAAACTGTTTAGCGACATTTTAATCCCTATTCATAATTGAAGTTACATATCCTTACGTGCCCCTTTCTCTCAAATCGTTGTCAATCCCGTTTTGCCTGATAAGTGTCCAGTTAGATTGTAGGAACAAATTCCACCTTGCGAACCTTACATAGAGATACGCGCCTATCGTATGGTTTCTCGCATCAGTCATAAATGTAGAATCTGGGGTTTGATCTGAGCTTCAGAGTCTAGACTTTCATAACATTTCGAGTAAGCGTTCCTACGCATCATCACACCTTTCTGTCTCAGAGTACTTGCACCCAGGTGAATCTTTACTCACAAATGTACGTCTATCATCAAGATAATCTTGAGAGGTTAAGCCCACCAGTATTCTTCGATCACCCACGACACTTCTCCATAGCAACATTATTTTCTTCTTTTCCCTAATTAGATCTTTGAAACAAGCCCACCCATCCCCCGTGTGCTTTACATTTCATAGTGATGTTGTAGTTCTACTTTATACTCTATATGTTACATTTCAAAGCTATGTTGTAATTCTACTTTACTCTCTCTCTCTCTGTGTTACATTTCCTAGAGATGTTATAGTTCTACTTAACGCCCTATTGTTACATTTAATTGCGATGTTATAGTTCTACTTAACGCCCTATTGTTACATTTAATTGCGATGTTATAATTCTACTTAAAGCCCTATTGTTACATTTAATAGCGATGTTATAGTTCCACCTAACCCCACTGAGTGTTACATTTCATAGCAATGCTATAGTTCCACTTATCCCCATGTTAAAGACGTCAAAACTTAAACTTTCAGAGAGTTTTTGCCATTGAAAATCAATATATTTGAAAAAAAAGAGTTGTCATTTATTTACGATACTGACTTTTCACCATAGCAACACAACTTGTGACTTCACGAGTGGAAACTACAATCCGCATGAGGTAAACGCGTAGTTTGGAAAATAAAACATGGTTAAACATTGAAGTGCATACGACTACATAAACAGCGAACAAACTAAAATAATTGATTTTTTCTACATTTCGCAAAGATAACAAATTACGAAAAAGTGGATTACCAAAATTAAACGAGAAAACTTTCATCCGAAAGCACATACGGTTGTGTGCATTGTGCATTTCCAAGACGTTTACTATGAATTGCAAAGCAGACAGTCTTTTTGAAGGCTTAATTATACATTAACAAATGCCTACAACTATTGTAATGAATTATTAAAACAGATACTTCTTGCAGTTATTAGTTTTATATATATTGGTAACATGATTATTACTATGATTAATTTACTGTCCATTAATCAACTGTCAATGAATATTTGATATAAATAGATTTTTGTTTTATTTTGCAATACCAGGTTTAATATTTAAAATTTCAACTGAATACGATGCTTCATATTAAATATACATTCATCAAACCCTTATCTTTTAATCTAGATTTGTATGAATGCATTTTATTACACAAATGGCTGCTTGTGTGTTAATTGCATCATAATAGTTTACGTTATATAATATAGCATATATTTACTTTATATACTGTATCATTACTTTAAACGCTATTCATAAACATAAATATATTATGAGACCTTTTCTTGAATAGATAATCGTATTATTCTAACCACTACCAAGATAAAAACTGGTTTTATTTTCTGGCTTTAATTGGTAAATCCATTAGAAGGATTTGATAAATATTATTATGTATCTGCCAAATCTGTATGAGTACAAATGAATTAAGTAACTTGAATGAAGTAACTTGATAATAATTAAATATTTTACTTTAAAGTTTATGGTTTCATAATACACGGTATTAGCAAATTTATATAATTTTGTTGCACTATTTAAAGCACAATTAGTAAAATGACAAATCTGAGATTATTTTCCCCATAATTTTAGCCATTTTCTTATAAAAGTACCAGATTGGTACTAACAGTTGAACTTTGGCTGTCATCAGTACGAATTGGATCAAACGTGCATGAAGTACCAGAGAAAATTACATTGGCGGCCATTTGACCCCCATACCTGGCGCCACTTCTGTTGCTTTTACCCCAAGGGCCTGGGATTGTGTTTCTTAGTAACGAAACAAATCTCGTTACAAACTATGTTTGACCTAAATTCCATTTCACTTGACCTTTAACTCCCTTTACAACATTTCGTAGCAATTTTATCTTTAAACTACTACCCCAACCCCGTAGAATATTTTGTAGCAATTTTATGTTAAATATGACACTTCATAGTGATTTTATCGTTTCACTGAACTTCCTGTGTAACATTTCATAGCAAAGTACGTGCAAGACTTAAATGTGCTACACACAGACAAGTAATATTGCTGATCAAACTTTCAAACATGTATCTGCAAACAATTTATAGCCTATAGCATTTCATTAAGTATGAAATCTAAGACTGTTTTCAAACTCTAACTTACACCAAATTAAAACATAGATAATTGAGATTTCATCCCTATGAAAATTTCATTTTAAGTTTCACTGTGTGAAGGCGAGCCACTTAGTTAATAAAAATGATTATTATTATTAATTTAAACTTTCATAACTAATTGCTAATGATGAGAATCATTTATTAATGATCCTCAAACAGACACCATTCATCTCTCACTTGGTGGATATACAGGAATTGTAAATATTTCCTCTCTTCCACAAAATTATAGAGAAATATTTACTGTCATACAATACTCCAGAGATGGAAAACATCTTACTAAAGGAGAAGACAAATCTGTCTTTAATCTATATTTAGCAACACACCCATCCACCCACTTCTTTTCAAACATAAGATTAACAATATGCATAAGAAGGTCATTAAATTTGTTAAACCAACAATCAAATATACATTTGACAAATACAATGAAATATATCACTTGACATTGATATTTCCATGATTCACATTCAGATAATTTTATAATTACTTATTCTACCATAAATATAATTCAACAATAGAGTTAATACAAATCACAGGATAGTCATATCAGAGGGCAGAAATGGAGGTATTAGTGATAAGTAATAATAGTACTTGCATAACCTAATTCAGCATGGTCTTAACAGTCCTTCAAGCCCTTCTCCACAATTTATAGTTCACATCAATTATGTCAGTTCCACGAGTGTCACACGCACATGAAAAAAACCCTGTTCTACTACTTAAATTTTACCTGGGTGCTTCTTTTCACGAGTCAGCTCCTTTAAACAGAACAATAAAAGAAGTGATGTCCAACAATTTCTCTTCACTAGAAATTGTTTGGGCAGTCAACAAATCTTGTCACCAGATTTCAGTAAAGTGCAGTGTGTCTCACACTCACATGCCATTCCTGTCTTTACCACAGTCAGTAATAGTGGTTTTCAAACAATAAATCAGGAGGTTCACATAGCACGTGAAAACAGGTAACTGGAAAGGTTACTTGCTCACTGCAAAATATAATTAAAGAGCAAACCTACATTTTTAGTTTATCACTCTGTAACTCCATTCTATCTTTCATTCCAGCCTCAACCTACATTTTCCTGCAACAATATTCATTACATTATGGCATAATAAATAGAGCATATCAAAATGATTTTCAAGTGTCAACACACTAAATGCGAGCAGCTTAGTTCAAACAATTGTAGAAATAAAAGTCCACTCACATAGTACATCTCAACTCAAGTATAACATAACAATAGCAAAATTAGATGAAATATTTCCAAGTCCATTCTCTCACTCAATTAGTCATTTTAACTCACCATAAGCTAAAGGCTACCTTTCAAAACCAGACTCCTTTGCCACTTCAAATTCAAGTGATTAGACAGAAGAATTTTCTACAGCAAGTAAACTTTTTAATCCAAGCCCATTGGCTGGTCTGGATCTCATTAATCATAATCATTAGACTAGTTTGCCTTACATCAGCTAATCTAGAATATTCTTGCCTCAAATGTTTACTTCAACAAACTCAGATACGTTTTAAAAAATACCATCATAAGGAGTGCCCAGAGTCAGGTTACTCTGACAATTTAACAATTTATATACAACAATTAAATTTAAAAATAGGGAGAGGCAAATTTATTCTGTCACACCCAGTTACATGAGTATTTTTTAATAATATTGGTTTTGGGCATACATGTTTATTACAATGCTATATTTTGTTATAGACATCTCACTATGGAAGCCGAAAAGAGTCTAAACTCCAATGAACTAACAGCAAGAAAGCATGAAGAGTCACCTGTCAAACAGCGAACTGCTCTAGAGGATTTCAAGTTAACTTTCTATGAAAATGAGGCGCATGGATACGTTTATGAACCTTTTGAAGTTCACATCGAAAAAATGAAAACATTTCAAATAAGGGATGATGACATACTTCTTTACACAACATACAGAGTAGGTAAGAAGTGTTTCACAATTATTAAATTGTTATTCAATTTGTTTTAACCAAAACTAATGGGAATGCTTGTTGTATTCCATGTTAATCGTTGTAGTAAGGTGTTTGTGCGGGGGTGGGGTGCTTTTTAAAAAACATAAACTGAAGTAATTGACATCAGAACTTTTGCAGACAACGATTTTCTTTCTGCTTCTTTCTCCCAATTTATGACCTATTTTCTCATTACCTGTCTTCTCGTGACCTATTTTCTCGTGACTTGTCTTCTTATGGCCTCTCTTCTGATGACCCGTCTTCTCATGTCTTCTTGTGACCTATCTTCTCGTCACCTGTTTTCTCATGATCTATGCTTGTTATGATTATTATTATTATTATATTCCTTCATAAAAACAAATAAATACATGGAGTTACAAAGTGAAATAATAGATCTAAAATAACTAATAAATGTTCAAATGAAAGTCAGAGCTCACTATCAAATAATGACAGCCCTATAGCTACTCTATGTCATAGAAAACGAGAGTTTTGAGAGAAGTCAATGATAACTATGACGTGATTGTGTCTGCTCGAAGTAAGCAGTGGCATCACTCATGGTGATGTTGGTCGTTCACAGTCGGGCGTTCAAGTCACTGCATGTAATTGTCCTTAGAGCACGCATACACACATCAGATTTATTTCTGCTGACAGTTTTTTCACAGGTTACAATCTTCTCTCAAGGTTGCATAATAGTATCAACACTGCTCCCTATTTTCGTCAATTTGGCCAGAAGTGCTGGTTCACCTTCCTGGCGTAACATCAAATAAATTGACTACAACACCAATTTGGCAGGGCCCTTGTCTACAAGAATTTATAAAATAAACAGGATAGCAGATTCCTAAGACAATCACCCCCGCCCAGAGTCTCAGTTCTAGTATGCAAGAAATGAACGCATGTGGAGTGGATTGGATTGGAGAGTGGACTGGAATATTGAGCGTGCTACTCTGAAACACTACAATATGGCGCAGAATAAATCTCTTGAGTTAATTTCTACTTTCTCTTTCTTCTGCTAAAAATGTATTATCCTCATACAAACGAGGCAACAGAATTGATGAACATCAAAATACATTCACAATATATTTAAAAATGACGAAATAGTTATAGTTTTTTTCTTCTCATTATAACTATCAGCCAAATAGCTTACCAATGGTCAGTTATTGTGGCGTTCCTTCCATGAATGAAATATCACTTGTAGTAATTTCGCAAAGATTTCACCCAGTATTTAAACTAAAATGGTGTTTTGACAAAGAACAACTCAACACTTAATTGCGGTTTGCTTCACTTCAAGGTCAACGAATGACGTGCTCAATCTGACAATACTTATCCCGCACTGTTTTAAATTTTATTGGGTTATCTTCCTTAGTGGATCGCCAAACCACTATACTGAATGATGCTTTTATCATGGTAGGATATGGGGGCAATGGAGATGAGTTCATGGGACCGGATGTGTGTGTGTGGGGTGGGTGGGTGGGCCCAAAATAGTTTGGGAGCTATTGCTACTGGTCTGCGTAAGAAAGTGGAATATTGGATATGGATATCTCCGTAATAAAAGGTGAAAATGGATGAATGAATGTTTGTGTAATAAGGGGAATACACTACGAAGTTCCGCATATTAAGTGGGAAACTAGACACACAAATGTCTACGTAACTAGGTGAATTCTGACGCTATGAATGTCTACATTACTAGGTGATTATTGAAGATATTAATGTCTACATTATTACATGAAGTTGAAGATATGAATGTCTACATTACTAGATGGATATTGAAGCTATGAATGTCTACATTACTAGGTCAATATTGAAGATATGAATGTCTAAATTACTAGGTGAATACGTAATCCTTGAATGTCTGCGTAACTTGTCGAATATTGGAACTGAGCTATGAATGTCTACATAACACGGTGTGGAGGAGTACATTTGCCTATCCCTATATAAAACTTAATTGTTACATAAATTGTTAAATTGACAATGTTATCCGGCCTTGGGTACTCTTTAAGATGGTATATTTGTAAGTGTGAAAATTGGAAGTAAACAACTCAGTTGGGGAATAGGTTAGAAATTGCTGATTCAATTCAAATCAGTTCCATCTGGATGAATAGTTTTTTCTGACAGTCTCACACTTGATCATAACAGTTTATCCAATGGGGATGGACCGGAAGTCTCTTTGTTGAAGAAGTACTCTATTCTAATCTTGATCACAACTCGAATCAAGACATAAAAGTTAATTTTAGCTTAGGTTAAATTAACTGACTGATAAAGAAAGAATGGACTTAGAATATTTCGTACATTTTTGCTATTGACCTGTGATTTGAATTATAGAATGCTTATGTAATTTAACCATTATTTCTATGTTCATTAATTTGACTACGTTGTACATTATACTTGTGTATTTTGATCAATGTTATACATCTTTTGCTGTGTGTTTGTATCGGGCTAATGAATATTGTTGACGGATTTCTAAGTTGATAATGTTATTTGAGAGAAAGGTGTTTAGAGATGAAATATGCCTGAAATTTACTACTGCATTAATTTGACTTTTACAGAGCAGTACAAGCCTTATGTTTTTCTTCTCACGTCATGCAATTGTAGCTACTGTACTTTGCTTCATCACGTTGGTATGTGAATCCAGCGTTGTCATCAACTTATCAGTAGAGTGTGTTGCTGTAAATTGATTCCTATGAATTCAGTTTGAGAGCCATTATAGCAGAAATGGTGGTTTGAGTTTGGTCCCACAAAGATTATTTTGCATGTTCCTCGGGCTGTGTTTAGTAAATGCACATGGAAATTCAAAAACATTTCTCCTGATGTACTTGATAGCATATGTGAAATTCCGGACAGTTGTCTATGGTGTGCTTGGAGAGCTCGTCAAAGATTCTAAACAGTTGTGTAACAAGACGGTGACTGGTTGCAAACCATGTGATTGTGAACTTGTGCTGGCAATAGCCACCATCTTTGAAAAGGTTATGTAATATGACTTATTTATGTCTCTAAACTCTACTCTCATTTCTGTGTTGTTATCCACGACCGTGAATATGTATTTATGTTAATTGACTGTTTATGTCTATGCTAGAATGAACTGAATGATTGTCTAGAGTGAATTGAACATTGCTGTTAAGTGACATAAATGTCTCTGTGGTCGTTTGATTACATTCATATGTTGTATATTTGATAGTCGATTTAATAAATCTATTGCTAAATTTTTGACCTTCTTACATACATCGAATGCCATATGTTGGCGAGACAGTGTGTGGATGGGGACTCGCTAAATATAGATTAAAAGACGAATTTGTCTTCTCCTTTGGCAAGAAGTTTTACATTTATGAAGTATTGTGTGACGGTAAATGTTTGCCTTTGTTTTGTTCAAGAGAGAAAGCGTTTACAGCGCCCGTGTATCTGCCAAGTGAGAGAGACAAATGGTGTCTTCTGGAGAATTATTAATAACATAAATCAAGTTTCTCATCACTTGTAATTATTTATGGGTAATTAATTAAGAATAATAATCTTAATCATTAAGTGGGTGGCATTAGCGTCACACTAGGCAAATACTGAATTCTTGAATGTCTACATAACTAGATGAATACTGGAGCATTGAATGTCTATGTAACCAGGTGAATATTGGAGCTGTGAATACCTATGTAACTCGGTGAATAATGGAGCTACGAATGTCTATGTAGCATGGTAAATACTGGAGCTGTGGCTGTCTCTAAAACTAGTTGAATACTAGGGCTATGAATGTCTGTATAATTAGGGGAGAATTTGGGAGTTATGAGGAATACTTTCCTTTATTTCATAGATCCTCATAACTCCCAAATACTTTGTAGAGAAAAGTATAACGTAATAGAAATATTACGTCATAATAGAAACACTGGTGGTCTACGTACTGAGCGGAAAACTGATATTTTGAAATATTACGTATTTATACGAATACTGAAGCTAAAATGATCCGTGCACTCGTTATGGACAAAAATAAATTGTTTGCTAATGTTGGGGAATACTGTATGATCCTTTGTTAAAGAGAGTTCATTAAAATTTCCAATCAGTTAATTAGAAGTGATAAGCATCTATGTTATAGTGTTATGTAATTAACTTAGAATATTTAATTGTATGGGCTTAAAGATTAAACTGTTTTATTCCAGGTTCACACTGGATGTTTCGTATCCTTGACATGTTGACGACGGGCAAAGCGGAGTACCGAGACTTTCATATGGACCACGTCAATATGGATTTTGAGCCGTTAGAAGACTTAGACAAACTCCCGTCACCCAGGGTGCTTCAGTGTCATATGCCTTTTAAGTTTTTGCCTCAGCAGATTAAGGACAAGCGGACTAAGATAGTACATGTGTACCGGAATCCCAAAGCTGCAGCAGTGTCCTTTCACATTTTAATGAAACAAAATAAAAATATTACAGTTTTGGAAACACTTGACCAAACGGTGGACCTTCTGAAAACAAGTAATTTTTATTTATTTTTAACTTCTATTATTCATTGTTTTTTTTTATTTTACAGAGGTCGTAGTCATGACCTTCATGTTGTCAAATTTTATTATAAAAATGTAAAGTTACAATGTTAAATATATTTATGTTGTCACGCTATCAGGTTAAATTCAATATCATTTTAAATTATTTTTAGTAATTTACACAATATTAAGTATATTTGAAAGTTAAAACAAATACACGTTAATATTAAAAGAGTATTATTAATGTCATATATAAGCATTGTGTTTGATGCTAGAATTATGTAGGCATAATCTCAGAAAAAAAGATAAATATTAACAGGTTTAAACAAAACAGTAGGGGATTTAGCCAACATGTATGTGCTTTTAACTTCCATGCTGAAACAGGAACCCGAGGCTATTAAGACGGCAACAAAAGTCATTTTATTCTGCCATGAAAACGTTGAAAATCAAATTATAATTGTGAACGATGGTAGTCTACCTTCTCTCTTGGTTGTAGCATTTTATGTGTGCGTATGTGTATGTGTGTATGAGAAAGAGAGAGAGAGAGAGAGAGAGAGAGAAGAGACAAACAGTAACATTGAGAGAGAGAAACTTCGTGTTATTTTAATTAGCATGCAAATCTTGAGTTACATATAATATGGGGTGGTATGCGGCACGCCACTTAGGTAACGAAGAAAATTATTATTATTAATTAATCTTTCATAACTAATTTCAAGTGAGGAGAATATTAATTTTATTTTAATAATGATTCTACAATAGACACCACTCGTCTCTTACTTGTCGGATATTTTTAGCGATGTAAACGTTTTCTCTATTTCACAACATCAACCAAGATTTACATAAGGTTTCCGTAGGTGGAACACTTCTTACTAAAGGAGAAGACAAACTCGAATTTTAATCTATAGTTAGCGATCCTATATCCGCCCACTTTCTTCTCCTACATAAGATTATAATCAATATCAATATGCATAAGAATGTCAATAAATTTAACAATAAATTTATTAAAAGAAAAATCAAATATGCATATGACAATTACAATGAAATACATAACTTGACATCAATATTCCAGAAACCCACTTTCAGATAATTATAGTTTACACAGTCTCTCACTAAATATATGTAATAATAAAACTACAGATCAACAATAGAGTCAATACAAATTGCAGGTTAGTCCTATCAGAAAAAAAAAATAGAGTTATTAAAGTCTGAAGAATAATTTCTGACAATTTCTGACAACTAGGAATACTCTAATATACATCAATCAATGTCTTTTATTGTTTAATGGTGGAGGGGGGGTTATGATTTTAATGAAAGAGTGGACAAGAATCGCTTGATGACGGGACAAACCGTACACTATAAAAGACAGAACATAGTTGTGCTTCCAGAAACTACTCACTATTCACAATTAAATAAATAGACTAGCCTCCCCTTGTAACGACTCAATGGGAGATTCTCTTGGTAGGACTGGAAAAACTTCATGCTACTGAACACTATGTACAGTTCTTGCTACAAAGGGCGGGATGTGACTCACAATTTTACAGAAGAACATAGTCCAAACTTTTACAAAAGGACATAGTTCACGTTTTTACAGAAGGACATGATTCATACTTTAACACAATTACATGGATCATGCTTTTACAGAAGGAACAAGTTCATGTTTTACGAAGAAACCTAGTCTGGGCTTTTACAGAAGTACCAAGTCCATGTTTTTACAGGATATGATTCATGATTTACAGAATGACCTAATCCATGTTCACACGATGACATAGTTCATGCTTTACAGAAGGTCTAGTCCACGAAGGACCTGCCCATATCTGTATGGGGACATAATTCATACTTTTATGGTAGATATAGTCTCAACATTTACAGACGGACATAATTTATGCTTTTACCAAAGGATACAGGTCATTATTCATAGAAGACTTAGCCATAGCTTTTACAGAAGGACCTTGTTCATATTTTTGCAGAATGACGTAGTCCATGCTTTTACAGAAAGACCCAATGCATATGTTTAGAAAAGGATGTAGTTCATACTTTTACAGAAGGACCTAGTCCATGCTTTTAAAGAAGGACCTAAACAGTTCATAATTTTACACAATGATGTAATTCATACTTTGCAGAAGGACGTAGTCTATGCTTTTACAGATGGACTTAGTTCGTATTTTTAGAAAACCACCTAGTTCATATTTGTATAGAAGGACCTAGTTCATATTGTTAGAAAAGCAGATAGATCATACAGAAAGACGTAGTCCATGCTTTTACACCAGGACCTAGTTCATATTTTTAGAAAAGGACCTAGTTCATACTGTTGCAGAATGACCTATTCCATGCTTTTACAGAAGGAACTATTTCACATTTTTACAAAAGGACCTAGTCCATGTTTTCAAAGAATGACCTAATTCATACAGTTACAGAATCACCTATTTAATATTTTCACAAGAGGACCTAATTAATATTTTTACAGAAGGACCTAGTCCATGCTTTTACAGAAGTTGTACTTCATACTTTTAGAAAAGTATTTTTACAAGAGGACCTATTTTATATTTTTACAACAGGACCTACCTAGTTCATACTATTACAGAAGAATCCAGTTTATATTTCTTCCGGGAGCATCTAGTCAACGTCTTTGCTCATGGACCTAGTTCTTTTTTAACAGAAGGCCATAGCTTACTCTTTTACAGAACACAATTCATATTTTTGCAGTAGACACAGTACACTTCTATAGTTCCATGCTCTTACAGAAGGACATATCATACTTTTACAGTCATAGCTCACAGTTGTACAGAAAGACAGTTTTCACTAGTCATGGCTGATGTTTTTAAAACACTTGTACAGAAAGACATTTTCCCTAGAAATGACTGATGTTTTCAAAACACTTATGCCTAACGTCCATTTCTATTTGTGTATTTTGCGCACGGTACTAATGTTTGGGAGAAATTAAGATGAAGAACTAAGAGATGAATATAGGTGTCGATGTAAAGATGAATGTTGCAATAATTGTTTGAAGACTGGACATATTCGATGCATTTAGAGAATAATCACGACATATATGTGAACAGCTAGGAAACTTCAGCAAATGGTAGACCAAAATATGCTCTTTGGCATTTTCTTTCTTTATTTCTTTCTTTCTTTCTTTCTTTCTTTCTATTAATCACTATGGCCAAGATATTTGATGCTATTTTATTTGTGTCATCCATCAGTTATTCAGTAATGCAGTTATTCAAACATAATATTTTCATTAACCAACTCTTATTATTAGAGTAGTTAATATTTGTCTTTAATAAATGTATTAATAATATCAACACTATTCTAATGAGAATGGCATTTGTATGAAATAGGATTAATTTTGTATTTCGTCATGATCCGTAGGATTATCTTGTATTTCTTTGTATGCAATATGATTATCTTGTATTTCTTTGTATGCAATAGGATTAGTTTGCATTTCTTTATATGCAGTAGGATTAGTTTGTATTTCTTTGTATGCAACAGGATTAGTTTGCATTTCTTTATATGCAGTAGGATTAGTGTGTATTTCTTTGTATGCAATAGGATTAGTTTGCATTTCTTTATATGCAGTAGGATTAGTTTGTATTTCTTTGTATGCAACATGATTAGTTTGTATTTCTTTGTATGCAATATGATTAGTTTGTATTTCTTTGTATGCAATAGGATTAGTTTGTATTCTTTATGTGCAATATGGCTACTTTTGTATTTCTTTGTATGTAATAGGATTAGTTTAACATCTCTGTGTGCAGTAAGATTTGTTTTGTAATTCTTTCTAGCAATAAATTAGTTTTGGATTTCTTCGTGTGTTATAGGTTGTCTAGGAATTCTTTGTAAGAAATAGGATTTTTTAAAATTTCTTTTATGAAATAGGATTAGTTTTGTATTTCCCTTTCCAGAATGGACTTCGTTTTATGATGGATTAACAGGATTCATGAAAGAAAATCCTGACCACCCTGTTTTCAACATCTCATATGAAGAAATGCTTGGAGTGAGTCTTTTAATCTCCTCTCTGTTTTTGACAGTAACTCACCTTCTCATTATAATAAGACTTGAACTACTTATCTTAAAACCTTTTTACACTAGTATTCAGATAGATATCCAGCACCTATTACTGAAAGAAGTATAGTCTTATTCATTCTAAAAGTATTACTGACATAAGCATAGATTTACTCAATTTAAAAGCATTACTTGCAGAAGTATAATCTTACTCATTCTAAAGCATTACTGACAGAAATATAGTCTTTTTCATTTTAATATTTTACTGACAGAAGTATCGACTTACTTATACTAAAAGCGTTTTGTCTTACTCATTCTAAAACCGTTACTGACACACTCATACATGTACAGCATCAGGTTTTATTATTGACATCAATACACTCATACATGCATGAATAGACGCCCGCATTGCAAGGCTATATTCCTGATAGTAGCAAACATACAGTCGTATTACAAAACTATTAGTGATAGTAGCACCCCACCCCACACCGACCTGTATAACAAAATAATTAATGGTATTGTTAAACCATGATGCTAGACTATTACTAAAAGCAGCATACACAATTTTATTTTTCCTACATTAAAAGGGACATATATTAACTATTACTGACAGCACAAAGAAGCGGCTCATAACTACTTTTGTTGACAGCAGCACGTACACCAGTATTACACCACTATTACTGATAACAGCCCATACACCAGAATTACCCCACTATTACTGACAACAGCCCATACACCAATATTACACCACTATTACTGACAACAGCCCATACACCAATATTACACCACTATTACTGATAACAGCCCATACACCAATATTACACCACTATTATTGACAATAGCCCATACACCAGTATTACAATACTATTACTGACGACAGCCCATACACCAGTATTAAAATACTATTACTGATAACAGCCCATACACCAGTATTACACCACTATTACTGATAACATCCCATACACCAGTATTACTCCATTACTGACAACAGCCCATACACCAGTATTACACTACTATTATTGATAACAGCCCATACACCAGTAATTCACCACTATTACTGATAACAGCCCCTACACCAGTATTACAATAATATTACTGACAACAGCACATACACATCTATAATACTATTATTGACAACAGCACATACACATCTATAATACTATTACTGAAATCAGCACATACACATCTATATTACAATAATATTACTGATAACAAAATACACCAGTATTACAATAATGGTAACTCATAACAAAACACACCAGTATTACAATAATGGTTACTAATAACAAAACACACCAGTATTGCAATACTATTACCGAAACAACTCTTAAAATTAGAGGATTCTGAGTAAGAAAATTACCATAAAGATACACTGGTAAATGTGTGAAACTTATGAAATATCTCTAAAGATATAGATCATACTAAGTAAGAAAATTAACATAAAGATACACTGTTAAATGTGTGAAACTTATGAAATATCTCTAAAGAAATAGATCATTCTAAATAAGAAAAATTACAAAATAAATGGCATGCTGCTGATAACGATGTTGATAATAATGACACTGGCGATATCAAAAGAAATACCTATAAATTGAAACATAACAGTTAAATGTGTCGAGATGGTTTTATAGGTTACCTCTATTGATTTCTTCAGACGAAGTAAAAGTTTTGTTCCGTCATATTAAAACATTTTGATAAATTTAAAGCAAGAAATGACTGCAAAATTGAAAAATTTAATTTAAAAATAAATTATAGAGAAAATACTTATGTAGCGTTGTTTTTTCAGACATGTCTTGTTGAGTGAAAGAAAATTTATTTCTTATTACGTGAAGGATTGTATTGGAAATAAACCTTTTCTTTCAAACAGCAAATATTTTCTTATTGTATATGAGAACTGTACCGGAAATGGCGCCTTTCCAGCATAATTATTTATTGTATTTCAGTATTATGCTCGAAACGGCGCTTTTCCAGAAATAATTATTTATTGTATGTGTATGTGAAGCATTATACCGAAATGGCGCCTTTCCAGAAGTAATTATTTATTGTTTATGAAGGATTATACCGGAAATGACGCCTTTCCAAAAGTAATTATTAATTGATTATGAAAGATTATACCGGAAATGACGCCTTTCCAGCAGTAATTATTTATTTTATGTTAAGTTTTATATCGGAAATGGCGTCTTTCAAACCGCAATAATTTATTTTATAGGGATTATTTTGGAAATGGTCCTCTGCTAACATAATGTTACTATAAACAGACGTATACTTTCGAGACATAAACAAAGCAGACAGAGAAGAACATAATTATTTGCAATGAAATAAACTTAAATTTTAGTTGTAGTGTTATCTTCTAATAATGGACTATAGTGGTTTGTTGTCTCATGATTACGGAATGTTGTGGTTTGTTGTCTTGTAATAATGAACTGTTATAGTTTGTTGTCTTACAATAATGGACTCTTGTAGTATATTTACTTGTAATAATGGACTGTTGTGGTTTGTTGTCTTGTAAAAATGGACTGTTATGGTTTGTAATAATGGACTGTTGTATTTTGTTGACTTGTGATTATGCACTGTTATAGTTTGTTGTCTTGTCATAATGGACTGTTGTGGTTTGTTGTCTTGTAATAATGAACTGTTGTGGTTTGTTGTCTTATGTTGCAGGATGTTCATAGCACAGTGAAAAGACTAAGAACATTTCTTGGCTTTTCCATCTCTGATGATATTTGTGACGAGATAGCAGATGCCTGTATCTTTGACAACCAGAAATCGAAAGAAAATAAAATGAACGCGGAGGTCAATTACAAATCTGATTATTTCCGCAAAGTTAAGTCAACAGTCTTTTAAATTTTTTTCTCAAATTTTAAGTAAAATAATTATTATTTAGCAATCATAGAACTCACAATGACATTATTTAGCAGTCATAGAGTATTATTAGAATGAGCAATTCACTATTATTGTTGAAATTAATGATTGCATAAATTAAAATTGTCTCGAAAAATGAAATTGATTATGATAATGATTGTCTGTGTCATTGCCTACGAATACAAAATCAAAACTTTTCATATCAAGGTTTAGAGTACACTGACAGTTAATATCAATGTATTTTGCATACAAGTATACAAGTACATTAATTGGAAACAAAAAAGAAACAAACAGCTCCGAAATCGAAGAATAAGACAACTGGAAATAATACAACCAGAAATACTCCTTGTCAAGTCATAATTGCAACAACAGTTAAGGGCCTTTGATCTGTGAGTTGTCTCACTTGCTAACAGGATGTAACGCATCATTCCCTAATTAGATAAAAGGGCCGAAAGGGTTTTGTGAGATTTACATTTCCGCCACTTTCCACATGTCTTTTGGCTCGCCAAAATTCTTTTGGTCCATGTAGGCACGTTGTACTTATTCTTGGAGATCACTACTGCAAACTTGCCAATGACCTTTACGTACTACCCAGTACTATATATATGCATGTACCGGCTATGTCCCAACTGACAATAAAGGTTAATTATGATAGTTATGATAACATATAGATAGTTAGATAGATAGATAGATGGATAGATAGATAGAGAGAGAGAGATAGTGAATTATATATGCGTGTACTTGCGTGTGTGCTTTGGAATGAAGATATTTAATTACGATATTCAGTAACTAGGTTAATCATACTCTCTCTCTCATATTTCTGTTTATCACTTGTTACATTTGACAATATATACATATATCAGTTTCAGTTAAATGTCCATTAACTTGACAGTATATAATCTATGAAGATCTAACAAATCTAAATGTCCATATATATATATATATATATTGATGAATAATGAACACATCAATCTATCTGTCTACCTTTCCACCTGGCTATCTGTCTGTCTTTCTGTCAGTCTCTCTATATATATACATGTGTGTGTGTGTGTGTGTGTGTGTGTGAACGTGTGAGTATCATTCTGTGTATTTAAAAGTACATGTGTATTAATGTGAAGGACATACTCGTCAGGTTACAACATTGTCTCACTTTGTTGTCATTTCATCAGTTGTCACGTGATCTGTGCATTTCTTCTTTCATTCACCACCGTCTGTTGCTCTTAATCACATGCTTATTAATGACTTTTACTTTCACCTTTTCAGGAGGAAATTCTGATTGGAAAAATCACATGACCGTAGCACAGAGTGAAGACATTGACAAGTTCTTGATTGAAAGGAAAGATAGATGTATGTTTATTGCCAAGTATGTCGATTAGAGTCATCTTTGGTAAACAGAAATAGCATTTAGTGATTAATGGAACTATTTGAATGGTTCTTTTCCTTCAATTTGCAATTAATCTATTTTTTCATAGCTAAATGTACAAACAGAGAAAATATTCGAGGATTAAAGGAACTATTTTCAACTTTTCTTCAAATACTGCGATTAATCCCACACTTCCCTACACTGCTAGTTGTGACTGTGAGGGTACATTTATATATACACTGCTAATTGTGACTTTCAAGGAACATACATACATGCACTATTAGTTGTGACTTTCAGGGAATATACATACATACACAGCTAGATGTGAATTTCAGGGTACATACATACACACACTGCTAATTGTGATTTTCAGGGTACATACATACACTGCTAGTTGTGACTTTCATGGAAATACACACTTATACTGCTAGATGTGACTTTCATTGAACATACATACACTTCTTGTTGTGACTTCCAGGGTGCATCCTTATATACATACACTGTCGGTTGTGACTTTCAGGGAACATAAACACACTGCTAGCTGTGACTTTCATGGTACATGCACACACTGCTACTTGTGACTTTCAGGGAACATACACACACTATTAGTTTTTACTTTTAGGGAACATACATACACTGCTAGTTGTGACATTTGCGAGGATCTGGCTCTGACATTTAAAAATGATTCCTCTCTGTGGCAAGTCATTTATTATAATTATCGGTTGTACTTTTCCCGACAGAAAACATTCACAACGTCATTGTATTATTACTCTCTCTCACTCTTGTTCAAAGTGCTCACCGATACATACGCTGAACAGTCGTATGTAGCAATGTTTCAATATTGTCTAGATGATATTCGAGGAAAGTTTCTTGAACAGAGAGGGGTATGCTATCAATCTTTGCAATTCATTTTAGATAATATTCCAGGAAAGTTTGTAAAGTACACAGGGAGATATAGAAAGGCGAATGAGGCAACGTTTTTCCACTGACTTAAAGTGTAATTTAAAAAATAAATCGCGAATAAAGACGTATTTTACTAACAAAATGCATGTCCCTGTCATAATATACATTTTATTTCCAATCATTATCAGTGCTCATTTCATAAAGTAGGTCGAGTGAGCATTATTGCATGAATTTGATATTTTGTAATGATTTACATTTTTTGTCCATAAATAGTCAGTGCTCATTTCGTAAAGTGGGTCGAGTGAACATTATTGCTTCAGTTCGATATTTTGTAATGATTTACATTTTATTTACAAAACATAACAATCACTTCGCTCCAACATCATGTCTAAGTCCAGTTGTTCACGTCTGCTTTGTCAAGAAGTAGTTCGTCTTCATTAATCTTTTGAAAAGTGTGTACTGAATAGATAATTGGAACCAATTATGATATATCAATGTGATATTTGTTCCATTTATACTGCGAAATTATTAAATCTGAATATTTGTTATCAATGGTAGAAATAAATATACATATTTCTTTATTTTATTTGTGTCTGACTTATCTCTATGTGCATTATAATACGTGAATATGCGAAAAGTACTTAAAAGTAAGTAATAGTACGTACATTTGGGTAAGAGTACGTAAATTTGAGTAATAGTACGTAAATGTGGGTAGTAGAACGAAAATGTTGGTACGAGTATGTAAAAATGGTTACCAGTGGGCAAATGTGGGTAGTAGAATGTAAATGTACATAGCTGTGGGAAATATACATATATACGGGTAGTGGAAAGCTAATGTGGGTAAAAGTAGGTAATATTAGAGAGTGAGGATCATTGGATATGTGTATGAATTACAATGAATGTGTGTTGGCTTATACATTTGCTTTGTTATGATGAATTTTGTAACCTGGGAATGCGCTCATGATGTAATTTTTTATTACATGTTACGTCATGTTGAAACGTCAATTTGGAAAGTTAGAGTAAAAAAGGTACTGTGGCGGAAAGGGGGTTCTACGTGTGCGCCTTGGTTATTAATATTTTAATTAATCACTTTCATGCCAATCGCTCACTACCTCCTTAAAGGGTCTTATGCGGTCCGAGAGTGACTAGGTCAAGCCTCGAGCAGTCCGTCAGTCAATGACCGTCTCCCAAGTGTTACCTGTCTCAGAATAGTGACTACACTGCGTTTATCTTGTCAGTCGTTCTATCACTATTCCGGCCCTACCACAATCTCTCATCGCTGTCAATGATGGGAACTATTTTAAAACATGTGTCTAGACCGTCTTCTCAATTGTATTATGTCATTGGCTGCCCCCACCCATCATTACATATGTACCTCCAAGAAATGAAGGAGGAAATAGTTTTAAAGAAAACAATTTATTAAAAAAGAAATAAAGATAACAATTTCAATAAATTTACATTGAATCCAAATCACACACTAGGCGATTTCGAAATCACAAATCTCGTAAGACTTCCAGAATTACAATTAATGAAAAGATATATCAATACAGTTTTAGAGAATAATTATTAGAGAATTCCGTGTGGCATTATCATATACTTTAGTTAAGCTTACACAATTACTCTTCATACATAAGCCAACTACATAGTCAACACTTTAGAAAATATAGAATTTACATAGAAGAATCAGACATAGAACAAGGAATGAAAATCACAGAAACATGTACAGATTACACAGAAAGTTCATGTAATTGAATCACCTGATTATGGCCTTGTTCTGTTGTAGCCTCGTTCTCGGCAGGGTGGCTGACAATTAAATGTCTCGTGGTTTTAGCCCGCCTGGTGACGTAAATGAATGTTCCGTGATTTACGAACAACAATTTGTCCATAGAAAGTTAAACAAAGTCTGTAATTTGTAATCCTTTCACAGACACTGATAACACATAGTTATCCACAGTTCAGTATATTCAATTTCACTGGTTAGGCAGTTTATCCACGTAGTACAAGTGGGTCAGACTCACGCTCCTCGCAGCAGCCCACTTCGTAATACCGTCTCCCTTGATGGTCCTGATACAAACAGAATCCACAAGCAGGTTTACTCCACACTGGCCCTAAACACATGTAGAGACCAAGTGGCAGTTCTCGTTGTCAACACTAGACAACTGGAACTTGAGACGCCAGGATCAACTGGTACAATCCAAAAATGAATAACTGAAGACAATGCGTACTGACAAGTACGCACGCACGTGTGACGTATGGAGCTGAACGCATGGAACTGAGCTCCTGGAACTGGACGGCTTGAACTGTAATAGATCAATGTAATGGCGCATATCAGGATCATGCTTTAAGATTCTGTAATCTGTACTTACATTTCTATTTCTCATTACAATTCCTTTTAACAATTTAATTTATCTGATTCTCTCTCTAAACGAAATAAAAGCATTATAGTTTAAATTCGTTATATTTACAAGAAGCATGATTCAACATTATTAAAAAATCAAATGTAAAAATCATCCACAACACAATCTCCTACATCGGACATACCTTTCCTTAGTTCTGACCATGAGCCGGCACGGGACTCAAACTTGTGTAAAAGAGTGTAGAGAATTTTGAGTCTGCTCTTTTATCCATTTTCAGAGGTCATGGAAGTTTCTAGAATTTCTTAGCCTCTGGCTATGACTTGTTTTTCTTCCTGTGCCTATTGACTCCATAGTCATGGCTGAATGCACACACATAATAGACTAAGTGTGTGTGGTGCCAGGAATATGCCCATGTTACATAAGAATTTGTGACCTGTAATTCCAACTCCCTTTATTTGTAGATATGGGTCGATGTTGTTTACGTCAAACAAATCTTACTCAGACTTGAATTGTGAAATTCAAATCAAAATTTGATTTACAAATTTTGAAAATTAACGAAATTAATTATATTAATTAAATTAATTGGGTAATTAGCATTTTTCCGTTTACAGGTACCATTATTTTGGATGAGAGAGTGAGTGTATCTATGCGTGGGCTGTTTACATGATGTGTTAGAATTTTATGGCTAATTTTTTCTACACATTGGGCCCACGCAGATTTATCCCAGTTTTCCATAATTGGAATGTCTTCAACTCAGCACAAATTGTAATGTATCAACGTCTTATCAGAGTTGGGGACAATTAAATTTGGTGCTATGGAAGCACATTTTTTTCTACGCACACTCAACCACATGACACTCATTTCTTCAACACTTTTTCAACCGGAAGGTATTCTGATTCTGTGCTCATCAACGAGAATAGACACTTAGGTCTACACCAGTGTCCAGTGTCCAGTGTCCAAGGTCTGTATTCTTCAATGTAGCTTCAACGTGTGTCAGATATTATGACTCAGGTCCCACTCATCTATGTGGCCATGTCTGATTATTCATAACTATGTTGTGTCAGCGATTCTGCAACTTTCTGTTTCCATGAGTGGACATCCTGTGACTCTTTGTATTTTCTTTTTCCAGTGTGTTGGCGAGTGGACTCAGCCACTTTTTTTTACTCAGCATCATTACAACATTATTTGTCTTAAACATTAGTACATAGGAAATAATTATTTTAAAGGGGCATCACATGGATAGATTAGTTATAGTTTATTAATGTTATAGATATTTGGGGGTTTTCAATCAGAACTTTTTCTTTGAACATTGATTAATTAGTGTTTATTATCAATATTTACTGTCCACATTGGGTTTTCACCCTAAGCTATTTGCATGAAATTGATTTTGGTGGATAACTCAGTTGTAATAGTTTTGTGGTTGCTGTAGGTGTAGGCGTAGCTGGCTATCATCATTTGCATTGGATTTTTACCCATATAATTGTGCCTATTATTTTGTTTGTCATCTGCTTGTTGCAGTCATCACCGCTAGTCATATTGTTGATTTCGTTATCTTTTATTTTATTTAATTCATCAGTTCATATTTCATTGCTCAGGTCCCCCACCCCATGAATGTTATGTGTGGATGCTTCTGGATGAACAATTAACAGGCGTGCGAAAGTTAACCCATATTGTCGAGAATAAATTTCTCGTTATTAACTCTTTTTCAAGAGTCCAGCTTTCTTTGGTTGCGAAAGTGCGTCGCACAGTTGTTTGTCCCTTTGTCCCACATTCACATTCACAGCCGACCTTCACACTTTACCCTGCACTCAGAGTAAAATTCCCCCCCCCCCCCCATACACACACATCGTGGTGTCTCTGTGCGAGAGTTGGTTTAATATTACATTTTGCCACTCGATGTGTCGTCGGCCTCATAGCTGACCCCCCCCCCCATCAAGGAGGGAAGGCCGTGACAGTGTGCTATGTAAATCCCCATTCTCACATTAATAAATCATAAAGTATACAAAGAAAATAACATAAACTTGCATACAAAAATACATAAAACAAATAACTTACATACAAAAATACAAAAACAAACTATTTCCTATATAAATATATAAATGCCAACTTCAGTCAATAACTACCTAAAACATTGTACAACATAAAAGCAAGTACTCTAACACAGCCTAGTACACATACATAAATTTACAGCACAGCCTTAAGAAAATCCCCAGCGATTGCTGACCTAATCTGCCACTACAGCTATGCATGTGGAAACAAAGCCCTGTAAAATAGCAGTATTGAACCCTCTACACAAACTTTTAACTTTAACCAGTTAAAACAAAATAGCAAGAAAATTTATAAACAAAATCATCCACCCACCAGCTATATTAACATCAAAATCCAACAGCTAAAATAAATTTTCATCTAGAAAATAAAATAATATAAACTAACAATAACACTATAAATGACTGCATGCGACAGAACAAACATACACACCGCCTCCCAACCCACCCCCCTCTTAAAACCCGACCCCCCTACCCCATACTCCAGCGTGAAATTGGCATCAGCCGGAAGTGCTCACCTTAAATAAGAAATAAGATTCTCTTTGCGATCGTTTATATAGAAACACAATAACTAGTGCATATTAAGAGAACAAATAACAATTTTTAATTCATGCTTACGAATCTTTCTTAATTCTTGGTCGCAAGCAACAATAAAGAAATTTACAGATAAACCTCGCACTCATAAAATGTCAAGCATGCATAATATGAAATAAACTCTTATAGATCACGAATGGATTAATCGTTGTTCCAATAATTCATTAGTTCAAAGGATTCAGTTATAAATTATTTAAAATATTTCTGGTTAGAAATGTCTAGTGTACTATGAAGAGAAATAATGAGACATTTAAATGAATAGATTCTGAGTTGAGTCTTGTTTTCTTCTCAGAAAGACAATCACTTATTTCATATAAAATCGGCAAAATATCCAATTTGCATTTACCTATATTTAACAAATTCAATAGAGTTAGTGCAATTTCTTTTTAACCCAATAGATTATTACAGTAGCAATTATGGATCATACACAAGAAACAAAGGAAGTTAAAAATAGAAATTAGAACTTTAAAAATGTCACCTTTGGTATTAAAGTGGTGAGTCGGTCTCTAGGGTGTTAAGATGACTAACACGTGTTTTTCTTCATGGGACACAGCTCAATGAAGAACATTCTTTACGAAAATAAAATACAAATGAATGATAGGTTATAAAACAGACTCACAGTGGCAATGACAGTCATACAAATATATTTAATTTTTTAGCTTCATAGTTTCAGAAATTTTATATTTTAAATGTGTCCGTAAAAATTGTGTTTGACGTAAAATTTCTGGACATTTTAAATATTTGTCAGTAAATTGTATTTAATCGAGTTGGCAACCCTAGAAGGTAGTCTTGTTTTTCGAAGTCAAGGCAAATAATAAATCATCGCTTGCGGCTGGTGTTCAGTTCTAGCTCTTTCTACTACGGATAGACCAAATGGCCAATCAATATTCAGATAACAAAATGTGACAGGGCTGCTTGATGTGTACTGATATTTGTTCACTCGTATCGGTAGTAATTCACTCGTTCACTACCACACTACCCCCCTTGACTTCTTCAATCTCAGGAGCCGCTGTAGACTTTTATCCTGAGATGTTCTCGGATTTGGTTGGCTCTTTCTCTTCTCAGTTGACTCTGAAGATAGCTGATGATCTGGTGTAGTGTGGGTGGATTTGGAACAACGTGAAAAATGCTGATGGTGCTAGCCGTATTGTGGAATTGTTTTTAAATTTTCTTTTTCCGTTTCAGACAGTTGCAGAGCTACGAATGGTTTTCCTGAGGTACTTTCACCCGAGTTGCAACTGTCTTCGATTCAGCTAGGTTTAATTAGGTCTGTCCATGTGCTATTACCACCCTTAGTATTGGCGGGATTGTTAGTGTGGTTGCATCGAGTTGTAATGTTTCAAGTCTGCTTCGAACAACCACAATTTGTAGGAGGCAGTCCATTGTGATGTAAAGTTAGTTAAGTTTGTTGAGATATGTGGTGCTGACTGCTGAGATATGTGGTGGTGAGTGTAGTGATGTTGTTCGTACGTTGCTTAAATCTCGAGATGGTCAGCGTCTTTTCTGTTTGGTGGTTTGTGTTCCGGTCCTAGTGGCTTATTGTTGTTCTTTGTCTTCAGTCTGCAGTTCACGATTTGATTGTTGTTAATCTGCTCGCACTTCTGTTTTTGTTGATTCAATTCTTGTCTGGTCTTATGGTGGGTTTGTTTGAAGAGCCTTGCGGTTTGTTGTGGCCTTGGTTGTCTCCGTTTGTTTGGTGTAGCTGCTTTCTGTTCATAATTGTTTGAGTATTATTTGGTGAAAGTTCTGGAACTGTCCGTTTGTGTTGTAAAGGTGGCGTGTTTTGCAATCTGAAAATGGTTTATGTATTTTTGGCTAAAACACAATAATTTTCAAGGATGCCTCGGTAACACTGTCACTCATACTCATTTGTTGTCAAAAACTATTTTGCTGGATATGTAGATTTCATTTTAGATTATTTACTTTGTTTTCCCTCACTTTAGAACCAACTGGATAATTTTTATCAAAATTATATGCATGGAAGTGAAATGTCTCTGCATATTGGCCATTTTCAAAACAGCTTACGGAATTCTGGCAGACCAAGCACACAGACCTATTGCCCAGCATTGTAAACAAAGAACCAAGTTCCCATGATTTTTAAACATGCAGTTTTCTTATTTAACTTTCCGCTTTCTGTTGACTGGTTCAAACTGTCCATAGGCTAGGGCTGCTGTGTTGTCTATTTATTTGATATGCTTGTCAATTTTAGAGATAGAATAAAATGAAAAATTACAAAATTATTACTTTTTTTAAAACAAAACTTTGAACTCAATAACAATGACATCTGCACAGCGTGTTGACAACAGAACATCCGCTTTCGGTAGTGACACCTAGGAAGTAAGTAAGGACACTAAAATACTTTTAGAATTAAAATGATTGGAATTTTTTTTAGAAACTATTATTTTATGCAATATTTAAAATTAACAATAAATTTTCAAATAAACTTAGAATTAGTCAAGTAATTATTTAAAAAAATAAATAAGATGTTTAAGTTTCATGACAAGATTTTTTGTAACTTAAATATTTTAAAATATTGTGAGAGCTCTGACAGGCCACTTAGAAGGGGTCAACAGGCCGTCGGTTGGACAGCACTGTCTTACATCATAAGGTCAAGGTCATGTTAAATTAACTATTATACTTTTCACTCTTGTTCTGATTTCTGTGATGAGAAATAGACTCACAGTCTAATTATTGATGACAAACTAAATGGTGACATTATCTATCTGAACATTTATCCTCAGTAGAAGTAGAAGTATCTGAGCTCTTTTCAAGTGTATTTGTTTGTATGTTTTGATTGTTGATTTAATAAATGTATTGTTATTTCTTATTTGTCCTTCTTATACATATTATTTAAATTATATGTTTGGTGTAATAGTAGGTGGATGGGGGCTCATTAAAATAACTTACAAAATGGATCTAATTACTCCTTAAGTAAAAGGTTCCACCTGAGGGAAAAAATATATGTCAGTAGAACATCTATCTACATGTTGTAAGTGATGAGTATAGTTTCTACACGCCAGGTGATCCGCCATGTGGGAGACAAGTTGAGTGTCTTATTGGAACCTATTATTAATATATCAATTAAGATTCCAGTCACTTCTATTTCGTTATGATTTATATTTATCAAATTAGAATATAATAATAATCATAACAAGGAGGGCGTTTGTCATATGAAGTGGGGGCTCGGTCTAGGATGAGCACAAAATTTAGTTAACAATTGTTAAACTAATTGTTATAGTGGTGTAATTAGTAAGTATGGAAAACAATTGTTGAAAGTGTTGTTGAGCTTAGGAACCTAAATCAGGAACCCTAGACTAAACAGAGCTAGAGATAAATACAGTTGACTAGTGAAATAGACATTGCTATAAACAGTTTTCATTTAACACATTCACAGGGATTGGGTCATGTACATCCCTAAATCTAAATAGGACTGTATGTCCCATACATATATATGTCCCACTCGCATGCACACTCATTTTTAGTCTTACAGAATGAGCCAATCAGTATGAAGGAAATATGTGTTTTCCTTAGCAGACAATATGTATCAAATCTACCAATGGAAAGCTGTAATTAGATTGGTCATATGATAGAAAGAGTGCATTTCTGGTACACACACAAATCTTTTTCTTTCTGGCCAGCAGCCATTGTGTCTTGTGTTGAGAAGAATTTGTGCAAGTAAAACAGGGTTTCAAATCAAAATCAGAGTATGACCCAGCTGATGATTCATTTTAGTTTATTTTGTGAGGAGGACTTTTTGCCAGCCACTAGTGGAAATCAGTGGTGACACTATCAAGACAGGTTGCCATGGCATCTTGTGGTGTTCAATACTTATTATGCCACAAGGAGCACCCCATCCTTTTGCTGAAAGTAGTGGAGTACAAGTCCTATTTGCACAAAATGCAACAGTACTTGATGTTTTTCAAGCATTTCTACCTGAGAATTTCACGCAAAAATTGTCAAGTACACGAATAATGGTGTAATACAGAGGTATCTGAAGAGTCCCATATTAAACAATGGTGTAATACAGAAGAATCTAAAGAGTCCCATATTAAACAATGGTGTAATACTTAGGTATCTAAAGAGTCCCATATTAAACAATGGTGTAATACAGAGGTATCTAAAGAGTCCCATATTAAACAATGGTGTAATACAGATGTATCTAACGAGTCCCATATTAAACAATGGTGTAATACAGAGGTATCTAAAGAGTCCCATATTAAACAATGGTGTAACACAGAGGTATCTAAAGAGTCCCATTAAACAATGGTGTAATACAGAGGTATCTAAAAATTTTCAAGTTTTAGTGCTTATTCATTTGATGGGAATAGATAGGAAACCTTTTAATGATCGTTATTTTACAAAGGATAAAATTTATGCTCATCCTTTATTTTGTAAAGTCATATCAGGTTGCAGATTTTGTTTGTTGCTGGCTGTTTTACATTTTTCAGACAACAGAGTGCTGCAGTTAGTAATAGAGTATACAAAATTTCTAAATTTTACTGATATTGACTTTTCCCCCCATATTTTCTGCATCTGGATTTGTGCTTCATTCGATTTGACTGGTGTGTGGTCTAAAAATTTCCTTTTATTATTCTAATATATATATAATCTTACCAATCAAATGGAGTCAGCTCATACGGGAAAAAAACACGACCCGTATTTGCTTCCATACTTTAAAAAAATACAAAAACAAAAATCATCAAGCAAAAATTAATTTCTTCTTCTGACAGAAAATATAAACCATAAGCTATCAACTCCCAGCGGCTTTGTTTTCAGAATCAACTTTTCTCTTGGCCATTTTAAAGGATAGCTTTGATTTAAAATTAAGATTGTGCATCTACCGACAGACGCTTGATTGATATGACGTAAAAGGGGAAGGAGTGATGCAATATCCGGGCACTACACTACTTTTATTTCTTATGCACCAATCCAAAATGAGCAACAGGACGTTGCTAGGTTACTGTAATGACGAATATCCACGCACTATATATACAACTTTCATTTTCGCTTATTCTGATCGACGCGGGAATGTTCTTAGGCAGCCGTTCGTATTTGCACTTCATATCGCCTAGCCATTAAACAATATTTTTGCCTAAGATCACACTCTCAGTACGAGCAGGAAGCCAGCTTAATTTGAGTGCATACCAAATGCTCATAACCAACTTACATGCAAAATAATACTACACATGAATGTAAGGTTTGAGAAAATACATAAATATTACAAAATGTTATATTCTCTGTAGATAGTTACAAATGTTGACAATATTAACTTGATAATTTCTATTAGAAAAAGGTACAGCAATGGAATAATTGTGTCACAATGCGATTCGATCAAAGAAGAGTTTAAATAAGTTTACTCTATAGTGTTACACAATTGATTTCATTACGGCAGGCCGGTTGCAGCACTAAATCGGTTGTGGGTCATAGTGACACAAGCTATATCCATTATCGCTATCTGTGTTTGAGGAGGGAGGGGAGAAGGGAAAAGCTGGCGAGTGTAATACATTCAAGACACGAAGTTAGCTCCACCCACTTTTGGCCTGGTTTTATTGTATATATATTCACTACCACAAAACTGTTCTGCCTAGTGATCGTTATTGATAGTAGCGTAGCGTCCGACATCGAATCAATTCCAGGGATTGCTTGAAGATTTCTTTTAAAGGTATGTAATGTGTATCCTATGAATTAAACTACTTATTTATCAAAATTTAGTAAAATGTTGTTCGTACAAGTTCATTATGGGTATGATGTTGTTTAAACACATATTTATTGCTTCTAAAAATAATGTGCTTTAAAGCATTGCTTAAACTATTCATCAACATTGGTTGCTAAAAGTATTGTTCTTTTAGTGGAAAATATTCTAAGGAATATTTTGAAATGTAAAGAAAAACGACTGCAAGGGTGTGCGTACGTGTGTGTGGTCAGTGGATATGTAGGCATGTGTACGTGTGTGTGTGTGGTCAGTGGATATGTAGGCACGTGTACGTGTGTGTGTGGTCAGTGGATATGTAGGCACGTGTACGTGTGTGTGTGGTCAGTGGATATGTAGGCACGTGTACGTGTGTGTGTGGTCAGTGGATATGTAGGCACGTGTACGTGTGTGTGTGGTCAGTGGATATGTAGGCACGTGTACGTGTGTGTGTGGTCAGTGGATATGTAGGCCCGTGTACGTGTGTGTGTGGTCAGTGGATATGTAGGCATGTGTACGTGTGTGTGTGGTCAGTGGATATGTAGGCACGTGTACGATATTCCTTTCTTCTGAATAATGCACGCTTTGTTATTCGATTTGTCGGTTTCGACGTCACTAACAGGTACGGCTTGCTTGCGTATCTTGTCTAGTGTTTCGTCTTCAGCTTGTAGCAATTTTATCTGCTAACTGTTGCTTCGTCTACAGCCGGTGCGGCAGACATAGGCATGGTTACGGTCTTACTAATCGCTGCTCTGGTTACAGCGTTAACCAGTGGAGTGTCGGTTGAAGTTTGTTTTTTGCACGGCAATACGTACTTACAACCAAGGATTACGTCATGCGGTGAATTTTTGATTATGGCCGCTTTGACTGTTCCTTCTACGAAGTCAGAAATTATGGAAATCTCTGCTACCGGTAAAACGTCCCATTCTCCATTCGCAAAGGTAACTGAGATGGTTTCCCCTGTGTAGTCCGCACGGTTAACAAGAGATGCGTTTACCATGGCATCTAACTCGCAACCTGTGTCAAGTAAAGCGATCGTTTCATGTCCGTTTGCTTGTACTGGTGTGTGAAATGGACTCCAAGGACATTACCAGACGACTCCAGTTATGTGAATGGATTTGCTAATGTAGATGATTACCCAATGAAGATGATATTAAATATTAATTAATTACCTCTCCACATTCAATCCGTCTGCAATCATACACTAGGTCCACGACAGGGTCTTTGTCTTTTGCAGTCTGGGAGTGACTAGGTCAAGCCCTGGGGTACGTTATTAATTACGTCTCCCACCCCAAGTGTTACCCGTCCAAATAACCGGCTCCTAACTGAACTACTCTTATCAGTCTCGAAGTCGTTATCAGGCCCTCACAATTTCTCCCCTATTAGGTGACAGACTTGCTCTAAGAAATGTATCGCGACTGTCTTTTGTCAGAACGTAAATTACGTCGATTTTAACAAGCCCCCACTGTCCCCTCTACACATTTGCCTCAATTACGTAATAGAGTGAGCAAGTTTAAATTTAACAAAAATTTATTAAAATATAAAATAATAACAAATTAAGTTTTAAAGAATTTCAATTAGGTTTCACACAAGGCGGAATCCGAGATTCGCAGATCTCTCAAGAAAATAATGTATTACTTCAGAAAAGAGTATTTCCTTCAATCTGTCTCTTATAACTAAAATGACAATTCATTATTCTTAATTCAAGAAAAAAATGACAAATTAAGTTTTACAAGATTTAGAAATTAGAGATTAATTAGAATTCCTCTTTCACACTTCTTCAGAAACACATTATAAAAAATAGAAAGATTTACAACAACATTCATAAGAATTAGAAGACAGGAAGAACAATACAAGAATTGACAAAATCACAGAACATTACAGGTTTTTCACGAGACAAAACATGGATTTTGATCACCTGGTGAATTTGCATGCTCCAGGCCAATGTATGTCCGTCAGTTACAGCTTGCTGGAACAGTTCTGAATTTACCCAGGTCCTTAGTGTTACGAATATCCAAATTTACACATGTCCCAAATTTACACCACGAAATTCAGTCCTGACACAGAATAACTCGCACTGTCAGTCAACAAATGACAACCGACGTAGATCCAACATCAAACGTTTCCGGTCTCCAGTGTCGACGCTAATCTGGCCCCAACGTGTACTTGCCCTCTCAAGTGACAAGACTTCGTAGATTCGTCCTGATCGCCCTTGCAATCAGCGGTTTGTGGTCAGAGTCGAGTCCCTCAGTTAATGACTTTCACTCGGGTCCTCTTCAACCAGTGTGTGTGCGCGTTTAAGCATGCGCGGTGTGTACGTTATGGTAGGGTAGGTGTCCTTCAGCTGTAAACATACAAGTGAATTTTGCTACGCATCAGTCTCGTGAATTAAATATCACAAACCTGCAAATTTAACGTTAGTTCCCATTTTTAATTCTTCATAAGTTACTTCCTTTGCTAGAAAAATGCAATTACAGAATCATTCAGTTACACTATCAATTAAATGAAAAATCTATAAGTTGCAACAAGAAAAGATAGATTTTATCTATGTACAAAAATCATAAATTTACCATCTCAGACAATCTGTGTGCTTCTAACAGAAGGACAACAATGCGGGATCTCCTGTATGACAGATGTGCGTGCCAGCTCAAGACGGTCTATTTAAGCTATCCTCTGCTCCCCACGTGCTAGTCTGCGCCTATTTCATCCCCTGCTTCGACTATTGTTCAATAGTCTCGCTTCAGTGCTTCTGCTGAAAGGCTAGGCTGTTCGTGTAACGCAGTTACCCTTTGGAAGCTGCCCGACTCTGAGATACATGGTTTCTATCCCCCTATGTCGTGCGTATCTGTTACGTAACGTAAATGTCTTCCCTTCTCATGCGTCTCTAAACACCTGATTGTAGATAGTTTGTCTGTCTTTGAATCTCCGACGCTATTGTGAGACCAAAGTGTTCCCCATCTTAGAAGTCTTGTTGTCATTGTCTGCCTGGAGATGTGAGAGTGTTTCTGTAGATTGTCTACCCTTGTTGAATGTCCACCCTCCCACACCCTGTTTACGTCAGCCCGTTTCTAACCGACTCAACATGTGTGTCCCTTTGTCCTGGCTACCTAAAGACAGTTACTTCAAATGGATTGTTGGCTTTCATGAAAGAATTCTTTTATCATGAGAAAGCCCTTTCAAAAATATTATGAAAAGTAAAAATTTATATTTCCAGTTTAATATTTTGTAGTTTTGCATTTTCTGCGTCACATGGTGTATGGTTTGACTTTCTGTTTTCGGTGTGTGACTATCTACTGCATAGACTTTCACTGGCTTTTTGTCTGGACAATTTCTTGTAAAATGGCCACTATTGCCGCAAGTATAACACGCAAGCTTCTTTGTATCTCTTTGCTTGTCAGACTTGGGTTTAGCATCAGACTTTGTCATTTTATCGCGACTTTCACAGCGTCTTTCCGCTGTCATTTTTCTTATCCTTTCGAGTCGGCGGTTCGTTTGATCGAAGTTTGTTGTTCGCGTGTGTGTGCGAGAATTGAGAATGTGCGTCATCGTAGCGATTGGCTGCACGCCCTATTTCCTCTAGCGAAAATTTCTCTCTTTCGGCTAAGTAAATCACGAGATCTGACTTGTACGAACTGAGTATTTGATCCTTAACTATTTCGTCCCTGAGTCCATTGTACATCTGTGGAACTTCAGCTAATTCCATCCACCGTTGGAATAAGTCAGTCACGCGCCTAATGTATTGTGCATGCGTTTCTGAACTTGTTTTTGTGGCTTGCTTAAATTTACGACGGTATGTGTCTGCTGTGAGTTGGTAGCATTTCAACAATGCGGCTTTGACTGTGTTAAAATCTGCAGATTCTGTATCACTGAGCCTATTGTACTCTTCCTTTGCCCCTCCTTGCAACAGTCCCGATAAATTTATAGCCCAATGTTCGGCTGGAATGTAGGTTGCTTTGGCTAGTTTTTCAAACGTTTTTAAATATGCGTCTATTTGATCTTTGTGTTCATCAAAAGGAACCATATTTAATCTGGGAATGAAATGTTCAATCCTACTCTGGTTATGTTCGTCACTCGAATGTGAACTACCGCTGCTTCTTCGGTCACGGTTACTAATTTCTAGCTTCTTCACCTCTAGTTCTAACCGTTTCGTTTCAGCTTCTCTGTCGGCTTCTATCCATTTCGATTCTCACTCTGCTGCGTGCTCCTCCCTCTCTCTATCCGCTCTCTCTTTCTCCATAGCTAGTCTACGTTTGAATTCAGCTTGGACATACTTGTTTAGTTCTTCATCTTCATGCCCTAGCATCCTTCCTTCCTTCCGCAGTTTTTCGATAATCTGCTCGGTGTCCATTTTATTTATTTAGCGCGCTGGCTACAAATAAAATGTCTCTCGTGAATATGTTCGCTAACCGTCGGCGATAAACTCAGCTTTATCCCGCAATAATCTTGAAAAAATTATTTAATTTATTCAGAGCTCCGTCCTAAATAAATTACGCGTTAGTCACACGTTCACTCGCTTGGCTACGGTCTGTTGTCTCCAAGGCTTTCGTAATGTCACGGCTCCAACCATTCAACATTACAACATTATACTTAGCACCCTAAATATAATATTTCGAAGTCTGTTACTACCGGTAACTCTCCTAGCTGGCGGTATAACACGTCGACTTCTCACAATGAAATATTCAGTAACACAATACTAAATAAATCATCAACAGTTAACATTCATGTATCTAGCTCCAACTAAAAATACAATGCTATATGTTAACATATTAAGTATACATAATACTCTGCAAAAGAATACATGCATAAATAATACAATGAAAAGCAAAGATAAAAGAAATGAATCTGAATCAAAAGAATATTGGCAAAACTTTCTCTGTGTCGTTTTCTAAAGATATGATACGTCCTATGTATAAAAATTTCAATTTAATACATATCATTCCGCGACGAGAATCCCCCACTTGTTACATGTCCAGTATTTATTTTAAGACCCTCCTTAGGAATTTTACAGAACTTTAATTTAATTAGATAAATTAATTTCTCCTCTTTCCCTAAACAGACTTGTTGCTCAAATTATCTTTCGTCTCATATGAAAATGCGCCTTTGTAGTACAGACAAACAGATTCACAAACAGACAACTTGTGTACAATAGCCGGTTTGGAAACCGTTAACACTCTCTTAAATCTTTATGCATTCAAAAGGTTCATTTAGCTCAGTCGATCCCCCATCCAAACCACGAATTAGGTCTATATGCATAAAAATCACTACGAAAGAGGTATTAACAATAAAGAATTTAATAATTAATATTTAACAATAACAATCAATTACGAAGACACAGCTTCAGATCTAAACTAAGGCAAGTTCAAACGGCTTGACTGTTAGCGTTTAAAGAGTTATTTTTGCCAGCACTTTCGATTGATTCAGAGTTCGGTTTTAGTTACTCATCTTTCTTAGTAGTCTTGATGTACACGTGGTCTAAGGACAGTTCGATCCTTCCACGTATCAAGCGATGCTTGCACTGTACGTTCGTAGCTTCCAGTAACCTTGTCGTCTCCCGACTTGTCACACTAGCGATCCGTCATAGCATAGCATCAACAACAATGGCGAGACGGAATTGTACGTCGTTCATCCAAAGTTGCATGAAGGAACAAGCACCCAAGTGATGCGAAGGTGGCAATGATACATAGAACGTATTAGAAGGTAGAGAAGAAGAAAACGAACCCGTTCTTCTTAAAGTAGACTTTACTGCACAAGACGGGTTCCTATGTTCCTTTCTGACTCAGCAAGATATTCGGCGACTAGCAAGGTGCTTGTGTGTATGTCGGCCGGTCTGGGGTGGCGAGTAAAGAATATTACCACGTCAAGAGTATTTATTGTAGTGCATGAATGCAACACGTGACTAGATCATAAGGTATGTTGTTGTTTCGAACTTTCTCGACTGTCCTCTAAAGTTACATAACAAGGGATGAACTCACTATTGTTTTTCTCCATGCTGGTGCATGACGGGAGGGTTCTAACAAAGGAATTCAATTCGAGTAGGATATTCGAGTTTCGGATGTGGGTCAGTAGTCTGTCACATTTACTATGAATTGCAAAGCAAACAGTCTTTTCGAAGGCTTAATTATACATTAACAAATGACTACAAACATTGTAATGAATTATTAAAACAGATACTTCTTGCAGTTATTAGTTTTATATATATATATATATATTGGTAACATGATTATTAGTATGATTATTTAACTGTCCATTAATCAACTGTCAATGAATATCTGGTATAAATAGATATTTGTTGTTTAATTATTTTGCAATAACTGATTTAATATTTAAAATTTCAGCTGAATAAGATGCTTCATATATTAAATATATATTCATCAAACCCTTATCTTTTAATCTAGATTTGTATGAATGCATTTTATTACACCAATGGCTGCTTGTATGTTAATTGCATGGTAATATTTTACTTTATATAATATAGCATGTATTTTTCTTTATATCAGTAGCATACATTTACTTTATATACTGTAAAGCATTACTTTAAACGCTATTCATAACATAAATGTATTATGAGACATTTTCTTGAATAGATAATCGTATTATTCTAACCACTACCAAGATCAAAACTGGTTTAATTTTCTGGCTTTAGGTGGTAAATTCCATTAGAAGGCATTTGATAAATATTATTATGTATCTGCCAAATCTGTATGTGTACAAATGAATAGTTGAAATAACTTGATAATAATTAAATATTTTACTTTACAGTTTATGGTTTCATACTACTGGGTATTAGCAAATTTATATAATTTTGTTGCACTATTTAAAGCACAATTAGTAAAATGAAAAATCTGGGATTATTTTCCCCATAATTCTAGCCATTTTCTTATAACAGTACCAGATTGGTACTAAGAGTTGAACTTTAGCTGTCATCAGTACGAATTGGATCAAACGTACATGAAGTACCAGAGAAAATTACATTGGCAGCCATTTGATCCCCATACCTGAAGTCACTTCTGCTTGCTTTTACCCCAAAGGCCTGGGATTGTGTTTCTTAGTAACGAAACAAATCTCGTTACATACTTTATTTGACCTAAATTCCATTTCATTTGGCCTTTAACTCCCTGTATAACATTTTGTAGCAATTTTATCGTTAAACCATTACCCCAACCCCTTAGAACATTTAGTAGCAATTTTATCGTTAAACATGACACTTCATATTATTTTATCGTTTCACTGAACTTCCTGTGTAACATTTCGTAGCAAAGTACGTGCATGACGTAAGTGTGCTACACACAGACAAGTAATATTGCTGATCAAACTTTCAAACATGTATCTGCAAACAATGAATAGAATATAGCATTTCATTAAGTAAGAAATCTAAGACTGTTTTCAAACTCTAACTTACACCAAATTAAAACATAGATAATTGAGATTTCATCCCTATGAAAATTTCATTTTAAGTTTCACTGTGTGATGGCGAGCCACTTAGTTAGTGAAAATTATTATTATTATTAATTGAAACTTTCATAACTAATTGCTAATGATGAGAATCATTTATTAATGATCCTCAAACAGACACCACTCATCTCTCACTTGGTGGATATACAGGAACTGTAAATATTTCCTCTCTTCCACAAAATTAAAGACAAATATTTACTATCATACAGTACTCCATAGGTGGAAAACTTCTTACTAAAGAAGAAGACAAATCCGTCTTTAATCTATATTTAGCAACACACACCCATCCACCCACTTTCTTTTCAAACATAAGATTAACAATATGCATAAGAAGGTCAATAAATTTATTAAATCAACAATCAACAATCAAATATACATATGACAAATACAATGAAATATATCACTTGACATTGATATTTCCATGAACCCACATTTAGATAATTTTATAATTACATATTCTACCATAAATACAACTCAACAAGAGAGTTAATACAAATCACAGGATAGTCATATCAGAGGACAGAAATTGAGTTATTAGTGATAAATAATAATAGTATTTGCATAACCTAATTCAGCATGGTCTTAACAGTCCTTCAAGCCCTTCTCCACAATTTATAGTTCACATCAATTTTGTTGAGTTCCACGTGTGTCACTCGCACATGAAAAAACACTGTTCCACTACTTAGAGTTCACCTGGGTCTTATTTCCATGAGTCAACCCCTTCAAACATAACAATAAAAGAAGTGATGTCCAACAATTTCTCTGCACTAGAAATTGTTTAGACAGTCAACAAATCTTGTCACCAGACATCAGTAAAGTGCAGTGTATCTCACACTTACATGCTGTTCCTGCTTTTACCACAGTCAGTAATAGTGGTTTTCAAACAATAAACCAGGAGGTTCATATAGCCCGATACACACGTATGGCATAATAAATAGAGCATATCAAAATGATGTCAAGTGTCAACACACTAAATGCGAGCAGCTTAGTTCAAACATTTGTAAAAATAAAAGTCAACTCACATAGTACATCTCAACTCAAGTATAACATAACAATAGCAAAATTAGATGAAATATTTCCAAGTCCATTCTCTCACTCAATTAGTCATTTTAACTCACCATAAGCTAAAGGCTACCTTTCAAAACCAGACTCCTTCTTTGCCACTTCAAATTCAAGTGATTAGACAGAAGAATTTTCTGCAGCAAGTAAACGGTTTACAGCCAATTGGCTGGTCTCATAAATCATAATCATTAGACTAGTTTGCCTTACATCAGCTAATCTAGAATATTCTTGCCTCAAATGTTTACTTCAAACTCAGACGTTTTAAAAAATATCATCATAAGGAGTGACCAAGGTCAGGTTACTCTGACAATTTAACAATTTATACAACAATTAAATTTTAAAATAGGGAGAGGAAAATTTTTTCTGTCACACCCAGTTACATAAGTATTTTTTAATAATATGGTTTGGGGCAATCATGTTTATTACAATGACATTTTTTTATTTTTAGACACCTCACTATGGAAGCCGAAAAGAGTCTAAACTCCAATGAACTAACAGGAAGAAAGCATGAAGAGTCACCTGTCAAACAGCGAATTTCACTAGACGATTTAAAGTTAACTGTCTATGAAAATGAGGTGTATGGATACGTTTATGAACCTTTTGAAGTTCACATCGAAAAAATGAAAACATTTCAAATAAGGGATGACGACATACTTCTTTACACAACATACAGAATGGGTAAGAAGTGTTTCACAATTATTAAAATGTTATTCAATTTGTTTTAACCAAAACTAATGGGAATGCTTGTTGTATTCCATGTTAATCGTTGTAGTAAGGTGTTTGTGCGGGGGTGGGGTGCTTTTTAAAAAACATAAACTGAAGTAATTGACATCAGAACTTTTGCAGACAACGATATTGTTTCTGCTTCTTTCTCCCAATGTATGATCTATTTTCTCATGACCTGTCTTCTCGTGACCTATTTTCTCGTGACTTGTCTTCTTATGACCTCTCTTCTCATGACCTAACTTCTCATGACCAGTCTTCTCATGACATGTCTTCTTGAGACCTATCTTCTGATGACCTATCTTCTCGTCACCTGTTTTCTCATGATCTATGCTTGTTATAATAATAATTATTATTATATTCCTTCAATTTAATAATGCGTAATTAGATGCACGTAGATGGAAATCTTGATATGTATATCATTAAAATCCCAATAGGATTCCCCTACTCCTCTTCCACTTGGTAGACCAAATGTTTTCAGAACTCTATTCCCCCAACCCCAAATGTACATATACTGATACACGTTCTACTGACACATACTTATTCTTTTTCGTGGGTGGAACGTTTTGCTGAAGGAGTAACCGACTGTGCTCCATGATACTCTCTGCTCATGATCTGTCTTTTTGTAACCTGTCTTCTTTGACATATCTTTTTGTGGTCTATCTTTTTGTAATCTGTCTTCTTTGACATATCTTTTTGTAATCTGTCTTCTTTGACATATCTTTTTGTGGTCTGTCTTTTTGTTATCTGTCTTTTTGTAATCTGTCTACTTTGACATATTTCTTGTTGTCTGTCTTTCTGTAACCTGACATATTTTGCTGTCTGTCTTTTTGTAAAATGTCTTCTTTGACAAATCTTCTTGTGGTCTGTTGTGCAGCAAGCCAAAGACAACAAAATTTGAACAACAGCTGGACATTGAGTCTGTGATGATGGCCTCTGTTATTAATATTTTCATTCTTAATAACTATATTAATACATGTGGGCGGGCCACATGTTTATGGTAGCCCTAATTAAACGACATTTTACCCGACTGATCTGGCTGGCAGTTTCAGAAGTCAATTCAAAAAACATACACCATAAATAACCGTTCTTTTGTCACGCACGTTTTATACTGACGGGAACTTAAGAGAAAGGTTTTGATCCGGCTTTAATTTTGTCAGCCTCCTCAGGTCCTCTGCCCTCATTAACTAATTAATATACGCAAACAGTTGTTTGTAAGAAATAAAAAATATTTATTAAATAATTATCTCAGGTCATAAAAACAAATAAATACATGGAGTTACAAAGTGAAACAATAGATCTAAAATAACTAATAAATGTTTAAATGAAAGTCAGAGCTCACTATCAAATAATGACAGCCCTATAGCTACACTATGTCCTCATAGAAAACGAGAGTTTTGAGAGAAGTAAATGATAACTATGACGTGATTGTGTCTGCTCGAAGTAAGCAGTGGCATCACTCATGGTGATGTTGGTCGTTCACAGTCGGGCGTTCAAGTCACTACATGTAATTGTCCTTAGAGCTCGCATACACACATCAGATTTATTTCTGCTGACAGTTTTTTCACAGGTTACAATCTTCTCTCAAGGTTGCATAATAGTATCAACACTGCTCCCTATTTTCGTCAATATGGCGAGAAGTACTGGTTCACCTTCCTGGCGTAACATCAAATAAATTGACTACAACACCAATTTGGCAGGCCCTTGTCTACAAGAATTTATAAAATAAACAGGATAGTAGATTCCTAAGACAACCACCCCCGCCCAGAGTCTCCGTTCTAGTATGCAAGAAATGAACGCATGTGGAGTGGATTGGATTGGAGAGTAGACTGGACTATGGAGCGTGCTACTCTGAAACACTACAATATGGCGCAGAATAAATCTCTTGAGTTAATTTCTACTTTCTCTTTCTTCTGCTAAAAATGTATTATCCTCATACAAACGAGGCAACAGAATTGATGAACATCAAAATACATTCACAATATATTTAAAATGACGAAATAGTTCTAGGTTTTTCTTCTCATTATAACTATCAGCCAAATAGCTTACCAATGGTCAGTTATTGTGGCGTTCCTTCCATGAATGAAATATCACTTGTAGTAATTTCGCAAAGATTTCACCCAGTATTTAAACTGAAAAGGTGTTTTGACAAAGAACAACTCAACACTTAATTGCGGTTTGCTTCACTTCAAGGTCAACGAATGACGTGCTCAATCTGACACTTCTTCCCCGCCCTGTTTTAAATTTTATTGGGTTATCTTCCTTAGTGGATCGCCAAACCACTATAGTGAATAATGCTTTTATCATGGTAGGATATGGGGGCAATGGAGATGAGTTCATGGGACCGGATGTGTGTGTGTGTGGGGGGGAGGCCCAAAATAGTTTGGGAGCTATTGCTACTGGTCTGCGTAAGAAAGTGGAATATTGGATATGGATATCTCCGTAATAAAAGGTGAAAATGGATGAATGAATGTTTGTGTAATAAGGGGAATACACTACGAAGTTCCGCATATTAAGTGGGAAACTAGACACACAAATGTCTACGTAACTAGGTGAATTCTGACGCTATGAATGTCTACATTACTAGGTGATTATTGAAGATATTAATGTCTACATTATTACATGAAGTTGAAGATATGAATGTCTACATTACTAGATGGATATTGAAGCTATGAATGTCTACATTACTAGATGATTCTTGAAGATATGAATGTCTACATTACTAGGTCAATATTGAAGATATGAATGTCTAAATTACTAGGTGAATACGTAATCCTTGAATGTCTGCGTAACTTGTCGAATATTGAACTGAGCTATGAATGTCTACATAACACGGTGTGTAGGAGTACATTTGCCTATCCCTATATAAAATTAATTGTTACATAAATTGTTAAATTGACAATGTTATCCGGCCTTGGGAACTCTTTATGATGGTATATTTGTAAGTGTGAAAATTGGAAGTAAACAACTCAGTTGGGGAATAGGCTAGAAATTGCTGAAACAATTCGAATCAGTTCCATCTGGATGAATAGTTTTTTCTAACTGACAGTCTCACACTTGATCATAACAGTTTATCCAGTGGGGATGGACCGGAAGTTTCTTTGTTGAAGAAGTACTCTATTCTAATCTTGATCACTGCTCGAGTCAAGACATAAAAGTTAATTTTAGCTTAGGTTAAATTAACTGACTGATAAAGAAAGAATGGACTTAGAATATTTCGTACATATTTGCTATTGACCTATGATTTAATTATAGAATGCTTATGTAATTAAACATTATTTCTATGTTCATTAATTTGACTACGTTGTACATTATACTTGTGTATTTAGATCAATGTTATACATCTTATGCTGTGTTTGTATCGGGCTAATGAATATTGTTGACGGATTTCTAAGTTGATAATGTTATTTGAAAGAAAGGTGTTTAAAGATGAAATATGCCTGAAATTTACTACTGCATTAATTTTACTTTAACAGAGCAGTACAAGCCTTATGTTTTTCTTCTCACGTCATGCAATAGTAGCTACTGTACTTTGCTTCATCACGTTGGTATGTGAATCCAGCGTTGTCATCAACTTATCAGTAGAGTGTGTTGCTGTAAATTGATTCCTATGAATTTAGTTTGAGAGCCATTATAGCTGAAATGGTGGTTTGAGTTTGGTCCCACAAAGATTATTTTGTATGTTCCTCGGGGTGTGTCTAGTAAATGCACATGGAAATTCAAAAACATTTCTCCTGATGTACTTGATAGCATATGTGAAATTCCGGACAGTTGTCTATGGTGTGCTTGGAGAGCTCATCAAAGATTCTAAACAGTTGTGTAACAAGACGGTGACTGGTTGCAAACCATGTGATTGTGAACTTGTGCTGGCAATAGCCACCATCTTTGAAAAGGTTATGTAATATGACTTATTTATGTCTCTAAAATCTACTCTCATTTCTGTGTTGATATCCAGGAACGTGAATACGTATTTATGTTTATTGACTGCTTATGTCTATTCTAGAATGAACTGAATGATTGTCTAGAGTGAATTGAACATTGCTGCTAAGTGATGTAAATGTCTCTGTGGTCGTTTGATTACATTCATATGTTGTATATTTGATAGTCGATTTAATAAATCTATTGCTAAATTTATTGACCTTCTTACATACATCGAATGCCATATGTTGGCGAGACAGTGTGTGGATGGGGACTCGCTAAATATAGATTAAAAGACGAATTTGTCTTCTCCTTTGGCAAGAAGTTTTCCATTTATGGAAGTATTGTGTGACGGTAAATGTTTGCCTTTGTTTTGTTCAAGAGAGAAAGCGTTTACAGCGCCCGTGTATCTGCCAAGTGAGAGAGACAAATGGTGTCTTCTGGAGAATTATTAATAACATAAATCAAGTTTCTCATCACTTGTAATTATTTATGGGTAATTAATTAAGAATAATAATCTTAATCATTAAGTGGGTGGCATTAGCGTCACACTAGGCAAATACTGAATTCATGAATGTCTACATAACTAGATGAATACTGGAGCATTGAATGTCTATGAAACTAGGTGAATATTGGAGCTGTGAATACCTATGTAACTCGGTGAATAATGGAGCTACGAATGTCTATGTAACATGGTAAATACTGGAGCTGTGGCTGTCTATAAAACTAGTCGAATACTAGGGCTAGGAATGTCTGTATAATTAGGGGAGAATTTCGGAGTTATGAGGAATGCTTTCCTTTATTTCATAGATCCTCATAACTCCCAAATACTTTGTAGAGAAAAGTATAACGTAATAGAAATATTACGTCATAATAGTAACACTGGTGGTCTACGTACTGAGCGGAAAACTGATATTTTGAAATATTACGTCATAATAGTAACACTGGTGGTCTACGTACTGAGCGGAAAACTGATATTTTGAAATATTACGTATTTATACGAATACTAAGCTAAAATGATCCGTGCACTCGTTATGGACAAAAATAAATTGTTTGCTAATGTTGGGGAATACGGTATGATCCTTTGTTAAAGAGAGTTCATTAAAATTTTCAATCAGTTAATTAAGTGATAAGCATCTATGTTATAATATTATGTAATTAACTTAGAATATTTGTATGGGCTTAAAGATTAAACTGTTTTATTCCAGGTACACACTGGATATTTCGTGTCCTTGACATGTTGATGACGGGCAAAGCGGAGTACCGAGACTTTCATCTAGACCAAGTCAATATGGATTCACAGCTGTTTGAAGACTTAGACAAATTCCCGTCACCCAGGCTGCTTCAGTGTCATATGCCTTTTAAGTTTTTGCCTCAGCAGATTAAGGACAAGCGGACTAAGATAGTACATATGTACCGGAATCCCAAAGCTGCAGCAGTGTCCTTTCACATTTTAATGAAACAAAATAAAAATATTACTGTTTTGGAAACACTTGACCAATCGCTGGACCTTCTGAAAACAAGTAATTTTTTTTAATTTTTAACTTCTATTATTCATTGTTATTTTTATTTTACAGAGGTCGTAGTCATGACCTTCATGTTGTCAAATTTTATTATAAAAATGTAAAGTTACAATGTTAAATATATTTATGTTGTCACGCTATCAGGTTAAATTCAATTATCATTTTAAATTATTTTTAGTAATTTACACAATATTAAGTATATTTGAAAGTTAAAACAAATACACGTTAATATTAAAAGAATATTATTAATGTAATATATAGGCATTGTGTATGATGCTAGAATTATGTATGCATAATCTCAGAAAAAAGATAAATATTAACAGGTTTAAATAAAACAGTAGTGGATTTAGCCAAAATGTATGTGCTTTTAACTTCCATGCTGAAACAGGAACCCGAGGCTATTAAGACGGCAACAAAAGTCATTTTATTCTGCCATGAAAACGTTGAAAATCAAATTATAATTGTGAACGATGGTAGTCTACCTTCTCTCTTGGTTGTAGCATTTTATGTGTGCGTATGTGTATGTGTGTATGAGAAAAAGAGAGAGAGAGAGAGAGAGAGAGAGAGAGAGAGAGAGAGAGAGAGAGAGAGGAGACAAACAGTAACATTGAGAGAGAGAAACTTCGTGTTATTTTAATTAGCATGCAAATCTTGAGTTACATATAATATGGGGTGGTATGCGGCACACCACTTAGGTAACGAAGAAAATTATTATTATTAATTAATCTTTCATAACTAATTTCAAGTGAGGAGAATATTAATTTTATTTTAATAATGATTCTACAATAGACACCACTCGTCTCTTACATGTCGGACATTTTTAGCGATGTAAACGTTTTCTCTGTTTCACAACATCAACCAAGATTTACATAAGGTTTCCGTGGGTGGAACGCTTCTTACTAAAGGAGAAGACAAACCCGAATTGTAATCTATAGTTAGCGATCCTCTATCCGCCCACTTTCTTCTCCTACATAAGATTATAATCAATATCAATATGCATAAGAATGTCAATAAATTTAACAATAAATTTATTAAAAGAAAAATCAAATATGCATATGACAATTACAATGAAATAGATAACTTGACATCAATGTTCCAGAAACCCACTTTCAGATAATTATAGTTTACACAGTCTCTCACTAAATATATGTAATAATAAAACTACAGTTCAACAATAGAGTCAATACAAATTGCAGGTTAGTCCTATCAGAGAACAGAAATAGAGTTATTAGAGTCTGAAGAATAAAGTTCAATTTCTGACAACTAGGAATACTCTAATATACATCAATCAATGTCTTTTATTGTTAAATGGTGGAGGGGGGTTGTGATTTTAATGAAAGAGTGGACAAGAATCGCTTGATGACGGGACATACCATACCCTATAAAAGAAGAACATAATTGTACTTCCAGAAACTACTCACTATTCACAATTGAATAAATAGACTAGCCTCCCCTTGTAATGACTCGATGGGAGATTCTCTTGGAAGGACTGGAAAAACTTCATGCTACTGAACACTATGTACAGTTCTTGCTACAAAGGGCGGGATGTGACTCACAATTTTACAGAAGAACATAGTCCAAACTTTTACAGAAGGACATAGTTCACGTTTTTACAGAAGGACATGATTCATACTTTAACACATTTACATGGATCATGCTTTTACAGAAGGATCAAGTTTATGTTTTACAAAGAAACCTAGTCTGGGCTTTTACAGAAGTACCAAGTCCATGTTTTTACAAGATATGATTCATGCTTTACAGAAGGACCTAATCCATGTTCACACGATGACATAGTTCATGTTTTACAGAAGGTCTAGTCCACGAAGGACCTGCCCATATCAGTATGGGGACATAATTCATACGTTTATGGTAGATATAGTCTCAACATTTACAGACGGACATAATTTATGCTTTTACCAAAGGATACAGGTCATTATTCATAGAAGACTTAGCCTTAGCTTTTACAGAAGGACCTTGTTCATATTTTTGCAGAATGACGTAGTCCATGCTTTTACAGATTGACCTAGTCCAAGCTTTAATAAAAGTATCTGTTCCATGCTTTTACACCAGGACCTAGTTCATATTTTTAGAAAAGTTCATACTGTTGCAGAATGACCTATTCCATGCTTTTACAGAAGGAACTATTTCACATTTTATAAAGGACCTAGTCCATGTTTTCAAAGAATGACCTAATTCATACAGTTACAGAATCACCTATTTAATATTTTCACAAGAGGACCTAATTAATATTTTTACAGAAGGACCTAGTCCATGCTTTTACAGAAGTTGTACTTCATACTTTTAGAAAAGTATTTTTACAAGAGGACCTATTTTATATTTTTACAAGAGGACCTACCTAGTTCATACTATTACAGAAGAATCCAGTTCATATTTTTTCGGGAGCATCTAGTCAATGCCTTTTCTCATGGATCTAGTTCTTTTTTAACAGAAGGCCATAGCTTACTCTTTTACAGAACACAATTCATATTTTTACAGTAGACACAGTACACTTCTATAGTTCCATGCTCTTACAGAAGGACATATCATACTTTTACAGTCATAGCTCACAGTTGTACAGAAAGACAGTTTTCACTAGACTTGGCTGATGATTTTAAAACACTTGTACAGAAATACATTTTTTCCCTTGACATGGCTGATGTTTTCAAAACACTTATGCCTAACGTCCATTTCTATTTGTGTATTTTGAGCACGGTACTAATGCTTGGGAGAAATTAAGATGAAGAACTAAGAGATGAATATAGGTGTCGATGTAAAGATGAATGGTGCAATAATTGTTTGAAGACTGGACATATTCGATGCATTTGGAGAATAATCACGACATATATGTGAACAGCTAGGAAACTTCAGCAAATGGTAGACAAAAATATGTTCTTTGGCATTTTCTTTCTTTCTTTCATTCTTTCTTTCTTTCTTTCTTTCTTTCTTTCTTTCTTTCTTTCAATTAATCACTATGGTCAAGATATTTGATGCTATTTTATTTGTGTCATCCATCAGTTATTTAGTAATGCAGTTATTCAAACATAATATTTTCATTAACCAACTCTTATTATTAGAGTAGTTAATATTTGTCTTTAGTAAATGTATTAATAATATCAACACTATTCTAATGAGAATGGCATTTGTATGAAATAGGATTAATTTTGTATTTCTTTGTGATCCGTTGGATTATCTTGTATTTCTTTGTATGCAATATGATTATCTTGTATTTCTTTGTATGCAATATGATTAGTTTGCATTTCCTTATATGCAGTAGGATTAGTTTGTATTTCTTTGTATGCAACAGGGTTAGTTTGTATTTCTTTGTATGCAATATGATTAGTTTGTATTTCTTTGTATGCAATAGGATTAGTTTGTATTCTTTATGTGCAATATGGCTCCTTTTGTATTTCTTTGTATGTAATAGGATTAGTTTAACATCTCGTTGTGCAGTAAGATTAGTTTTGTAATTCTTTCTACCAATAAATTAGTTTTGGATTTCTTCATGTGTTATAGGTTGTCTAGGAATTCTTTGTAAGAAATAGGATTGTTTTTTATTTCTTTTATGAAATAGGATTAGTTTTGTATTTTCTTTTCCAGAATGGACTTCGTTTTATGATGGATTAACAGGATTCATGAAAGAAAATCCTGACCACCCTGTTTTCAACATCTCATATGAAGAAATGCTTGGAGTGAGTATTTTAATCTCCTCTCTGTTTTTGACAGTAACTCACCTTCTCATTATAATAAGCCAACATGAACTACTTATCTTAAAAATGTTTTACACTAGTATTCAGATAGATAACCAGCACCTATTACTGAAAGAAGTATAGTCTTATTCATTCTAAATGTATTACTGATATAAGCATAGATTTACTCAATTTAAAATCATTACTTGCAGAAGTAAAATCTTACTCATTCTAAAGCATTACTGACAGAAATATAGTCTTTTTCATTTTAATATTTTACTGACAGAAGTATCGACTTACTTATACTAAAAGCGTTTTGTCTTACTCATTCTAAAACCGTTACTGACACACTCATACATAGAGCATCAGGTTTTATTATCGACATCAATACACTCATACATGCACGAATAGACGACCGCATTGCAAGGCTATATTCCTGATAGTAGCAAACATACAGTCGTATTACAAAACTATTAGTGATAGTAGCACCCCACCCCACACCGACCTGTATAACAAAATAATTAATGGTATTGTTAAACCATGATGCTAGACTATTACTAAAAGCAGCATACACAATTTTATTTTTCCTACATTAAAAGGGACATATATTAACTATTACTGACAGCACAAAGAAGCGCCTCATAACTACTTTTGTTGACAGCAGCACATACACCAGTATTACACCACTATTACTGATAACAGCCCATACACCAGAATTACCCCACTATTACTGACAACAGCCCATACACCAATATTACACCATTACTGACAACAGCCCATACACCAATATTACACCACTATTACTGATAACAGCCCATACAACAATATTACACCACTATTACTGACAACAGCCCATACACCAGTATTACAATACTATTACTGACAACAGCCCATACACCAGTATTAAAATACTATTACTAATAACAGCCCATACACCAGTATTACACCACTATTACTGATAACAGCCTATACACCAGTATTACACCATTACTGACAACAGCCCATACACCAGTATTACACTACTATTACTGATAACAGCCCATACACCAGTAATTCACCACTATTACTGATAACAGCCCCTACACCAGTATTACAATAATATTACTGACAACAGCACATACACATCTATAATACTATTACTGTCAACAGCACATACACATCTATAATACTATTACTGAAATCAGCACATACACATCTATATTACAATAATATTACTGATAACAAAACACACCAGTATTACAATAATGGTAACTCATAACAAAACACACCAGTATTACAATAATAGTTACTAATAACAAAACACACCAGTATTGCAATACTATTACCGAAACAACTCTTAAAAAAAGAGGATTCTGAGTAAGAAAATTACCATAAAGACACACTGGTAAATGTGTGAAACTAAAGAAATAGATCATACTAAGTAAGAAAATTAACATAAAGATTCACTACTAAATGTGTGACACTTATGAAATATCTCTAAAGAAATAGATCATTCTAAGTAAGAAAATTAACATAAAGATACACTGGTAAATGTGTGAAATATTTCTAAAGAAATAGATCATTCTAAGTAAGAAAATTAACATAAAGATACACTGGTAAATGTGTGAAATATCTCTAAAGAAATAGATCATTCTAAGTAAGAAAATTAACATAAAGATACACTGGTAAATGTGTGAAATATCTCTAAAGAAATAGATCATTCTAAGTAAGAAAATTAACATAAAGATACACTGGTAAATGTGTGAAATATCTCTAAAGAAATAGATCATTCTAAGTAAGAAAATTAACATAAAGATACACTAGTAAATGTGTGAAATATCTCTAAAGAAATAGATCATTCTAAGTAAGAAAAATTACAAAATAAATGGCATGCTGCTGATAACGATGTTGATAATAATGACACTGGCGATATCAAAAGAAATGCCTATAAATTGAAACATACCAGTTAAATGTGTCGAGATGGTTTTACCTCTGTTGATTTCTTCAGACGAAGTAAAAGTTTTGTTCCGTCATATTAAAACATTTTCATACATTTAAAGCAAGAAATGACTGCAAAATTGAATAAATTTAATTTTAAAATAAATTATAAAAATACTTATGTAGCGTTTTTTTTTTCAGACATGTCTTGTTGAGTGAAAGAAAATTTATTTCTTATTACGTGAAGGATTGTATTGGAAATAAACCTTTTCTTTCAAACAGCACATATTTTCTTATTGTATATGACAATTGTACCGGAAATGGCGCCTTTCCAGCATAATTATTTATTGTATTTCAGTATTATGCTCGAAACGGCGCTTTTCCAGAAATAGTTATTTATTGTATGTGAAGCATTATACCGAAATGGCGCCTTTCCAGAAGTAATTATTTATTGTTTATGAAGGATTATACCAGAAATGACGCCTTTCCAGCAGTAATTATTTATTGATTATGAAAGATTATACCGGAAATGACGCCTTTCCAGCAGTAATTAATTATTTTATGTGAAGTTTTATATCGGAAATGGCGTCTTTCAAACCGCAATAATTTATTTTATAGGGATTATTTTGGAAATGGTCCTCTGCTAACATAATGTTACTATAACAGACGTATACTTTCGAGACATAAACAAAGCAGACACAGAGAAGAACATAATTATTTTCAATGAAATAAATTTAAATTTTAGTTGTAGTGTTATCTTCTAATAATGGACTATTGTGGTTTGTTGTCTCATGATTACGGAATGTTGTAGTTTGTTGACTTGTAATAATGAACTGTTATAGTTTGTTGTCTTACAATAATGGACTGTTGTGGTTTGTTGTCTTGTAAAAATGGACTGTTATGGTTTGTTGTCTTGTAATAATGGACTGTTGTGGTTTGTTCTCTTGTAATAATGAACTGTTGTGATTTGTAATAATGGACTGTTATATTTTGTTGACTTGTGATTATGAACTGTTGTGGTTTTTTGTCTTATGTTGCAGGACCTTCATAGCACAGTGAAAAGACTGAGAACATTTCTTGGCTTTTCCATCTCTGATGATATTTGTGACGAGATAGCAGATGCCTGTATCTTTGACAACCAGAAACCGAAAGAACATAAAATGAACACGGAGGCTAATTACAAATCTGAATTTTTCCGCAAAGTTAAGTCAACAGTCTTTTAAATTTTTTTCTCAAATTTTAAGAAAAATAATTATTATTTAGCAGTCATAGAACTCACAATGGCATTATTTAGTACACACAATGACATTAGTAAGTAGTCATAGAACTCACAATGACATTATTTAGCAGTCATAGAGTATTATTAGAATGAGCAATTCACTATTATTGTTGAAATGAATGATTGCATAAATTAAAAATGTCTCGAAAAATGAAATTGATTATGATAATGATTGTCTGTGCCATTGCCTACGAATACAAAATCAAAACTTTTCATATCAAGGTTTAGAGTACACTGACAGTTAATATCAATGTATTTTGCATACAAGTATACAAGTACATTAATTGGAAACAAAAAAGAAACAAACAGCTCCGAAATCGAAGAATAAGACAACTGGAAATAATACAACCAGAAATACTCCTTGTCAAGTCACAATTGCAACAACAGTTAAGGGCCTTTGATCTGTGAGTTGTCTCACTTGCTAACAGGATGTAACGCATCATTCCCTAATTAGATAAAAGGGCCGAAAGGGTTTAGTGAGATTTACATTTCCGCCACTTTCCACATGTTTTTTGGCTCGCCAAAATTCTTTTGGTCCATGTAGACACGTTGTACTTATTCTTGGAGATCACTACTGCAAACTTGCCAATGACCTTTACGTACTGCCCAGTACTATATATATGCATGTACCGGCTATGTCCCAATTGACAATAAAGGTTAATTATGATAGTTATGATAACAAACGTTCTATCCTTTCCAGCATAGAATACACACTCACGAACATGACCTCAATTTAGTCTTTTATGATAACATCTACAAGCAATAGATAGATCGTGAATTATATATGCGTGTGTGCTTTGGAATGAAGATATTTAATTACGATATTCAGTAACTAGGTTAATCATACTCTCTCTCATATTTCTGTTTATCACTTTTTACATTTGACAATATAGACATATATCAGTTTCAGTTAAATGTCCATTAACTTGTTAGTATATAATCTATGAATATCTAGCAAATCTATGTCCATATATATATTGATGAATAATGAACACATCAATCTATCTGTCTACTTTCCACCTGGCTATCTGTTTGTCTTTCTGTCAGTCTATCTATGTGTGTGTGTGTGAACGTGTGAGTCTCATACTGTGTATTTATAAGTACATGTGTATTAAATTGAAGGACATACTCGTCTGGTTACAACATCGTCTCACTTTGTTGTCATTTCATCAGTTGTCACGTGATCTGTGCATTTGTTCTGTAGATTTCACGTACTTCATTCACCACAGTCTGTTGCTCTTACTCACATGTTTATTAACGACTTTTACTTTCACCTTTGCAGGAGGAACTTCAAATTGGAAAAATCACATGACCGTAGCACAGAGTGAAGACATTGACAAGTTCTTGATTGAAAGGAAAGATAGATGTATGTTTGCTGCCAAGTATGTCGACTAGAATTGTAGATGTATGTTTACTGCCAAGTATGTTGACTAGAGTTGTCTTTGGTAAGCAGAAATAACATTTAGTGATTAATGGAACTATTTTAATGGCGTTTTACCCTCAAAGTACAATTAATCTCATATTTCATAGCCAAATGTACAAACAGAGAAAATATTCGAGGATTAAAGGTACTATTTTCAACTTTGCTTCAAATAACTGCGATTAATCCCACACTTCCCTACACTGCTAGCTGTGACTTTCAAGGAACATACATACATGCACTGTTAGTTGTGACTTTCAGGGAATATACATACATACACTGCTAGTTGTTACTTTCACGGTACATACATACATACACTGCTAATCGTGATTTTCAGGGTACATACATATACTGCTAGTTGTGACTTTCATGGAAATACACACTTATACTGCTAGTTGTGACTTTCAGGGAACATACATACACTGCTAGTTGTGACTTTCAGGTCCATATATACCTACACTGCTAGATGTGATTTCATTGAACATACATACACTTCATGTTGTGACTTCCAGGGTGCATCCTAATATACATACACTGTCGGTTGTGACTTTCAGGGAACATATATAGATGCACTGTTAATTGTGACTTTCAGGGAACATACACACACTGCTAATTGTGACTTTCAAGGTACAAACATATATACATGCACTGGTAGTTGTGACTTTCATGGTACATGCACACACTGCTACTTGTGACTTTCAGGGAACATACATACACTACTAGTTGTGACTTTTAGGGAACATATATACACTGCTAGTTGTGACATTTGCGAGGATCTGGCTCTGTCAGTTAAAATTGATTCCACTCTGTGGCATGTCATTTATTATCGGTTGTACTTTTCCCGACAGAAAACATTCACAACGTCATTGTATTATTACTCTCTCTTTCTTGTTCAAAGTGCTCACCGATACATACGCTGAACAGTCATATGTAGCAATGTTTCAATATTGTCTAGATGATATTCGAGGAAAGTTTCTTGAACAGAGAGGAGTATGCTATCAATCTTTGCAATTCATTTTAGATAATATTCCAGGAAAGTTTGTAAAGTACACAGGGAGATATAGAAAGGCGAATGAGGCAACGTTTTTCCACTGACTTAAAGTGTAATTTAAAAAACAAATCGCAAATAAAGACGTATTTTACTAACAGAATGCATATCCCTGTCATAATATACATTTTATTTCCAATCATTATCAGTGCTCATTTCGTAAAGTAGGTCAAGTGAGCATTATTGCATGAATTTGATATTTTGTAATGATTTACATTTTTTGTCCATAAATAGTCAGTGCTCATTTCATAAAGTAGGTCGAGTGAGCATTATTGCATGAATTTGATATTTTGTAATGATTTACATTTTTTGTCCATAAATAGTCAGTGCTCATTTCGTAAAGTAGGTCGAGTGAACATTATTGCATGAATTTGATATTTTGTAATGATTTACATTTTTTAAATAAATAGTCAGTGCTCATTTCGTAAAGTGGGTCGAGTGAACATTATTGCTTCAGTTCGATATTTTGTAATGATTTACATTTTATTTACAAAACATCACGTTTACTTCGCTCCAACATCATGTCTAAGTCCAGTTTTTCAAATCTGCTTTGTCAACAAGTAGTTCGTCTTCATTAATCTTTTGAAAAGTGTGTACTGAATAGATAATTTGAACCAATTATGATATATCAATGTGATATTTGTTCCATTTTTGCTGCAAAAATATTAAATCTGAATATTTGTTATCAATGATAGAAATAAATATACATATTTCTTTATTTTATTTGTGTCTGACTTATCTCTATGTGTATTATAATACGTGAATATGCGAAAAGTACTTAAAAGTAAGTAATAGTACGTACATGTGGGTAAGAGTACTTAAATGTGGGTAGTAGAGTATGTAAAAATGACTACTAGTAGGCAAATGTGGGTAGTAGAATGTAAATGTACGTAGCTGTGGGAAATATACGTATATATGGGTAGTGGAAAGCTAATGTGAGTAATAGTAGGTAAATGTGAGTAATAGTAGGTAAATGTGAGTAATAGTACGTAAATGTGGGTAGTAGAAAGTAAATGTGTGTATTAGAAGGTAAACATGCGGAATAATACGTAAATTGTGGTAGTAGTACGTAAATGTGGTTAATATTATGTAAATGTGGGTAATAGAACGTAAATGTAGGTAGTAGTACGTAAATGTGGATAGTAGTTTTGTAATTGTGGGTAATAGTACGTAAATGTGAGATGAGGTACGTAAATATGGGTAGTATCACGTAAATGTGGGCAATAGTACGAAAATGTGGTTAGTAGTAGTACGTAAATGTGAGTAGTATTACGTAAAAGAGGTAATAGTATGTAAATGTGGGTAATAATACATAAATATGGGTAGTAGTACGTAAATGCGAGTAGTATTAGGTAAATGTAGGCAATAATATGTAAATGTGTGTAGTAGTACGCATGCGTTGGTAGTATTATGTAAATGTGGGTAATAGAATGTAAATATGCAAATGAGTGCGATGTCTGTGTAAAGAACCACAAAACAGCAGCACAATAAACTTATTTATAATTGTAAAATTATATTAGTACCCACCCCAACAAATGACAAGCTGGGGGTTCGCCTGTAATGAACATAATAAAATTTTGTGGCGATTGTTGTAAATTATAAAACCGTGGCAGTAATTCTGTTCTTAAAAAAGAAAAAATTATCATGAATAGAGAAATGTAAAAGTAAAATGTATTGAAATGTGCCTAGTGAATAAATGGACTGCCTCATCATTTGTGTATGAATGTTGAATATTGGTAGATTAGATTATATATATTAAAATTGATACATTCTACAAGGAGACAGAATTGTTAATGTGTATACTGCTGGTGAAGAGTTTATATATTTCGCACAATTGTTAATTACTGGAGACTAGTTTATATCTTTACAAGGTGTACATTCTACAAGGAAACACAATTATTAATATCCATGGCCACCCACTAGGCATCAGGGCTGAAGAACCAGAATAAAAACTGAATGAAGGAGAAGATTCGACTTTGATGACGTACAGGAGGAAGAACGCAACATCAAAGACTGCACAATAATAACTGTAGTGCCAGACATGAACGGGCACAATAACTGTAGTGCCAGATGTAAACGGGCACAAAAAGGGAAGCACAGTAGCACCCAATAACTTTCAAATCCAGTCAGGGAAACAGTTCCACACACTCCAAGCCAAAACAATATACTTTCAGCTCTGGCCGCCAATCAAACCCCACCGGTAATTGGCCGTCAGTTATACAAACGCCTTTAAAGGAGCTTTTCTGTGCTTTCTTACTTTCGATTATAATTATATGAGTTAAATCTGCTAAATCTCTAAGTTATGTTATGATTATAGTGGCTAAAGAAACTACATTAAATGCTCTTTGAATGCAACTCTTTCCTTAACTTTAACTAGTTAAAACAAAATAGCAGGAAAATTTATAAACAAAATCATCCACCCACCAGCTATATTAACATCATTTAATTTAACAGCTAAAATATATTTTAAAATGAAAATTTATTTTAGTTTAAATAAAATAATATAAACTAACTATAAATGACTGCATGCCACAGAACAAACATACACACCGCCTCCCAACCCAACCCCCTCTTAAAACCCGACTCTCCCCCATACTCCAGCATGAAATTGGTCTCAGCCGGAAGTGCTCCCTTTAAATTAAGAAGTAGGATTCTATTTGCGATCGTTTAATAGAAACACAAGAACTAGTGCATATTAAGAGAACAAATAACAATTTTTAATTCATGCTTACGAATCTTTCTTAATTCTTGGTCGCAAACAACAATAAAGAAATTTACAGATAAACCTCGCACTCATAAAATGTCAAGCATGCATAATATGAAATAAACTCTTATAGATCATGAATGGATTAATCAATGTTCCAATAATTCCTTAGTTCAAAGGATTCAGTTACAAATGATTTAAAATAATGGATTAATCAATGTTGCAATAATTCATTAGCTCAAAGGATTCAGTTACAAATGATTTAAAATAATGGATTAATCAATGTTGCAATAATTCATTAGTTCAAAGGATTCAGTTACAAATGATTTAAAATAATGGATTAATCAATGTTGCAATTTCAGTCCAGGCTTTGTTGCTTGACAGGCACAACCTTGGCCCTCACGCAGACAAAAGATTTGTATTTAGAAACGTAGAAAGGGTTAATTTCAACTTTAACACTCTCTTAATATTTAGGTGGCAACATCTTATTTTTAATTATAATCTGTATACCTAATTGGTAAAGTGTTCGTTCTAAGGCTTTCGAATGATGCATAGCAAGACCTGTTTTCCTTTGCTTACTAAAGAGACAGTTTTGATTAAAATTAGTTATTATAATAATTATATCAAGTTGCATTTCACCTAATTTAACTCAGCATACATTAATGCACAATAAAGCGAGGATGAAGTCAAACGCCTTTTTCACTGTTTATCCCAGTTTGTCTTAGCGAGTTAGGAGACATTTTACTAGAGCGGTCACAGGCCTATTTATAGAATATTACTGTAAACCTTATTATTTCTTTTTCAGTCTTTATTTCTTCAAACACATTTCATGTTAAACAATGACGGTGGAAATAATATAATCATGAATGGACATGGCACAAGGGAAGTAACTTTCAGGAACCACTTAACAAAGATTTTTAAGGAGTATTCTCCCTTGTTAAGCTTATGAAAACGAGTTAATTTTAATAACTCTTTCACTTGAATGTCACGATAAAACTTCAAAATTTAAATTCTAACTTTGCCTTATTTACAGTATACAAAATTTTGACCACTGAACGGTAAAATCGACAAATTTTGAAAATCCGAACGTAGCAGGGTTGCCAACCGTCCGTAAATTTACGGACAATTCGTAAAATATTGAACCAAAATTACCTGTCCGTAAAAGTCCGTGCTAACAGACTAAAATGACACGATTTTCACTTAGTTGACAAATCTTCTTTATTCAGTTTCCCTATAATATGTTTTAACCATCATACTCTTTTGTCCGTTTAGAGCTGAAATCTTTTGCGATTTTCAATCAGGAAACCAATCTGCAACATTTTCCGAGATGTCGTCCATTAAAACTTGGTTATGTTATTTCTTATTTCTTCAAGCAGTGCTGCCGATGTTTACTCAATTCAACAAAGTGTTTCAATCAATTTACCCGATTTTACCCGATTTATATTCAGAGGCAAATCAACTGCGCTGGCGACCACAAGTGTTGTTATCAGTTGAAGAGTTAACGAGTTCTGATCACTTTGAAAGTTCAAACTTTAAATCAAACGAAAACATATTAATTGGTTATCAAACTAAATTACAGTTGCAAAAAGTTGACGATCCATAGGCTATTCATAAGTTTATGATTGACGTTATAGCATTCTATACAAAAGCAGTCAGTATGATCAAGAAAAGAATGCCATTAGTAACAGAGTGCTGAAGCTCACATCACTACTGAAACCAACCAACCGAATATCTGTGGAACCGTTGGACATTTTGGAAATGGCGAGACATTTTCCACAAATTGTATAGCTCCAGCAAAATTTGATTATTTACAGATCGAGTTTATTGAATATCAGGTTGCGGATTTAAGCAATGTCAATACTGACGGAAGTTATGATTATTTCTGGCATCAAATTGGACAAATCACTAGACATGACAAAGAGAACAGATTTCCGCTACTTTGCAAAAACAATGTTGGCACTTCCACACGGAACAGCAGAAGTGGAACGCGTGTTCTCAGCTGTTACTTTACTGAAAACCAATTTAAGAAACAAATTGTCGTCTCCAGTACTGGAAAGTTGACAGCTGTGAGGAATGGAACATGAAAAATTACTCCCGCAATGGTCGAGAGTGTCAACGTTTATTTTTATGATCATAAGCAGGAGAAACTAAACTCTGATGAGAATGTAATACAATAAACTAACGCTATAAATAGACTCACAGTGACAATGACGTAAGCAGGAGAAACTAAACTCTGATGAGAATGTATTACAATAAACTAACGCTATAAATAGACTCACAGTGACAATGACGTAAGCAGGAGAAACTAAACTCTGATGAGAATGTATTACAATAAACTAATGCTATAAATAGACTCACAGTGACAATGACGTAAGCAGGAGAAACTAAACTCTGATGAGAATGTATTACAATAAACTAACGCTATAAATAGACTCACAGTGACAATGACGTAGTCATACGAATATGTTTAATTTTTTAGCTTCATATTTTCAGAAATTTTTATTAAAAATGTGTCTGTACAAAATTGTTTGTCCGTAAAAATTGTGGACATTTTAAATATTTGTCAATAAATTGTATTTAATCGAGTTGGCGGCCCTAGAAGGTAATCTTGTTTTTCGAAGTCAAGGCAAATAATAAATCATCGCTTGCGGCTGGTGTTCAGTTCCAGCTCTTTCTACTACGGATAGACCAAGTGGCCAATCAATATTCAGATAACAAAATGTGACAGGGCTGCTTGATGTGCACTAATATTTGTTCACTCGTATCGGTAGTAATTCACTCGTTCACTACCACATCATCCCCCGTTGACTTCTTCCCTCAGGAGCCGCAGCAGACTTTATCCTGAGATGTTATCGGATTTGGTTGGCTCTTGCTGACTGCTGAGATGTTTGGTGTTGAGATATGTGGTGTTGATGTGTGTTGTGTTGTGTGGTACTGACTGCTGAGATGTGTGGTGGTGAGATATGTGGTGTTGATGTGTGTTGTGTTGTGTTGTGTTGTGTGGTACTGACTGCTGAGATGTGTGGTGGTGAGTTTGCTGATGCTGCTAGTACGTTGTTTAATCCTTGAGATGGTCAGCGTCTTTTCTGTTTGGTGGTTTGTGTTCCTGTCGTAGTGGCTTATAGTTGTTCTTTGTCTTCAGTCCACGATTTCATTGTTGTTAATCTGTTTGCACTTCTGTTGTTGATTCGATTCTTGTCTGTTCTGATGGTGGGTGTGTTTGAAGAGTCTTGCGGTTTGTTGTGGCCTTGGTTGTCTCCGTCTGTTTGGTGTAGCTGCTTTCTGTTAAAGTGAAACTGTTTTGTTTTCATAGGTATTGTTTGAGTTTTATTTGGTGAATGTTCTGGAGCCGTCCGTTTGTGTTGTAAAGGTGGCGTGTTTTGCAATCTGAAAATGGTTTATGTTTGTTGGCTAAAACACAGTTAATTTTCAAAGATGCCTCGGTAACACAGTCACTTGCACTCATTTGTCGACAAAAACTTTTTTTCTGGATATGTAGATATCATTTTAGATTAATTACTCTGTTTACCCTCACTTTAGAACCAATAAGATAATTTTTATCAAAGCACTGATTCCTAATGTCTTTGCCCAAGATCAATATTAACACTACTGATTCTCGCAGACAAAACGCTAACAATTATGCGCCTAAGCCACATGGAACAGGAAGTGGTTTAAACACAGTAGTCCCTCAGCGCTGCATCTCTAGATGTATGAATAGAAAGGAAATCTTTTTCTTCATCTCTTTTCAACAGTTTCATCGCACAAGCGAAGTACATGCTGCAAAGCTGGAATTCTTTAGCGGTAGGTCTTGGTAGTGAGTGGCACCCTCTGATTCCTCATCCTCTTCTTGATGTGGGTGCCACATCTTATGAATGACACGTTCTAAGGCTGGTGCATAGACTGAGTGAGAAGGAATCACACTGCGATTAACCTACACCAAATACAAACAGATGCTCTATGAAATAGTATACACAACGACAGTTTAATTCTTAATAAGTAATAGTGGTAAATTATTTGCACTTATTGTCAGGTGTACCACCTATAATAGGTAACTTATAAAGGAATGCCAATAAATCATTTAGTAGACAATAAATGTAGGTCTTTTGGAAAGTGTAAACAATGTTTATGCCATTATACACTTTTCAATGCAAAAAGATAAATATTTCAATGTTTGTCATCCACACTGAAGTCTGTCTTAAAAATTTTACTGACTATGATTTATATTTAATACATTTTCAGGAAATGTACTGTTTAATGATAACAACTGAATGAAAATAACATAGAGATTGTGGCTGTTTTGCAGTCTCACGTTCTGACTGCTAGCCTTAGGTTGTGACTGTTTATCTGCAGCTTTAGGTTGTGACTGTTTATCTGTGGTCTCAGGTTGTGACTGTTTATCTGTGGTCTCAGGTTGTGACTGTTTATCTGTGGTCTCAGGTTGTGACTGTTTATCTGTGGTCTCAGGTTGTGATTGTTTATCTGCAGCCTGAGTTTATGCCTATTGATCTGGAATCTCCAGAAATTATAGTTAAGAGACAAGTTCACTCTACTACTGAAGCATTTATTTGTAACCCAGCGAAAGGAAGGATCTAGATTAATTTGTCTCACTGTTTAAGAATGGATCCAGATTAGGTTTAATCACTTCTTAAGAATGGACGATGATTATGCTGTTTTACTGTTTCCGAATAAACCCAGATTATGCTGTATGTCTCACTGTTCGAGAATAAATCCAGACTGTGCTGACTCATATTCTGAGAATGAACCCAGATTAAGTAGTATGTACCACTGTTTAAAAATGAACCCAGATTAAGTAGTACCACTGTTTAGAGATGAACCTAGATTAAGTAGTCCACTGTTTGAAAATGAACCCAGACTAAGTAGTCCACTGTTTGAAAATGAACCCAGACTAAGTAGTACCATTGTTTTAAAATGAACCCAGATTAAGTAGTACCATTGTTTAAAGATGAACCTAGATTAAGTAGTACCACTGTTTAAAGATGAACCTTGATTAAGTAGTACCACTGTTTAAAGATGAACCTAGATTAAGTAGTCCACTGTTTGAAAATGAACCCAGACTAAGTAGTACCATTGTTTTAAAATGAACCCAGATTAAGTAGTACCATTGTTTAAAGATGAACCTAGATTAAATAGTATCACTATTTAAAAATTAACTTATATTACATAATGACTGCTTAAGGATGACCCAGATTATGTTTTTCTCACTGTTGATGATTTCCCAGATTTTCTTGTTTATATTTGTGAATGGAACCACATAATGTTGTATCACAGTTTAAGGGTGGACTGAGTTTATCTGGAAAGGTTTCATAGACCCAGAAAAAAAAGATGGGTACCCATAAACGCATGTAGAACAAAGAGATCTAGCATGATAATCCGCACCAATCTCTATAAGACTAAGAGACTGTATTCATCTTCAGTCTTGAAAAGGTCTACAAAAGGATGGAAATATGATCTATGCATTGTGTTTACCTGTCATGTCTTAAGAAGATCATGTTTACCTGTAAAGTCTTAAGATCATGTTTACCTGTAAAATCTCAAGAAGATCATGTTTATCTGTCAAGTCTTAAAAAGATCATGTTTACCTGTAAAGTCTCAAGAAGATCAAATTTATCTGTCAAGTCTCAAGATCATGTTTACCTGTAAAGTCTTAAGAAGATAGTATACCTGTGAAGTCTCAAGAAGATCATGTTTACCTGTAAAGTTTTAAGATCATGTTTATCTGTAAAGTTTTAAGAAGACCTGTCAAGCCTCAAGATAATGTTTACCTGTCAAGTCTCAAGATAATGTTTACCTGTCGAGTCTCAAGATAATGTTTACCTGTCAAGTCTCAAGATAATGTTTACCTGTCAAGTCTCAAGATCATGTTTACCTGTCAAGTCTCAAGAAGATCATGTTTACCTGTAAAGTCTCAAAGAGATCAAGCAAGGATATTGGTCTGGTGTGCTTTGTGTCACCAAAAGCAGATGCTATTTCATGAGCTGCTGTCTGCTCAGCTGCATCAATAGATGGTTTAAGACTTGGAGTGTGGTAGCCACTGTTTGTGATCGTAGTTGCTTCACTGAAAACATAATGGTAGTTCCTCCAGTTTTATTTAGAATTCCAGAATGATATTTATATTATTCTATTCTTTGTGCTCTTTGTACAAGGTAGAAATTGGCAAGACTACTAACAGTAGGTTAAGAAGAATGGCTGTTAATCTTCAATTAAAAGAATTTATAATCCAACAATTAGCTAATTGAATTAGATAACTACCATTGAATGTACTTAAATAAATAATACTGATCAATAATGTTTTTACAAACAGCTGCAAAATTTATCTACTTATAAATCTTTGGATTATTTAAGATATTATTTAAATAAAATATACTATACCTGTTAATAGTTGGATCTGGCATAAGGGTTGCCTGCCTAATGTATGGGTTCTTCACATCACAGCCCACTGCAAATTTAAACCGTTTTTCTCGCAGCTTAAAGCCACTGCGTTTCTCAGCTACTGCTGAAAGAATTCGTTTTAGCTGTATCTGTGAAAAGGCAAATGTATTGAAGGACATAAAAAGTTTTTTTTTCTAGAAAGACCTAGGTAGTGCAATCTAATAAATGTCTCTATTTTAAAAACACAGCATTATTACACATATTCTCAAGGACAACTGCGTGCGTGTGTGTGTGTGTGTGTGTACACTCTACTAATTGTCACATAACATTGTGTCAGCCAAAGCTGCTGATTGGAGATCTATTGCCCAGAAAAATGTTACCACAAAACTGCATCAACATGCAATGTAGCAAGATTATTAGTAAAGAAATGAACTGGTGTCATTACTGGAAGATACATGTGAAAATTCTGTACAAAGCACTTCACTACTGGAATCCAATCAGAGACTGTAGTATCATGAGATGATATTTGTTCATGATATTGCAACTCCAAATGGTGATTTTTTCTAACTTCTCAAGAATTAGAAATGGAATATTATGCAGATTATTTCCAATATCTATCAGCGACGTGACACAGAGCATATAAAGGATTACTTATGAAATGAATTAAAATAGTAAATCAATAAACCAAACATTACTAAAATGAAAATACTGACAGTTTATCTAGCTTGAAAAAGTGGAAACATACTCATCTTGAATTAGTTCATAAATATACTACAGTTTAGCTTGAATAAGTGGGAATACACTTTTCTTGAATTAGTTCATAAATATACTACAGTTTAGCTTGAATAAGTGGGAATACACTTTTCTTGAATTAGTTCAGAAAACACTGTAGTTTATCTAGCCTGAATAAGTGGGAACATACTCTTTTAGAATTAGTTCATAAAACACTGGTATATCTAGCTTGAAAAGTGGGTATATATTCTCTTTCAATTAGTTCATAAAACACTGGTTTGTCTAGCTTGAAAAGTGGGTACATACTCTCCCTTGAATTAGTTCATAAAAACACTGGTTTATCTAGCTTGAATAAGTGGGAATTTATTCTCAAACTGAAAACAGATAGAGAGATGTTTTGCTTCAAATATGGTGAACACACATCTTCCACAAAGACAGCTTTAGATAAGAATATTATGTAAAATTATTCCCAATTGCTTTTAATTAGTTTGACAACATGTTCTCTTTAGTTTCACCTTACTGCATGAATAGCAAACCTGAAAATGTCTTTTGGTAGTTTACCTCTAAAGCATGAATGATTAGCTTGACAACATTGTCTTGTACATCTTGAAGCCCGATCTCCCAGGCACACACCAGTGCTCTCCCATGAATAAGTGCAATATCTGGCAGTAAGAGATCCCTTGTTACAAAACCTGCAATAGATATTTCGTCCATTCAGACATTTGTTTCTCATAATTAAAGTCAAAAGTAAAGATTTGAAGGAATAATTTGAGTTATTTTCAAAACAAATTAAAGAAAAATATTACCCTTGCACAGTATTCACTGCAAATGAAAGTTCATTGAAATCATCAAAATCATTGTTTTAAAAATAAATAGTACACATGCATTTATCTATTTTTGGCTGGAATTTTCTTTGCATTTAAATTTTATTTCAAGTGCCATATATATATTCCTAGCTCATTCTAAATATACTTAATTTTTATGTCATTACATGTGCATCTGACTCTTTTATCATTAATGATTACATATATATGATTTTTATGTCATTATAAATAACTGATTTCTATGTCATAACACACGCCTGTTTTCTATGTCATAATACACACCTGATTTCTATTTCATAACACATGCCTGATTTTTATGTCATAACAAACGCCTGATTTCTGTCATAACCCGTGCCTGATTTCTGTCATAACAAACGCCTGATTTCTATGTCATAACAAACGCCTGATTTCTATGTCATAACACATGCCTGATTTCTATGTCTTGGCACATATCTGATTTCTATGTCATAACAAATGCCTGATTTCTGTCATAACACATGCCTGATTTCTATATCATAACAAATGCCCGATATCTATGTCATAACAAATGCCTGATTTCTGTCATAACACACACCTGATTTCTATGTCATAACACACACCTGATTTCTATGTCATAACACACGCCTGATTTCTATGTCATAACACATGCCTAATTCTAGCAGAAAAGAGAGTGAAAGCACTGTATGCACAATTCGCAAAGTGAATTTGTTACCAAGTGAATTTGTCCCTTCTTCCACTGGCTTGGAGCAGATCTTTGGGGCATAGTCCAGTGGATTGATAGGAGTAAAACGATGCTGGAAAAAATCCCTCAAAAATTAAGCAAACTCTCTATTTGTCTATTATGTTAAAATATGATACATATTTTAAAAATTGGAAAAACAATACAATCTAACTCTAAATAATACATATACACATATGTGTGTGTGTGTGTGTGTGACTGTCCGTGAAGGTTTCAGTTGCTTTGTCCCAAGGCTAGTTTTATGCTAGCACTGAAAATATAAGGTGGTGAGTCAGGTTGGTAAAAATGACATTTTAACTGAAATGGCATCAAGAAACATTATTCAACTTTTTCTTAAAAGAACAAGTCGTGATGTTTCCTTAAAAATAGCTTTAAAATTAATTTAATGCACCTACCTCTCTTTGCATTTTCGAAAAAATTGCCAAAACTATTATAAAAATGTCAACTTTGCCCAACATGTCTCCCCTCAACTGTGCAAGTAGACCCATCTTATTATATATCACCAGAAACATCATTCCTTTCTTTGTTAGAAACAGGGGTTTCAGAGGAGCTAAAGTTAAAATAGAAAGTCAATGAGAGCTCTAGAAATAATAGCATACATTAACAATCACGTCATTAGGAAGGAAATACCCATCTGAGATTGGCCAGGTACTTCATGTGATCTGCCCAAGCCCAGTTACAAGCAAAGCATTTCAAAGATGGCAGCCACAAGCACTGATTGTAAGATGAAAACACTTGCTTATGCCCTTAATAACTCAGCTCGAACGGGCAACATTTTTAAAGGAAATTACATTGATGGTGTAGGCAGCCTGGTTTTTGATTACTTTGGATCATTTAAACATAGTGATGATGCCTATTTTTACGAGAGTGATAGCGATGATGATGATACACACATAGTTTCACTCACTGAAGCGCACAGCGATGTAAACACAGACTCTTTTGATTCTGATTTTGACAAACCTCTTGTGCTTGTTGACCATCCCTCTATTAATGTGGATATTCAAAATTGAACAAAAAATGCACTCTGATAGTGAACATCTAAAATCATTAACTTCAAATGCAAGTATACAACAAAAGCTGCCAGTGCTGGTGCTTGTTTTGAAGGTGATTGCCGCATGAGTGGGTCTAAATGCCTTGCACAAATTTCTATCAACGAAGTGTTGACATATAGGATGAATAGATGGTAACATTTTCAAATATCTGCTATCTATCTACTGAGAAATAATGATTTTTTAAAAAAGAATGTTATAGTCTAACTGTTGGCTTTCACAGCAAAGGTTTTATTGTTTATTGATGTGGATAGTCATTAATTTATGTTAAAGTTAAATGCTTTTGTCAGTTATAATACACTTGGACAAACATTGAAGGTGAACAAGTAAGAAATTTTTCCTGTTTTTCTTATGTTATAATTTTTTTTGTAGCAAATGAGCAATGCAAATAATCTGAAAATGTGTAAATGTAATATACTCTAAGCTGTTACCATTGATCCAATGATTGACCAGAGTGATAACTGTACTTCCACCAGAAAATTAGGCCTTTTGTCAAAGAACAATGCGAAGATATTCTTTGCCCTGATATATTATGATACAATCATAATGCCAACATTTCAAGACATTTACATACTAACCTACTGAATAATTGCTCATTACTTCGACAAGCTGAATTTGATAACCTATTGTACTGAATGGTGTGCTTTGTACGAGCTAACTAACCCTGGTTTGGGGTAGGAAGTTATTTATAAAATGAAAGAATTATACTCTATATAGCTATTTTCACTCAGTAAGTACTCTTTTAAGGCTTTGCCTTTTTGTATAAATAAGAGTATAAATAAGAGTAGTGTAGGCTCAAGTTAGCATGCTACCAAAAGAGCTATTGATATGGCAACAGCATACATTTATCATTAATTAATATCTACATTTGAGATGTTTCACATAAACAGAATATTGGCAGTTTTAATAACATTTTGTACTGTAAGTGCCATAGCTTTATTGACATTTTGTGTAAATTTTATGACAAAGTATCTTCGGTTGCTATGGTAAAGCTGGTTTTGAATTTTCATAACTTTTAAACTATTTTTTCTCAAAACGGCATTCCCTACATGTTTAATCTCTAATAACGACATATCAAAAACTATTTGTTCGATTTTAAAATGGTTTTCACTATAGTTTTCATCATTCAAACGTCTATTAAAGCATCTAAAAAACTAAAAATGGCTTATTGGGACAATGTGACTGATGTCGTGGTGGAGGGTCACATAAATATATGGATTAAAAGATAATACATTTTTTTTTAAATCAGGAAAAACAATACAACCCTCACTTTAAACAATATTAACTGTCTCTGTGTCATATTTGATGCTCAAAATCTTAAAGAGTGTTGTCATGGGGAATGGAAGTAACTCGCCGAATAATTATTTTTCCTTTTCTTTCAACGACACGTGATCGCCCTTTCCGGGTTCTTGTTTAAAGACTATGCATAACCCGCTTAGGTCAATGAGTGCACTCTCTGGTTGTGTCATACCAGTGAAGTGAGAATAAAAAGCCCTAATGTTTTTGGTAAAAGCAAGTAAATAATACAAAGTTATGCTAAGGGATTACTAACAATCAGTGTTGACTATCATTCAAGATTATTTCATAATTCATGTCTGCATGTGTGTGAAATATATTATTGAAGTGTATATTTAAAATGAAGAACATTGCATTGCTTGAATGACAGTTTGAAATGAGATTTATTTAAGTGTAGTAATTAAGAGTTGTATTATTTTGAAGTTAGCACTGTGCATTGAAGGTGGTAGGAAACTGTGCATTGAACAATCATGAATAGATAGCAGCAGTCGTGTGTGAGCCCGCTAAAGTCCCAGCCTAGACACAGGCAGACCATCATGATCAGTTCAACTCTTCAGAAGTGTCAGCGAGTTATACTTCTTTCCAGATTGTCGTAATCAACTGTTAATACTGACAGAGCATCTACAAACTCCAATGCCGACAGAGCGTTAGTGAGAAACATTCTTTTTGGATTGTTGTGAACTTTCAACTGCAGCAGCCAATATACGTCATTCACATTCAACAACATTTCTCTTCGTGAGTAATAAGACTAGAAAAATCTCAACACACAGTAACAAACTCTCAGTAGGTAGATTCACAGTAATTGACTCTCAGTAGGTAGACTTACAATAATTAATTCTTAATAATAGATTGACAAAAATAGGCTGATTTGAGAACTTTAATTATTTACATGAACATTAAGGACCTAGTGGTCCAGAGTTGTTGAGTTGTTACTCTTATTTAGAACACTGTGTAACATTGATAGGCAGAAGTTACCGCAGTATTGAGTAAGAGTGAAGTATTTAATTATTTTTTTTCATTTTTCATCATCTCAAATCTACTCATCATCATAACATACCCCCCACCCCTAGGGTGTATGTTTATGACTGAGTGAGTGAGTAGTGATGCCTATGACTAAAGTTATTCATGCAGAAGATACCCCTTAGTGTTAATAAACTTAAACTACTCACTTTAAAACAAACTCTTGACTCACATTGTTTTGACTGAGAGAGGGTGGTGTGGCAGTGTTTGTGATGTACTGTATTGTCCCTCATGTTCCATTCTATATGCAATCTGACACACACGTCAATAAAATGTAACCCTGCATGCATAATTAAAAGGGCCAGAAAAACACCTAAGGTGCATATGCATGTGGAATTTGTGACATCCACCTTAGCAATTCCTACGTTTGTATTGATAACACACATGGATGACCGCTTCTTCACCCCTATCAGAGTGGTTGACCCTCATGTGACGATCTGGTGACCCTGACATGATGGTGATGTGAGTGGGCTGTGTCTCCCCATCCTCTTGTGACAAGTGTAAAATTACAAAAGGCTTATTGGGAGTTACAACACTGTACCAGTTATCATCTTAATTATTCCAAAGAAGAAAAATGGTGAGCGACTTACATGCATTCCTGTTCTACCACTGAGAGACTTGCGCTTTAGCTTGCTACATTTCTGCAGCTTGGATGAGGCTGCCGCAGAGTGTAATGCAGCTTCTTTAGACATTGCTGTAGCAAAAATGGAATTAAATAATGACTTACTACTTCATCCATTTGCACATTCAGGCAAAGAATTTTAATATAGTGAATGCACAAATAATTTTAAATAATACAGTGGTTCAAATAGCTTGAGATAATCTGGGTGCCTCTCCAAACTTTAGTCTCTAGAACCCCAAACAGCTATTATTATATTCATATTCAGATAGTTGCATAAAGACAAAAATCTTTTTACCTCCCCCTTTTCTTGTCTGCCAGAAGGAATTTGTCTCTAAGAAAAGGAAAAAAATCTGCTTTGTTAGATTTTTTTTGTTGTTAGTTCTTGACTTGGGCTCAGGAACAGGCATATGAGACTTAAATTTTGAGGACTGATTTCTTGACATGGACTAAGGTAACAGAAACATGATATTTAATTTCTGTGGACAGATTTCTTGATTTGGACTCGGAGAACAGACACATGGTACTTAATTTCTGTGGACAGATTTCTTGATTTGGACTCAGGGAACATACATGTGATACTTATAATTTCTGTGGACATGTTTCTTGACTTGGGGAACAGACACATGGCACTTAATTTCTGAAAATTATGCCCAGGATTTAACAAATGTTTTGAACCCCTATAAATTAATAAGCAAATAAGTTGAAAGGAATGCTTTTAATATGTTTGTACTCCAAATGGGTCCCACACATTCCAAACCGAGAATAATAGAGAAAGAAATTCAAAATGCAATTATCTGTATGATAAATAAAAATCTATATTGAAATCATATTCATTTTTCCACTAAACTGTTTAATTAAATATATTAATATGTCTTGGTAGAATGTAATTCACTTCAATAGTCTCTGACAGTCAAAGGCCTTAATTTTTCAATAATTTGAGTAAAAGAGTTGATACAGAGCAGGGAAACAAGGGCCTTAACTTTTTCAATAACTAGTATACAAACAACACTAATTGTGGCAGTGAAACAAGGGCCTTAACTTTTTAATGACAAGAGTACAACAGCATTGATTCATGCCAGTGAAACTAAAGTCTTAACTTTCCAATAACTAGTGTACAACAATGTTGTCACTTGAGAGAATAACAAGGTCCTATACTTCTCAAAAACTAGCATACAAGTGTCATCACGTGACAGCAGAACAAGGACCTTAACTTTTCAGTAACTAGAGTGCAACAATGTTGACACTTGACAGCAAAATAACTTAATAAGAGATGTTGACAAGAAAGAGAAAACTAGTGTTTGCAAATTTTAATTTTTGTATGCAGCCAGTAAAGCAATTCAATACTCAAAAATTAAAATTCAAGAAAAAAGAAAGCAGTGCTTACCAGCAGAAGAGCTGATGCTCTGGCACTTGACAATAATGGCCAGCAAGAATTCATTGTGGAGATGGACTATATAAAAGGGGACAAAGAAAGATAACTAAAAAATGTCAACAAAATCAAGGAAAATATTATATAATGGTCAGGTGGATTATATATAATGGGTCAAAGAAAAATAATTTAAAATGTCAACAAAATCAAAGAAAATATTATATAAGGGGCAAAGAAATATAACTAACAAATATAAACAAAATCAATGAAAATATTATATAATGGTCAGGTGGATTATATATAAGGGACAAAAAAAGATAAGGGACAAAGAAATATAACAAACAAATGTAAACAAAATCAAAGAAAACATTATATAATGGTCAGATGGATTATATATAAGGGACAAAAAAAGATAACTAACAAATGTAATCAAAATTTTAAAATAAATTATATATATAATGGTCAGGTGGATTATATAGGGGACAAAGAAACATAACAAATATAGGCAAAAATCAAGAAATGGTTAAATAAGTCAGGGGCTTTCAAACAATCTATCTCTAATGCAATTAATAGTCCAAGTGCATTTTTTTTTTTTAATGAAAACATTTAAAAAAAGGAAATGATCCAAGCATATATACTGCTTCCAACAGTATAACTGTAGATAAAACAGCAATAACAACAAAATGTGCAAGCTTAAAGTGTATAATATTAAATATGCAATGATATCAATAACAATAATATATATATTATAGATCTAAATATTTATATATATATATATATATATATATATATATATATATATATATATAAAACCATACTGATAGTAGAATAATTCTCCTAATGCCATTATAACTAATATAACAAGTGTTATAACACATCTATAAGGTCTGTATATGAACTAAAAAAAAAATGTCTAATGACACTATAGACATTATTATAATAACTCTACAGATGGAGTACCATATGACAATACATTTCCAAAGACTGTAATTTGTGTAAATGAACTATAAAATGTCTAATGACAACATAGGCATTATTATCTCTATAGATGGTTACCATTTTATTATTAACACATGTCTAAAGACTGTATATGAACTAAAAGTGTCTAATGACATATATACATTATTATAATCTCTCCACAGATGATAGTACCAAATTATAACACTAAATTGACAGTATAAGAACTACCAGTGGCTAATAATATATATATATATACACACAGAAAGTATAAGTTCTTCATTAAGTCCATTATTCTCAGTACTGTCAAAAGAGTATTTTTCTGGGGTTTTGTTCTAACAATTAAGCCTACTAACAACTGAAACATGATGCTCTTACATCAATGACTTCACATAGGTGATGTCAAAATTAGTTGTTAGTATGTTACATATGCAATGTTGGGAAGAAAAAAAAGATGTTTTCTCATAAACTTGGTGTGCAGTGACTAGAGACTGCATTTGACTCAGGCTTTCATACAAAAATATTTTTTAGCAGGGTAAAAAAGGGGAGCACAACTGCCATCAGCATCTTTGTTGGTACCCCCCTAAATACGGGTATCTAGGACGGACAACAAGTTGAGGACGTCACTTCCGGTAACTCGTAATGAGCCCCCAGAGGAAACGATTCCTCACAGATAAGACGGACAGACAGGTAAGACGAAAGACAGACTCAAGACAGACGTTAGACGGACGTGACGATAACAATTATAAAATCATACCAGACAAGAATGACAATGAATCTGACACGACACTAATGAAAATTTAACAATAACTTTATATAACAATAAAAGAAAAATAAAAGAAAATAACAATAAAAGAAGTACAGTTAACAATGTTGGCCAAAATAATTACAAAATATAAGTCCTATAACTAATTCAGGGAAAATACTAGCCCCTCTTAATGAAATGATTTTAGTGTCCGTCTTCCTTTCCCCAAATCGTTCCTTTTTCTGTATTTCAGTTCCAATACACTATTATGCACTTCTACTCAATGTTTATGTTTCTATACTTAGCTCAACAGCTGGGGCAAAGGTCAACACAGCGTTGAATCCCCGTGGCGCAAGCAAAAGGCAGGCCCTTGAATAGTGGCTCCGTCCCTTTTCACTCTGCGTGAACAACAACCAGCAGAATACGTGTCTGCTCTCTGACCCGGATTTGGTCCTAGCTTCTGTTTGTAGATACTCTTTGTAGCTACTCTCTCTCTAGTTACTGTTTATAGATTCTCTTCTTCTGATTACTGTTTCTGTTTGGTTCTGAAATGTAATTAAGGCAGTGTAAGTAACTGCTAATTACAGAATTAAAATATTTAGGTGCCAGGGCTATTACTTCCCTGAGTACATTGGCACTAATCTGAAAGAAAGGTTTAGTTAGAATACATAAATCATTCCCACACATCCTACCATTATTTTACTAAGTTTTACAAAAATTAAAATCAGTCACACATACCTTTCACGTTCCGAAACCGAATGAACCCAACGTCATCTGGTTGGAGTGCAGTACACTCAGGGATAGTCTTTCGGACTTAGAAATTTTCCCACTGTTTTCTTCTAAACTGTTACCAGATGAAATCTCTGGGACTGCTCCTGCGTGTTTTAAAACTCGGTTTGTTCTGAGCTAGTGAAGAGAATTGACTGGGCCCGACTTATATAAAGGCTTTCCAGTATTCCTGGTATTTCTTTGAAACTAGCCCTCCCCTCTACTGTTATCTAAGAGTGGCCCTTTGATCCCCCGACCGCTTCCTGTATTCTGGCCTATAGCTCAGTGTGAGACTATCCATCCCTCCTATCAGTTAGCTACAAGTGACCTTTGATCCCTAACCGTTTCCTGTGCCCTAGCCCTGGGTGGTCAGGTCTTGTATAACTCTAACGTCCTGCTAATGTCTTGGGGTGGCTGGTCAGTCTTGTAATTAGTGTCTTGGTTAAGTGCTTTAAACGTATATTTTATACTATGGTTCCTATACCTCTCATGTATCTACATTTTATTATTTTAATTTTTAAATGTTTATGGAGTGATGCCGGGCTAAGTTTTGCTTTCGCCTGACATCCCCCCCCTTTTATGACCATCAATTAGTGAAAGTAATTGATGTCAATCCATAAAACTTAGAACAATCACGAGATAAACATTTCAAAATTTCCGGATTTACTGTTGTGACAATCTTCCTATAGAGACTCTATTCCCTGATATCTATGAAATATCAATACGCGACTCTTAACTCATTAACTAAAGGATATCCATAAAATTGGTTACATAATTACTTCAACATTTTAAGGGTGCATTACGCAATCACGTTAACCATTTAACGCTCAACGACGACATCTTAATAACCGACGGCATACTTCGCTACGCCCTCCTTCCCACACGCAATATTACAATATCAAAGAGTTATCGAAATCAACAACACGGTTACTACTTGTCAGGTTATAATAAACCTCTACATAATACGGAGTTTCCTTTCAATAAGACATAAACATCATCCAAAAGATTATCAAAATAATATGTACAGTGGATCTCCACATAGAAAATCTCTCTCCCATACAACACGATTAGAATTCAACAATCAAAATCAAAGTAAAGTTAACTACTACTACAAAAGAATTTTTAAAACTGTTTTGGCGACAATTTTGTCTCCGTTCATAACGCAAAGTTATCTCTCCTTGTTTTTCTATCCCAAATAATTGGCAATTCCGCGTTGCCTTACGATTATCTGGTAAGTTTGCAGAACAATTCCGCACTGTGACTTTATATAAAGGTAAGTGCTCATTATGCGGTTTCTCATGTCATTCATAACTGTGGAGTCTGTAGTATTTTCACATCTAGGCTTTCTTATCATTTTGAGTGAGCGTTCGCGTGCATCATCCCACCTTTCTATCTCAGAGTACTCGTTTGACGAACCATTACTTATATTGGTACATCTATCATCCAAGTACGCCCATATCCCTCGGTCACCTACATCACTTCGGCATTGTAGCAACCCTATTTTCTTTCTTTTCTTAAATGTAGCCGTTAGGCCTTTAAAGTAAATCCTTCCCTTGTCGAATTTCACGTCATTCTGACATATGTACATGTGTTTCGCCTTTTTCCTCACGGTTACCCCGCCTATCTTTTCGCGGCTGCTTTCTGGAGTTAAAGAGATCGAAACGACATCTATAACTTCTCTTTTAGAGTGACAACCAGATTCTAGTCTCTCTAATTTGTCCTGTGCAACATCGGGGTCGCCTTGATACGGAATTTCGTCTTCAAAATCTTTTATTTCACTAGCGCCAAACGTCTTTAAAAATGCACGTCCGTTGTGTGCGTTTGTCGCTACGTCGTTTTCTCCTGTCGGCTTGTCTTTGAACCTAGCGACACTGTCAAAGTACGTCTGTGCTAGCGTGAAAGTTGCTGCGTCTGTGCTCTTCAATCCTTCCCCTGTGTCAATTTCGAATTTTTGTCTCCCTTTTCTTTCTCTGACATCTGGCGCGCCTACCTTGGCATGGGGAATCCCCACGCGTGTTTCTGCTGACCTCTCAGTAACGGTCACTGCGTCCGTTTTGCGTGACGCGATAGCCTCGGGGTATCGCGATTCGAATTCTACGATGGACAAAATACGAGAATGCCCATTCATACGCGCAAGTGTTAACGGCCCTATTGAATCTATGATGCCCGGGTTAAAAGTCACACCTATCAAGTGCGTGTCTCTGTCATCTATAGTCACTGTCGCCCTATAAGCTGAATCGTTCACACTTTCTGTCGTTACTAAAGGTTCAGATTCTTGTGGTGAAGTCGACAAAGTTTTGTTTATGTCGGGCAGCGAAGTTGTCCTGTCACTGGGGAATGCAAACTGTCTCTCCTGTAACACTTGTTCTATTGGGTCAACCTCGTCTGTCTCACTTGGCTGAACTAACTCACTCTGTCTCTCTGTCAGACTGTCCAGAATTTTGCTAGGAGTTTCTGTCACCACTAGTTCATAGTGCTCGTCATATGCCCCTACCCCATCTGGAAAAATCACGTCATCACCTTCCGTTTCACCTTGTAAGGTCAAGACATCAACCTTACTATAGTGCTCTACACACGTTTCTTCACTGTCATGTTCTGAGTCAGTCTTACATAACGGCTCTACTATGTCCTCTTTATCCTGACGCTCTACATGAGGGGAAACTTCTCCTTTATTTAATAAAGCATCTCTTTCTTCGCGCTTACCTACCACGCGCCCTTCCAAAACTTCCTCGTGACCTACTTCTGTATCAACCGCCGTGTTAATACAAGTAGCCAAAATATCATCCCTACCGCTAAGTCCGTTAAGCGGTTTACATGCAGGCAATACGCAGTTCTCAGCCTCTGTTGCTTTAACCGGGTATACGTCTGCCCTACCCTGCACGTATTCTAACGTACACTCACTGTCCACGCCACTAAGTCCTTTAAGTGCGTTACACGTAGACAATACACAGCTAGCAGCCTCTATCGCTCCAGCCTCACATGTGTTTGTCCTTTCGTTCACCACATCAGCTGTCTGTACATACTCCAATGTACACACACTGTTAGGTAAGAGAGAGGCCCTTTCCTTCGAGCTACTCCCCTCCTCTACACTCTCACCCATCCCTAAACTAGCCACAACTAAACGGTCAACTTCCACATCTGTTACCGTTCTCTCTACCGCTGCGCGCTCAACGCCAAACCTGTCTGATACACTTGGTACACTACGGGTGCAATCACGTGCTAAATGGCCTGGCTCACAAGAGTTAAAACACACTCTATTTTGAAATCTGTTTCTACCCCTTTGGGACTTGTACAACGGACGGGTCTTAACATCTTTTCTAACTTTTGTTTTGTCATTAAGACTGCTGTCCCTAAACTTCTCTTTGTTCACACACACGGTCCCTTCTGTTTTAGATCCGCTACTTTCTTTGCAGTACTCGGGGTGGCTGTCAATGTTTGTCACAACGAGTGCTTGTGTACTAATCTGTTGAGTACTGGCCGTGTTATGCATGTCTGTGAGTTGAGTACTAACTGCATCCTTACATTTTTCCGATATCATATCAGCCTTAGTACACGCCTCCTGTTTGCTGACTATGTTAGTGCTTTGAACTGTCAGAGTGTCACTGGGTTTTAAAGTAACCGTCCCCAACTGTGTCTTCTTACTGACTCTGTCAATTTTCTTAGCAAACTTATTTCTTCCCTTCTTAACACACTTGACTGCTTGATCAGTTATTTCGACTTCCTTCCACGGCCAGCCTAAGTTTAGATTTTCTTTTTCTAGATAATTTTTCCGTTCTTCTTTGTCTCTTATCTGGTCTAATATGTCCTGGGTTATATTTTCTCGCTCTAACTTTTCTAGTCTGTCGCATTCTAGATCTTCCTCTCTCAACCGTTCAATTTTTAAGGTTAAGTCTCGCACTTTAGAGGAGAATAACTCTATTTCTTTTTCTAGGCACTCCGAGAATGCAGGGTCTCTTATGGTTCCCCTCTTTCCCTTTAGAGTTGCTAACCATTCTAGGAAGAACTTTATTCGTTCTTCCGCCCATCTTATATCATCGGCTATATCCCCTTTTTTCCTCCTTATCTCTCGCCATATGCCTTCCCATTTATCTATCATTGTTTCAATTATTTCCCTTTTCTTTAAACCGTATTCCCCAGCCTCTTTTCTCCATTTCTTTATTAACTCAGCGAGGGTGTTTTCGTCTTCTAATGCGTCGGACATTTTTTCAAAAGGGGTTTGATTTCGCGAAATGAAAGGTATGTGTCACTGTTACAATATTGACTATATCAAACTATACCAAGCAACCAAATCCAATAAAACGCTCTCGCTCACAAATGTAAAAATTAGGAAAATGTTTTAAATCCTTCCAAGTATAAGTTTCTCTGTATCGATGTGACGTAATAATACACTACCCCACTAGTAGCGTACAAAACTCAACAGTACCCTTTTCCAAAAGCGGTACTTTCCCAAACGTGCCTATAATTTAAACCCTTGTTAAATATAGCGCCTACGTTTGCAATGGGCTATGCTACACTCTTATCTTCAAGCAGTGTGAACATCAATTCTATTTCCTTCATAGAACGCCCCTAAAATTTATATACTCTTCCTTTAGTATATAACCACAGAAATACTTTTAACGCATCACATCGATCACAGAAAAAAATATACTCAGCTATTCATAAGCAAATGAAACAATGCATTCGTTATCTTAACTATGCATGCACATTTCAAAGAAAAGTTATAGAAGATAGCGAGACATGAAAAGCATATCAAAATAGCAAGTCATGGAAATAGAAAGTCATGAAAATAGCAAAATAGCAATTCATGAAAATACATCAAAATATTACAAATGAAAAAATATAAAATAGGCATTGACAAGGAGTGCATAAACGTGTTTCTATTCTTTTTGGCTCTCTAGGTAATAACAAATTTTTCTGCACAAATTTATCGACCCCTCTTCAGACTTTCTAACATAAACATTTAGGTCCCGTTATAAATTTTGCCTACTCTCCCTAGCGTTCATACCCGGACGACTGCTCCCACCATGTTGGTACCCCCCTAAATACGGGTATCTAGGACGGACAACAAGTTGAGGACGTCACTTCCGGTAACTCGTAATGAGCCCCCAGAGGAAACGATTCCTCACAGATAAGACGGACAGACAGGTAAGACGAAAGACAGACTCAAGACAGACGTTAGACGGACGTGACGATAACAATTATAAAATCATACCAGACAAGAATGACAATGAATCTGACACGACACTAATGAAAATTTAACAATAACTTTATATAACAATAAAAGAAAAATAAAAGAAAATAACAATAAAAGAAGTACAGTTAACAATGTTGGCCAAAATAATTACAAAATATAAGTCCTATAACTAATTCAGGGAAAATACTAGCCCCTCTTAATGAAATGATTTTAGTGTCCGTCTTCCTTTCCCCAAATCGTTCCTTTTTCTGTATTTCAGTTCCAATACACTATTATGCACTTCTACTCAATGTTTATGTTTCTATACTTAGCTCAACAGCTGGGGCAAAGGTCAACACAGCGTTGAATCCCCGTGGCGCAAGCAAAAGGCAGGCCCTTGAATAGTGGCTCCGTCCCTTTTCACTCTGCGTGAACAACAACCAGCAGAATACGTGTCTGCTCTCTGACCCGGATTTGGTCCTAGCTTCTGTTTGTAGATACTCTTTGTAGCTACTCTCTCTCTAGTTACTGTTTATAGATTCTCTTCTTCTGATTACTGTTTCTGTTTGGTTCTGAAATGTAATTAAGGCAGTGTAAGTAACTGCTAATTACAGAATTAAAATATTTAGGTGCCAGGGCTATTACTTCCCTGAGTACATTGGCACTAATCTGAAAGAAAGGTTTAGTTAGAATACATAAATCATTCCCACACATCCTACCATTATTTTACTAAGTTTTACAAAAATTAAAATCAGTCACACATACCTTTCACGTTCCGAAACCGAATGAACCCAACGTCATCTGGTTGGAGTGCAGTACACTCAGGGATAGTCTTTCGGACTTAGAAATTTTCCCACTGTTTTCTTCTAAACTGTTACCAGATGAAATCTCTGGGACTGCTCCTGCGTGTTTTAAAACTCGGTTTGTTCTGAGCTAGTGAAGAGAATTGACTGGGCCCGACTTATATAAAGGCTTTCCAGTATTCCTGGTATTTCTTTGAAACTAGCCCTCCCCTCTACTGTTATCTAAGAGTGGCCCTTTGATCCCCCGACCGCTTCCTGTATTCTGGCCTATAGCTCAGTGTGAGACTATCCATCCCTCCTATCAGTTAGCTACAAGTGACCTTTGATCCCTAACCGTTTCCTGTGCCCTAGCCCTGGGTGGTCAGGTCTTGTATAACTCTAACGTCCTGCTAATGTCTTGGGGTGGCTGGTCAGTCTTGTAATTAGTGTCTTGGTTAAGTGCTTTAAACGTATATTTTATACTATGGTTCCTATACCTCTCATGTATCTACATTTTATTATTTTAATTTTTAAATGTTTATGGAGTGATGCCGGGCTAAGTTTTGCTTTCGCCTGACAATCTTTGATATCCACCAAGTTGTTCTCATTATCAAAAACATTAGCTGAAGCAGTGAAAATGAAGAAGAATTATAATATATTTAAATGAGACAGATTCCTTCACTACAAAAACTGAACCATAAGAGTTAATATAAGTGCATTTCATTTTAACAATCTCTTGATTATTTTATAATTATTCACTGCTCCATTAGCTCTCTCCTTGAATAAGCTGTTCTAGAAATGTTCAATTAACAATTCCTGTATATGACTGCTTGATCTTCTTAACATTTATTCAGCTATACAATAATGTAACAACATTTTGATTATTAAAGAAAATTAAACAGTTGATAAAAGTGTACTTTTGCATTTGAGAAATTAATGCCTTTTGACAATGGCTCCATTGCTACCAACCTGTGTCTGATCTGAGTATCCTACGTGCTTCCAAATCAAAGTCTTCTTTTGTAGTCTGGCCAAAAATTAAAAGAAACATGCCATCATCAAATTTCTACAACACAAAACTATGGCTGATCCTACATATATACAGGGTGGCCCAAAAGTAGGTTTACAGTTATTAAACTACCTTTTATATGGTTGAAGTGACTTGCTTAGTAATACTAATACCAATATAAAACATTCCTCAGAGTATAAATCTAACTTACATAAACAGCTTTTTCCTAACTTTTACGAACTTTTCTTTCAGCAGTGTTCTAGTGTTGAATTTTCAAATAAATAGTCTATGTGATAACTGTAAACCTACTTTTGGGCCACCCTGTATAGTAAAACACATGCTTGCAAACACAATAAACACAAATACCCACCCATTAATAACTTGATGTAGACAAACAGAACATACAATAATGAAAAGTCTGATTACTGAAGATTCCAATATTAGTACATGTAGTGTGATTAGTGTGTCCTTTCTTTCATGTTGATGTTACAATTTACAACTTTGTTAATAAATGTTATCCTTCCTTCATTGAATGTGTCCGTTAGACATGTCAGTTCATTTGTGAATGCTGCACACCTGTGAACTGATCTAACTTCTAAGTCTGTGCATTTTGGTTCATCTCACTATGTCATCTCAGTGGACATTGCTGATCATGTTGTCCTGCAATCTTGTCTAATCAGCTCAGTACAACTACAAGCCACAATGTCACAAGACAAAAGAACACCTGCTTATGTAGTGCAAGTAACTGCAACTATTTCTAATAATTTAACTGACTCTCTAGTCTTCTCAATGCACTGTAAAAAATATTTGGTTCTGTGGCAGAGTAAATTTGCCTACCCATATTTCTAAACTTAATTGTTATATAAATTGTTATATGTCAAAGTGCATGGCTTATGATGATATTTTTGAGAGGAATAATCAACTTAGGTGGAGAAATTGCTAGAATTTGCAGATGCAATCCAAACCAGCTCCAACTGGATAAGTAGTTTTTCTGACCAATAGTCTCAAACTTGCTTATAACAAATTCATCCAATGGGGATGGACCAAAAGTTAGTTTGTTGAACAAAGTCCTATATTCTCATCACTTTGATTAAAACATAACTCAAGTCCAGTCATGAAGGCGATCATTAGCTTATACTGTTATACTATTATAGTAAGTTAATTGACTGAAAGATTAGACTTAGAAATACTTCATACATGTTTAATAGCTATAATATAAATTAAGATTCTGAATCACTTGTAATTGGTTATGTGTTGTTAATAAATAAATAATAATCATAACAAGTGAAGGGTGCCCAAAGAAGTCACAGGTTCCATAGTACTTTAGTAGTTAAAATAAAAATGCATATACTCAAAGGTTATAGTTTTCTTGTTATTTACAAACCAAACAAATATCAGAATACAAATTTACACTTTCTAATTAGTTTCTAATAATCTATGATTACTGAGGTCCAAACAGTTTTCTTTTTAAAGTATTACCACAACACATTTCAACTAACACCTTAATGTCTAAATGAAACCTGGGAACTATTTTCTTACACTACAGTAGTACTCTCCAAAGTCATGAAGTATCTCCTTCATCTGAGCACCAAAGTTATTTCCCCATAACTGAACAAGTTTCAAGGTGATACTCCTGCCTCAAAGTCAAAGCTAATGAAAGTTTACTCTTTAGCAATAATTAACATTTTAAAAAACTGTTCTTTTGACTCATGAATGTCTTTAGGTCAATTATCAATATCATGTACTTTGGGGCTGCCTATTCTAATGAAACACCTGTTGTTCAAACCCCTTGTGGTGTATAATGTAATCACATAATATGTGCATTTACTAATATAAATTTTAACTAAAAGCACTCATTACAAAAGAAAACCAAAGAGAGAGAGAGAGAGAGAGAGAGAGGGAAAAATAGAAATAATAATTTTGCTTATCACTCAACTCAATAATTGCTGAGACAATATATATATATATATATATATATATATATATATATATATAGAGAGAGAGAGAGAGAGAGAGAGAGAGAGAGAGAGAGAGAGAGAGAGAGAGAGAATTACCTCCTTTCAACCTCTGACTTTGCATAATCAATAGTAATAGTTCATTTACATTTTATTCACCATTTCTAATCAAATTATCAACAAAAAGTGAATTTTCTCTCTTTACCATAATGTTCAAAATTAAGCTGCAAAAGAAAATTTGGAACACAATCAACATACACAAAATAACATAATAATCAAATTATTAAATTTTAAATATTTTACTACTGATATTTGGAAATAGGAAGAAAAGCAGCCACTTTGAAACATAAATTAATAAAATAAAAATTCAAGCATTTCTTTTGTTGAAATAAATGTGTAACTGAAGTCTGAATATAAAGGAATATAACTTATAAGTAATCAAATGTGCAAATAAACAAAATAAAAAATATTATGATAATATATAGTAAATTTGAAAGTGAAAGTCTTGATCATTGATGGATAGTTGTAATATATATGATTGAAAGAATGTCTTTTTGTGAGATTTTGATATTACTAATGTACTCAAATGAGTTTAATGATGACCTAGTCACTTTCTTTTGAAATGTAAGTTACTAAGTATGATATTTTACAACATTTCATGTATTGCATTGCATAACTAATGCAAAACAAAGAAATAGCTTTACCAGTTTATAACCATGAGCACTGAATCCAGTTTATGTCTTTGTGCAGCAAAAAAAATGTCATGCATCAATCTGGGTGTGATTTTTTAAAAAAAAGATATTTTTAAACACTAAGGTGACTAACAACATTTTGCAAAAGTTATTAAAATTTTGCCAGGATGTTTCAAAAAGTAGAAATTATGGATATATATATATTTTAATTTGCGGTTTCCTGTTCTTGATCTTTAAAATTAATGTCCCTTTAGCATGTCAGCTGTGCAATGAAGGATTGAGAAAGAGTCCATAATATTTAATTTACATGAAATTATATTTGTATTTACCTAAATCCCCAAATATTTCATTAGTATTTTCATTGTGCTACTTTAGCATACGTTAATTACTAATTAGTACAACTGACAGCATTCATTTAGGCTTTTTTGAAAACTTACCTTTTTTTTAAACCAGGAGGCTAAATTTTGGAAATATCTGAAAAACAAAATGTTCAATATTATTATTATAAATATATTTATATATAGTATGTGCTGTGTAACTACAAAATGAATAAGAAATAATACATTTAGGACAATCTCACACATTATATAAAGCAAAGTATTTAATTTTTTTTTCTCTCACAAAGTCGCTGATTCGCCTAGTTCCTCGTTTAATCGCTTCCTAGCGTTTACTAAATCTATAGGCGCCGCCATGTTTGTTTACTGTCGGTAATTACCGACTTCCACCGAAGAATTGCGGAATCTCCAATCCGAACTGCTTGCGTACGTGGCAGCGGTGCTTTTAGTTAAACTTACTCCCTGTCTTATAAGAGGTTAATAATCAATCTAAAATAAAATATTTGAAAATATTATGAAGAAAGTATAAAAATGTAACTGAATTCATATTATCATACTAATTTTTAAAACATTTTTTGTTACTCTCTACATCTGCAAGAAAATTATACGTATTGCATAATTCGATCGCCAGTTTCCCAGTATTTATTGCGATTTTAGCTTCCGGTACTTCCGATTTCTGTCAGCAGACAGTACGTGGCTAAATATTGCCGGTGTTATTCGGCTTGTAATAAAATGCCGAAACAAAACGAACTAATGGATAAAGCCGAAGATATCGCTGATCAGGTGCGAAATTGCCTCATTTTTTTCCCTCCACATTATTTACGTTGAAATAAATTTGAATCATCAGTACTATATATATAATTATAAATAGCATAATGTTAAAACTGGTCATGTTATACACGACTGTACTATTAAGTATCACCAACCGTTAACACGTGTTGAATATTCATTGTAACTGTAAGGCTTCGTCTGATGCTTATATATTTTTAAAAACTATAAACAGGCACCATTATACTTTTCTACATGGTCTATAAAGTATTATTTTGCGTATATCATATATATCATGAATATTGTAATATATTGTTGATAGTGTACATATTAAATAGCACAGTTGAATAATTTATTGGTGAAAACATCCCCAGTGTTTTGAAAAAAGGGGAATGTTCCACCATATGTCTTAAAATACCTCGTACATAAAGTTTGTTGTAGACTGACCAAGTTGTGTATTTAAATGGTATGCGTGTGAGAGAGACTGAATGTTTTACAATATCACCAACTTGACAAGTGCTAAGTTTATGTGTTTGTTTTCGATATTTTAAACCGTGCAAATATTATTAACAAAATTAATGCAAAATTTAAACTACAACTCCAGCAAAGCAGCAGTATATAGCTATTTATTTTTAGTATTTATAAATATTTAAATTATTGGCCTAAAGTATTTGTGCTCTTGTCTTAGAAATAAATGTAGACCTAATTAGTTTTTAAAGTAAGACTACTGATATTTAACTTTTTAAAGAATAATTTTATAAATTGGAAGAATTATATACTTAGGTCTTTGGAATCTTATTTAGATTCATCCCATAAAATGGAGGCTATATATGTGGAAAAGCTTTGTTTTAGCTTACAAAAAAATGTATGTTTTATTGTTTGTGATTTTTATGCATGCATGCTATGCATTAGGCCTATGTGTTAGACTTGTAGAATGATCAAGGCAATCTATATATTTGTATTAACTCTAAAATGCATCTATGCATTATGTTACTTTTGTTAGACATGTAGAATGATCAAAGCAACCTGTAAATTTGCAATAATACTAATGATAAAATTTATTGAATATAATTATATTCTTTGAGTTTGATAAGTGTTGAAATTTTAAAAAACTTCTTTTGTGTATTTTGTACTACAAATTCTGGTAGTTTGACTCCAGATCATTTGTGATGGATATATTTTTCCGATTAAAAATTATATTTTCAAGTTATACTTATAGCCTCATTTTAATAAAATTGTGAAATACAGATACTTCTATAATTAAAAAGTATATCATATACTGATATATATATATATACTAATATAGGGTGCACCATAAATTAAGTTTCTATTGAACACTTAGAACACGGGTTTACCTTTCCAATTTAAGTGTTGCCAATTGGGAAGTTTAAATTTTAGATAGATTTATCAAACTAACATTGTGTTCATGTGCAAGCAAATGCAGTGACTGGGGAATCTCTTTTACTTTAGTCTTTATCATTTAATCAAATTCCAGCAGTTGAGGTTGAAGTTGTAAATACATCTTTCTGTTTTACTGTTAACAAAATTCTACCACTTCAATCATTTAATACAAGTATGACAGGATAACATATTCCTATCAGATAAGCTTTGATTTCTAGCTATTCAACATTTATTTGACCTGTTTTGGGCAGTTGGGTGGTCATATTTATTGCATTTCGATTCATACAGTAACCTTTTGAATTTTTTTCTAAGTTTGATTTACAAAAGACTGCCTTGCAGCAAGTTAAAATAATACTGAATTAATAGTGGACAAATTTGTGGTTTTAATTGGGTATAATAATAGAATAATAGTAAAATTAACAATAATTATATTGTAGCTGGATGTAACAGCTCTAAGTCTAAATTAACAAATGATTGCCTTGTAATACAAGTTGTATTGTAGTTTGACGTAGCAACTTTTTAAATAGCAAGTAATTCTTAGTAATTGCCTTTAACTGGGAGCAATGGTACTAAAATAAACAAGTTATCATAACTGGATTTAGCTTTAAACTGACACTGTATCCTCTATTTTCGTACATTATATAAAATGTTACTGAGTGTTATCACTAGTTATAACACAGCAATGTATGTCATGTGTAAACAAAAATACATATATTTACTGAGTAGTAATTTATTAATAAAAGCTGTTATTGTTGCAGCTTTGACAACTCTTCCAGTAAATAATAATAACATATAATAATAATATTTCTTATTTTTCTTCTTTTTTAGGTTTTGCGGCACTGATTATAGTACAAGCTGCTCTAATTTATTATTCCTGCAGCTTTGACAATTAATACTCTTCCATTTTATATTATAATATTTATTAACTTTCTTCTCTTTTAGGTTTTACGGCATTCTAAATTTATTCTCCCTCATGTTGCTCGCTTCTGCCTTATCAGCACTTTTCTTGAAGATGGCATCCGAATGTGGAACCAGTGGAATGAACAGCGTGACTACATGAATGCTTCCTGGGGATGTGGCTATGCATTGGCAACCATGTTTGTTGTAACAAATCTTGTTGGCCAGTTGGGTGGATGTGTCATGGTACTTAGCCGTCAAAAAGTGGTCATTGCCTGCAGTATTTTATTTGGAATTATTGCTTTACAGGTTGGTACCTCTGTCTTAAAATATATGGCTTTGTGCTCCATTAATAGTGTTAATTATACTAGTGAACTCTTGATTATTCACTAAGATTTTTATTCAGATTTTCTGCAGTTATTTTGATTATTGTTTCTTTTTTTTCTTTTCAGACAGTGGCATACAGTATTTTATGGGATGTCAAGTTTTTGTTGAGGTGAGTTATAATATTATGAATATGATATTAATAACTATAATAAAATATAATTATAGCACGCAACATTTAAAAAATTAAATTTGGCATAGAGCTTGAGCTTCATTGAAAGTATATTAAATAAAAGAGAAATGTGTTTAAATAGTATATTGATCTACAAGCATCCTAGAAACAAGTTGGCAAGTGTGGGGATTTGCAGTGGACAGATTTGATTTGATTTCTGGTTTTTTACTGCCAGTTTAATTAGGTAGCGCCACCAAAAAAAAAATAATAAAAAATCAAGCATTCAGTTTTGTTATTTTCATTTAAAACTTTTTATAACATGAAAATTAAATTTAAAAAATGTGAAGCTATCTCAATTTGTTCCAGAGATATGCTGTTTTTAATTTTAAAAATATGTCGGCAGTGAAAAAAATGATTATTTTGACCATTTGTAGACTTGCTAAAGACTAACTAAAATCTAAAATGCAGTAATGAAAGTTTAATACTTTATTCCTTTCTACTTGCAGATAACAAATGCAAAGTTTTAACTTTCTATTTGATGAAATAACAAAATACCTAGCTGCAAAAATTAATACAAAACTATCATCAAGATAGTTAGAAATAACACGATTGATGAAGTTTGACGCAGCATATCTGATTCATTAATTGAAATATATTATTGAAACTGTTCATTTATGTTAAACTGTATATAAAGAATATGCCCAATATTTTTCAGAATGTTATTTTCATTTGATTCATGTACAGGTTGGCCCAAACTTTGTAAAATCATCAAAATGACTGACAACGGCACAAAACTGGCCAACTTGATGGAAACAGCCTAGAACAAAGAATTACAGAATAGCTCGACCTATAAAACTGAAGTTAGAACATAAATTTAATTGATTAAAGTCTGAATCTTTTTTCCCCTAGGTGAATTTATTTTGGGGTGATTTTATTTTAATCTGAGAGAATCCATTTTCTCTTCTCGGAGATTTTATTTTAAAATGAATCCACCATAGGGAGACTGGGGGAGAAATTATTTTCCAATACCGTCACGATATATCAGGCTGACATCTACATGTGGGGTGCGAGTGTGACCGGAGGGGGGGTGTGCTAGATCGAGCCAACAATGTAAGTTCTCCAATATAACGCGTGGTTGGCTTGCTCTCCATATGTCAGTTTTCTTTGCACCCCCTTTGCATTACCCATTTTTGTGCCTCATCTTCAGCTGTGCAGTGCCCTAGATGGTGTATAGACATATCAGCTGCATTATCACGGGTACCCATTCACAATTTTACTACCCGGGTATTAGCACGGTAATGGGTACCCTGGTACCTGTTGACAGCACTAATACTCAGCTCTTAAAATGTCCTTGCAAAGCTGTTGAAAAGTTTTTCTAAATTGCCTACAAACCCTGGTTTTACTGACTTTTAATATTAGATTGCTAAATTCTTTACATTCAGAATTCTGCTGTGAATACAGTTGAACTAGAGTGTGTTTCACTTGAAAAATGTCCTTGAATAATACAGGTGGGTTTTGAATCTCTTTTTCTCCCTCACTGCAGATGATGCTTAGATTTAATAGCTGTCTAACTCCCTATAAAGTTTTCTGATTGTGAATACTTAAATTTCACAGCTGTCTAACTCTCTATAACGTTCTGACTGTGAATGCTTAGATTTCACAGCTCTCTTACTCCTTATAAAAATTTCTGACTGAATGCTTAAATTTCACGGCTGTCTAGCTCCTATAAAGATTTCTGACTGAATTGCTTAAATTTCACAGCTGTCTAACTCTATAAAGTTATCTGATTGTGAAGATTATATTACTTTATTAGTAAAGCTGTTAGTTCTTATACACAATTGCTCTGATTTTCATAGTTTTCTTATTTTTCTTCCTGTTGTAATCAGGTGAAAAATAACAGTTTAATGATGAGAAAAATAGTTCCTAAGAAATTTTGGCTTTTAAAATAATTCATTTGCTTCTTTATTTTGCAGTATTTTAATTTATGATGCTGTATATGGTATCATTTGATTGACAGATTTTTTCCTCCACTGTTTTCTTCAGAAATCTGGCGCTGGCTGGAGGTGTTTTGTTATTGTTGGCAGAAGACAAAGCAGAGGGCAAAAGTCTTTTTGCAGGGCTGCCCTCCATGGGTGAAAATAATCCCAAGCAGTATATCCAGCTCAGTGGCCGAATCCTTCTTGTCCTTATGTTTCTCACATTGCTGCGATTCGAGGCCAATGTTCTGCAGGTCCTGCTCAATTTCATTGGCACTGCCCTCATCATCCTCATCGCTGTTGGTTTCAAGACCAAGCTGTCTGCTCTAGTTCTGGTGTCTTGGCTCACAGGTCTCAACTTCTACTTCAATGCTTGGTGGAATGTTCCCGACTATCGACCAATGCGTGACTTTTTAAAGTATGATTTTTTCCAGACCCTGTCAGTAATTGGAGGACTTTTGCTTGTGGTTGCATACGGTCCTGGAGGGGTCAGCATGGATGAGCATAAGAAAAAGTGGTAATCTGAAATAAATGGATATATGGTGACCTGAGATTGGTGGATAAGTGGCAACCTGAAACTGGTGGATAACTGAATTCATAGAAATTGATAACTGGTTTTGAAAGCCCATGTTTTGTTAGAAATATACGTTTCTTATTTGAAAATTAAGTAAACATATTCAGTTTATGATACAAAGCAATCACTTTCGTAAAAGTATTTAGTACAGCGAAGCATATGACACCAGTGTGACTATAGTCGAATGTTGTTTGATGATGGCTTGTAAATGTGACAGATCCAGTGTGTTGCATTGTTTTAGTTTCACTAACAAAAGTGTGATTATGGGAAGATAAGAACGAAATGCATTACTGTGCAATGGACAGAGCCGCTTGCATTATTTTATGTTATGATGTCTGGATCACACAACTGATATTTCTTCATCAAAGTAAATTTACTTATCTCTGATGTTTTAGTTGGGTGCTTTTTTATATTTTCTTGTATGAGGATGACACAGTGAAATGTTAATATCTAATATATAATAACATAGCATAGCTTTCATGTCTAATAAATGGGTAACAGTACAATGCTCATAAATAAAGGCATGATAACACAGCATAGCATTTACATGTAACAAATGGTGACAGCATAGCATTCAGATCTAATGCATGATAACACAGCATAGCATTCACATCTAACAAATGGTAATAGCATAGTGTTCATGTTTAATGCATGATAACACAGCATAGTGCTCGTGTTGATCTACAAGTGAAGAAATGTTTCCAGACTGAATTCTCTGTAATTTTGTCATGCGCCTGATCCATATATGAAGGGAAATCACAGTTTTGTCATCTATAATCTAATGTGACTGATTATTTGTGAAAGTAAATCTTAGCTTTGCCATTCATAATCTACAATGAGTGATCCCTGCTTAGGGATGACACATTATTATAAATCTTTCCTTTCTTATAAGTAATAAAGGGAAAAAAATCCCTGTTATGAATTATTGTATTGACATCTGCTATGTTACGGAAACACTATAAAATATGTATGCAAGGATTGAAATCTGAATTCCAATGATTTTATGTATCAACTCTTTACACATTATTGATACCGTATATTTACAATTAGTGCTTCCATTTTAAACCAAATTTTGATTAAATTGAAAATTAAGTCAATCCAGGTATATCCATTTAATTAATTCAGGCTTTCTTCTCCAAAGACCACTTACAGCATTTTAAAACGATACCTAGACTATGTTAATTTTTGCTTTACTCATTTGTAACTTAAAGCCAAGTTAATATAAAACATCCAACTATTCTGATAGTTATATTTCTTACTACTGTTGGAAACCTAATATATGTTGCTAATTATGTTACTGGTTGTACATTGCACAATCTCATAATTACATAATGGAAAAGCATTAGGGACAGTTAAGCGAGTATTGCTGAAGTCTTCTTTAATAATTATGTCCATAAATTTGACACTGAGCAGTGAAAGGATGAAATAACAACACTAACTTCTTTTGCATGTTGTGTCAGTTGTCTGCACTTTGTTAGATTTAAAGAGTGAAGATCAGAAATGGAGTTAGTCATGTCAGCCCTCTAAATTATATTTTTTTCTACATAAACTTTGTTCATCAAACATTGGTAATTTTTAAGAAACAATGTTTTATTTGGGTTTTTTTTTTTTTTTTTAGCAGATATTAATATCCAAATCTGATATTAATATCCATACATATTCACTGATAAAATGTGTGAGTGTTAAAGAGAGTGAATTTGCATCTTGGTAAAGTTTTGTATATTCAGCAGCATGTTGTTGTCTACAATCAGACAAGTCTCATTTGTTGATGTGTTAGACATATACCTCTTACCTCTCAGTGCTTGGCATACATCAATGTGTTAGTCATATGCCTTTCATCTTTCAGTGTGTTTAGGCATTAACTTCTCACCTGCCAGTGTGTTAGGCATTAACCTCTCACCTGTCTGTGTGTTAGATATTTATCTCTCACCTGTCAGTGTGCTAGGCATTAACTTTTCACCTGTGTGTTTAAGCATATATGCATATCTCTCACCTGTCAGTGGATAGGCATTAACTTCTCATTTGTCAGTGTGATAGGTATTAACTTCTCACCTGTCAGTGTAGTAGGCTTATATCTCTCACCTGTCAGTGTGTGTTTAGGTATTAACTTCTCACCTGTCCATGTGATAGATATTAACTTCTCACCTGTCAGTATAGAAGCTTATATCTCTCACCTGTCAGTGGATAGGCATTAATTTCTCACCTGTCAGTGTGTTAAGTATTAACATCTCACCTGTCAATGTGTTCTGCTAGTATAACTATTCTGAATATTGTTAAATGCAGGTTTACATGTGGATATGTAAAAAAAAAATTAATAAATAATGACACTTTTGAGTCTGATTTGTTAAAACCATTTGTCATAAAATATAGTTCTTAGTTTGCGTACTCTTTGTTTACATCTTTATGAAGAAACTGCTGATTGGAAGATGGAGATATTTGCCACTAAAAACCTTATGTTGTTCATGAATATATTGCATATATATATTCATTGTCTGATCATTTATTTATTTATTTAATTTAAAATGTAGAATCAGCATAAGCTAGCTAGATTTATTTGAAATTCAGATATAAAATTTTAAAAATTCTTTAAAATCATAATCACAATTTAAATAGATATTAAAAACTCACTTGCAGTAGTCTTATATTTAGTTTATCAAATTGTCTTCTATTGGCAGTATAATCGGTGGCATCATTGACTGGTTTATTTTCCGTCTTGACAACTTTGTACAGCATGTTATTTATACACACAGGCATGTAATCACTGAGAGTAAATACAGGGGTTATATATGATAGGTTTAGAACTGTGGACACATAAACCTGTTTCCACTAAATAATGGGACTGGTATCCATAAAATTAGTTGTGATTCAGATAGGCTATGAACAATTTTGCTATCTAGGTTTTTCTTCTAATTTTATTTTGAAACTATAGAATTCAGTTGATTACCATTTTTTTTTAATGCATAATTTAATTTTAGTTACTTACACCAGAGTGTGAATAGTATACTCTAATAACATAATGGTTTTGTTTTGGGTTTGAATTGTTAAGTAAATTAAGAGATGTGTACCACTGTTACTAATATTGCATTATATTTGCAATATTTTTGTTATATTGTTAATCAAAAATTTTCCAGAATTAACAGTGTCAGAGTTACCAGATTTGTTTTCTTTGTATCTCTATCCACATCATGCTATGAGGTAATACTGCAGACCACCGATATTACTCGTAGTACTTTCTCCCCCCACCCCCACCCATCACCAAAGAAGTTTAGTTTATTAGTGACCATAATGAATCTTTGATTTTTGTGCTGGATTAAAGTTCTCACCTCCTTCGACTTGACATTTTTCAAGATGATTTTATGTTGTCTTTTGACTTTTGCAGAATGGGTGTTATAATAATTAAAATCTAATTATTGTTTGAAAATTTTATTCCTCAAGAATTGTTTTAGTAGTAGTTTGCCGTAATAATTATATTGTTAATAATTTACACATATTTTCTCAGTCTTATTATTAAATAAGAAAATGATATACCTAACATATTTTTAGTGGAAAATAACTGCAAAATTGTGTTATGAATATTGAATGCATTAGATAAGTATTGTTACATGTTATGTAAGTTTGAGTAAAAAAAAGTTGACTTTTTAATGGGATTGTTGGACAATGGTTACAAGAATGTGTAAGATGTATAAATGTATTATGTGCACGCATAAAATATTGTGTCTGTTTCTTAAACAAGTTGTATATGTACCTTCAATTTTTCCCTCAAAGTTTATACATGTTCTCTGTGTCTTAAGGCAAGCAGGCAGTATATATATGTGTTTAAATTGTTATTCAGATGTAAGTGTGGAAACCTTAGCAAATCAGTGTGATTAATATTGACAGGGTGTTTGGCAAAACATTTTTCAGCATTTCTGCTATGTGAAATATAATGTAAATATACTCGCTTTAGAATATTTCTAGCCTCTTCTCTCAATTATATTATGTATATCATCAGTAAACCTCTTTTCCTTGTTTCTTGAGTTCATTTTCACACAGAGGGTTCACCAACATGTAAGGTATTAGTAGTTCAATCCATTTAAAACTAATCAGATTGCCTTTACTGAATAAAGAACAGTTTTATTTGAAAATGAGTGGAGTTTCTTGTCAGAATAAAAAATAAATAAACAATAAACCTTGAACAGCTTATACTTGGTATATTTGATTATGATGTTTGCCTTGTCCACTTGTGTGAAACAACTGCATAGCTGTCCCTCTTCTGGTCATATTAATTATTAGTGCAGTATAATGTTTGCTTTGTCCACTTGTGCGAAGCAACTGCATATCTGTTCTAGACTGGTTAGATTATTGTATTATAATATTAATAATGTTTTTTGTCTAGTTGTTAGCACATTAATGGTATGTTTGACATATCTGGTCAAGTTAGAGGGCTGTATTTTTGACCTTGTCAGATTAGCACATGAACCCTTGTCCTCTTGTCATATTTGCCTTTTCAGTATTTGTTTTGTCCGGTTAGGGTCAGCAGATTGTAACAAATTTCAGCATTTCTAGTCATATTAGCATGTTAGGGAATACTTGCAGTATGCAGTCATATTAGCAGGATGTAAATTTGCTGTCTGTTCTGGTCAGCAAATTAATATTTGCTATGTCATGTCAGCAGACTGTAGTAATTATCATGTTTGGTTAGAAATGCTGGCCCTGATTGGACAAACTACAATCAAGAAGACATGCTGAATTTATACTTATCTGTGGATTATAGATTCTGTGCTCGATGACCTTTTCTATAAATGTCCTAAAATGCTGAATTTTGGAACTGGAAGGCATGATTCAATGACCTGACTTCTGTTAATGAATGAAATATACTTTATGTTGTCACTAAATCGATCAGAGTGATGACAATGCAAGATGTACGTACAACACTAGTGACTTAAAACTGCAGCCTGCTCTCGCTGCTAATCATTTTTTAAAACAGAAATTCACTTAAGTTTTAGGTGAAAATTTAAGTTATGGAATGTTAGTTTTTTGGTTTTATCATTAGCCAGGAACACCTGAAACAACATTTTGTATAATGTTTTTAATTTTCTCATTGATCGATAGTTGCTAAACAGGTGTAGTGGACTTAACTAGTTTGATTTGAACTTAATTGTTAGAATTTACAAGCTGTTTCATTAAAGGTTATTCAAGCTCAATAATTTTCTACTTATCTTTTTTTCATTATATAAGCATTTAGAATTGTACAGTACACTTTTTCTCTCAATTATTTATTTAATGTCCTGCAAAATCTGTTTTAAAAGAAAAGATCTAACCCTGATATGTTCTGCTTTAGGAAATTTCTGGTGTGTTTTTGCTTTGTTCTAGAACTAGTTTTTATTGTTTGCTTGCTTGTGCATATCAAAACAGAACATTCAGAATTGTTGGTTAATAAAAATAATACTATTAATAGTTACTCTTTTTGGACTTACTTGATTACAGAGTATATTTGATATGGTGAAGCAATACTTTTAACAGGTAAAAAATAATCTTCTAATTTTATCTTGCTATGACGTTAAGGTTCCAGAGCTGATATGAATTTGATATGTGGATCATCTTTCTGATTGGAACCTCATGAACCATGTGGTCGAATAGTGTCAAGAGTTTGCTGTCGGGCCAAATCTATCTTCATGAACATATTTTGTAAAATTTTTAGTTACTGATGACAATGTGTGTGTGTGTTTAAAAATGCAACTGCTGAAACTGTTTTACTTTTAGTATCTGAATCACTAAGAATTGCAAATTTAAAATTCTACTTTATCTACAAGCAGTTTGAGATCAGAAACAAACTGCAAGTTTTGATTATATAAAATAAGTAAACAAAGACTTTGGGATGAATGCGTATATTGATTATTAAAAGCTAATTTTAAAATATTCTTTCTATTATCAGTTTGTATCGATAGGAATGCTTTAATGTTAACACACATTAATATTGTGGATTGTTTAACAGTAACTATGATTGGGATAACAAGTGACATTTTTATTCTTACAATCTATTATTTAATGCATCTTTAAATAATAAGTATATGACTGCAAGGTTTGTTAGTTTTGTGTGCAAGATCCAAGACTTTTTCCCTTTCAAATGACAAACCTTCTCCCAGCTTGCCGGTTGTTGAAGTTAGTACACACTCCACTTGAGGTTAGTATGCATCTTGAGATTACTGAAGTTAGTGCACATCCTGATTGCAGATTGCTGAGGTTAATACACATCCTGATTGCAGATTGTTGAAGTTGGTATACACCTTGATTGTAGATTGTTGAGGTTAGTACACACCCTGATTGCAGATTGAGGAGGTTAGTATACACCCTGATTGCAGGTTGTTGAAGTTAGTGCACACTGCCTCATTGTTGAGGTTAGTACACACCATGATTACAGGTTTAAGTTAGTGCACACTGCCTCATTGTAGATTGTTGAGGTTAGTACACACCGTTTGCAGATTGTTGAGGTTAGTACACATCCTGAGATTATTGAAGTTAGTACACACCCTGATTACAGGTTGTTGAAGTTAGTGCACACTGACCTCATTGTAGATTGTTGAGGTTAGTACACACCATGATTACAGGTTTTAAATTAGTGCACATCCTGATTGCAAAGTGTTTTTAAAGAGCCTAAATTATGAGTATATAAAAGTCTAATTGTCACCAACTTAATGTGACTGGAGTGCCGATGCACCTTGTTTTAGTTTTGTCGCAGTACTATATTTCATTTTTTTTTATGAGGAAAGTAACTTTCAATGTTTTTTCATTCTTTACAATTTTTTTTACAAAAAAAGAAAGAAAATGCAGTGTATCTGGCAGACTGGAAAAAATATTTTAACTGCTCTTAGCAATTCCAAATCAGCTTAGTATAGCACGCTGGATATGCAGTGCACAGCTATTGATATATTGAGTAGCATTGAATTCTTAATATTATGTTAAGTCAATAAGGTTTAATTTACAGGTTTGACCTATAGTTGGGTTTTTTTTTGTAGTTTCTGTGGGGGTTGTATATGCATGTAATGTACTTTATAGGGAAATGCCTTTTCTTACTTTTGTGTAATGCATGATGCTATAATTTATTACTGGTGCACTATGGATTTTATATATCAGGGTAATGTAACACTTGTCATGGCTTGGTGCATTTCTTCAAATTCACAGGAGTTTATGGCAAAACATCCCATTAACTCTTTACTCTTTCCAAATTTATCTAAGTTTTTTAATTTCTTGATTTATAATAAGAAAAAATTAATCAGGGCTGGTTTCAGTTGCTCAGTATTGTACTTACTATATTCAAAAGTGTATGTATCACACTTTCAACTCCTGAAATATTGCCGACACATGACTTATAAATTTGTCTAAAACCAATTAAAGCTTTAAACTGAGTAGACTTTTTACTGTATCAAATGTTCTTTTAAATATAAGTTGTGTGGATATCTTGTTTCAGCTGTTGCATTGTACTTTATATAGATAACTATTCAACTGTTCATAGTTAGTAATGTCAGCCTTGTTGCAGAGGAAATGAAACATCAGCTATGGATTGGTATTTTTTCAGCACTAAACAATTTGTCATTAATCAGTCATAATGTTGTTGCAGCTCTTGGTGTCTTTTTTTAATTTTTTTTAAATTCTCATTACAGTGGTTTGAGGCCAAACACATTGTTTTATGGTCTCACTATAAACATATGTATGAGGCCAGACACATTGTTGCACCTGTTTCTCATCTTATTATGATTAAAGTGTACTTGTGTTTAATTTCAGAAATGAGTTGTCACTACTTCAACCTGTTCTTTGGCTCTTGCTAATTAGGTTTTTATTTTTCCTCCTTGGGTTTTGAATTGTGAACCTGTGTGACAAGTGTATGCTGCTTTTAAAAGATGTAATAAACCAGTCCAAATTTATTTAATGCTTTCTTTTTCTTTGTTCGCATTATTTTTGAGCTGACAAGTAGATAGTTACTGTTCCAATTGTTGCCTTACTGGTCCAATGAACTAGATACAATTGTCATATTTCTCTACCCCATGGCACTCTATCTATTCATGGTCTACAATATTCAACACACTGACCATGGATAAACTCGTGACCTACATTATTCATCAACACATTGATCTCTATCCCTGGAAAACTCACGGTCTCATCACTCACCACACTGATCTCTCTCCCTGGATAAACTCATGGCCTACATCATTCATCAACACATTGATCTCTATCCTTGGATAAACTTGTTACCTACATCATTCATCAACACATTAATCTCTATCCCTGGATACACTTTTGACCTAAAAATGTCAGTATAACAGTGATCTTTTAAAAATAGGAAAAACTCATCAAACTTTATTTCTTATAAAAACTCACTATCTCATCCTGTAATCTCCATTTCTCCTTAATTCTATAACTGAATAAACTCACAACTCTAATCATTTAGCTATTCTTATAATTAGTCAATCTACAAATGTCATAAATCAATTATCACTAAATTCATGAACCAAAGCTTTTGTTACCTCAACAACTTCTAAACTCAAATTTTCTTTATTGTGACTCGAGTGTCCTGGTAACTCATGAGAATCACAAGTTTTGTTTTGAAAGAAAAAAATTGAAACAAAACAGGTTTACCTAATAATACTTTTAGATATGCAACATTTGCTGGGTTAGTAAAGGTGTGTATATTCTGAAACAGTTGTGTGAAAATGATTTTCTTTTTTGTGAGTATACAAGTCGAAAAGACAGATGTGGTTCTGGCTGGGTAAATCCCAATTGACCCTTTAACTAAAAATTATGCTTGCATCTGTCATTGTAACCGCAATGAATCCAGAGAATTCAGTTGTATAAACTTACAATATGTAGCTTTCATTACCTTGCTAATCTTAAAATAGACTAAGTTTGAGACATCCTTCATTGATCCTTATATCACTGTTCTATTTAAGTGATCCCCAGAAGAGTAAATTGTGCCAATATTCACCTTACATTTTGTAATTATTTTATGTTTGTGTATGTGTTTAATTCAAATAATATCAGAGATGAAACGTTTTCTAGAGAGTTTTTCAAACTGTCATATGAATCATGTATTTATTATGATACATTTAGTACCTGAGGCACACATCACACCCTGAATATAATCCATCATATTGTAATATTTAAAAATACAAGAAGGTGCAGTTTAAAAAATATTTATTAAAAATCTTGACCAATTTAACACCAATTAATTATTTATATTGTGGATAATGAATGTACACATATACATTTTCATGGTAGAAAGCAGAAAAGGTTTTATTTTAATAGTGATGATAGAAAAGCAAGAAACATTTCTGAGACATAGTTGAAAGTAGAATTTTTTTAAATTTCAATAGTGATGATAGAAAAGCAAGAAACATTTCTGAGACATGGCTGAAAGTAGAATTTTTTAAAATTTTAATAGTGATGATAGAAAAACAGGCAGAAGGAAAAGATTTAGAGAGAAATTAGACAGGGCACAGATTTGAGGTAGATGGCAGAAAAAGATAGGAGAAAGATTTAGGATTACTCAGGGAAACAAATAGAGATTGACAGCAGAAAAATTAGCAAGATTTCATACAATAAATGTAATAAGGTTCAAATATGTTATTTTTCTGTTGATATTCCTGCATTTGGCAAGACATTGTTATTATATCACATTCTACATAAGGCACAGACTTAAAATATATTTAACTACAAATGCATTAAGAATGTTCCTCCACTTCATAATTTATCATATTACAAGTTATTTAAAAAAAAAAAACATTTGTCATTGTTGTAATAAGAATGAATCAGTGGTGAAAATGTTTCTGAGTAAAATTATTGCCGACTTGCACTTGATGGTTACATGCTTTGTGTGCTAGCATCATAATAGATTGTTCTTGGCCGAGAAAAAAGTAAACAAGATTTGCTGTTTAAGTAGGATCAGCACTGAAACGAAATGAAATAAATCAAAATAACAACAGTAAGCCATGTAGTTTAAAAAGCTTAAAAATAGTTAATCAAATTCTTGGCCTCTAAACATGATAATTAATTGCACCATGATTTGATTTTGTCTTATAAGACGTAAAATATTTTTAACCAATTGTGCTAATGTGAAGGTCACTGAACTGAAAACTTTTCAGACCAGTTTTTGATTCTGTTGTTGTCCACTTTTATTGGCTATCATCTCTTCAAACCCTTTTTGTACAAGTTAAAGATTCACAGTAAATTCTTGTAAGGATTAAAAAATATCAAATTTTACATAATAAGGTGACATGAATGCCACAAGAAAAGAATCATGCTTGTTGCAATTATAAACAATCAAGAAAGCATTTCATAATATAATAGGACTTGGTATTGGCTCCTAAAGGATTTAAAATATTGGTTTTCTAAGACGTATTAAGTTCTGCAAACATTAGCTCAGTTTGTGACAGTTCATAAGAGAAATCTCCATAAATAAATAACGTAAAATATAAATCAGAGGCTATCTTTACTTATTCTACTTATTTAGTATTATTCATGAAAATGATAGTAATGGCAACAAATTTTTAAACAATGGTGATTTAAAAACAAAAGATTTTAGTCTTGCTTTGTTTATAATACAAATGTAATAAATACACATATAGTGACACATCTTATTCTAAATTACATCAACATTTGGCTTTTAACAGGAATATATATATATATAGCATTATTTTTTAAATGTTTCAAATATTCTAAACAGATCTCATTGGTGCAAGAAGTACAAGTTTGGAAACCAAAATAAAGTGAGACTAGCTTGAAGGCTTTGGACCAATATGCAAAGTATTTAATAAGTAGGACACAGCTGACAGAGGATCCTCTATTTCTTGCATGCTGTCTCGCCGCAAGATCCACGCAGGACGCACTTTTGAAGGGCCTTTTGTGTGTAGGCGAGATGGAAGAGTAGCATTCAGAGATGAATGATTGGCTCGTGAGCGAGCTTCTTGCAGGCGATGTTTGCGCAGTGTTAGGGCATGAATGGATTGCAGCTTTTCAATAATTTTTTTGTCTGCACACATTTCCTGCAACAAGGGAGACAACATTTTCAAAACAATGCCCAGCATTCTGAGAAGCATTCTTTTAACTTTCTGTGATAAATTGTTCACTCTCAATACAATGTTAAACAAGCAGCCTTTATTAATGCTTTATTAATATTTTTTCTTATTTATAAAATAAAAATCGTATTACTGAAAACATTATTCTAAAACAATTCTCTAAATTGTAGACAAGCATGGTCGACAGACTATGGTAATTTATTACTTGTATGACTAAAAAATAAGTGTCTACAGTTCTTATGCAATAAAGAGATACACCGAGAAGGTGGTTTGTTACTTATTGTGCACCTATAAGTTACAGTGAGACAATATTACTGTGAAGTGAGTGTGACATGAACAGATGATACTAAAATAAAACTGAAAAGTGTATAGACTACCTATACTTATAAATCTGAATATTTTTATTCTTCTTCCAATAATGTAACATGAAACTGTAACAAATCCAATCATGCTACAAACTATTCTTAACAAAGATTTTACATTAAATAAATAAAGATCAACATATTTTACTTACAATTCGACGCTGAGGATCAGAACCAAAAATTGCAAGTAGCATACAACTCTTTGTAAAAATGGCACCTCCCTTTTCTCTGTATATGGACAATAACTCTATCAAGGTTCCCACTGAGTTGTCTTCCCTGTAAACAGCTTCAGTTGTCTTCTCATACTGTGCAGACACAGAAACACAGTGTTTTATTAATATTTTCCCATTCACTGAAAGAAACATCACCTCGTGTTGATAACAAAATGAGATTCAATTGTGCACATATTCAAAGTGTAGACAGTCTGCTAAAAGACGGACAGGTTTCATTAAGATATGGTAGGTAGCACATCAGTGGTTGTACACATCATATGATCATTAGACAAGCTTATGATGGAAAACTTTTTTAAAAAATCATTGCATCTTACACATTACCAGCTAAGTACAGGTGAAGTATTTCAATATATGAGACACTGTTTGCTCAATTAGCTATGTTATATAAGAGGTTGGATATTGATAAGGTGGCTGCTCACTATTAGCTAGGTTGGATATTGATAAGGTGGCTGCTCACTATTAGCTAGGTTAGATAAGAGGTTGGATATTGATAAGGTGGCTGCTCACTATTAGCTAGGTTATTAAATAAGAAGTTGTAAGCTTCATAAACCTACAGAATTTTAGATTAATAAAAACAAAACATTTCATGAGTTTATTACAGTACCTTTGCTAAGTTCAGTAAGATGGCAACAGAATATTTGATGAGTTCCATGTGTGGCAAACTGCGGTTACAGCTGAGGATGAGGCGATAGATGACACCCACAGCATTCTCTTCAACCATGCGCTCACAACACACTGATGATAACTGTGTTGCTACCTCTGAGTACAAAATTAGAAATTTTTTTACACAGGAGTTATTATTATATTAATTATATATCACATATCTATTATGTACATTGTTCTAACAGACAAATGTCAGCTGCAGTTAGAGAAATGCTTGCACCCAAATAAAAAGAACAAAGGAGGAAAAGAAAAGCTTAAAATGTTCATATTACAAATTAACAATATAACATATATGAAGTCTGTTATTAATAAAAGCTTCAGACCTTGACAGAACAGCTCTTGTAGAAATGGATTCACAAAGAGAACGATTTTTTAAAAATATCAAACATATTCATAAAGGGTAAGAATCATATATATCCAATTTTTAAAATATCAAACAGATTCATGAACAGTAGTAATCGTACATATCCATGATTTATCAGTTCACCAAGTCTCGTACATCTTCATGCTGACAAAAAAAGAAGTGAAAACATCATTGAAAAGGTTATCTACATTGATTATAATTATCTCTAAAATACCACTCTCAGTTCTATGAAGAAACTATACCTGTGTACTTGATTATATATATTTATATACGTTAATTTGATTGTTGATGTCTAAGATAAACTGAATAAGTGTAAAATGTTTAATTTAAAACATTGTTGGGAAATAATGTAAATGTCAGCACTCTTTTAGTTTTAATTATATTCATATATTATATATTTGATTGTTGATTTAATAAATTTATTGACTTCAAATCTACATGCATAAATAATAAGATAAAAAAAAGATAGAGCTGAAAGAGAATGTACTCCCACCAGTTTGAATTAATGAGATGTGGGTGTGGTTCCTCACCTAAATGCATGAGGGCATCAAGAATGTATGCCAGTTGCTTGTATCGGAGAAGGAAGTCCAAAGCTGATGTTGTGCGATTTGCTAGCTTTTTATCTTCGGTGAAGGCCTTATTCGCTTCCTCCACACGCTTCCTAACAATCAAAATTCTTTTGCTGGTCAGACTACGACGTAATTGACGTCCTCGCCAGAGAGCCTGAAGAAATAGTTAAAGTGTGATAGATATGTTTTATTTTAAGCAAGCAAGAATATTTGCACTTTTAAGTTAATTTCAAATCTGAACTGTAACAAAATAGTCGTTATCCATGCAATACACAATACATTAAGAATATTGCACTTTTAATTAATTCCATCTAAACTGTGATAAAATAATAGTTATCCAAAGTAGTTTATCTAATTGCTATTTTAGTTTTTACAGGAAATTATATAGCTGGATACTGCTTGATACTAAAATGAAAACAGCTGTCACTTTTGACCTTAAACTTTCCCAAATCTAGCAAATATAAGTAATGTAGACAAATTATTCCATTCAGATTCCAGTTAATTAAAATGTTGCACAACTTCAACTATACAAAATCCCCTTTTCTTTTTTCCTGCTAAGGTATTAATTATTGGATTTGAAACATCTGCATAATTAAAAATTATGAATTCTTCTCTGATAGTTAAGTGTATGATGAATGCATACATAGTTCAAGTAATAACAAGACCTTTCTTCCATCATAAATAAAAATAGTTAACTATATGATAATTACAACTTTTCCATAATTCAAACAATCTGTTTCTCTTTTTCCTTATTAACAATGTTTATATGACGAATTCAAACCTCTCTATACTTTTGACTTTAAGAGATCCCCTTTTTTCTTCTTCCTTTCCAATTAAAATATTCTTTATATGACAAGTCAAACCTCTCCATACTTGGAAAGGCACAATGGTTCTCCCATTTATAGTATGCTACAATGTGAATTGAATGGATAGTCTGATGATGGAAACAATATACTAAACCTTGATAAGTGAACAACCTTTGTGCAAAAAAATAATTACCACTTTCTGAGATGTGAAATAAAATGCCCAGAAATAAATTGCATGTTCGGAAGAATATTTATTTTTAAAAGTATGTCTTCACATTATGAAACAAAGAAAATGTGTTGTACAAAAGATTCTTCTTCAGGAGTTGGTCTAAAAATAAAATAAAAAACGATAAAAGGAATGATAAAAAAAAAATAAGCAAGAATATGGCTCATTCTATGGGGAAGTGTACCACAAAGGGTGGGTCCATTTGAAATGTTTTCTTAAAAATAAAGCACTGAAATATCTTGTGTTTATATTCTATATATTCATAATTGATGTGAGAGATACATAAGATAGTTGTGTAAAATGTATAAAATAATGGCACCTCCTTTGCGACATGCATACATATAGCCATTGTCTTTTATTTTCATTGTTATAAATAATCCAACAATCTTACCATAACAAGGTTTTCTTTGAAGTGGTAATACAGTAAAGCAATATTCAATATTTCTTTTATTTGCAAACTATCAATTCTATGAAGAAATAATATTTTTAAAAGGCAGATTCTTCGTAACACTTAGTTTCTACATAAATCGGATCCAAAACTTTTATTCTTTTGACAGTGATAGGTCAGACAAAAACGACTTAAATTTGTTTATTTTACCAATAGTATTCATATGCTAATGTTTTTCAAATTTATTCATTATATTAAGAAATATTCAGCTTTAGGAAAATTATCTGACTTCGTTTCCTTTCTAAGCCATTACAATGGAATTAATAAATTTGTGAATATAAAATAATGACGATAATATCACAAACTACTTCTTACATTTTTCAAAGGTGCCATATTCCAGAAAGATAACTTTCATGTTATTTTGTCTTGGTGTGATGAGCTTAAGTGCCAAATAAGAAAAAATAACTTTCATTTCCCATTCAGATCACGTGGTTGCAAAGGAATGGTGGGAAAATTTTAAGAATCATCGACATTTCAAAACAGTTAAGATTTCTGATAATCTCAATATAATTTGAATAAATTGATTAACAATGTAAGTAGCTTACATATTTATGTACACAGCATGTGGTTTCTTTTGCATTTAAAGTTTCGTATTGCTGTTTTAAACCTGAACTAGTAAAATCTGTGAATTACATTCAATAATAGAAATATCACAAGTAGGCTTATTTTATATATATTAAATTATTCAACATACAAATAAAAACAAAAGATGACATGAAGGACAATCAAAATTACCTTTCCATTAACCTATATAAATGCACAAAGTGTAAAGATAAAGTAAAGAAAAACTTCTAAAAAAAATCTAAATAATCAGGAATACCTGTAGTTTTGTTACAAGCCTTTCCCTGTGCTTTTCTTCCTGTTTAAGATTCCATTTTCTGAATGCAATTTGGATTACTTTTGCTGCTGATTCTCGCTTTTGTTGTTGCGAAATCTTTTCCTGTCGAGCTTGCTGAATTTTCTTGCGCATAATGTACATACGAGCCCAGCGCTGATAGCAAAAAAAGTATTATTGAAAACAGTTAAAATGAAGCAAAATCTTCAATATTTTGTTTGCTGAAAAAGATTATTTTCCATTTTTTATCAGTACATTATGAGCTTATATAAAATTAAAAACCTTAAATATTACATTTATTGCTGTTAAATGAATATAATTAATTGTTAGAGAATATTACAACTAATTTATCCTATAACATGAATGAAGTTAAAATTACCAGAAATCTCTTTTCAATAAGTTTCATATTTCAGCAATGGACAGGTGAGAAGTATGTGAAATGAGAGACTATCCTATTATTGCAATATTTTTTGGTCAGTTTCCATCAAAATTTTCTTCTTTTATTAAAAATAAACTGTTTGTAGCTGACCCTATTCTCTCTATAGAAATAAAGTTATTTCATTCACCAGTTTATTTATGACTTCAGATAATGCCATCATTTCACCATCCAGACACATACTGACATAGTCAGTGGTTCAGCCATTCAGACACAAGTCAGAGATACAATCAACTTCAGTCATAATTTCAGCCAGCCACTATTTTTCTTTTATGTTCAGTCACCACTTGTGCTACCATTTCATATATTCAGACACCACTTCAGCCACCATTTCATATATTCAGACACCACTTCAGCTATCATTTCGCGTATTCATCCACCACTTCAACCACCATTTCATATATTCAGACACCACTTCAACTATCATTTCATATATCCAGGTAGCACTTCAGCCACCATTTTATATATTCAGTCAGCACTTCAGCTATCATTTCATATATCCAGGTAGCACCATTTTATACATTCAGTCAGCACTTCAGCTATTATTTCACATATTGAGACACTTCAGCCACCATTTCATATATTTGGACACCACTATAGCCACCATTTCTTAATTCAGTCACCACTTCAGCCACCATTTCATATATTCAGTCAGCATATCAGCCACCATTTCATATATCCAGACACCACTTCAGTTATCATTTTGTATATTCAGTTACCATTTTAGTAATTTAATCACTATGAGAGTCATTCAGATTAATTCCAAATTCTTTATGAGTAATCTTTTAAGTCTTATCACCCTGCCCTCCTCATCAAACACAGCACTAAAAGTCTCACAAGCTTTAGGACAACACTAGCACTGTCATTTTTAACTAGACAAGAATGGATAGATTAGAAGCAGTTTACAAGCAACCTATTTCTAGTTCCCAACCATCACTACAGTACTAAAAATCATAAAATGACACAACATAAGATTTTCAGACCTGCAATTCCACAATGATCTGCAGACGGTTCTTTGCCATTGTAAGCAATCGATGTCGACGGTACCAGCGCTGAATCAGGATAACTGCCAAATGTCGTTTAGCAATCACACCCACTTGTTCCAGGAAACTGTGCCGCTGACTTTTCATTTTCTATTTAAAAAGGAGTGTACAAATAAATATTTAAAATGCCAAGTCTGTTGTTAAGTGTTAGTATTTATGAAGTACAAAATTAATCTTCCAGCAACTAAAGTAATTCATGTGTAATTGTTAACTAATCCTCCAGTAACTAAAGTAATTAATGTGCAAATGGAGATTAAAATATCAGTCTCAATTAATCCACCAGGAGCTATAATAATTCAAGTGCAACTGCAAACTAATTTTCAAGTACTAGTAAATAAAGTAATAATCTAATACACCAGGAAAATACAAATCCACATGTAATTGTGTACTAATCCATCAGCAGCTGAATGAATCTATACTTAACCATAAACTAATTCAATAGTATTTAGTAACTAAAGCAATCCACACATGGCTGTAAACTAATCCACTGTGAAGATCTCTACTGCCTGCTATCAGTCAAGTAATAATCAACTGATCAAGTTGATTTAAGATCTTTTTCTTAATAATTATATAACTCTTTTACTTCCAAAAATCTTGCACACTTTGTCAGAGATGACAATTCTGTAAGAGAGTGTTAACATTTCTGGCAATGCATCATTCCTTTCTACTCTCCATCTCTCTTTCTGTCTATTCATCCATCCATCCATAAAATGGTTGTGCCCAATTATATAACTTAAAAAATAAATCAGAGGCAACGTTCCTGCTAATAATATTTTTCCTGTGTGTGCAGAACTAGCGGTTCTTTGAGCTTGCTACCAAAATTTGTGCACAAAATTTTGAAACTGCTGCATGGCATTTTCTAATGAGCTGTGGGGCCACACACTTTAGAGGGAACATTGGTCAGAGGCTGCTGGACATTTCTGGCGATTTTTGGCTTGGGAAATAAATTTTTCAGCAGAGGTGGGTTCAAAAAACATCTTTCTTAACATCAAAAATGCATTTTGTACAATAAGAAAATATAAAAAGTATCTGGCAGTAAAATCTAGGAAGTGCAAAAGGTAAGAAAATGTAAAACAAAGTGTGAGACTGTCTTTTGAATATAATAATGACCTACCCTGAACCAAATAGGGTGTAGCTGACTATAATTATAAAATACCTTCAATCAATTATTGCATTTGCCTGATACTGGCTTGATAAATAAAATACATGTTCACTACCTTAATCAAAATTACTACTTTAAAACTTTATCATGAAAAAACCTTCAATGTGATTCTGAAACTGATATCTATCAGCTTCATTAACTATTTCCTTAATTTGACTCCTAAGTTAAAAGAAGTTTGAACAACTGTCAGTAACTGAAGCAGTCTTCGACACCTTAGTTTTGATAAAGGTACTCTTGGAAATTTAGGATAATAGTAAAAATACTTCTGATTTAGAAACTATTTTCTGTCATGTCTAGTATTCCTGTGTGTGAGAGATTAGTTTGTAGAAAAAAAAAAGTATGTCGGCTCTATTACTTTTAACAGTTATTCATCCAAATCCAAGTCTCAGAAAAGCTGAAACTTTTAATTTTTTAAACCACAGTTTACTTTGGTGCAGAACACTAAATGCAGACTATATTAATTATTATATAAACAAGGAAAATAATGATAAGAAGGATTTATATATAAAATTATAAATGCTCTAAACGTTATTATTTGTTTCATAAACAGAACAGAATCACAAATCCAATCTTCTAGTATGGTCTCTTACTTTAATAAAAACATAAAATAAAAGTATTATTATTAATATTTCTACTACTACTGTACTACTGAAAGGGATGGCATCAATGCACCAAATATGCCCCTATGTATATCTCTCACCCTGCATGCATTCAAGACATATAAATACATAATTATTGCTCTAAATTTATGTCCTTGTTAATCTCAACTCAGGTCTAACCTGGGAAATGTTATTCAAAATGATTTCCAGTAATTAGTATTTTTCTTAAAGTAGATAGAAAATCATGACTTTCTCTGAAAAAAATATCGCCTACTTGTTTCTTTCTGAGCTCACAAATTATATTTTTCCACTTGCAAATTGCGGGCCTGCGAGTGGGATTTTAAAAGGGTTATTGGATATTAAAATTTCAGTTAAACAAAGAAATTTACCTGATATGTGTTAATGGGGTAATAAAATTTAAAGTAAACAAAAGAATTTACCTGATATTTCTTTTACTTGGGTATTAAATTTAAAGTAAACAAATGAATTTACCTGATATCTGTTTTACTTGGGTATTAAATTTAAAGTAAACAAATGAATTTACCTGATATCTGTTTTACTTGGGTATTAAATTTAAAGTAAACAAATGAATTTACCTGATATTTCTTTTACTTGGGTATTAAATTTAAAGTAAACAAATGAATTTACCTGATATTTGTTTTACTTGGGTATTAAATTTAAAGTAAACAAATGAATTTACCTGATATTTGTTTTACTTGGGTATTAAATTTAAAGTAAACAAATGAATTTACCTGATATTTGTTTTACTTGGGTATTAAATTTAAAGTAAACAAATGAATTTACCTGATATTTGTTTTACTTGGGTATTAAATTTAAAGTAAACAAATGAATTTACCTGATATTTGTTTTACTTGGGTATTAAATTTAAGTAAACAAATGAATTTACCTGATATTTGTTTTACTTGGGCATTAAATTTAAAGTAAACAAATGAATTTACCTGATATTTGTTTTACTTGGGCATTAAATTTAAAGTAAACAAATGAATTTACCTGATATTTGTTTTACTTGGGCATTAAATTTAAAGTAAACAAATGAATTTACCTGATATTTGTTTTACCTGATATTTGTGGAATGCCTGCTGGATGGTCACTGCCGCTCTGTTTCGTTTTGCAACTGTTTCACGGAGTGACCTGATGAAAAGAAAGATTCGAACCTGTCTCTGAATCAAGACAAGTGCTGATTTTTTGCAACAGAGAGCTTGTTGCGCTTGATGTTGTCGTACAGCTGATTGAATTCTTATTATGGCATTTTTCGTGCGAACAAAGTTACGCTGGGCATGCAATGCTTTTAAATGAGTTTGAATGCAAATCACTGAAGACATTTTTTTCTGAAAGTGTCTCAACTGCCAACTTCGGAAAGCTCTCTGGATGCTAATGGCAGAAATCTTCTTCAGCAAAAACATATTTCTTTCCCTGCAAGCCATTGCATTAGCACGTACTCTCCTCTGCAGGGATATAACAGTCTTCTTTGTTTTTTGGAAGTGCTTTCTTTCTAACCAGCCCTTGGCAACAGCTTGCAACAGTAAAATGCAATGCAAAGTCCTAGTATATTGAACATGAGCTTGGTGTCCTCGATAACTGGATTGCAATGTGATAGAAGCGTTTTTTTTCTGTATAAATTCCTCTCGACATTTTCGGGTAAGAAGAGTCTCCCGCCATCGCTTCTGAATTTTAATCACAGCTTTCTTCTTTTCCACAAATCGTTTCCTTGCTAGGAATGTCCGGATAAGAGATTGCTGCAAAATAGTCCTTTTGATCTGTAACTGATATCTGCACTGGTGAGCAAAGCAGCGAAAATATTTCTGAATAATTATAGCAGCATGGATTCTCCTTTCATTTACTCTACAGCTATGCAAACGCCACGCCCTCTGCAATAATGTGGCTGCTCTCTGTGAGGCAAAAAAGGTGGATCTGTCAATCTTATGCTTCTTCCATGCACGAATGTAATGCTGAAGGGTCAAAACTGCAGTTTTTTTCTTAATGAATTCCCTCCTACAAAGCCAGCCCTTTGTAGATGTCTGAATGACAAGAACAGCAATTTTGCAGTTTCTATACTTATTTCTGGCCATGTAACCTCTTACATATTTCTGTATGACCACAGAAGCTTCTCGGATCATGAGAAATGCAACACGGAACACTTGACCAAGACATTTTGCCCTGTACTGCCTTTGACAGACCAAGGCAGCCTGCTGAATGGCTTGATAACGTCGCCTCTGCTGGTAGCCTTTCACTGCTGCCTGAAGAATGACCACACTTTGTTTGGTCTGGTGGTAACGAGCTCGAACAATAGAACCCTTATAAGCTGCCTGGATGGTTATGCATGCCTGTCTGGTTTTGGCATACTGCACTTGGCATTTTCTTTTCAAAAGAATTGCTCTGGTATGTGCTTGCAAAGTTAAAACGGCTTTCTGCAGATGCAAAAATCTCTGCCTATTTTGGTGAGATCGGAAAGCTTTTTGGATCACACATGCAGACCGGTTGAGCTGATAAACATGCTTGCGGACCAGATAACCCCGACAAAATGCTTGCAGTTTGATGGCTGCTTGTTTTATGCAAATGTACTTGCCAAACAATTTCCTCCCGATCAAGATTTCACGCCATCTGCGCTGAATTCTTATTACAGCGAGCCTTTCTCCCTGGTAATGTCTTTTCGCCAACAGCATTCTAAAAACAGACTGCAGAGTGGTGCAAGATTTTCGCACTACAAGGAATTGTCTACGTTGCTGTCGACCCCTCACGAAAGCTTGAATGGAGATAATAGACTGTCGATACTTTTGGTACTCTGCACAAACTCGACGTGCCTTTTTCACAGCTCTATAAATTCTTTGCACACAAATCACCGCACACTGCAATTTTCGATAATTCCTTGTGGCAAGGTATTTCCTGCAGATTGCTTGAGATCTGATGACACTGGAACGAAACTGCAAGTAGTGGTCTCGAACAATGTACATTTTCCAAAAAGACTGAATTATCAGAGCTGCTCTAATTTTTAACTGGTATTCTAGACGGATTGTCCGAGCAAGGCGGGTTGCACGGTAGCGCTGCTGTACTCTGATGACTGTTTGAAGTAAATGGTAATATTTTTTCTCTGCAATGTGCCTTCGGACAGCAGTCTGCACAAGTTTGGCAGCTTGAACTTTGGCCAAGAATCTTTCTCTTTGTTGACACATACGCCACCATGACTGAATTTTGACAACAGAATGGTGGACTTTCACAGTCCTCAGATACTTTTTACGATGAAGATGGCCTCTAACAACAGCCTGAAGCAGGATAACAGACTTTCGGTATTTCTGGTACTCTGTCTCAACTTGATATGCCACCACACAGGCCCTGTACCACCGTTGTAAAGAAATAATTGCATGCACTTGCTTTTTGTACTTTCTTATGGCAAGAAATCTTCTACAACAGGACTGGGCTATAATAAGTTTTGAACGAAGTTGAAAATAATAAAATCGAACCCTGTGCATTTTCCAATAGGACTGTATGACCACAGCAGCTCCAACTTTCAAACGGTGTTCCAGTCGAGTGGCCCTTCCAAGTCGTGCTGCACGATAGTACTGTTGTATTACTATGGATGCTTGTCGCAGGCGATGAAATTTTTTTTGTTCCATTTGCCTTCTCAAAACGCTTTGCAGATAAACAACAGCTTTGACTTTTGCTTGGAAAGCACATCTCTCTTGACACATACGCCACCAACGTTGAATCTTAACTGCAGAGTGGCGCCTTTTCAGACCAAGATACCACTTCTGAGTGGTAGTGGCAGAAGCAATACACATCAGGTGATGCTTTCTTTGCCTGTAACCACGCCATCTTGCCTGAAGCATTGTGATAGCTATTTTCATCTTTTGGTAGACTTTTCTTTGCCTGTAACCACGCCATCTTGCTTGAATACACATGGCAGCAGACCATCGTTCATGCAGTTCAGTAAGTACACTTTCAAAATTAATTTGCACCTGTGCATATTCTGCTAGCACTAATAATCCTTCCTGTATTTGCACAAACCTTTTCTTGGCTTGCGATGCTCTCACAAAAGTCTGCAGAAGAAGAGTAGATCGGCAAAGTTTATGATATTTCTTTCGTGCAAGATGGCACCTTACAAATGTCTGGATTTTGATAATAGCTCTCTCTTGCATTTTAGATTGCTGCAAAATATAAAACTGTTGTCGTGCAATATGCCCATGGAAATTGACCAGCTCTTTAGTAGCCATTACCTCTCTTTTCAAAGATCGCCTTTGCATCTGATGGCGCCACCAGCGCTGAATTACAATGCAAGCAGATCGCACAGACAGGTACATTTTTCGAACATACCTCTTCATTAGATATGCCCTAAATGCTTGCTGAAGAATCACTGTAGCAAATCTCAAGGCCATATATCTGGAAGTGCAGATGTACTGTCGGAAGTTCTTCTGAATTACAATGGCTGATTCTTTTTGCAATTTGTAACATTTTCTAACCAGAAACCCTCTACTATACTTCTGCAATGTAACAGCTGCACATTGCAGTTTGATAAATTCCTTTTGAGGTGAGGTTCCAAGAATGACTGAACAAAAATGGCTTTGCACACCTATGGTCATGGTTTTCAGCTTCAAGAATTGTAGTCTTGCTTGCATCATCCTCCACCAAGCCTGCAATTTGATCACAGCGGTCTTCTTTTTAGTTATCTCCCTTCTGCATATCCATCCTCTCCAAACCTTTTGCACTTTGCACGCTGCTTCCATTCTCTGCTTATGCATTTTTTTCTTTCTGGCTCGAAATGTCCTCTGCATTGTAATTGCTGACTGTCTTTTGTTGAGAAAATCCCTGCGACACATGCTTGATGCCAGATGCCCACGGTACCAGGTCTGGATGAGTAAAGCAGCTTGATGTTGCTTGATGAACTTTTTTCTCCTGGATTGTGCTCTGAACCAGCACTGAATGATTACAGCAGACATTTTAACTCTAAGGTACTGTTTTCTTGTCAGGAAACTGCGCAAGTTTGCCTTAAAAAATTTAAAAAATATTGCAACTGAAACAAAAATATATTACTACTACTAATACTAATGATATTAATACTACTACCAATGATAATAATACTGAGGACTCAACTCTTTTATTCAAGATCTTAAATGTGACCACAAATTAACAATTAGTAGTGGTGGGTGTGGGGCAGAAGGGATGAATGCATAAAATTGTCTGACCTTGAATCTGAACTGTCCTCATGAAGGAGAACTAGAGTATTAACTTTCAACTGCCGAAACTCACATCTTAAGGTAAGATTTGCCTCCCAGCCCCACCTCAACACATTTTTCATGAAAGTCTTAAAATTCTTGACACCAACTGTGTCAGTGGAGTTTTTCTAAATATTATCCCCATCTTTTAGCTTGAGACTTCCAAGGTTTGCCTTTGATGGCAAATAGTTCAGAGATCAGAACTGATAAGGAATACTAATGTTCATTATTATTAGTTGTAGCAGTATTATTAACTACTCGAGTCTTTTTGTGTGCCTCTGCTCTGACCATCTAATTTCATGTCTTCACTCTGAGGATGTCAATTACCAAAAAACTCTTAATGTCTGTCTAGCATCTTAACTGCCTAAACTTGTATCTTAATCAGTTAATGTGTCCATATTCTTGACTGCCTACACTTGTATCTTAATGTGTCCAGCTTCTTGACTGCCTAAACTTTATCTTACAGTGCATCTAACTTCTTGACTACCTAAAATTATATCGTACAGTGCATCTAACTTTCTGACTATCTAAACATGTATCTTAAGTTACAACCAGTTTCTTGATTAAGTGAACTTATATCCTATGTTGTGTCAAAACTCCTAATTAACTGACCAAATAGTTTTTTATAAATATTCAAACAAGTTCATGAAACTTATGCTCTTTCTGTTAAGTGGATAATAAATATGACTATAATTTTATTTTATTTTTGTTTTTTTTAACTGTTTATATAAATGAAATAATACTGACATGTTGAAATGTGAAATATATTTACTGGTGAATTTTATGTATCTACAACTTGTTCATATACACTTACTATTGCATGCATATAATTTTTAATTTTATAAGTAACTGGTTATTCTAAGTGTACATAAATACATAGAATGTAACTATTTTTAAAAATTAAAAATTTTAAACGTGAGTTCAAATCTTGTGCATAGTACAGCAGACTAGCAGACATGAAAGACATTGAGTTGAGGGCAAGTGCTGGGTTATAAACCATCGTTTTTGTTTTTTTTCCTTGGTTGGGACCTATGTCATAACCTTTACTCCGTCTTTACTCGGTGAAACTCTACTCCACCACTACCACACCCATGGCTTTTCAAAGACCTAGGGCTGTCCATCTAAAGTAATGAGTGATGTCGACCTAAATACAAAATACTAACTAATCAAAATAAAATAACACTGAACATAATAACTAACACAAATGTAAACCTAAAGATACCATAAAAAACAATAAATAAATAAACCATAAAAACAAATATTCATTATGATCAGAAATAATAAAATTTTATCTTAAAATTTTAACTTGTATTGAGGGAAATTAAATTTGAAGGCCCTGATGTCAAAAACTTAAAACCTGTGGCTTTTGTTATACAATCTTTGGAGATTGTAAACTGCCTAATATCATAAGAGATCCCAAACTGCCAAATGCTGATCACTAAATGTGATTAATATCTAACCACTTGGCAGTCTATTTAATAATTATTTACTTTTATAAAATCTCTTAAATTGTCTTTTGATATAGAAATCTGCAAATACAGTCCTTATCAGTTGGTTGGTAGCATTTCTTATGTGCACCTAATCATTAACCTGAGCTGTTGAAAAAAAATTATGTGCCGATCGTACAACAAAATTCAAAATGGCTTTCATTTGTGAGAAGCCCCATTCCAGGATTAGAATATCTTATACATAGTTATATCCAAAGTTCAGAGTGCTCTATGTCAGTGTTCCTTTAACCCTATCTCAGGCTTTTGAAGTCACCCGCTGCTTGCTGAAGGTTTAAATAGAAACCGATTCTCATCCCTTAAGTTTATATGCCGTATATATATATGCTGGGAAACCGCGACAGGAGAGAGGTTACATTTACATATCATGCCTTGCAAAGGGACTCTCATCCACCCCACCCAACTCAGATATTGTGCCTTAAGGTACAAACTGATTCTCACTCCTGAAACTTAGATAATGTAAAGTATAATGCAAATATTATACATTAACACATAGTGAAGGTGCATGTAGAAAAAATGTTTGTAAGTTAAAATTTTGTTAAAATAGAATTAGTTTGCAGAAGTACATTACTTATGAAATACAATTAATTACTTAATAAAACAAATAATAAAAATAGTTATGTGTGTACACATGCACACACAGGCAAAAGGCCAACAAAATGGGCTAAATTCTGAACCTGTTGCTTTCTGATTTAATATTTTACCTGCAGTTTTGTTATCATGGTGTCAGAGAGATCAGAAATCTTTGGTCTTTTCATGAGTACAGCTCTCCTCCTGTCCCTGAAACCGCGCCAGGCAGCTTGGATTCGAACTGTAGCAATAGTTCTTCTGTGTGAATGTGACATAGCCAGGTACTTGCGCACTGCTCGCTGAATGGTTATACAAGCAGTGACCTTGACCTAGAAATAAGACAACACAAAACAATCAGAATTGTTGGCCAAAGTGTACTATAAGTTAGAAGATTGTCTGGAACAAACTAATTAATCCTTTAACAATTTAAATATGATTACTGCATTGACTGATATATTTTTACAGAATTTAATTTTTATACATTACCTCTCTTTCACGTAGTCTACAACGCAGACAGTAGCGTCGCCAGGCCAACTGAATTATGCGAGCAGCTCTTGTCTCCAGTCGAAGATCTAGAAGTCGAGCACACAAGTAGGACAAATATGTGATCACTACATGCTCATCTGGAATGGTGTTGGACATATCTGTGGCTTTCAGCATCATAGGAATTCCTCCTAATTCAGACACCTGAATGAATAAAACACCTGAAGTGAATGCAAAATTTGACACTAGTAGTCAATATCTATGGCTTGCTTATATACATGTATTTATAAATTGTAAGTGTGCTGGTTCTTTTCAAGACGTTTCTCTCTGTGTATGAATGTTAAGGACTAACAGATGTGCATAAGTAAAGGATACACCACAGTGAAAGAAATGTGAATGTACGAGTACCAAAGGGACTTTTGTATGTGTAAAGTACAAGTGATTGAGTAAAGGATAATTGTGTGTAAAAGGACAAGTGACTGAGTAAAAGATAAATGTGTGTAAAGTGATTGAGTAAAGGATGTGTGTAAAAGGACAAGTGACTGAGTAAAAGATAAATATGTGTAAAGGACATTTACATGAATAAAAAATGAATTGTGTAAAGGACAAGTACATGAGTAAATGGTGTGTAGAGACATACACATGAGTAAATGATAAATGTGTGTAAAGGACCTGTATACGAGTAAAGGATGCATGCATATGTATGAGGAAATGATATTTTAAATAAGAGCACTGAACAAGCACAATATATATAATACAGAACATATAATAAGACGTATATGAGTAAAGGACCTAAATGAGTGAGGATGTGCACTTATAAGGATGCATGTGGAAATGAGTTCAAGACTTGTGTGAGCTTGAGGACATATGATTAGACATGTACATGTGAATGAGTAATAGTACATTGCTATTTGCATGATTAATAGTGACTATAAAGTGTATGATTAAATAGTACATTACTAAATGTATGAGAAATAGTACATTGTTATTTGCATGAGTAATGAATGGTACATTATTATGTGTATGGATACTTTAATTTCTACATGTATGACTAATAGGAACATTTCTTTTTGTTGAATAATTGGACATTTTTATGTGTCAGTAATAAGACAATTATAGGTTTAAGGTAAAAAATATCCATATTTATACTGTATTTGTAACTTTCAAAAGTAATTTCTCAAATATTAATTTTATACACGTATGTATTAGCCACTTATTTAAAAATGGTGAAAGTTTAATTAATTTATTGGAATATTTACAAAATTATATCAATCCTAAAGTTGGTGCTTGTTGGTCATTCTGTCTAACTACTACAGTCTTAAGCAGCATAAACATTTATGTGATAAAATACAATTTTGAATGACCATACAAAAAGTCACCTTTTCATAAAGAGTTTTGAAATTGTCTCTTTCATTTGAAAGTAGCTTCTCAAAAAGTGCTGGATCTATTTCACCTGAAACAAAAGTTAAATATATGGAATTTTAAAATAACTGCAATCACTTAAAAAATAAATTGTTTGTAGCATTATATACACAAATAATAATAATAATAATAATAATAATAATAATAATAATAATAATAACAATAATAGGTATTTGTTCCCAGTTTCACGTTAGTATTAACTATTATCATTAGACAGACCAGTGAACAAAACAAAAGTCAAGTCAGGCAAGAGGAAGCCAAGTGCATGTTTCCAATACGCCTCCAATCTTGATAAAGGTTTTAGGAAGGTGAGACTCAACATACCACCACCCCAATTTTGACTGATGTGTGACTCACCATACCTCTAATCTTGACTACGGCCTGACTCAACATACTCCCAATCTTGATTAAGTTCTCACTCAATCTCTAAATACATTTCTAGCACTCCAGTCTTGACTGAATTCTGACTCAACATACCTCCAAATACATTTCCAGCATTCCAATCTTGACACAGGTCTGACTCCATATCACCATTCTCCTCCTCTGCAGCTTCCTGAAAACTCTGAGTGGTCTGGAACTGGATTCTGTTGAGGGGCAGTAGGCCTGGGTGGTAATGGTGGATTAGACAGCAGAGCGCACGGCCATCAGAGAAAGAAACAGTGAAGTTTTCTACCTAGATAAAAATTGAATCACAATCATTATGACTAAAGTTTTCTACCTACAGAAACATGGAAAAACAATCATTAAGCTAGTAGCTTTCTACCTAGAGAACATGGAATCATAATCATTAAGACTAAAGTTTTCTACCCACAGAAACATGGAATCACAGTCATTTAAGGAAGCTAACAAATGAATGTCATATATTCATGTAGGTAGAAAACTTCACCATTTCTTTCAGTGATTGTTGTGTTTTTTAGTCTTAATGATTCAGGCTTAATGGTTGTGATTCAGGCTTAATTATTGTGATTCCATGTTTCTGTACATAGAAAACTTTAGTCTTAATGATTGTGATTCCATGTTCCCTAGATAGAAAACTACAGACTTAAAAAGAATGATAGTAGCAATTGTATAATTTACCAGTTATATAAATGATGCCTTCAAACAACACTTCATTTCTTTTGACTTACCAAACCATACTTGACATTTGTTCTTTAATGTGTGCATATATGCAATTCACTCCAAACAACTCTACAAAACTGATGCAAATGCAATATCTTAGCAACTTTACATAGAATATATAAAAAAACCTAAAAAGGTTACCACTTTAATATAACTGATATTTTGATGATTGAACTTAATAATAAAAATCTCAAGAATTTTATTGTAAATAAGTAGATGAAATAACATGCATGCTTTTCTGGGTTCTGCATTTCCAAACTAATTTTAATTCTTTCAGTCTCTGAAGCATTTGGTTTTGGGTGTCAGGAGGACGTATGCGTCTGAAAGGTCTAAACTGATTGCGGTGCCTTGGGGTCTCATTTTGAAAATCTGTTTAGAATTACACTCGCTTTTCATTTTTGAGTAGAGCAACCTATAAAATTTTCTCTGGGTGGCAAAAATACCATATATGCTACCTCCATCCAGCCATGCTTTTTAGCCCAACCCTGAACAGGTTAACCCTTAAGCCCATTTCAGGTAAAGGATCATTATGACTAACAAGTCAAGCACCTCACATTGCTTTGCAATATGTCCAGTTGTTTCCTGGATGGATTTTTCTTTTCTGTGATAGCACAGAAGGGGAAGCAAATTTATTTCAAGAGGGATGTTATACTTCACAAATATTTTATTATACTTCATAATGACAGTCACAATATCTTCAATGACACTAAGATGTCAACACTCTAAGTATATTTCCAATGAGACAGTCAAGACTTGAATGGCACCAGAATGTCAACATTGTAAGTATATTTCTAAAGAGACAGTCAAGACTTCAATGATACTAAGATGTCAACATTGTGAGTATGTTTCCAAGACATTCAATACTTCAATGTCACAATAGCAAAATCAGATTAAACACTATCAAAAGTTCAGCATAGTAAAGGTTAAAATAACAGAAATTCAACTCACATTTTAGTGCAAATATCACACACCAACCTTCCTTTTATTATTATCAAACTATTCACTATTTTTTAAATTTTGATGAATGACTAATTTAGTTAAGGTATAGAAAGGTTTAAAAAAAAGAATAAGATTATTTTACTCTATATGAAGAAAATGTTTAAACAATGCAACGGATCTTACCTTGACACCATAGTGCAGACAAACAAAACGACACCATTTCAACAGCAGATTCATAATGGGGTTTTCCATTTTCACGTCTGGGTCACCAGAGTCACGACGAGCTAAAACAATTTTTATTTGTGAAATGAATTATTAAAATTGTAGTACTATAGGAACAAAAACAATGGTTATAACAATGAGAAAATAAAAACATTGATGAAAACACTAAATAGCATTATAAGGAAGATGAACAAGATTTAACACTATGGGATGGCACCATTAGTTTGGGTTGAAAATACTATATGATCTTAACACCATTACAGTTTAAACAGTTTGGGATGAAAATACTATGGTCTTAACACCATAACGAATGGAGCTCTAAACAAATGGTTTTATTTACATATCAACGATGTCTTGCAATAAACTAATTATAAAAGAAAGATTTTAACTAGAAACATTCATTTATAAAAAAAAATTGCAAAGTTGCTATAAAAGTATAACCCAAATGCATTTGAAATGGGTTTTAGAAACCCCCCATACGTTTTCTACAGGCATTAAAAACCTATTTTTTTGAGGGCATTAAAATCAATTGTAAGTGTTTTAGAGGATCTTTGAAACCCATCATGTGTTCCTGAGGGCCTGGGAAATCTACTGTAAGTGTTCATGAGAGCATTAGAAACCCATTGTAAGCATTCTCGAGGGCATTAGAAACCCATCGTAAGTGTTCTGTTTGTGATAGAAGCAACAGATCAAGAGTTTCCTTTCTTCTGACATGTCATTAATATAAAGGATTTGTATCATCAATACTGTTTCAATTTTCTTTCTTCTGACTAAGTATGTTAATACTTACCCAAACCTTCTACAGTGTGTGTATTCAATGAAAGACGTTGCATGCACAATTTGACACGTAGTGTTCGCTCCAGCAAGCTTATCTCCTCAATCAGTTCAGTCTCATTCACAAGCACCACTGTCTGTAGAGAGACAAATAAATATAGCAATCCCTTTCTTGTATAGTTTTATTTTATTCACAAGCACCACTGTTTGTAGAGAGACAAATAAATATAACAATCACTTTCTTGTATAGTTTTATTTTATTCACAAGCACCACTGTTTGTAGAGAGACAAATAAATATAACAATCCCTTTCTTGTATAGTTTTATTTTATTCACAAGCACCACTGTTTGTAGAGAGACAAATAAATATAACAATCACTTTCTTGTATAGTTTTATTTCATTCACAAAAAATCTATAGATTTTTCTTTTAAAAACTTCTCTCATGCAAAGTTGTACATTACTTAGAAAATGTATACATTAAAAAAAAAATCTCTCTAGCAGATTTGTATATTAGAGAACTTTTATATATTTCAAAAAAAAATATATCTCTTGCAAATTTGTATATTACTTATGTTATAGAACATTTATACATTTATAAAAATTATCTCTCTTGTGAAGTTGTATTTTACTCATAGAAATATATAGTTTTAAAAAAAAACATTTTTAGTACAAGGGTAGTGTGTGCACTAATATTCAATGAAGAGTGAATTATACCAAGTTTAGTTAATACAAATAATAAAAAAAAAAAATTTAAATTAGAACAAATAAAATGTTTTACTTTATTTTTTTAAAATATGAAAAACAACATACTGAGTCCAAATAACCCTGACTAAAAACAGAATTACATAGCATAATTATTTACATTTTATTTACCATTTCCAAGCAAAATGTAACCTAATTTTTTTTTTTTTTTTACATTCTAAATATTTGTCAGATTTACTATTTTTGCCAACAAATTATTTTTTCCCTGTTTTCTTGATATTTGTCAGGGATGTTTTTGATCCAATAACAGAGTCCAACTTTTAAAAAGCAAAACAAAACTGAAAAAAGAAACAGGGATATAAATCACTTAATCTGATTCTTAAACAAACTTGAAGCTTCCACCCCATACCTAGACTGATTATAGTAGTTCTCTCTTTGTCTAAAATAGCTTGCAGATTTTATTCAGACATGCTTTTCTCCCACTGCAATTAAGAAGTTCACATCAATAATAATTTTACTATCTGCACCTATAATAAAACCACATGTTCAATTATCATAACTGCTACCCTATCGGTGATCGACAAATTTTCATAGCATTCAGATTTCAAAAATTTCTTTTTGTGTGTCCATCAAACTGAACACTCACCACAGACAATCCATTTCAGTGACATGTAAAAGACTAGCTCCTTTATACAAGTAGATAATGAAGGTCTACTGATGTCATCACATTGACAATTATTGCTTGGATGAGAAGGAAATGTGTCACCCTGAGTAGTGTTTGGATACTTTGACCTCAAAGGCAACAAATTGCCAAACTTTGGACAGCAACATATTTGCTTAAAAAAATTAAGCAGAGTTTGTAACAAAATATATTCTTTCAAGATCACTTGCTATTTTATTATTATTTTAGTGGAAACAGTGTCTTTAGCAACATAAACAGATCAAAGTAAACAGTACATATACTAAAACAATGTGATTAAGAGACAGATTAAGTACTGAGACAATATGATTATGAGACAGATTATGTACCAAGACAATGTGATAGACAGATTATGTACTAAGACAATTGATTATCGGGCAGATTATGTACTAAGACAATATGATTATCAGACAGATTATGTACTATACAATGTGATTATCAGACAGATTATGTACTGAGACAATGTGATTATCAGACAGATCATACACAATATTATTATCAGTCTAATTTTTGGGGGAAAATGTGACAATGAATGATGATGCATTTGTCAAAGTAGTCAAATGCGTGCCATATTTGTTAGAGTTACCAAGGGAAATCAATCAGTTTCTGGTAAATGGACATTTGTAAACAATTTACTTTTTCTTCCCCAACAGTCTTTGTACAATAGCTCACTTAAGCACAGTTATTTACTTTTTCTTCCCCAACAGTCATTGTACAATAGCTTACTTAAGCACAGTTATTTGGAGAAATCTGTCTTAGAAACTTCTGCAAATGTGTAGTCCAAGGCTAGTTAGTTCTGTTCAAAAATTACTTGTCAGGCTTAGGTACCTATGTCTTTTCCTACCTGTCTCCATGTCTTTTATTGCAAGACTGACAATTGGCTACTGGATTTTATTTCTTTGTCACAAGTAATAATTTTTACTTGCATAAACAGCTGCTTCATTAAGGGTTGTTAACAGAACAGTTTGATACAATAATTAACAGTGCACTTCCTTTGTCAAATGGAACTAAATTAGAAAAGCTCTATGATTAAATACTGGTATTTTGACTTTAAAACAAAAGCACGAATGTAAAAAAATGTAGAGAATGGCAGGAAATGTATTACCTGAAAATGAAATATAAGCCTCCACAAAAATGCCAGTGTTTTTTCTCTGTGTCCATCCACAATGTCTCGTGGATTTAGCTTTGCACCTGAATAAATATAACAATAGCATCAAACTGACTGTAATTTTCTTCACACAAGTAAACAGCTAAATGAGTGATTATTTTCCTGGCTCTCAATTTTCCTGTACATAATATTGCTAGTATGTCTCTCTTTTATAATGAATGTAACTGATGCAGCTTGTATACTAAAAATAAACATCTATTTATTGCCTGTACATAATACTGCTTGTATGTCTCTCTTTTATAATGAATATAAATAGTAATATTTGGCTTCAAACATAATCTACTATATTGCTATTTGGCTACAACATAAATTACTCTTCTCCAAGATTTAGTGTTATCACATAAAACAACATACCAACCGGGAATTTGGCTACTTAACACAATATACTATAGTAATATTTGGCCACACAACATATGTATTTAATCTATATTCAGATATTTGGCTACATAACATCACTACTTACCATAATATTTGGCCACATAAAATATAGTAACATATACTGATATTTGAAAAATAACATACAGCAAAATACCATGCTGATATTTGGCAACCTACAAAAACACATACAACCTGCAGTAAAAATACCATATGATTTATCAATCACAAGTAGGCCAGAATACCAAATATTTTAACCATCCCCATAAACAGTTTCAGTCAACCAGTAACAAAATTATCATCAGAAAGCTGACTCATGAAATGCATAACTAAACATAAATTACCGATATTCAAGTTATCAAGTCGAAAAAAAAAAAAGGTAAATGAAGAATGAACTAGAAAACAAGAAAATGTCTGACTAAACAAAAAAGTATGATTTGCATGCAAGTTATCAAGATGAAGGAAATGTAGTTAAACGAAGAACAAACTAGAAAACAAGAAAATGTCTGACTACACAAAAAATTTGATTTTGCATGCAAGTTATCAAGATGAAGGAAACATAGTTATATGAAGAACAAACTAGAAAACAAGAAAATGTCTGACTACACAAAAATAACCCATCTAGCATTCAAATTATCACAAGAAATACTTTCTTCTTTTAGAATGATAAAACAAATTATCATGAGAAATACTTTTTTCCCCAGTATGATAAAACAAAGTAAGGAACAAACATATTTTTTTAAAACAAAAAGCACCCCTGCCACCACCACCCCATCCCAGTCATCAAATAGCCACCAAAAGACAACCCTCACCCCATAAAACAAGCAAACACAAGATATTAAAAAATAAAATAAAATTCAAATGCTACCTTGAACTGTAGTGAGTTGTAGACCTCTGTCCATCAGTGTCTTAAAGACTGTTTCCATGTTATGAATTTTCTGGAGACGACTGATGGCAGGGGCTCGAAGTTTAGATGCGCTGCTCCAGTCACCTGACAGCATCATGACGATGCGACTGAAAGATCAAATAGTCAAGAATTAAGACTGAATATCAAATAAAGAATGGAAGACGGAAAAGAATTAAGGACTGAAAGATCAAATAATAAAGAAATAAACTTATAAAAACGTTACAGTGATATTTTAATGGCAAAACATTTTGCTGAAGATTCCACTTTCTTGATTTCAAACTAGAAATATACTTTTAAAACAAAGAAAATACTTGTATTAAAGAGCTAAATACAACATTTATAAAGTATTAAAGAGTTAAATACAAAATTTCTAAGGGTTAATAGTTAAATGATACATTTGTAAATGATTAAAGAAATAACTGTAACATTTTAAAGAAAAAAAAGATTAAATGCAAGTTATTAAGCAAGTGATACAAACAACAATTGTACTAAAAGAATTAATAACACAACACCAATGGTGTCCTTTTTTAGTGAAGCACTGATATATCAGACTTTTTTTAGTGAAACACTGATATATCAGACTGTTTTTTTATTGAAACACTGATATATCAGACTTTTTTTAGTGAAACACTGATATATCAGACCTTTTTTAGTGAAACACTGATATATCAGACTTTCTTTTAGTGAAACACTGATATATCAGACTTTCTTTTAGTGAAACACTGAAATATCAGACTTTCTTTTAGTGAAACACTGATATATCAGACCTAGAAAGACAGTTTACATTTTAATTAAATCTGTCGGAACATGTGCATGAAAGACCTGTTTACTATGCAATTAATTATAAAAATCAATCTGTCATAACAAACACACCCCCACAAAAGAAGTTTATTATGCTTAAGTTGTACAAATGTCTTTTTACTAACACTGATTAACAACTAATGTCATTTATACTTGCAACTTGTTTGCAATAATGTCTTCAAAATAAGTGAAACGTACCCAAGCCTGAGCCCATCACGAAGATCTGTGCACAGATTGGCAACAGCATAATCAAACTCATCAAGAGGAGTCTGGACATGTGAGACCACATAACCCATGTATGCAAGGTGTTTAGTGATATCCCCTTCTCCACTCAGGTAATCACGAGAGAATTGCACCAGCAAATCCCTGGTTGACTAAGTAGTTTGGAATAATAAAAAGAAAACTAAACCAAGAATCAGGAAATTATTCTTTCTATTTTATTATTTCAGGGTTTAATGAGATTTCTATTGTTATTAGTTTTCAAGGAAGAGAAAAGGAAAAACACAGCAAATTACAGAAATACAGCAGAGCTTGATTTTAACAAATACATTTAATTAAACACACAATGTAAAAAATAAGTTTTTACTGAAAACTTACCAGATATCTCAACTAAAGGTGAGATGTACATGTCTGACTCATACAAGCTCACCAGGAATTATGGCTCCATAAAGCCTTTGGAAATAAATGATATTTCATAAGATCACTCAGAGTTGTCCATTCATCAAACTCCCTAATTCACCTTTGGGTGCTGAAAGCACTGGAAGGACAGCAGAGGGGTTGGTATGGAAGGTGAATATGGAAGCCTGGTAAGTATTCATGAAAAATTATTTTATTAAATATGACTTTTGCTCCATCAAACAACCACATCTACAACTAGAAAAAAAATAGTAATAAGCAGGGAATTTCTCTCTGTAAAAGGTCAGATCTGCCTAGGGCAATGAATTTGCAGTTTCTAATGAAGCATTAGTACTGATGCTTATTCACTCTAAACTGATTCAGTTAAAGACGATTATGACATTCTGTAATTGCATGAAGAAAGGAGGGACTATTAACAGATCAAAATCACTATCAATGTTGCCTGATGCATTTCAACCCTTCAGATTGAAGAGGACAATATCTATTTGGCTGGGACTGCTAAGGCCAGGTTGGAATAAAATGTAAATCGGAGATGACTGCCCTTTATAAATTCCAAACAAAGCATGTCCACAGGAAACAGGCAACCAAGCAAGATGCATTATTAAGAGAGGTTTATTCTCTTACAGGAAAAGATAACTCAGAGCGATCTTCAATTTATCACTTCTTTTAAAGATGTCCAGTCTTGTTGAAGCCTAGTAAACTTGTATGATCTATGTATATCATCTGGAGCAGGCATCTGGTTGTGTGACAAGTAAAGTAATATACCCGAAGCAGCCAATGACAAGAATAAACTATAAGTTTTGCAAAGACCACACAAATTAGTTACCTTGATATCTGCATCTTTGCAGAAGAGGCAAGGGTCATAGGTTATAAGGCGTGAACATTTTGCCCGGTCCAAGAAGTAGACAAGCATGAGAAACTTTTTCAGGGTGTGTTGTGCCATAGCATCGGCATAACCTGAAGACAGGAAGTAGAAATAAAAGAGCATGGTTAATAGAGGATATGTATAAATTGTGCTGTGCCACTCATTGGCTTAACCTGATAGTAGATATAAAAGACGATGGATAATAGAGGAGAGGTGTAAATTTGCAATGTTAAGTATTCTGAAAAGTTGACTCTATGAATGCTGATCCCCCCCATCATCCCCAAACAATATTCACTTTTGCAAAGGTAATTTCTGAAATAACTTTTGGCCATGAGTTGTTGATATGTACAACTTCAGCCAGCAGGGAATGATGACAATCACACACAAATACAAGTCTAGCAGAAAAATCAGCTGTTCACAGAAAAGAAAGAAGTTTAAATGGATGTTTTGTTCTTCTATAAACTGGATAAAAACTGAAAGATGATAACATTCCTACTTAAGTGCCCTAAAAGACATCTTTCATCAAGTCAGTCAGGATAATTGAATGTGTATTGTTCTGACATCATGCCAACAAAGACTTACCAGCCTACAAAAGTTTATTTATTTTAGTCATTATGCCTTTCTTTCCTGATGGAATGAACCTTCTGTATAACATACAATTTCTGGATTGGAATAGATGTAGTGGAATCATATGTATCTTCCCTGTTTCTCCTGTCATATAATACAAAATGAGCATAGTGGCATTGTTTTTTTTATTTCCTCATCTGAAATAGTGTCAAACAAAATGCATAGAAATTGGTGGCAGTCAGACAGTGCAGGTAATTCTTCCTGTGTCTGAATCTCTACCTACTTACATCTCTGCATAAAAGACGAACTCACCCTCTTGGTAGAGATATGGGACTGTGGGATGTGCGTACTGGGCACTAATGTCTGGACTGCCTAAGACCCGTGTCAAAATGAACCGCGACATTCCAATCACGTCATTGTTTGAAGCCACAGGAAGCACTTCACCAAACACAGTCTGTAGTTATTGAGAAAAAAAAGGAAATAATTTATGGCAAAACTCAGAATAATCTTTTAAACAAACTTAGATCTTTCAGAGAAAAGAACTTATCAAGCATATTTTAAAGGACCTAACAAAATAATAAAGAGAAGGACCTTTTTGAAACTGCTGTCATTATGGGTCATGGATATATTCTGTTTGTCTGAAAAATGTAAAATACTCCAAAAATGTTGATTTTATTATACTTATCACTGGTGTAGCTAATAGCTATAATAAAATCCAAGCAAAAAAAATATTGTCTTTATTTGCAAGTGAATATATCCAATTTGATATAAAATTAAGGCTCCACTTTGTGAGATGATTTTAATGGTGAGTGTAATGAAAATCGTGTACTCAATAATACTTTAGAGAATGCTGCTATATTACTACATAACTATTATTTTCAAGGAACAGCATGTATCCTTTTTGAATTCTAAATTCCACATTACAGCTATTTTTATTTTTTAAATTCTTATAAGCAATTTAAACTCCATCACAGTAGGAAAGCCCACCATAAGAAATTTAAACTCTCAAGTCTTAATGTTTCAAAATAATCCCATCTACTATCAAACAAGACTAGAGTTATCACTCTTTTAAATTGATGTATTAACTTTGCAAACTTCCATTCTTCAGCTTTTTAAAGTGTTTATCATTTAGAAATTCACTTATAACTTTTAAATAGTGATTTTTTTCCTTATATCTTGCCGATTTTTCAACTGAGTTTATTTTTTTTTCTCCCCAAAACGGCAGAGTTTGTGCAAAATTATGTGGAGAAATATTGAATAACAAAGATTAGAATTTACTGATTTCATCCTAAATTAAGTTTTACAAGATGGTGAAATGATCCAAAGTAGATTTATTGTTTTTGTTGAAAAAAGTTTAGGAGGCTCTGATAAAGACAAGAAAAACTGATGAAGTAGAGGTATGTTTTTGTATTGAAATTACTAGAAGAACAATTAAATCATAGTTATTATCTATAAATAAATTGCATTCATACTAACAGATTAAAATACTACAGGGTAAAAAAAATATTCTTTAAAAATTTATTTGAATCCAGTAACAGTAAATGTACAATGTAAAGTTTTTTTAAAAAAAAAATCTAAGTGTACAGCAGTTATAATTTCAGTATACAAATGCCAATAATTTTCAGAGTTTATATTTAAGCAGCAAAGAATTATAATTTCAAATTAATTTAACAATGCAGTGCTTATCTGTGCCTGCATTTTATCTTGATTGTATTTTCAATACTCTGCTCAGTAGGTAGCACTTTTAAAAGGAAAAAAAATATAAATCACAATTCCCATCTTTCCTCCCTCAAAATGTCGTATAAATGTTAATATGAAATTATAAAATATAAAACCTGATGTACTTAGAGCAAAACAAAACTGGACTAGTGAATGACTGTCACAAATTAATTTGTAATAATATGTATTTGTTTTGCAACTAGGTAAACAATGCAGAAATATATTTCTTGTTTAAGAATGCAGATGTGCCTGATATTGTCTAACTCAGATAGCACTGGTTCAAGAATAATTACAAAATAAATTTAACATTAACAGATTTAAAAATGTTTTTAAATTGAACAAGTTTGTAGTAATATACAAATGTAATATTGAAAATCACAAAATATCTTTAAACAGATCTAGTTTATGGTAAAAGGAAAAGGGAAACAGCATGCTAAAAAGTTTCTTGGAAAATTAAGCATCAAGAACAACAACCAACTTAAGCCTGAAAAGTCTGTTGTACGTAACTTAAAGAAGATAATTGTTACTGGCTACAGCTGGTGAAACAAATTTCTTACCTCCAGTCCAATGTAAAGCCATAATGGATTATAAATACTGTTACTTGCTACAGCTAGTGATACAAATTACTGACCTCCAATCCAATGTGAAGCCATAATGTATTATAAATAATGTTACTGGCTAAAGCAGATGATGCAAATTACTGACTTCAAGACCAATGCTAAGCCATAATGTATTAAAGGATATTGTTACTGACCTCCAGTCCAATACGAAGCCATAATGGATTATAGGAAAGCAGCATGTCCAGAATTCTCTGTTTGATACCTATTCAAGATATTTGGACAAATTTAAATAAGTTTTGGTCAACAAGCAAGGACACATTACCTATATAATTAATTTTCTTAATCAGAATGTGTGACATTTAAAATTAATTTTTATAGTAATTATATTAATGATGCACACAACACACAATAGCGCTCATAAACATTTAAATACGGACTTACATACTGAAATATTTCTGACAAACGTTAATTATTTTTTTCAAAATCAATTATCTCTATGCACAGCATTTTCAACTAATACAATGTTTGTTTCAATAGCAATTTATTATTATTATTAATCTACTTGGTTTGTTTGGTCATTATCTTATTGGTAATTCATTTAGATTTGTTTGGTTCATATTAGGGTAAAGAAATGCTGGTGAAATTCAGGCAATGTTCATGAAAGATGGCAGATCTAGAAAGATTTAAGCTCAGTTATAGAGAACATGCACAATACACAATACTAGGTAAATTAAAACATTCTTGAAATAAAAGCATTAAGTAAATTTAGACAAAATACAAAACTACATAATTTTTTATTGGGTGGTGGTGGTACCTGATGGAATTTTTTTTAAAAAAATAATCTTCCAAATTAAAATAAAAGAACATCTTATAAAATAAATCTTCAGCCAAGATGCTGAGTATCCAAACTGGAGAAAAACTTTTTTCTATTTTAAAAAAAAAAATGATTGTTCACTACCTTGGACAAAATTAACCCAAAATTGCAAGACATGAATTGAGAAAGGCTTGTTTAAGATTTGATGTATTTTCTTTTCATTCCAGCAAGTACCCTTTGCAAAATAAGCATTTAATCTGGTGTAACTCTTTGATGGATACTATGGTCTTTTAAATGCCACTATGACAGTCACAGGGATTAAGAGTGGTTGTGAAATAATGTTCTGACAGGATTTTGAAGTCTAAGTACTTCTGCTTAGTACAGCAGATCTTGTTTATTTTTTATTTGTTCAAAAGATTTAAACTCTCAGCAAAACAAACATAGTACATTATAAAGATAAAAATTTAAAAATGAAAAAAAAAATTACTGATGACCTATGTCAGCATGAAGCATTCGGTCAGTCCTCACAGATAGACGTCGTTTCTCCACTTCAAGTTCAATCCGACAGACAACTCTGGCAATGTTCTCGGATTGGTAAAGACGACAAGAAGACCGGCGCAAATTATTGAGGCGCCTGCAGGCTGCATAGGTTCTGAAAGACAACACTTCCTTTGTTGGCGCCAATCGTGCAGATTTGGTAGTGGCATTATCAAGAGGTATAGATCCAGCATCCACTAATATAAAGGAAAATAAAATAATTATAAAATAATATTTGCATAAATTAATGCTTTAGTATATTCAAAGTCAAACTTATTTTAAAACATGTATATCTCCCATAAGCTAGAGTGATTTTAATAATATACTTTCCTATTTTAAACTGGAATATATTTTCAACAAATAAATATAAATTTATTTATCATTGTTGTTCCTCTTTTCAAAAATCATGTTAATTCAGCAACAGACATAAAATGTAATGTTAAAAATGGGTTACAAATTATATGGTAAAATATTTATGGTAATCATAGCATGTACATTTGTGGCAAACAATCTTGATTCTTGCACATATCACTGGTACATAGATGTTAGTTTTTACAACCCATACAAAATTAGAGGATAAAAATTTGAGGAAAAGCCATCTTTCACTTGTTAATGGAACATATATAAATGAAAAATAAATATCATCTTACCCCTGGCTTTGGTGCTGACCACGTTGTACTCTTCAGGAGGTGTCAGGACAAAGTTCAGCCAATGAACAAAGCCTCGTTCCTGTTTATCTTGCCACCGTTCATCATAGTACATGTTTTTAGCAGCAAATGGCAGAGGGTGCTTGGGAAACACTAACAACAAAGATTGACTCATTGTGCATTTTATGTATAAATGCATCCACATAGCAGATCTGTGTCAAAGACAAGAGATTTCTACAATGACACATCTAAAAAAAAATAAAATTTCTATAAAGTCAACTGTCTGCTTCAACTTGACTGCTTTGTATGTGTACTACTTTTTCTGGGATGGTTATTCAACTTACTGAAAAAATGTTTGATACTTATGAAAGATCTCTTGGATTCCATTTGGAAGTAGTAATAGTCTGACCATTATATTTCTGAAACAACTGACATCCATTCCTAAATCATTAGTTTGTTTTTCACCACTTAATAATACATTTTTTAAAAAGGACATTATGTTCAAAGTAATGTTTTTCACCACTTAATAATACATTTTTAAAAAGAACTTGATATGCTCAAAGTAGCATGTTTTCACCACTTGTTACTAATAATACATTTTGTACATATCAAGTTCTTTTTTTAAAATATATTATTATTAAGTGGTGAACAACCTATGGACTTAAAAGGTGTAAATAAAGTATATTGATAAACATCTTTAAAAGTGTAGTTGTGGTAGTTTACTACAATAGGTCCATTTTATAGTTATATAAAACAATATTATCTAACACTTCCATCACAATATCTTATTATCTACCTCTAAAATCAATGCGACATCTTCATACAACCTTGATTTGTACAGAACTAATAAATCTTAGCATCATGTTTTTCACCACTTAATAATACATATGAAAAAAAGAACTTGATTTAAAAACAGCCTGTTTTTTTTACCACTTATATCGATTAATCTTATTATTTTAAAGATCAAATGACACAAGGTCTTTTAAAAATTACTTTACCTCATAAATGCTAATTATTTCTCTATCTACAATGCAGTTCTGCACTTTCTAGTTGACTTAATTAGTTGGTAGTTAAATATCAATATCAAGCTTGGTAATTTACTAAGATTTCTTTTATTTTAACATATACCAGTAAAATGTATAGCATAATTTAAGTCATGAGGCTTTAAATGACTTGAAACTAGAATGATCACAAGATCTTTTCAAAACAATCTTGTTCCACACATAAGGGAAGTAATTATAAACTTAACCCAGTGCGTTCTGTGAGCTATGCTTGTCATGGATAAGTAGGTGAATGTATGAACCATTACCTCCTCATATAAAATACAAGAAAATTCTAAAACAATAACAAAAATCATAAAACAAGCATCAATGCTACATATGGTATTTATAAAAGTTTTAAAAACACATAAGATAGAAAATTCCAAAACAATAACAAAAATAATAAAATAAGCATTAATGCTACATATGGTACATTTACAAAAGTTTTAAAAACATATAAGATGGAAAATTACAAAAAAATAACAAAAATCATAAAATAAGCATTATTGCTACATATGGTACATTTACAAAAGTTTTAAAAACTTATAAGATAGAAAAATTAATAAATGTATACTAAAAAAATATAAGAAAGGCCAGATCTACACATAAATAAAATTAAAAAGCATCATACCAGTTTGAGACTTTTTAAGAAGGATAAGTCTTGACTTTGCCACCCCCACAAAAGATTTACGTCCTTTGGCTCTTTTGTCTTTGGTTTCCATTGTACTACTGGCAGCATTTTTGACAGTCTTTTTGTGTAAAACATGAGACTCCAGTTCCACTATAATTAATTAGAATAAGTCACCATTTAAAGTCAAAGCACAAAGCTGTCACAAATAAAAAGCATTATATAAGAAATGCAGCATACACATTTCCTACTTAATATCGAGAACCCTTAAGGCAATCAGTTCTTTGTGACAAGAGGAAAAATTAAATATATAAATTTTAAAAAAAAGATATACATAAGCAAAAACATAGGTGGAAACTACTTTGATTTGTTTAAGAAAAGCATGCAATTTATATGGGAAACAGTCCAATAAGAAAAAGTACAACTACAAGGTTTAATGACTTATTATTATTTACTGATATACAAAGCAAATAAAGAAAGAATGAATCCCCCCCTATCAAATTGCAAGTCAGGCTAATTATTCACGGCTGCACAATAAAACATCTCAAATGGCTGGTAGTGGTAATTTTCAAAATCAGACCGCAAAAAAGTAGTTAGTAAGTTTCACCTCGCTTTCGTTGTGGCTCTCCATGAGCTGCCTCTGGACTTAACCGCTTTCTCTCAAGTCTGGCTGGCTGTTTTCCAAATATATTGCGACTTCCCATGAGGCCAGGAGAACAATGACTGCTTGCCCCATCTTTTGGTTCTGCTGGGACTGTTCTTCTTGGGACATTCTGAACTATCAACTTTTCTCTTGGAATGGCAACAGATGTCACATCTTGTCTCTGACCTGCCATATCTACTTGTTCTGTTAGGACAGTTCTACTTCTCACTGTATGAACAGGTGGTGATACAGTAATTATCGACTGTTTTTTAGGAATGGTAGCATATGTCACAGCTTTGCTCTCTAGAAATCTTGATGAATCAGAATTGTCTCTAGTGGAAATGGTTGTGGAAGTGACTGCTTCGACCAGTGAAGAATGCTCGTCTTTCAAGAGCTGTTCTCTGACAACCTGATGAACAAGAATTGGTTTTGCTGTTGTTTCTTTTGCAAGCAAAACATCAGCTGGGTTTGATTCAATACAACCCTCCTTACTGTTGGTAAGGTGTAAAATAGTATCATCAACATCATTAGCAACCATACTAGTGGTGTTAATAGCATTAATAGCATTGGAAGCACTATTAGCACTGTTAACACTTTCATTTGAAACATTAAGACTATAGTGTGTAACAGAATGTGTCTTGCCATCAAGTATGAAATCTTTATGTGTGAAATTGTCTCTTGGATTTCCTTTACTCATGCTGCTTTTGGCTTCAGGCTCCAAAGAGTCTGTGGAGATCTCCTGATTAGCTGAAGATGTATCAGACTCCTCATCAGAAAGGATATTTACATTCCTAATTATCTTTTCAGGGATGTAAATGGTGTGCTGTTCAGTCCTGTCAGTGAAAACTGAGTGTATGGCATCACCATCTTCACATGCTGACACACAGTTTTCATTATTAATAACCAAATTATGCGGGTCAAAGAATCTGTCTTTCATGCTCCCTGAGAAAGTCTGATTATTGCCAGAAACTCCTGCAGGCTGTACTCTGCTACAATTTATCTTTGTCCACATTTTTTCCTCTCCAGCACCTTCAGGCAAAATTAATGACTCATGGTTTACAAGACTTGCAGTGCTGGAGGCAAAATCAGCATCTCTCTCACACACATTAATTTCTAGCTTCGAAGGGAGAGTGCTGGATAATTTCTCAACTCCAGTGCAACAGTCAAAGTCACTGGTATCTTGTTTTGTTGTGTTGGCACTACAATCAGCAGAGAAGAGGTTCTTGGGAATCAGGCCATCTTTTTTCAGGACAACAGGGTACCTGATGGGATGAGTTGATCTGCGAGCCTCTTCTGACTTCGGAGAAGTGGGAAGATCACATGGTGTTAGGTTCACTGATTGATAACCTTCATTCTGTCTGTCTGTGTTTGACTGGTCAAGAATAACAGTTTCAGTTTTCCAGATCTCTCCTCTGACCACTTCAATCTTTTCATGTCGAGTCACGAGGAAGTTTTCTGTGGACTCTGTTCGGCGATGAACAGCATTACCATCCTTAAGTGTTACTGATGGTTGCAATTTGGTTACTGTCAAAGTAGCTGTGCAGCATCCTTCAACAATTGGGCTTGTACCTGGTGGCTGTAGGGAACTGAACTCGGATTTTATAGGTGAAGGAAGATCTTTGTGGATAGTGAACTTCCAATGCTCAAGCTCACTTGGTAAGCTGCCAGAAAGCTTAGGATCAGTTCTAACTATTACATTGCCACACATTTTATGTGATTTATCAAGAGGCAAATCACTTCTGGTCTCAAATGTTTCTAAGCCAGTGATTATTTTTAAACCCGGGAAAAGTTTTTTGCTAAAGGAATTTGATGTTTCAGATGGAAGAGGTGAGACAGTTGGACGATCTTTGGTGACAGTCGCAGAACCACCAGCCCAAAGTGGCTTCACAGACAATGAGTCATTGAAATCCCCACTGATGTCAGGGAACAGACGTCTTCCAGCACTATGCCGCTCATTTATCGATGAGGAATTATTATTCTTGGCCTCATCAAAAGCAGGGGTATGCAGATCACAATTGCCATTAGAGATGACAACTGTTTCAGATCCACTGCAGACCTGCTTTGCAGGTGACATCAATATCTCAGATGCCAGATCCGCATCAGTACAGTCTTGACCAGGAAGCTGTAAACTTCTGGTATCACTGGCCATCACTGAGATGGGAAAAGATGGCAAAATAGATTCAGCTTTACCAGCATCTTTAGTCTTCCTAGGCTGTTACGTTTCCAGTATTTATTTAAAGACCCTGCTTAGGAAATTATAGAACTTTAATTTACTATTTAAATTAATTCCCTTTTCGTTTAACCTAAACAGACTGGTTGCTCAAATCATCATTCGACTAAATTAAAAATGCATCTTTGTAGTCTAGATCACAGATTTACGAAACTGATAATTTGCGTACTTTAGCTAGATTGGAAATCGTTAAAAACTCTCTTAGATTCATATGCATTCATTACGTCATTCGTTTAGCTCAGACAGCCCCCATCCAATCCCATTTGGTCTATATGCATACAAAGTTACTACAAAGAGGTCCTTAACAAAATGAAATAAGATTTAATAAGTTTAACAATTAACAGCAACGATTAATTACAACACGACGTCTTAATTCTACACAGCGTTGTTCTCTCATTTTACCGTCTCTGTTAAAAGTCTTAACGAGAATTCTCTTTTCTTTTATTGCCAAATAGTCACTTGATTCTGGACCCTAGTAGATATACTTAACTATACTCTTGGTCGCATGTGGGGTTCAACTGGTTAGAACTGGTCCACATCCTTGGCTCATCGTCAGTACTGCATAGCACAACAGTCAATCGTCCACTCAATTACTGCATCGCTAATGTACTTGCGACGAATCGTTAACACGTGGTTAACACGAGGTACTTCTGCATAGTTCACGTATGGGTCATGAAGACACCCGAGTCGGTGTACGACTCAAGAAGTACGAAGGTAGAGAGGAATAACATAAGAAGAACCCGGCTGAAACAAAGGATTTGGGCTCTGTAACTATTTGCGTCTATATTCGCAAAACCCAAGCACATGTTTCTTTGTTTAAGGTTCTGAATTTAGAATCTTTGACTATCGTGTCGTTTACAATTCAAATATGGTTATATTTAAATGTACGTTGTGGTTCACGTGTGTGTTACATATAACGTTACACGAACGTATGAATTCCCAAATATTTACAGCATTAAAAATTGGAATTCACACAAAGGATTAATTCAAAATGAAGCATGAATGCTTTACAATTTTACACGAAAAATTATATGCAAGAACAAGTTGAATTACAAAGAAGAATTCGCCACGTGCACAGACATACTGGCGGCACTAGTGAATTTAAGATTTATATAAATTAAAGATAAGAAAAAGTTACAATAATTTATATACAATAACTTTTAGATTTATCCCTTTACATCGAAACACGTGCTTTGGCTAAAATAGCGCTAAGCTGCACAAAATACATACATCAATTCAATTACAAAATACAATCAACAAATGCAATAGATACTGTAAGAAGTAGACGTGTTATTGTTACCTCTTCAAAGTAGATTTTACTGCTCTAGCGCGGGTTCATCTTCGACTCTCTTACGACTCTGGTATGGCGGCGGGACGGAGCTATGTTAAAGCTGCCTTGTGTGTCTGCCGTTCTGGAAATGAGTGAGTGTTTTGGCGCCTATGAATCGTATTTATGAAACTGCATTGAACGCATCACGTGACCGTTCACGTGGTATGTTGTTGATCTCGAAGGTGCTGGACACTGGCCTAAAGTTATGCAACAATCCGACCTTGCTAGAAAGCTTCTCTCGATACTGATGTATCACGGGTGAATTTCAACAAAGGTCCGTTCAAAAATTTAATTTTGAAACGAGCAATTGGGTCACGAGGTCATGACACAGAATTTGTCACACATCGTCACACCCCCTTGCTTTTGAGGCGTTTATCTTACCAAAAGATAAATGCCTCCTACAAATTATGTGTTATAAAATGTAGAAGTGCAAAATGAAGAAAAAATTTACAATTAAAAAATTTCAACATAACCAGAAATAATGTAACGCGGCAGGGAAATCAACTCTAGATTAACGGCACTCTCATACAATATTTCTCACTTCAGAAATCAAAGAAAAATGATTTAAGAAAAAAAAAATCAAATAAAATGATTTAGGAAGAACGTTCAGTCTAATTGAATAGACATCCATCCAATGGAATAACATGTTCTGAAATTCTCACTATCTGTCCCAATAATCAATAGTTCACACACAACCTAGTTCGATCTAATCAGATTATTCAGAATAGAAATCCAACATCAACCAATTCCACTGAATACGTATCCAACAATAGTGTGATCAGAAAATGACTTCCAATGAACAACACTATCAATATGCAGGTTATGAAAAGTTCCAGATATTGATTTCCTGTATCAACCAAATATCAGAGTCTATGAATTACCAACTCAATGAACCATCTATCAGTCTACCTGTCATATTCAGAGTTACAACACTAACACAATTCAATCAGTGTTATAGCTTGTCCCAAGTTTTTATGAAATGTCCAACATATTTACAGTAACAACTACCAACTACGGTACAACAAGAAAATAATGAAAATTCAAAGAAGGTATCAAATCATTATTTCTACTGCTGCACTATCCTGCCTAGCACAATCTTCGTAGTTCTATCCCAATCCCAATACACGTCATCGTCCATGTGTGTCAACATGTCTACGGCATGACAACTGTATTCTTTCTTTCTTACTCTGTTCGTCAGAATGTCACTGTGAGGTGCAATATATTGCATGTCAAGTTTAGACTTTTCATTTCTCGTCCGGTAAGTACGTCCTTGAAGTGTTTTATCTCTTTCAAAACTCTCCAAAGTACTTGTCAAGTTTAAAATGTTTTTGGTAGTGTCAGTTTCTGCATGACTGGTCTCTACCCTGTCTAACAGTTTCAAACTTCTCGATACGTTTGGTATCATGTCAGTGTCACTGTGGCGTTGACTATGCGATGTCAGAATTTCAAATCTATCGCCTTTAGCCTTGTCACTGAGCTCACGCAAATGGAAATTTGCTCTCTTGGTGTTTCGTGCATTTGTAGTTACGTCATTGTGTACACATTGAACGTCTCTAGTTCGCATGCACTCAACGTCTTTCGTCGGAATGGCGTCAGATCTACTATGGGTCCATTTCGCATCTAGTCTAACGTCATAGGTTTGCAAATGTGCTCTGTCGCGGCTACCTGTCTTTCTGAAGTACCTGAATTGCAACATTAGCTTCTCCCCTAAATCTGGAGGTTCCGTTCTCCTGATCTTATCATAGACTGAAGTGAAATACCTCATCCCACTAGTTGTTTTCTGTTTTAACCCATTCACAACTAGGTGTTCGACTGTTATGTCTGTCAATTTGTCTCTCTCCTTGACAACATAAGTCTGTGTCTCTTTTGTGACTCTAGAATTGTCTAACTCTCCACTCGAGTATTTTCTAGTCACTGTGTGGTCAGACTCACTCGCTAGCAAGTCAGATTCCTGTGGTTGTATGAACAAGGGTTCTGTCTTAAACTCCCCAAGAGTTACTGATTGTCTCCCCTGGACCATACCGTTTATTGAACGAACATAATCTGTCTCCCCTGACTCAGTTAATTCAATATGTCTTCTCATCAGGTTGTCAGAATCTATGGTGGAAATTCTGTCAGTTTCAGTCACTAACTGGCAGTGAATGTTACCTGTCTCTAATACACTGAATAACATCACCATGTCTACTCTCTGTGTGTCGTAGGCTACACTCCCACTGTTTCCTCTATCATAAGTTTCTGCATCTGATGTCAGTAACAGCCCTGATGTCCCACCTACTCTGGTTATCAGTCTGTCACTCCGGTTTTCATTATCTATCGATCTAGTTCTGTCACTCATTTGTACTGTGTCTTTGATCAATTTGGGATTACACTCCGTACTAATCATCAGTGAACCAAGGAACATATCAGTTAATGAAACCCCCTCCTCCTTACTTCCACTTGTCTCAGTTTTTGGTACGTACTCATGACATTCCTTTATCTCAACAGGTGAGTCAATAAAGGTAGTCCCTGTACCGTGGCTTCTGTCTACGTCACTAATTCCGTTAAGTGATTTATCTGCAGACAGTTCTGCCATGTCTCTGACAACTGCGTGCATACACGTCAGTACACATGCATTATCATTGACCGTCTCTAATATCCCTATGTTAGAAATACTAGATTTCGTCCCTGTACAGTTTTCGACTATATCTTCTTCCATGTCACGTTTGGAAAAGAATTCTGTCTCAGCTCTGACAACTGTCATGTCATCTGAAGTAAATGAATTTATCATAGGTACATTGTCTCCGTCTGTAATGCTACCTATACTGTCATCTGGATCAAATACTTCTGTTTCCTTGGCTGTCAATGTGTTAGCACTCGAAACCTCGCATAACGCAATAATCTTGTGTTCCAAAATTACGTCATGACTCACGTCAATCATCGGAGATCGAGATCTACCGATGTCAGTCTTCGTAGCGAGCACATTCTCTCTTAAACTAACAGTTCGGTCAGTAGACTCAGTCGATGTGTCACTGCCTTTCAACGATACACAACTGATAGAATCCGTTTCTATCTTCTCATGCATATTTGTCCTGTCAGAAAAATCAGTCACTGTGTTGCTAGAAGTTTCATCACACCTTAACGGTACACAACCGATAGAATCTGTCTCTATCTTATCATGCGCATTCAGTCCGTCAACCAAGGTGTCACACGTACACGGCGGTGTATGTGTTTGTCCAAATTCTACACGTGTTATTAAGTCCTTAACAACAGTGTCTTTTCTTGTCTCTGTTTCAAGATCAAGCTTTGGTGCGCTAACTGTTTCTGTAAACTGGTTAGCATGTTGAACTGTAATGGTTTTGTCAAAACAATTGTTTTTGTTTTCAATCAAACTGTCTACTTTGTCTGCTGTGTTCGGTAGCGCGACTAATTTCTGTGTGTCAGTCTCCACGCTCGCGGTGTTTGACCTCGGCAAGTCAAAGTTCACGGCCTGACCTTCCTGTCGTAATTTGTCAACAGTACCTTCCCCAGCAATTTTAGACTCTGTTTCGATTTCTGTCCACAACCATTCTAATTCTAGACTTTCTTTCCTTTCCATAAGCACTTGCCTCTCTTTCTTCAACTTTCTAATTTCGAACGTTAGGTCTCGCATTTCAACCTCCCCTTCCCCTTTGAATCGGAAATCTTTATCACACAACTGTTTTGCTCGTGAGCTTATTGAAGATCTAATTTCTTCCCTGTGTTCTATTTCCTTTTCATTGAGTGCTAGCAAGATGAAAATACGTAGCGGTTCACCTTTATATTCTAGTGATATGCCTACCTTCTGTTCGCGTTTTAGAATCTCCATGAGCTGTAAGCTCCCTATCCGTTCATCGATCCTTAGATCTATCAAAGTCGTAAGGTGATCATCTTCTATCTCTATCCGTTCCATCTCTCGTTCATGTTTCTCTCTCAGATGTTCAACAAACTGTTCGAGATCCATCTTATTTATTTAGCGCGTCTGGCTACAATAAATATCTCACGTGATTGTGTATCTAACCGTAGGCGATAAAACTCCGCTTTTATCCCACAATAACTTTTAGGCTACGACCTTACAAAAATTATTGAATTTACTCAGAACACCTTCCGAAATAAATTACGCGTTTGTTACACGTTCACCTGCTTGGCTACAACCTGTTGTCTCCAAGGCTTTCGTAATGTCACGGCTCCAACCATACAACATTACACATTATACTTAGCACCCTAAATATAATAGTCCGAAGTCTGTTACTACCGATAACTCTCCTAGCTGGCGGTATAACACGTCGACTTCTCACAATGAAGTATCCAGTAACACAATACTAAATAAATCATTCAATAGCTAACATGGCATATTTAACTACGCTTAAATATATCAACATTAACTAACATGCACGCTACTCTGCAAAAGAATACATGCACATGTCACAACAAAAGCAAGATAAATATTTCAACAATCCTGAATCAATAGAATATTGGCAATTCTCAGTTCGTTCGTTCGTTTCTAGGTTTATGATACGCCCTATGTATAAAAAATGTTACAATTTAATACATATCAATCCGCGGACGAGGCACCACTTGTTACGTTTCCAGTATTTATTTAAAGACCCTGCTTAGGAAATTATAGAACTTTAATTTACTATTTAAATTAATTCCCTTTTCGTTTAACCTAAACAGACTGGTTGCTCAAATCATCATTCGACTAAATTAAAAATGCATCTTTGTAGTCTAGATCACAGATTTACGAAACTGATAATTTGCGTACTTTAGCTAGATTGGAAATCGTTAAAAACTCTCTTAGATTCATATGCATTCATTACGTCATTCGTTTAGCTCAGACAGCCCCCATCCAATCCCATTTGGTCTATATGCATACAAAGTTACTACAAAGAGGTCCTTAACAAAATGAAATAAGATTTAATAAGTTTAACAATTAACAGCAACGATTAATTACAACACGACGTCTTAATTCTACACAGCGTTGTTCTCTCATTTTACCGTCTCTGTTAAAAGTCTTAACGAGAATTCTCTTTTCTTTTATTGCCAAATAGTCACTTGATTCTGGACCCTAGTAGATATACTTAACTATACTCTTGGTCGCATGTGGGGTTCAACTGGTTAGAACTGGTCCACATCCTTGGCTCATCGTCAGTACTGCATAGCACAACAGTCAATCGTCCACTCAATTACTGCATCGCTAATGTACTTGCGACGAATCGTTAACACGTGGTTAACACGAGGTACTTCTGCATAGTTCACGTATGGGTCATGAAGACACCCGAGTCGGTGTACGACTCAAGAAGTACGAAGGTAGAGAGGAATAACATAAGAAGAACCCGGCTGAAACAAAGGATTTGGGCTCTGTAACTATTTGCGTCTATATTCGCAAAACCCAAGCACATGTTTCTTTGTTTAAGGTTCTGAATTTAGAATCTTTGACTATCGTGTCGTTTACAATTCAAATATGGTTATATTTAAATGTACGTTGTGGTTCACGTGTGTGTTACATATAACGTTACACGAACGTATGAATTCCCAAATATTTACAGCATTAAAAATTGGAATTCACACAAAGGATTAATTCAAAATGAAGCATGAATGCTTTACAATTTTACACGAAAAATTATATGCAAGAACAAGTTGAATTACAAAGAAGAATTCGCCACGTGCACAGACATACTGGCGGCACTAGTGAATTTAAGATTTATATAAATTAAAGATAAGAAAAAGTTACAATAATTTATATACAATAACTTTTAGATTTATCCCTTTACATCGAAACACGTGCTTTGGCTAAAATAGCGCTAAGCTGCACAAAATACATACATCAATTCAATTACAAAATACAATCAACAAATGCAATAGATACTGTAAGAAGTAGACGTGTTATTGTTACCTCTTCAAAGTAGATTTTACTGCTCTAGCGCGGGTTCATCTTCGACTCTCTTACGACTCTGGTATGGCGGCGGGACGGAGCTATGTTAAAGCTGCCTTGTGTGTCTGCCGTTCTGGAAATGAGTGAGTGTTTTGGCGCCTATGAATCGTATTTATGAAACTGCATTGAACGCATCACGTGACCGTTCACGTGGTATGTTGTTGATCTCGAAGGTGCTGGACACTGGCCTAAAGTTATGCAACAATCCGACCTTGCTAGAAAGCTTCTCTCGATACTGATGTATCACGGGTGAATTTCAACAAAGGTCCGTTCAAAAATTTAATTTTGAAACGAGCAATTGGGTCACGAGGTCATGACACAGAATTTGTCACACATCGTCACATAGGCACGCTAGGTGATTCACCAAGATTGCTGTCTGTCATGGACGGACACCCTCCAGTAGAATCGCCTTCAGTTTTGATTGCCACCATCAACGGTTCAAAAACACCCACAGCAGGAGAAGCCCACATTGAACGATGCCTGCGCAACAAGTTGGGGTTGTTCTCATTTTCAAAATGTAACTTTGTTTCAGTAATCTGTGGTGTTCTGTTTTCTGTTATAAGGACATTGAAAGCTGGATTTATTTCAAGTCCCATCCCCATTTCATGGTCTGTTTGGCATTTGGAGTAAGTATCAACTTGGGGAATTTGAGGTGCGTCATTGTGTTTGCATTCCAAGGCTGCAGGTTGTGAAATATTTTCCTTTAAAACTGTGTCAACATCCACCAACTCTACATCCTTCTTGCAGTTCAATGCCTCTTTTGTATGGTGTCTGCCTTTGGAAAGCATTGCTTGTCTTTGTTTCCCTTTGTGCACCACTTTTTGAGGGGATAATCTGGATGATTTGGGGGGTGATAGTTTTGATGCAGCATGCCCTTTAGAGATAAGAAATGTTTTCCGCCAGGGGACAAGGGTGTCAGCTATATTATTAAATTTGGCACCTTCCTTAACTTTTTGTTGGATGAATCTCTCCTTCTTTGAGTTCACTAAATTTCTATCATGTGCATGGGCAAACACATTAATGACTGCCTTCTTGGATGGTTGATTGGTTTTATCCATTTTCTTGGTCAGCTTGGAAACAGTAGGTGGTTTCTGGCTGGTGGTGTCAGATTTTGCTGACTCTTTGTTTTTTCCTGACAGAGATACACTGTGCAGTGAAGAGCGAATGGAAGCCAGTTGTTGCACCATAATGCTGTGTGGAATGGAGTCGTTCAAAATGGTTGAAGGACTGGGAAAATTATTTGTGTCATGAGGAACAGGATTCCTACTGTTAGTCAAGTCCTCTAAGAAAGAGTTAGGGCTGATGGCTCCAACTTCTGCAGCCAATCGTTGATGGCTCGTCAATTTAATCAGACCAACAGCAGGTGCAATGGATTTTCTTGAAGAAAGAGAATCGTTCAGAAAAGAGTTTGGTGATAGATAAGGCTTTGCATCAAGATCGGACATATTATCTGTTTTTATTTCTTTAGCATGTGAATTTTGTGAACTGTGACCTAAATTTGTCTTATGTTCTGAAAGTATTTTCTGTGGGTTACAAGAGCCAGGCTTTATCTTGGCTTTCAATAAAGGGGACAGATCAGGATGAGCAAAGTATGAATCAATTATCTGCCCACTGTTTGTGTCTGCCATAATAGGAATGGGACTCATTTTTGTCAATGTTGGAGACAAAAATCCACTTTTCCTCCTGTCTATTATATTTTGGCTAAGACCTTCATCATTTCTATAAATTGCTGTTGATTCAAGGGGAGGAGGGGTATTTGGGACATCTATTTCCACTGGAACAATGTTTTCTTGGTCTTTGTCTTGCCCAGCAATTTGCTGAAGCTGAGAGCGAAGTTCTCGAATATCTTCACTTCTACGAGGGCTATAATTGTTACAGATGCTGGTGAGAGCAGGTGTCTGAATCACGCATGCAAGTCGCTGACCTGTGGCATGACTTCCCATCATTCCTTTTCTCTGTTAAATATAGCAAAGATAATTTATGTAGATATTTAAGACACCTGATGCATGTTGCTTTGGAAGGGTATAAGTGGAAACACATAAGGAAAGGAAATTCAATGGAAAATGGCTTGTAATGAAATTAATTTTTGACCTCTCCAATCCTAATGTACTTTAACAAAAGTCTTCACAAAATCTTTGCTTGTAACAAATCCACATACTACATTCTTAATGTACTTTAAGTTTAACAAAATAGCCTTCACAAAATCTTTGCTTGTAACAAATCCACATACTAGATTCTATCTTGAAAATGTGTGAAATTTTGTTCTACTGCTAGTAAAACATTTATTCAAATTATGTGCAAATATGACTTGAAATAGCACTGACCAATTGGCAATACATATAAATGGCTAATATAATTATCTTGCAGTGTCCAGCATCTTTGAAATAATAAATATGCTCATGCACCAATTAACTTATAAAGTTCATACATCAATTAATTAATTAAGTTATTTCACAATTACACCTAGAACAGTATTGCATATTTTAAAATATTTTATTTGGTAAAGCATTATGTTTTGGCACAGAAGAAAATGTTAAAATGACAAATGACTAAAACTGAAAGTTTATAAGATCATTAAGTATTTAACAATAAAGAATTTTGATCAAAGTCTGGCATATTGTACTTATCTAGCTCTCTCCTTGGACAAATGCTAACTGTTGATTAAAAAAAAAAAAAAGCAATACATGATTGAACATATTTGACACTGCTTTCAGCAATGTTTTACTTTTATATATATATATATATATATTTGTGCTTTGAGGTCAAATTCAATTAGATTTAAACACATTTTGATTTTTTTTAAATTTGGAAAGATGACTTGTAGAAATATATATAGATACAGATTACATAACCATGTTGTTCATCAGATAAAAGAGAAAATTTTACAGAATTACAGCCCATTAGAGTGAACATCCACATTAGATTATAGAGTTAGCAACTGCATTAGAGAAAGAGTGAACCCGGGAAGATAATTGCAGAGGAAACCATAAGTGATCAACCATATTTATTAGAGAGCGAACAACCACATCCGAGAGAATGGACTGCCACAATAAACAGAGTGGACTACCACATTAGACAGAGTGGACTACCACATTAGAAAGAGAAAGTGAACTACCACATTAGACACAGAGTGGACTACCACATTAGACAGAGAGAGTAGACTATCACATTAGACAGAGAGTGGACTACCACATTAGACAGAGAGAACAACCACACTGGAAAGTGAACACTGAACAGCTTGCAAAAGAGAAAGATGAACCAAACAAAGACAAAGAGGATCACTGACCAATCACAAGAGAGAGAGAGAGAGAGAGAGAGAGAGAGAGAGAGAGAGAGAGAGAGAGAGAGCGATACAAATAAATAACCAACAAAAGTCCTTGTTTCTGATTAGTTTACAATTAAAAAAAAAATTCTATGAACATATTCTAATATTCAATAAATCAATTAAAAGAATCTGCTCAAAGTTTTCATCTCGAAAGACCCCCCATTATTTTCAGACCAGAAAACACTTAATGTGTGTGGGATTTCCCAGATTTTAGTTCAAAAAGTGCTTCAAACAAATATTCATTATGATCAGAAACTGAAAATGGAATAGTATGTCATAATCCTATATCATATCGAGGGAAATCAAATCTGAATGCCCAGATGGCCAAATCCTGAAATCCATGGCTGTTGTTAAATGACCTTTGGACATCATAAACTATCTTATATTTTCTGAAAACCTTAGAGATCCTGACCATGCCCTCACCACATGGCTATTTCTCTAGTTCTTTGCCTTTAAAAATTCTTCGGGTAGAGAAATATGAGAATGAATGACAGACATTTTTTCATTCTTACATAAACACACACAAAAAATGAACTGTAGAAAAAAATCTATCTAGACCTTAATCAAACAACAATAGTCTCCAAATTTTTTTAAGGTTCCAAATTGGAGTTCCTGGTATCCTATCTTAGCCTTTTTGAATGACATACCGAAACAACCAAAGTAAATGCCAAAGTATAAATGGTGGTAATATGATTTGCATTTAAGTGTTTCATAGCATGTTGTTTTAAAGTGCTTATGCAAGCTGATGGCAGGATAAAAAAGGTGTAGGATAACTGATATGTCTTTAAAAGGGGCTTCACAACTAATTCTTGAGTTTATAAGCAAATCAAAGTGTTTTACAAAGACAAAATAAACTTCAAGTACTATTCAGATGGCTCTCATTTTTTCATGATTGCCCTGGACCTTGTGAATTCAAAGCATAAATGCTATATGATTAGCAATAAAAATTAATTGACTCTCTGGTTGCCAGGAAACTCTCCACCTAACAGCCTGTTTCAATTGTATAAAAGTGAGCTGAATAAATCTAGTGTATATAACAAATTTTGTGTTGTAAAATCTTCTCATAAGCGTTTCTCAGATTGAATAAATATCTCCTGTCTACACTCTTCACTAACAGAACTTACCACTTGTTTGACAGGCTTAGGGTCCTCAGCTGAACCAAACAAAAAAGCTTGTAGCCGATAAACCTCATTGACATGGAGGAGAATCATTTCACGACAATTTCCTGACTCTTGCGGCATCCAGGTAAGTGTAAGGCTCACAACTTCATTTGGACCTACAGTAAAATGAATTTGGTCAATGTTGAATCCTTTCTTGAATGGGAATCTTTCAATATATACATCTTGTTCATAATCATTTGGATTCTGAACTATCAAAATCCTGGACTTTGATCGGCCAAGGATTATTTTGCCAAAACCAATTCTTGGCGGCTTAGTGAAGTGTGTGAGCGCAAGAGTTTCAATTTCATCAATGCTTCTTCGTTTTGCTTTTCTACCACCCTTAAGGTCAGAATTATCTACTGCCATTTCTATCTTGGTAGCAGGTGGTGTCTCAAACCATGATCGTCTAGCAGATCTCCTTACAGATGAAACTGGTGTTTTTGGAAAATGAAACGTCTCCTGTTCCGGAGAAGCCATTTTCAGTACAGGCCCTTTATGACAAATGAATGAATGGCTCCTTGTGTCTGCTGATCAAGAAGGAAGTGTCTGAAAAATAAAGACATAAGCTATCTTCAAAAGACTATCACTGAGGATCAGTATGATAAGCTTCAATTTTACCCAATTATGTAATACTTAATTTTCAATAAATTATATTTGTATCCAATGAACATTGCACAACAAATACACATATGAAACAAATCTGAAATAAATTTTATATTAATCACTAAATCAGTAAAACTACAAAAGTATTATTATAAACATAAAAGTAATAAAATGAATAAATATTAATTAATTCCTAGCCAACATCTGGATGTTAAAAACAGTAAAGTCTACTGTTGGGAGCAAAAAAAACTAATGAAACCAACATTTTATTGAGAGAAAACTGTTAATAGTAATACTGATGACAACACCCATCTATTTTTAATTATGAATTTATTAAATGATTGGCCGTATTCCTAATTGGTCATTTACATAACAAAAAATGACTGAAAGTGAAGGATTAACGAATCAATTAATTTCAATAAACAAGCTTGCAAACAGATTTTAGTTGTGCAATGAAAGTTGTAAGCAAGTGGTAGTATAATGTTTTGTAAATATAATGTAAAATTTAAAGTGAACTATATTTTATAAAAATATACATTATACAAAAGGACTAAGCTGTAGCATGCAAAGGTAGATAATTATTGTAAGTATAATATTCTAATGACAATTTATAGTTGCTACTGCACAATGGGTTTAAAAAAATAATTAAATTCGTCCAATTACATAAAATCAATGCAAAGGAGATAACTATTCTAAAATAGTATATTACTATATTATTCCATTACAGGTGAATAAGAACTACATTTATAACAATTAAGCAGGGGGCATAATTACATGTTATGGGTAGTTGCCCCTGAGGGTCATAACAGTACTTAAATATTTAGTCATTTACTGACTTTTTAGTTGTATTTCTGGTGTGTCAGCCACAATCCTTTTTATGTGCAGAACATGCATGATTGTTCACAACAACAAAAATTGTTTATTTCCATAGTATACAAGTTATTTGTGAAGAACATGCACCAACCAAAACAATCATGATTGTTCACCAAAAAAAAAATAAATGTTTATTTCCATAATATACAAGTTATTTGTGAAGCACAGGCACCAACCATTTCATTTAAAACTACACATCTACAACAGGAAAACTTCAGAACAGAACCACCTTCTACAAATGGAAAATACGGCAATTATAAGTCTTCGGCATGTGCAGCCATGATGTTTAACATAACGAATAATAACTTAAAACTGAGCTGCTACTGCTACTATTTCAGAGTAAAATACACATCTGACATGACACAGTTATTATAGGTGAGCTGTAAGAAGCAGCCATCTTTGACAATGAACACATTGATCTAACATTTTTCACCATAAGAATATCTTTATCACTTTCTAATTCTATGTGCTATTATTTATTAAATGTTAAATAAATTCATTAATTTTGTCTCTCTCTGTAAATACATTTATTATATATACACTGCAATTCTGTATCATGGATTCATTTTTATGTTATAATTTTGTTTGTATTAGGAACTTAAGTAGTTTTTGTATGAATAAAACCTTATGCATTTTAATTGTAATTATTGCAAAATGCTTACACTGTTACAGTTTTTACTTTATTAGGTATTCATTATTACTATTTCTTTTCTTCATTCTTGTATTATTTATTTTAATAAATAATAGAGGCACTAACATTAAAACCAATTTACATTCAATCTAATTGATTAAAAGTTATATCCAACATACAATAAAAATATCAATTAAGAGCAAATGATTTGCTTGTAAATGTAAAATTACACATATCAAAATGTGAAATTGATATATATCTATATAAAAAAAAAGGCATTTTGATATATAAAGTCATAGACATCAAGTGATCAACACTTCATAAGTTGGAGATTTAAGTCTATTAAATGACATCTATGATCTAAAGTCATAGAGATAGACATCAACACTTCATTATAAGTTGGAGATTTAACTTAAGTCTATTAAATGATATCTAAAGTCATAGACATCAACACTTCATCAGTTGGGAATTTAATTTTTTAAGTCTATTAAGTTATATACAAAGTCATAGACATCATCACTTCATAAGCTGGAGATTTAAGTCTGATAAGTGATCCCTAAAGTCACACTCACAGACATTAACACTTCATAAGATGGAGATTTAAGTCTGATAAGATATATATAAAGTCATAGATATCAATACTTCATAAGATGGAGATTAATCTAATTCTAAAGCACATTAATTATCACCATTTGCACATCTTAATCAATTTCAAGGTCAAACCAGAAATATCAAAGCTGTTGTAGGCCCTATATAAAGTTAGAACTTATATTTATTTTATTTTGTTTTGGTGAGAGAATTTTATGAATCAGTTCACTCCAGATTAAAAAATCTGGTTCTTAAAAGGCTCCTTTATTTTATTTTTAATGAGAATAAAACCTCCCACCTCTGAATCCTTCAACAAATGTCAACTCACTCAACTGTACTTACATTTTAGATTTGTTGAAACTAATGAAAGATCATGATTCTAATATAATTATTGAGCTGATGATGCTAAATCCAAGTTCACTATATTATTATTTAATATTGCATTTAATATTAATAATGTGCAATACAAAAGACCACTGTATTTTTTAAATCCCACTTGAGGGGGGGGGGGGGAGGAGCAACTCTACCGAAACATCCCCTAGTTTCCATCTCTTTTTTACATTTAATATCTGAGTAAATATGATTACTTTTATAGACTTAACTTTGTTTTGAATTACAGTATTTCAATTATGAAAACTAAAATTTAACATTAAATTGATTAATGATATATATGTACTGTGTACAGTGTACTAAATTTTATCAAATCAACCAGAACAGAAATAGTGTACAGTAAAATTGATTAACAACATTAATAACTCTTAGATTATATTGTGCAACAACAGTATTACTATAACTAGAAGAACGAACGTCTGGTTGTAAACGATGGTCTCTATCCTGTATCCAGGTACACAAAACTATTTTCGTACTAATATTTAATATCATATCATTATCAGTGCTAAATAAAAGCAGTAATACATTAAATAATATTAAAGATGAAATCAATCAACACAAAATAAGTACATATATGTCTCAAATTGTTTACTTACCTTAATAAGCTAATATTAATAAGCGTTTTTTTAATATATCTTGTACATCAACATACCAAAGTGTCTAGTGGCTAGCGTTCGTACTTTCGAATTTCGAACCTCAACACAGGTTGAACCAATGAAATTCACTCTGCCTCGCTATCCCAAACTATTGCACACACCCTCCTTCTCTTGATCACGTGAAAGGTCATATGATCAGTTATTGCGATCAAAATGGCTAACTAGACCTTCCTTTTCCATGACAAAATTTGTGTCGGTTTTGTCTTAATTTTCCTCTTACATATGAAAAGTGATCACCGTGAAGGTAACATCTTGGAAGTAGACCTGGGTTGTATGTATTAATCTAGTTTATTATGTAATTATGGTGCAGTTTCGCTAAGTTTCCTAATATCATAATTTATTTCATCAATACGTTTTGCATTTTTATAGCTAACACTTAGTTAACAGTACATTTTTAATATTACTAATCTTTTGTCTTTTATTATTTTTTAAAATAACCAAACCACAACCAAACAAGATATACGGTGGAGACTTGTAATCAATAATTGATATGAAACATCAGTCAGACTATACAGATAATGAGATATGCATTTATTTAATTTTAAAAGATTAATTTCAAATTTACCAAAAAATAATAAGTAAAACCGAGTAGGCCTATGTCATCCATGTATAACTTATAAGTTGAGTATGTCTTGGGTATAATAAATCCAAGTTGACAGAGTTAAAAAGAAAAACGGTTACTAAGATTAGCAATGGTGATTGATATTAGGTAGTCCCACCGCCGCTGTTTTATTGGGGTCAAACGCTCTTTTGCACGCAAATTCACTGAACTTTGACTCACAACAGTTTTCTTCACACTAAACCTGGACTAACGATGTTTATATAAAAAATAAAGAGCTATCTTTCATCTTTTAAAGCATATTCTTGCTTTTCATCTGAACTTTATTATTGTATCCATAAACTTTGACGAAAGTACCCTAGGGTTACGTCGAAAATTTCTAATCGGGCGCCTCACGGCCGAAAAAGTAAAATTCGCGTTTTTCGGTACTATACTTTAACTTTTCGGCAAGAAACAGCCAGATAGGTTGTCGAAATTCTGATTGGTCCATTAAAAAGAAGAGAGATAACTCTATACACTCATATTTTTTTCCATATTGTACGTTAAGAATAACACCAAAAAAAATTTAAGTTAAAAATTTGAGACCAATTTTTGGGATCAAATATTTTTCAGAAAAACTAGGAAAACATATCATTTTATTCAGCATTTCAACCTCTTTCTAAAAACATGACACAATACGCGATTATTAGTCCAGCCGGTTCTTGCGAAATCGAAAACCCCGTAGCATCTTTCTCAATTCACGCCACAGTCATGGCTTTCATTTCTGAGACACGGTGTACCGACGCTAACGCTGATTATTCCGCCTTATACGATCAGTTGAAACCATTTATCGGTCAGATCTATTTGTGAGTGTTTATTAAAGTTTATTTTCATTTTCTTGAATTTTTTTGTAAGCATATTATTATTATTTTTCAAGTACTGAAGTAGAATTATTGACAGTTTCCGAATTAACTCGTTCAAATATAGGCCGATCTCGGAGTGACTTGCAAATAATTATGTGAAAATATACTATTTTCTTGAAATATTTCGTTTTAAAGACGCAGATCATATTTGTGAATATTGCTTTATTTGCTCATTTAATTTTAGTTATGGGTGACAATTTTATTATGTAGAAAAAATAGTTTTAAATCATCGTTAATTTCAACAAGAAAAGATAACTCTAGATGTTAAAATTGTAGAAAAACATCGCTCTGAAATATTTCAGTTCTTTCAAGCGTTCTGTGTACTGTAACACAAACTTAATATTTAGTTTATTATTTCGTTTTTGATTATATTTAAACAAATTCTTTTCCCATTTTGTTTCTTATTTGAACATCGTTTTAAAGTGTAAAAAATCTCTTTTTTTTGGGGGGGGGGTCCCCCCCCTCCCCTGACTTGTAATTTCTTTACACTTCTACATGAAATAGCTAACTTAAAAGGTTGTTGTTTCGTTTTTTAATAATAAAGACAGCAGGCTGCTGTACATTTGTTCTTAATCTTATAGCTAACTTAATATTTCTTCTTGTTTTACTTTATTTTAAGACAGCAGGCTGCTGTACATTTGTTCTTAATCTTATACTAATTACTATAGCTAACTTAATATTTCTTCATGTTTTACTTTATTTTATTTTAAAGAGTAATATTTAAATATTGTTTGGTCCTTTCACTCTGTTAGCTGGTAAGCAATGTATACTTTTTTCTTTACATCAAAAGCAAGTTATTAAAAGTATGCAGTTAATACAGTAATAGTTATCCTACTTACAGCATACTTGTTTGCATAAAGAAAATTTTAAGGATTGAACATTTGTGGAATATTTTTTTTAGCTGATGAGCAGTACACTAACTTATCTTCAGGGTTATGACTGAACTTAAGAACACCCCTTGTAACAACTGGGAAACTGTTCTTTCCAAAGCATTACAACTTAGTGATGGGGCTTTTTGTGAAAAGTATGGTATTAGTCAGGAGATGCTGTTGAAGTATGTTATTCATTAACAGCTGTTAATGAAGTTTCTGATAATCTGATTTTACTACTTCAAAGTTTTGCCAAGAAATTAAGTTTGAAAGATTGCTGTCTGAATGAGTGGCTTGTTCAGTTTTGCCCATCTCTCAAAAATGCAAAAACATAAAATACAGAATCACTAAAAAAAAAAATGCAGTGCACTGTTCTTTAAACTTTTCATTTAAAACCAGATAGTCAAATTATTCTTGTTTTGTCTATGAATGAAAGTGTTTGCAAAGAGCTTCAGACTTTAAATAAAGCTAGCACTAGTAGTACTCCATAGTAATCATGGGTACAAGGTTGATTTGGGTGCTAAAAGTCTGAATATAAAAATAAAAGGTAAAGACATCAACACCCTTGTTGATAAAATAATTTATGCAAATATTTGCTAGAAGGCACTCCAGTATCTGATTGTGCACATGCTGAGCTGTTGTAAATGCAGGTAGTAGCTTAGATGAAACTGAAGTGGCAAGAACAACTAATGTAGATAACTTTCCAAGTAGCCAACCACCAAAGAGACTGAAAGAAGATGGTGGATTTACAAACTAAGATGTTGCTGTTTGTTATGATAATGGATGTATGTGTGTCACTGTGTGTTATTGTGCATATTCATTATTTGAAATAAATAAAACAAAAATGAAATGATCTTTTATTCATAACCTACATTATAATTATATAAATATGTTAATATTTCTTTAAATAATGTACATGTGTGCAGAGCACTGTTTTAATTTAAGAATAAATTTTTCATGCACACTTTCACAAGTTTCAGTGATTTAAGACCTTGTCAAACCTTCAGAATAAAACGATATGATTTGGATTTTTTAGTGTGTGTGTGTAGTGATATAATTAGCAATGGCATGGGTTCAACATCTTTATGTATCTTTGATACATATAGAGATATAGAGTGCTTTTATACCAATCAAGCAGTTTTAATACGGTTTTTAAGATTTTAAATATTAAATTTTGTATTATAAAATATTAAAACAAATAAAATGCTGAACAAATCTTTTGTTTAGTTTCATGTATAACATCTTGCTGGTCATTTTAATAGGTGAACCATAAGTGTGTTATGTATAGTTTCAGAGATATGACAATTTATCCATTTTCATTTTCTTCGTAAATAGGAATTTTATAAAAAAAACTAAAAATGTAAATTAAATAAATGATTAAACATAACTAAACTTTATATATTTAGATAGAGCACAACTTACTGATCATTTTGATATGTGAACCAGCTCTGTATGTTGTATAGTTTTAGAGATATGACAATTTGCTTTTTTACGTTTTCCCTATAACACTTGGTTACTGCTCTTTTTTGGTTAAAATTAGTTGAAATGGCCATTTTCAGCATCAAATAATTTCTTCACTGTTATTGCTATGCTTTTGGAAAAAAATAGGCATTAACTACATAGCAAATGATTTAATAATATGCATTCTGGATATACTTTGTTCATCAGTTGATTATGCTATGATGCCATGAATATTCCAGTTTGTTGCATTTTGTAAGCAATTTAATGAAACAAAAGCACGTTTTCCGTCATAATTTATAAGAAATTTAAATTTCGATTCTGCATTATGTTTGTTTTTTCTTGTTGTCTGTGATTATGTTAATTTAAAATGTTGGACTGTTGATCAGTGTGGTTTATATTTTACTTGTACTGAACTTGACAAACTGCACATTCATTACGTCTAAAAAATGTTGATCACAAATTACGACACTAAATTGACAATATCTCAAAAAGTATTATAGCTATCATCATAATTTTTTCTGTACAACCTTATTTCATCAGAACGCACATTTTGAGCATAAAACATTTGTAAAATATCAATTAGAAAAAAATGAGTGGGACTACCTATTGATATGTACGATGATAAATGACCAAACTACATAATTAAAGATTAATAATAAAAGAAATAATTCACAAAAGACATGCTTTCTACGCTCTCAGTATTACATAGCGAAGTTTTAAAATGCAGCTCACAAATTGTTATTTAGTTGATATTGATATTAGTTTGATTTATATATATATAAAATCTCCATTGCTTTCAGCAACAGAGACATGTATGTAATTTCTTTTTCTCTTTTTTCAGATAATCATGTCTTACTTTTTTATTGATGACCAATTGCAGAATCTACTCTTTCAGGGCCTTAACATAAATGATAAGAATGGTGAAGTATTTTTTGTCTTCGGTGTAAGACTATGCCTATGCGAGTTATAATAATTCAGTACTTTGTGAAACATTATCTCCTTTATATTCTTTATGTTTCTGCATCAAGTATTTATACTTGTTGTCCATAATTGCTGTATCACAGTTTTGTTTATACATCAAGTATTTATATTTGTTGTCCATAATTGCTATATTACAGTTTTGTTTATACATCAAGTCCATAATTGCTATATAAATATTACAGTTTTGTTTATACATCAAGAATTTATATTTGTTGCCTATAATTGAGGTATTACAGTTTTGTTTATACACCACAGATTTATATTTGTTGTCCATAATTGCTGTATTACAGTTTTGTGTATGTATCAAGAATTTATATTTGTTGCCTATAACTGCTGTATTACAGTTTTGTTTATACATCAAGAATTTATATTTGTTGCCTATAACTGCAGTATTACAGTTTTATTTATACACCACAGATTTATATTTCAATTTATTTGTCGTCCATAATTGCTGTATTACAGTTTTGTGTATGTATCAAGAATTTATATTTGTTGCCTATAATGTCATATTGACACTTTTGTTTATACATCAGAAATTTGTACTTGTTGTTTGTGTCTATTTCATTTTGACTTGTATCTTTCCAGGGCTTGCAGCTGCGTGTGTGATCATATTTTTCCTGACAGTAATTTTTGAAGGTCTGAAGGCTCTGAAAATATATATAGACATGCATTTGCGGAGAAGTCCCTTAAAATATTCTGAGCAAGATTCAAGACATCCAATTGATGCTGCTGATAATAGTCATGATGGAATCGTGCTGCTTTCCAGTCAACACATTCCTCTCACTGCAAAACAGATTAAGCATAAGAAGTATGTGTTTGTATGTGCAGTTGTTTTAGGAATCATACAAACATTCTATAATACAAATCTAACTAAAATATTTTATAATTAGGTGTTTTTCTTTTTTTTATCTTTTATTTAATCTATTATATATACTTCACTAACTTTAGCATCATAACGATAAATTACAGTAGTCTACACAAATGTTGTTTAATCCACTTTATTTTTTGCACTTCATGTAACAAAATGGTACACTTCCCCAGAGAATGAGCTATATATATTCAAACCATAAATTCCACATGAAAAATAATACAACAGCACCACTAATCTTTTTTGGTGACAACATTTTGTTGACATTTTTATTTTTGTCTATAATTCTTATTAAAAAATTTATATGATGTATATATTATTTGTCCACAGAATCCTGCTGCATAGTTTGAGTACTCTGAGTCACACTGTAAACTTTTTCTACGGCTACCTTATCATGCTTGTAGTAATGTCATTCAGTGTCTGGCTGTTTCTAGCAGTTATTTTGGGTAAGTCATAGTAATGTCATTCAGTGTCTGGATGTTTCTAGCAGTCATTTTGGGTAAGCCATTATCTTACTACCCTCACTGTTGGATTTTTAAAATTCCTTTTGCAAAATAATATTTGATTAACTTTCTAATTTCTTTTCATTTTGATGCATTTCAATAGTTATAGATCAGAATTTAATGAAACAGAATATCTCTGAATCTAGTGTAAGATATTCACTTATAACCTTACACTTAATTTTAGATTATTAAATATTATTAAAGATCTAAAAGCAATTTGGAAGCATTAAAGAATAATAAGATTATATTTCAGCAAAGTGAAATAGTTAAATTTTTCTTGAGGTGATTTGGTTTCTAGGCAGCTTAAAATATATAGCTTATGATTGCCTCATTCCAATTGCAAATTTCTGGTCATTGCCATACTTTTATTATAACTGATAGTTGTATAATCCAGTTCTATTATCCTACTTTATTATATCTGGTAGTTGTGTAATCCAGTTTTATTTATCATACTTTATTATAACTGGTGGTCATGTAATCCAGATTTGTTTTTATTATCAATGGTTGCTGTATCGTGTGCATGAAGAATTTACATGTTTTCTTACAGTAAAGAGTTACCAGAGCAACCGATTGCAAAGATTTTAAAAAATGAAAGAAAAATATGCACTTATTTACTTTGAAAATTAAAGTAATTTTTATTTTAACGGCAGTTTGCTGCTGTTATTTCTGAATGGAAGTAATTGAATAATAATGATTTATAAATTTGAAATTAGTTCTTAATTATTATTTCATATTTTTTAAAAGCAGGCATATTTTTGTTTTAAAAACTAAATTTGTTTGTTAATATTTACACTAGGATAATTTTAAAGTTCATCAATCAATTGTTATTATAATTTTTATGTCTCTGATTCTGAAAATTGAAGTTTTTTTAAAATTTAACTGATGAAGACCATATAAAAACCTACATATAACATTAAAATATATTAAAACCTTTTGCAGAAAATAATATGTTTTTACTTACCTTATGTTCATTTTCTTTAGGCTGTTCTGTTGGTTACTGGATCTTTGGTGCTATCGGACAGCAGGCACAATATGGAGAATTCTTATTGAGTCAGATGACTGCCGTAAATTCTGGCAGTGGACGCCACCAATCTGTGTCTCATAACCTGCAGGCACGTGGTGACCTTTGATATCAATCTTGAAGTTGACCTTTCACCCTGACCCTTCCTGAACCCAGGACACAAAACCTTTTGCACCAGGGAGCAATGTAATATCAAGTCATTGCGATGGTCAGAACACTGCAAGTTTTGTTGTGCAGCTGTTATTAGATTATGGTTTAAAGGCTTTCTTGTTGAACAGCACACCTTTTGGTCATTTTAGTGTATTTCTCAGAGGTTTCTCATATGTCGTGTGACTTTGATGAAAAAATTTCATTTACCTTTACAGTATTTGAATTTCAATCAGCATTGAAACATCTATTTATTTTTTAGTATAACTTTGAATGATAGCTTGTTAATTGCATATTTCCTAAGTAATTATTTCTTTTATTAACAAATTAAATTGATATAACAAAGAAATCATCTCCATAAGGAAAAATTGTTTCTTTATGACTCATTTTGAAATATACAATCCTTGATCCCTTGAGTTAGAATTGAGATGTAAAGTCAGCCACTTGCACAACTCTTGATCTCTTGAGTTAGAATTGAGATGTGAAGTCAGCAACATTCACAACTCTTGATCTCTTGGGTTAGAATTGAGATGTAAAGTCAGCATCATGCTGCTTTCAGTATGATAAGCTTTCACTTCTTTTTGAGTAAAAGGAATATTTATTGAGAGAGAAAGAAAAGAAAGAGTATTTATGAAAATGAGAGAATATAAAGAATTAGTGAATGTTGCAACACTTATCCAATTATGTATGTAAGACTTTGCTAACACAATTAATTGTATGCAGGTTTTAAATGTTATTATTATTATTATTATTATTATTATTATATATATTTATTCCTTGTTTATGAGTGTTGTGACTGGTTGGGTAATGATTGTGATTTATTACTTCCTCAATAATGATAATTATTTTCTGTGGTAAGTGCATGAATATAATGTAAGTGCTACAGTAAACTTTACCATGCAAGATACTGGAAATTCTCATCCATTTTTTAGAGAGGTAATGTTTTTTTGTATTTTTCCTACTGAATCATTATTAATGTTTTTATCACTATTAATGTATATTGCAAGTAATACTTTTATGCTGTACTAGAGTTTGGTGGGGGAAAAAATTAAAATGAATGCATTGCTAGGAACATAAATTAATTTGTTTATTGGAAGGCTTTATTATAAGTTATATTGTGAGTAAAAATTTGAGCATAATTTAGCAAATGACTTTGACCATCAGTTTTTTTGATGAGTACTTTGATGATGTCTGTTTCGTGAACATGACAATGCAACTTAAAGCGGTCTACATGAACCTGTTCACTCATAAAAACTCCCACATTTTTCACATTGCAACTGAAAATTCGAGCATCATTTATCAAATTACCTTGACTATCAGTTTTTGGGGATTGGCTCGCTCTAAAAACTCTGCGTGCTTGAAGGTCAAGGATGCTTTAGTGATTCGCACAGACACAGAATAGGAAAACTATATTTATAGATATATACGGCAAGGCTACAATCCTCTAAATCAGGAGTGCACAAACGTTTTAGGCCAGAGGCCCAAATTTCCAATTGATAGTGCGTGGAGGGCCGCCACATGGATGTTTTAGTACAAAAAACAACACAAATAATGAAATAATGTTCTTTACATTCGTAATAATGGTAACATCCAAAAGTCCTCCAGGGGCCGCATAGAGCCCTGTCTCGGGCCGCAGTTTGTGCTCCCCTGCTCTACATTCTACTTTTAAAATTACCATTCAATTACAGTTATATGACATAAAATATCAGACACGATGCTTATTTTCTGTATGCAATTGGGAATAAATGAATATTAGTGTAGATCAAACTTTGCATCAATAACTTCAGCAGGTAATGAACACAACTGATTTTCCTTTGCATTACCCACACCCCATCTCTATTAATCACCCCCAAATATTAAAACCTAAATAAGAAATAACTCAAATGCCTCAACAATGCGAAACACATTGAGAGTTCTAGACTAATACTCTTTATTGCTGTCTGGGCTTTTGCTTTCTACAATTACTAATTATAATGTAATTACTTTTTAATGAAACACCAGACACTTTAGAAAGTGTGATTGTCTTACATATGTACAATGCAAAGATTAAGTACTTTTAAAAAATGATTCAAAATAAATTATGGTTCAAGAAAGAAAGTAGAATTTGCACGTTTGCAAGCAAGTCCAACACATTACCATTACCCAATATTCTTTCTGCAGGAGGTCTTGTTTATATTGTTTGCAATATAAAGACATGAAATCTGCAATTAATGTGTTAGGAGAGTGATAGCAGTGTGATTGTGATTTGATGCAGGGTCTAATTCGAATCTCTTGAAAACCTGAGTAAAAAGTTGAGCAAATGACCTTGACTGTCGGGATTTTTAATGAATACTTTGATGTTGTCTCTGTTTTGTGAACGTGACAATGCAACATAAAGCTGGCCATGTGAAAAAAACTCCCATGTCACTCAAATAAACTCCCACCTGCTCGAAGGTCATGCATAGATGCTTTAGCATTTCGCACAGAACTGGAAAACAATATATATATATATATATATGATTTTCAAAATTAAAGCTAACATGAATTTGACATTTAATTAGTATATCAAGGGAATAAACTATGTAAACAATATAAGAGCACCCTGGAAAGATGTACAGATGTGCACAGTTGTCATGTTCCAGGTCTAATAGACTAGTGTTACAAGGGAATTAACTTTGTAAATGAAATAAGAGCACCCTGGAAAGATGTACAGATGTGCACAGTTGTCATGTTCCAGGTCTAATAGACTAGTGTTACAATGGAATTAATTTTGTAAATGAAATAAGAGCACCCTGGAAAACTGTACCATGTATTTAGGCCAGCAATCTTCACTACGCATGTAATGTAAAGTTTAAGTCATCAGAATGTAATAATTTGTTAATTTTGATGAAGTTTTAACCTTTGCTTTGGTTCTGATAAGTTTACAAGTGCACCACAGTTGCATATATAATATATATATTTTTTTTTTATAAAGAGGACAAGAATAGCATCTAGTGTTTTTGAGTAAATAGTCTTGATCAGGGCAATAAAGCCATACATTAACTCATTGTAATGAATGTGCACTGTTTAACTAAAGACTGTCAATAAATGGCAGTAAACAATTAAATGAATTATTTAACTGAATCGTCACCTCCTTGTAAATTGTCTCATGACTACACAAAAGTTTTGAATAATTTATTGGCACACTTGTTTCCTATTTAACATTTTAAATCAAGACTTGTAATTTGTCTTACTTATACATATATTGTGAAATACCTATTTTCTTTGAGTGTTATTTTCTTTTCTGTAACTTTGAAGTTGTGTGCCTGGTGTTGATCAAAAATCACAATCGCAGCACAGTCTAAGGTCTCTGTATTTAATTAAGTTTAAATCAGTCATCTTTGTTGCTTTTGTAAATTGGTTTGGGTTTTTTCTCATTACCCTCTGTTGCTGATATTGTGTTTGTTAATAAAATTATTGTTTCTTTAACGTTTGTTGGTTTACAGTTGCCTTTGTCCTCTTTTTCTGCCCATCTTTGTCTTTACCTATCTCCCTTTGCCTGCCCACTATAATCACTTTTGTTTGTCCACATTTGTCTTTCTCCTCTTGTCTGCTCACTATAGTCATTTCTGTCTGCCTACTAGTCACTTTTGTGTGCCCAAATTTGTCTTTGTTGGCCCACCTTTATGCCTTGGTCTTTCCCATTTTGATGGTGTTTTTTCCTGAAATGTTACTTTTTTTTTGTCTGCTCGTCTCTAACTATTCTGTCTGTCCACCTTTAATTCTTTTTATGTGCAACTTGATGTCTTTGTCTGTCCACCTTTATGTCTTTATCTGCCCACTGTGACTCAGTCTGCCCATATTTATGTCTTTATATGCCCATATTTACCAATTTTTTTGTCTGCACACCTTTGTTTTCTTGTCCTCACCTTATGTCTTAATCAACTTTGTTGGGTTTTTTGTCTGCACACTTTGTTTTCTTGTCCTCTCACCTTATGTCTTAATCAACTTTGTTGTGGTTTTTTTTTTTTGTCTTCTCACCTTTGTATTTTTGTCAGCCCACTTTTAACTCTTATTTTATGTCTATTTTCTCAATTAACTTTCATTCATTTTTCTCATTGTCAATTGTCATTACACCAGTTTTTCTTGCAAGAGCATTTAATTTATCAAAGTGCCTGCCCCTCTGTGATGGTCATTAGTCTTGACTAAAGGATTATCTATATTAGATATTAAGTATGAATATATCTTACATTATGGTCAAGGGGTAATTATTAACCAATACTAAGGGCATTTAATCTCAGGCAAGCCCATTAAATTTCTCACAAATAATGATGTTGCAGGATCAATATCTGATCGACTTTGCTCTCACTGATCAAATCATATCGGCCATCACACATGCAGTCTCTTGACGTAAGTCTAAAGGAACGAAACGTTAAAACATAGGCTAGATTTGAAGCTATTTATATACTCTCACCGTTAGGTGAATTAATATAAAAAAAAGAATGCCTATTCATTTAAAAAGAAAGAATTTATTAACAAAATATGTATTGTTTATTTGGCATCACAAATATCATCAAACATATATAGACAGGTCATCTAATCAATCTGTCTACTGATAAAATATCAAGAAATTACAATCATAACATTAAATATTTAAAATGTTTCTTTAGGTAAATGTCAAATGAGATTAAATCAGTAGGTTTTAGGAAAGTTCAATGCGCAGAATATCCACACAAATAGAAACTACTACAATGTCGTAAAATTTACAATCTGATCTATACATGATGTGGGACAAAATGAAGAATAGAATGAATGAATAAAAGCAAAAATAAAATAGAAATTACTACACTGTAAAAATATCCAATCTGATCCATACTTAAATGATGAGGGACAAAATGAAGAATAGAGTGGATGAAATAAAAACAAAAAGTAGAATAGAAATTACTACAATGTCGTAAACACCCCCCACCCACAATCCCCAGCGAGAAATCGGCCTAAGCTGATAGCGCTCCCCATAAATTAAGTAAAGCTTTTAATAAACTAGGACACTTTTTGCCACTATTATAAAATAATTTTAAAAGTTCATAAATACCAAATATTTCAAAAGAATGGGGTATTGTAAGTGTCACATTTTATAAATGAATGAATTTTAAATGAATTAAAATTTGCCAAAAAAACTCTGAATTCGTAAATGATATGTTTCGGATTTTTCCGATAGCACTCCAACTGCTGAAGAACGCAACAAGACTTCAGAATTCCAGTAAGCCTCAAGAAACATTTTATTACCTTTTTTGGTCGTTGTTTTCCGTTATTATTTAATTTTTTTTAAAGAAAAGACTAACGTCAGGATTTCGCTGTAAATATAGTTATAAAGAAATTAACTAAACGCCGTTGTAGGAGATTCCTTTGTTCTAGTCAGCGAGAAATCTTATCATACTTAGGGCGTCTATTCCGGACAAATACTGGGCCATTTGATGTCTTTTTAATTCGTTCACGGCGCTTGAAGTCGTGAATGTATATTTTATATATTATATAGTTTTGTTTGTTGCTTTGTGTTATCGTGTCGACGAGAAATAATTTCTAACTGCTGACAAAGTATTTATTGACAAGTTGACAGTCTTATTTTATTTCCTTTTTTTTTTCTCATTTTATTTTTACATTTATTTTCCTCTCTTATCCATGTACCGTGACATTTTCGAATGACAAAATAACTTTTAGTCATTGAAAAATTGGTATTTCCTATATTTTATATTTTAAAAAATATTAAATGGAGACGTATAAGTTCGTGGGAAGAAACTATTTTTTGACATTTGATATTTTTTTCTTTCTCGACCCGAAATGAAGATTCAAAGCTCTGTGTAACGTGTACAACAAAGCGGTGCTGTATAATCATCACACACACTTTCTCTTTTGTGTAGCTAAATGTGTTTGATTCGCCTGTATGACGAAGTTGGTAACTGGACTGTGAAATTAGTTCACGTATTTATACCTGGAATGTGTGTAATTTCCCCCCATCCATCCGTCCTTCTATCTATCTATCTATCTATCTATCCATTCTTGTACTGCTTATTTTCAATGACTGGTGATTAACGAATCAGTGTGATGGACTTAATACAAATATATTTAATATGTGCAAATATACAGGTATAGTTTTGTACTTTTACTACAACTTCGTGATAAGCTTTTAGATTTTAAAGAACTAATTATCAGACTTTGATACGACGTACAAATCTAAACTTGTGAAATAAACAAAGAAGAGGTTTTGCGTGTGTGCGTGTATGAGAGACTGAGAGAGTTTGTACGTATTTATATTGTGTATGCGTGTGTGAGAGAGTTTGTACGTATTTATATTGTGTATGCGTGTCTGTGCAAGTGCGTGCGGATGCAGCAGTCTACAAAGCTATAAATAAACAACACTGTCCCCCAAATGTACGTATTTACTTTTAAAATACTAAAACACTGCATGCCATTATGTTATAGGTATTAAATGTCAAATTTCATATTGAATTAATTCAAATATATTAAAATTTGCCTCAAACTCTGTTTCTGAATTCATAAATGATATGTTTCGGATTTCATCTGTGAGGGACACACGACATATATATTGACCAGTATAACAGCAAAATAAACGTCACACTTCAGTAAAATGAACATCACATTTCAGCAAAATAAGCGTCACATTTTAGTGACATAAACGTCATGCTTCAGTAAAATAAACGTCACGCGTCAGCAACATAAATGTCACCCTTCGGTAAAATAAACGTCACACACCTAATCCACGTCACATTTTAGTTAGGTAAACGTCCCGATTCAGTAAAGCCAACGTCATATTTCAGTTAGATGAACGTCCCAATTCAGTAAAACAAACCTCACATTTCACAGAATAGTGCTTGAAAACAACGAGTTGAAAAGCAATCATTATTTTCGAAATATACCTTAATTAACATTGCAAATTATATAGTAATATTTAATTAATTTTATTAGACATTTTTATGGGGAAAATGTTAGTATTGGGTAAGGATACCTCTTTTGTATATTAAATGCTTAAAATAAATATTATTGAAAATATTAATTTGTAGTATTACACTTACAGAATACAATCATTAATAATGTCAACAATAGTTTGCCATCACATTTAAAAACAATTTTTGAATTAAAATAACCAAATAAAAATAACCAAATAATAACCAAAGAAATTCTAATTAAATGTTTTTGGTTTAATTTGTATGCATTTCAAGTTTATTTTTACGTTTTTCAACATTAAAGCACATACTGCAAATCTGTATCAACTGATAAACATATATCATTATATGTGTAAAGTGTGTGTGTGTGTGTGTGTGTGTGTGTGTGTGTGTGTGTGTGTGTGTGTGTGTGTGTGTGTGTGTGTGTGTGTGTGTGAGTGAAGGTGTTTCCTTTTTGTCACTTGTAGAAATTGTAGTCATTTAGGGAAAAACTGAACGTCGAAAACAACAGTGTTGCAGACAATGTGCTGGAAAACATCCATTATTAATAAAATAATCCTACACACATACTCTTGCAAATGTTTGTATAAACAATTCAGTGATTATTTTGACACACTCAGACTGCCTTATATAAATAATACAGAGATTATTTTGACACACTCAGACTGCCTTATATAAATAATACAGAGATTATTTTGACACACTCAGACTGCCTTAATCATAATATGTTTGCTCTATGATATCGTGTGAATGATTGAAGATCAAATTTCTTAATTATAATTTGGAACAAATTTTAATGAATTAAGCAGATGTATTATCTTTATATATTTTAAACAATGAATATAAAATCTGACTTTTTCCTTTTCCTTTTGACTTTACCTATCATCCTTTGCTTGTCTGGTAATTCACTATGCAATGGTACAACTTATACCGCTCAATAATGAATGAATTCGTTTAACTTGTACAGTTCTATAGATAAGATAGTCATTTATAGCCAGTATATAGTAGTAGCCTTTTAATAAAAGAGACACAGCACTTTCGGTTTAAAATATTTATAATGCTAGTTATAAATTACATAATCATATCTAATACATTTTATTAGACATTTCTTAGAACTATTTTGTTTTTAAATATTTTGAAGTAATAAACATTTTTATATTTTAAGTGATTAAATTAAACGATCTTGAAAATTATTAGGAACTTTAAACTTACAATAAACAAATACCCTACTATTTAATGTCAGCAATATTCTGCCATCACATTTAAAAACAAATATTTGTCAATTAGAATATTTAAACAATTCTAATAACATGAAAAATAATTTGTATATATTTGTTAAAGTATTGTGTTGTGTCTTTCAAAATCACAGCACATACTAATCTCTATGATAAAATACCCACGTGACATTGATCACGATGAGTATGAAGAGGTAATATACAAAACTAGCTAAATATCAGTATATTGACACTAGAAATGGAGAAAATAAATATCAGTATATTGACACTAGAACTGGAGAAAATAAATATCAGTATATTGACACTAGAACTGGAGAAAATAAATATCAGTATATAGACACTAGAACTGGAGAAAATAAAAAGCAGCATATTGACACTAGAACTGGAGAAAATAAATATCAGTATATAGATACTAGAAGTGGAGAAAATAAACATCAGTATATATATACTAGAACTGGAGAAAATAAACATCAGCATATATACACTAGAACTGGAGAAAATAAACATCAGTATATAGACACTAGAACTGGAGAAAATAAATATCAGTATATGGACACTGTGACGATGTGTGACAAATTCTGTGTCATGACCTCGTGACCCAATTGCTCGTTTCAAAATTAAAATTTTGAACGGACCTTTGTTGAAATTCACCCGTGATACATCAGTATCGCTAGCAAGGTCGGATTGTTGCATAACTTTAGGCCAGTGTCCAGCACCTTCGAGATCAACAACATACCACGTGAGCGGTCACGTGATGCGTTCAATGCAGTTTCATAAAATACGATCATAAGGCGCCAAAACACTCACTCACTTCCAGACCGGCAGACACACCAGGCAGCTTTAACATAGCTCCGTCCCGCCGCCATACCAGAGTCGTAAGAGAGTCGAAGATGAACCCGCGCTAGAGCAGTAAAATCTACTTTTAAGAGGTAACAATAACACGTCTACTTCTTACAGTATCTATTGCATTTATTGATTGTATTTTGTAATTGAATTGACGTATGTATTTTGTGCAGCTTAGCGCTATTTTAGCCAAAGCACGTGTTTCGATGTAAAGGGACAAATCTAAAAGTTATTGTATATAAATTATTGTAACTTTTTCTTATCTTTAATTTATATAAATCTTAAATTCACTAGTGCCGCCAGTATGTCTGTGCACGTGGCGAATTCTTCTTTGTAATTCAAATTGTTCTTGCATATAATTTTTCGTGTAAAATTGTAAAGCATTCATGCTTCATTTTGAATTAATCCTTTGTGTGAATTCTAAATTTTTAATGCTGTAAATATTTGGGAATTCATACGTTCGTGTAACGTTATATGTAACACACACGTGAACCACAATGTATATTTAAATATAACCATATTTGAATTGTAAACGACACGATAGTCAAAGATTCTAAATTCAGAACCTTAAACAAAGAAACATGTGCTTGGGTTTTGCGAATATACACGCAAATAGTTACAGAGCCCAAATCCTTTGTTTCAGCCGGGTTCTTCTTATGTTATTCCTCTCTACCTTCGTACTTCTTGAGTCGTACACCGACTCGGGTGTCTTCATGACCCATACGTGAACTATGCAGAAGTACCTCGTGTTAACCACGTGTTAACGATTCGTCGCAAGTACATTAGCGATGCAGTAATTGAGTGGACGATTGACTGTTGTGCTATGCAGTACTGACGATGAGCCAAGGATGTGGACCAGTTCTAACCAGTTGAACCCCACATGCGACCAAGAGTATAGTTAAGTATATCTACTAGGGTCCAGAATCAAGTGACTATTTGGCAATAAAACAAAAGAGAATTCTCGTTAAGACTTTTAACAGAGACGGTAAAATGAGAGAACAACGCTGTGTAGAATTAAGACGTCGTGTCGTAATTAATCGTTGCTGTTAATTGTTAAACTTATTAAATCTTATTTCATTTTGTTAAGAACCTCTTTTTGTAGTAAATTGTATGCATATAGACCAAATGGGATTGGATGGGGGCTGTCTGAGCTAAACGAATGACGTAATGAATGCATATGAATCTAAGAGAGTTTTTAACGATTTCCAATCTAGCTAATGTACGCAAATTATCAGTTTCGTAAATCTGTGATCTAGACTACAAAGATGCATTTTTAATTTAGTCGAATGATGATTTGAGCAACCAGTCTGTTTAGGTTAAACGAGAGGGAATTAATTTAGATAGTAAATTAAAGTTCTATAATTTCCTAAGCAGGGTCTTTAAATAAATACTGGAAACGTAACAAGTGTGGCCTCGTCATGGGATTGATATGTATTAAATTGTAACATTTTTTATACATAGGGCGCATCATATCTTTAGGAAACGAACAACTGAGAATTGCCAATATTCTATTGATTCAGGATTGTTGAAATATTTATCTTGCTTTTGTTGTGACATGTGCATGTATTCTTTTGCAGAGTAGCGTGCATGTTAGTTAATGTTGATATATTTAAGCGTAGTTAAATATGTCATGTTAGCTATTGATGATTTATTTAGTATTGTGTTACTGGATACTTCATTGTAAGAGGTCGACGTGTTATACCGCCAGCTAGGAGAGTTATCGGTAGTAACAGACTTCGGACTATTATATTTAGGGTGCTAAGTATAATGTGTAATGTTGTATGGTTGGAGCCGTGACATTACGAAAGTCTTGGAACAGCGGACACTGTGACAAGCAGGTGAAACGTGTAAGAGTTAACGCGCAATTTATTTCGGAAGGTGTTCTGAGTAAATTAAATAATTTTTGTAAGGTTGTAGCCTAAAAGTTATTTTCGGGATAAGCGGAGTTATCGCCGACGGTTAAAACACACAATTCACGGGAGACATTTTTATTGTAGCCAAGCAGGTGAACGTGTAACCAACGCGTAATTTATTTCAGAAGGTGTTCTGAATAAATTCAATAATTTTTGTAAGGTCGTAGCCTAAAAGTTATTGTGGGATAAAAGCGGAGTTTTATCGCCTACGGTTAGATATACAATCACGAGAGATATTTATTGTAGCCAGACGCGCTAAATAAATAAGATGGATCTCGAACAGACTATTGCGAGTCTGAGAGAGGAAGGTTCCTTGATCGGATACCGAACTGAAGAAGAGTTGACGAACTACGTGAGAACTGAACTAGACAGGAGAGAGAGATACGAACGAGAGATGGAACAGATAGAGATAGAAGATGATCACCTTACGACTTTGATAGATCTAAGGGTCGATGAACGGATGGGGAGCTTACAGCTCATGGAGATTCTAAAACGCGAACAGGAAATAGGCATATCACTAGGGTATAAAGGTGAACCGCTACGTATTTTCATCTTGCTAGCACTCAATGAAAAGGAAATAGAACACAGGGAAGAAATTAGATCTTCAATAAGCTCACGAGCAAAACAGTTGTGTGATAAAGATTTCCGATTCAAAGGGGAAGGGGAGGCTGAAATACGAGACCTAACGTTCGAAATTAGAAAGTTGAAGAAAGAAAAGCTAAGACTTATAGAAAGGAAAGAAAGTCTAGAATTAGAATGGTTGTGGACAGAAATCAAAACAGAGTCTAAAATTGTTGGGAAAGGTGAGGGTACTGTTGACAAATTACGACAGGAAGGTCAGGCCGTGAACTTTGACTTGCCGAGGTCAAACGCCGCGAGCGTGGAGACTGACACACAGAAATTAGTCGCGCTACCGAACACAGCAGACGGATTAGACAGTTTGATTGAAAACAAAAACAAATGTTTTGACGAAACCATTACAGTTCAACTTGCTAACCAGTTTACAGAAACAGTTAGCGCACCAAAGCTTGATCTTGAAACAGAGACAAGAAAAGACACTGTTGTTAAGGACTTAATAACACGTGTAGAATTTGGACGAACACATACACCGCCGTGTACGTGTGACACCTTGTTTGACGGACTGAATGCGCATGATAAGATAGAGACAGATTCTATCGGTTGTGTACCGTTAAGGTGTGATGAAACTTCTAGCAACACAGTGACTGATTTTTCTGACAGGACAAATATGCATGAGAAGATAGAAACCGATTCTATCGGTTGTGTATTGTTGAAGGGCAGTGACGCATCGACTGAGAGTACTGACCGAACTGTTAGTTTAAGAGAGAGTCATGAAAATGTGCTCGCTACGAAGACTGACATCGGTAGATCTCGATCTCCGATGATTGACGTGAGTCATGACGTAATTTTGAAACACAAGATTATTGCGTTATGCAAGGTTTCGAGTGCTAACACATTGATAGCCAGGGAAACAGAAGTATTTGATCCAGATGACAGCATAGGTAGCATTACAGACGAAGACAGTGTGCCTATGATAAATTCATTTACTTCAGATGACATGACAGTTGTCAGAGCTGAGACAGAGTTCTTTTCCAAACGTGACATGGAAGAAGATATAGTCGAAAACTGTACAAGGACGAAATCTAGTATTTCTAACATAGGGATATTAGGGACGGTCAACGATAATGCATGTGTACTGACGTGTATGCACGCAGTTGTCAGAGACATGGCAGAACCGTCTGCAGATAAATCACTTAACGGAATTAGTGACGTAGGCAGAAGCCACGGTACATGGACTACCTTTATTGACTCACCTGTTGAGATAAAGGAATGTCATGAGTACGTACCAAAAACTGAGACAAGTAGAAGTAAGGAGGAGGGGGTTTCATTAACTGATATGTTCCTTGATTCACTAATGATAAGTACGGAGTGTAATCCCGAATTGATCAAAGACACAGTACAAATGAGTGACAGAACTAGATCGATAGACAATGAAAACCGGAGTGACGGACTGATAACCAGAGTAGGTGGGACATCAGGACTGTTACTGACATCAGATGCAGAGAATTATGATAGAGGAAACAGTGGGAGTGTAGCCTACAACACACAGAGAGTAGACATAGCGATGTTATTCATTGTGACAGGTGACATTCACTGCCAGTTAGTGACTGAGACTGACAGAATTTCCATCATAGATTCTGACGACTTGATGAGAAGACATATTGAATTAACTAAGTCAGTGGAGACAGATTATGTTCGTTCAATAAACGGTATGGTCCAGGGGAGACAATCAGTAACTCTTGGAGAGTTTAAGACAGAACCCTTGTTCATACAACCACAGGAATCTGACTTGCTAGCGAGTGAGTCTGACCTCACAGTGACTAGAAAATACTCGAGTGGAGAGTTAGACAATTCTAGAGTCACAAAAGAGACACAGACTTATGTTGTCAAGGAGAGAGACAAATTGACAGACATAACAGTCGAACACCTAGTTGTGAATGGGTTAAAACAGAAAACAACTAGTGGGATGAGGTATTTCACTTCAGTCTATGATAAAATCAGGAGAACGGAACCTCCAGATTTAGGGGAGAAGCTAATGTTGCAATTCAGGTACTTCAGAGAGACTGGTAGCCGTGACAGAGCACATTTGCAAACCTATGACGTTAGACTAGATGCGAAATGGACCCATAGTAGATCTGACGCCATTCCGACAAAAGACGTTGAGTGCATGCGAACTAGGGACGTTCAATGTGTAGAAAATGACGTAACTACAGATGCGCGAAACACCAAGAGAGCAAATTTCCATTTGCGTGAGCTCAGTGACAAGGCTAAGAGCGATAGATTTGAAATTCTGACATCGCATAGTCAAAGCCACGTTGACACTGACATGATACCGAACGTATCGAGAAGTTTGAAACTGTTAGACAGGGTAGAGACCAGTCATGCAGAAACTGACACTACCAGAAACATTTTAAACTTGACAAGTACTTTGGAGAGTTTTGAAAGAGATAAAACACTTCAAGGACGTACTTACCGGACAAGAAATGAAAAGTCTAAACTTGACATGCAATATATTGCACCTCACAGTGACATTCTGACGAACAGAGTAAGAAAGAAAGAATACAGTTGTCATGCCGTAGACATGTTGACACACATGGACGATGACGTGTATTGGGATTGGGACAGAACTACGAAGATTGTGCTAGGCAGGATAGTGCAGCAGTAGGAATAATGATTTGATACCTTCTTTGAATTTTCATTATTTTCTTGTTGTACCGTAGTTGGTAGTTGTTACTGTAAATATGTTGGACATTTCATAAAAACTTGGGACAAGCTATAACACTGATTGAGTTGTGTTAGTGTTGTAACTCTGAATATGACAGGTAGACTGATAGATGGTTCATTGAGTTGGTAATTCACAAACTCTGATATTTGGTTGATACAGGAAATCAATATCTGGAACTCTTCATAACCTGCATATTAATAGTGTTGTTCATTGGAAGTCAATTTTTTTTTGATCACACTATTGTTGGATACGTATTCAGTGGAATTGGTTGATGTTGGATTTCTATTCTGAATAATCTGATTAGATCGAACTAGGTTGTGTGTGAACTATTGATTATTGGGACAGATAGTGAGAATTTCAGAACATGTTATTCCATTGGATGGATGTCTATTAAATTAGACTGGACCTTTTCTTAAATCATTTTATTTGATTTTTTTTCTTAAATCATTTTTCTTTGATTTCTGAGGAGAGAAATATTGTATGAGAGTGCCGTTAATCGAGAGTTGATTTTTCCGTCACGTTACATTATTTCTAGTTATGTTGAAATTTTTTAATTGTAAATTTTTCTTCATTTTGCACTTCTACATTTTATAACACATAATTTGTAGGAGGCATTTATCTTTTGGTAAGATAAACGCCTCAAAAGCAAGGGGGTGTGACGATGTGTGACAAATTCTGTGTCATGACCTCGTGACCCAATTGCTCGTTTCAAAATTAAAATTTTGAACGGACCTTTGTTGAAATTCACCCGTGATACATCAGTATCGCTAGCAAGGTCGGATTGTTGCATAACTTTAGGCCAGTGTCCAGCACCTTCGAGATCAACAACATACCACGTGAGCGGTCACGTGATGCGTTCAATGCAGTTTCATAAAATACGATCATAAGGCGCCAAAACACTCACTCACTTCCAGACCGGCAGACACACCAGGCAGCTTTAACATAGCTCCGTCCCGCCGCCATACCAGAGTCGTAAGAGAGTCGAAGATGAACCCGCGCTAGAGCAGTAAAATCTACTTTTAAGAGGTAACAATAACACGTCTACTTCTTACAGTATCTATTGCATTTATTGATTGTATTTTGTAATTGAATTGACGTATGTATTTTGTGCAGCTTAGCGCTATTTTAGCCAAAGCACGTGTTTCGATGTAAAGGGACAAATCTAAAAGTTATTGTATATAAATTATTGTAACTTTTTCTTATCTTTAATTTATATAAATCTTAAATTCACTAGTGCCGCCAGTATGTCTGTGCACGTGGCGAATTCTTCTTTGTAATTCAAATTGTTCTTGCATATAATTTTTCGTGTAAAATTGTAAAGCATTCATGCTTCATTTTGAATTAATCCTTTGTGTGAATTCTAAATTTTTAATGCTGTAAATATTTGGGAATTCATACGTTCGTGTAACGTTATATGTAACACACACGTGAACCACAATGTATATTTAAATATAACCATATTTGAATTGTAAACGACACGATAGTCAAAGATTCTAAATTCAGAACCTTAAACAAAGAAACATGTGCTTGGGTTTTGCGAATATACACGCAAATAGTTACAGAGCCCAAATCCTTTGTTTCAGCCGGGTTCTTCTTATGTTATTCCTCTCTACCTTCGTACTTCTTGAGTCGTACACCGACTCGGGTGTCTTCATGACCCATACGTGAACTATGCAGAAGTACCTCGTGTTAACCACGTGTTAACGATTCGTCGCAAGTACATTAGCGATGCAGTAATTGAGTGGACGATTGACTGTTGTGCTATGCAGTACTGACGATGAGCCAAGGATGTGGACCAGTTCTAACCAGTTGAACCCCACATGCGACCAAGAGTATAGTTAAGTATATCTACTAGGGTCCAGAATCAAGTGACTATTTGGCAATAAAACAAAAGAGAATTCTCGTTAAGACTTTTAACAGAGACGGTAAAATGAGAGAACAACGCTGTGTAGAATTAAGACGTCGTGTCGTAATTAATCGTTGCTGTTAATTGTTAAACTTATTAAATCTTATTTCATTTTGTTAAGAACCTCTTTTTGTAGTAAATTGTATGCATATAGACCAAATGGGATTGGATGGGGGCTGTCTGAGCTAAACGAATGACGTAATGAATGCATATGAATCTAAGAGAGTTTTTAACGATTTCCAATCTAGCTAATGTACGCAAATTATCAGTTTCGTAAATCTGTGATCTAGACTACAAAGATGCATTTTTAATTTAGTCGAATGATGATTTGAGCAACCAGTCTGTTTAGGTTAAACGAGAGGGAATTAATTTAGATAGTAAATTAAAGTTCTATAATTTCCTAAGCAGGGTCTTTAAATAAATACTGGAAACGTAACAGACACTAGAACTGGAGAAAATAAATATCAGCTTGTTCTTGGAAGGGGGTGGAGTTTAGAAGGGAATTTATGGGGCTTAGTAGAGAAGGAAGGGGGAGTGTGGGGTGTCAGTGAGGATGGTGTTGATTTGGTGGAGAGGGGATAGATCTTTTGATTACTAGTGAGGGTGATCCATGGGGGAGGAGTGTTTAATGATTGGTTTCTTAGTAGCTGAAAATAGTGTTTTGTAATGGCCAAGCAGTGTATGCTTTGACCTGTGTGATTGTTGTCATAACATCTTGTGCATTTTACCCTGAATAATTTGTTCTGGTTTGGGCAGTCTGTGTGTACGTGAGAGTTGGGATACAAAGGGCAGACTGTTTTAAAATGCAATCTTCTGTGTTGTGTCCGACATGTAGGCAATTGTTACAAAGTAGGAAGGGTGCAATACGTAGTTGTTTTCTCTCTGTGTAAAAAATTGTTTTGATGGGGATTGGGGTTGGTGGTGTGTATTATAAAGAGTGAAATGTTTAGGAACCTTTTCGGTTTTGGTGATTGTGAGAGAGGGGTTGGCGTTTGCAAGGGTGGCTTCTAATTCTTTAGTTAATTTTTTCTCTTCTGTTTATGTGGATACTTTGCGTGTGAGTTGTGGTAGATGTGTGGTAATGGTTGAGTGGCTTTTGGGGTGTTTGAGTTGTGGTAGATGTGTGATAATGGTTGAGTGGCTTTTGGGGTGTTTGAGTTGTGGTAGATGTGTGATAATGGTTGAGTGGCTTTTGGGGTGTTTGAGTTGTGGTAGATGTGTGATAATGGTTGAGTGGCTCTTGGGGTGTTTGAGTTGATGTTCGACCGGAATGTTTAAGATGCTTTTTACTTGTGTTAATATGAGCGCAGTGTGTTTTTTCTATTGAGGTAGTAACTTTAATTTTCCCTCTTTGTCTATTTTTGGGAATGTATTTGGATTTGAGTGGATGTTGAGTTCTCTTAGAATCTCGCGGTGGTGATTGGGTTTGAATCTAGGGTTGCGAGTGACGTGGGTGGGACAGTGTGTTACAGTCGTTTTACGAATGTTGCGTATCATGTCAGGTAACTTCTAAGAGGTGCTTGTGTTGTTCAGTGTACACATTTATTATAATCTGTTGCAAAATAATGTATATTTAGCATTGTGTTGTTCAATGTACACAATTATTATAATCTCTTGCAAAATAATGTATATTTAGCATTGTGTTGTTCAGTGTACATATTTATTATAATCTGTTGCAAAATAATGTATATTTAGCATTGTGTTGTTCAGTACACACATTTATTATAATGTGATATCAAATTAGTGTATATTTAGCATTGTATTGTTCAGCACACACATCTATTTTTTATCTAATGTTGTTCAGAACACACATTTATTATTATCTAATGTCAAAATAGTGTATATTTAGCATTGTATTGTTCAGTACACACATTTATTATAATCTGATATCAAAGTGGTGTATATTTAGCAGGTGTTTTAAATACATTTTTTTTACAATTTGTCTGATGTCAGAGTACTGTAGATTTCGCAGTTGTGTAATTCAACACAGACATTTACTAAAATTTCATATCAAATTAGTGTATATTTAGCAAAGGTAATATTCAGTAGAGACATTTATTACAACATGATGTCAAATTAGTATATATTAGCAAGTATTTTGTCCAGTATTGACAATTACTACAATTTGATATCAAATAATTGAATATTTAACATTTGTGTTGTCTAGTACAGACATTTATTATGATTGGAAATCAAAATAATTAGTGTATATGAAATAGCAGGTATGGTATTCAGTACAGATAAATCTTATAATCTGATATCAAATTAGTGTAGAAAACTATGGAATAGAATCTAAGCATAGTGCTCATTGTTGCAGGGCGAGCCTCCTTTTTATAGCTACAGCATTGACTTTCAATGTTCAGCTGTGGCTTTTCTCTTTTGATCTTGGCTTCTTGCTGGCATCCTTGATGCAGAAACCTGTGACGTGGTTACGTCTTGAGAGATTTCTATAATCTTCGGACTACTGTCTACCATGGAATTCCAGGATGGTGTGAGCAGAGACAACAATTATCATTGCCATCTTATTTCTAGGAGATCCTATTGTACTCAGCTGACTGTGTAAACGAGTGAAGAGGACTCTGGCACTGTGCTGACTGTAAAACTGTCTTCATATGATTTTTCTACGACGTAGCCTATACAGAACAGGCCATGAACTCAGTTTAATTATCTCTTCCTTTCTCTTTTCTAAACTCGTGATAGAATTGTTTCTCTGATTAGTGATTGTTTCCTCAGATAGTCATTGTTAAATATCGATCGTATAGGAGAAAAGACTTGAAGAAACTTGAACAGTAATGTAAATACGTGAACTGCTTCAAACCTAGTTGTATTTTGTGAGATATATACTATTTTATAATAAATCTTTATCTTTTGTTAATCCTTCTTACGCATGTTCATTGATACATGTCTGGAGAAGACAGTGAGTGGATGGGGGCTTGATGAGTCAATTTTTTGGATGAAAGTTAGTAAATTGTGAAAATTACATTACTCTTAAGTAGGAAGTTCCACCTGCGAACAGATAAATTATGAGTCAGTAGTACCTTACTTACAGTGATATGTGAGTGGGGAATTCTTGCTGGAAACAAATCCTAAATTTAATCACTGATAAGTGATTATGTTTATTAATTGATAAAGGAATTCATAATAATAATCATAAATGTACTATAGCGGCCACAGTTACAAAAGTACAAAACTTCAAAAATGTCAAAATCCATTGTCTTCTCTGCAAAAGTCAAATTAAGGACAGCGCTATATTTCAGGCATATTTCATCTCTAAACCCCTTTCCTTCTTACACAAATTCTCAACTTACACATCATACAACAATATTCGTTAGCTACATACACACGCACCATAAGAAATACAGCAATGAACAAAATTCACAAGCATAATGTACAACATAATCAAATTAGTGAACATAGAAATAATGGATCAATGATATAAGCATTCTCCAGTTCAATTCATAGATCAATAGAAAACATATATGAAATGTTTTTAATTCTATTCTTTCCTTATCTGTTAACTTAGCCTAACAATCGTCTTTATGACCTAACTTGAGTTATGTCAAAATCAAAGTGATTAGAATATAGAACTTTCTTCAAAAGGTAAGTTTTCGTATCTTCCAATTAGATGAAACTGTTATGAGCAAGTATGAGACTATTAGTCAGAAAAAAACTACTCATCTGCTTGGAACTGTTTTGGATTATATCAGTAAGTTCTAGTATATTCTTTACCTGAGTCGCCACTCCAACCCTGGTACTTACAAAAAATACTATCAATCACAGTATATGAAGGTTATGTCGCATTGACATTTAACAAATTATATATCAATTAAGTTTTGAAATTGGGACAGGCAAAGTGTACTCCACCACACACACATTTTTATATATACCTGGTAGTTATGTCAGTGAGTTTTGTTTTTCACTTTAAGATGTTGCACTCTCTCTTTACGTGTTTGTGTGTGTGTGCGCGCGTGCAAAATATTCAAAGATTTCTGTTTAATTCTTTTATTTTGTAAATATTACAACTTTCTTCTTTGTCGGTTAATGAGTGTTCTCAGCTCCTTCTTTTGAAATACAACTTCAAGACTTGAGTGAGTTTGACAGCCATAAATATGTATTACATTGCAGTCATATAGAAATAAACTCTGTTCAGATAATTCTTTATTGTTATCAATAGAGAAATAAACAACTCTGTAACAAGGGGAAATTACTCAAACAAATGACGTTTCACTAAGCATGACTTCATAGTCAAGACGATACAAAACAGCTTTCAGTGAAATGTAATCAGTGTCAAAGATAAAAATAATAAAACGTTTGTGAACTAAATTTAAACCACAGCGATATTCGTGTTCATATAAAATTATATTTGTAAATAATAACGTGTAACCAGTCCACCCGTTCTGTGTTTTGTGTCAACGTGTGTTCACATTCATTACAAACAAGTGAACACCGACAGTTTAAGTTAACAGTTAACTAACAGCATTCACAACACACAACAGTGCCATCGTCTTTGTGTCGTCTGCTGAGCGACATGATGATCTCCATCAGACACGGGCACGTCGACCACCGTCAGATGTGCAGTGCAGCGAGCCATGACGGTCAACCTGGCGAGTAACGTGTCAACATACTCAATTTGCTCATCAGTGAAATGAGTCCTAACACGCGGATATCTGTATAGTGGCCTTACCTCCACATGACGATCTCCATCAGACACGGGTACGTCGACCACCACCAGCTGTGCAGTGCAGCGAGACATGGCGACAAACCTGTTATCAAACTCAATTCGTTCATGAGCCAAATCATCATCCACACCCAGAATTCTGTCTGGCAGACATACTACCACTTTCCGCTCTAAACCTGTCACAGCTCCACAGTGTGTCACAGTTACCACGTCACTCTTTCTCACCGCCATGTCACGCACATCTGTTGACCTTTCCCCCCATCTTATCACACGCACAGGTATGCCAGCATCACGAAGACCGTACACCACGCCGTTAGTTGTTGACGTCACGAGCCCCGCCTCGTTCTTGACGTCGTCACGTAGGTCAACACTCCGGGTCAACACAAAGACGTCACGATACTGGAGGGGGGGACAGACGGTTGTTTTGCTGGCATTCGCAGTACTGGTGTGACTTTTGGCAGTTGTAGCAGTCGCGGTCACAGTGTTGAAGTGGTTGTTGACTCTGGGATCTGCAGAAAACAATATCAGTGACACAAATATCAGTCAGTTTATCATCTACAAACCATTTAGTTATGAGATAAAGGCGTTAAATGTAATGATGACTCTGAAAAGGTCATTGTAACGGTGATACTTACCCGTCACGCCAACTCCCAGTCGTTGTAGAATGCTGGCGATTAACTGCCCGCACTTGACGCACTCCAGTGGCCAACGTCCAACGTGTTCGGGTCCCTGGTGGCTCAAGTGGATAATGTTCGATCCGTCACAGGGCGTGGCCAGAATGGGCATCGTGTACGGGTGGACGTAACCACTATACCTGTTAACTCCTTTTTGTACTTCATTCAACACTGCCGGTGGACACCTTAGCGGGGTGGTCATTCGTTCTTCCTTCAGTTCTGCTGGTCTCAGGTCATGGCGTGTTGAGGCCACCCACAGACTGACGTTGGGAAGGCGTATGCACAAGTCGGTGACAAACCGGTGATAACGGGCGATGTGACTTAAGATGAAGAAAGACAGATCTGTTATAACGACAACTTACCGCAGGGGAGATAATTACACACACACCAATACATTAATGTTTCTTGCCAAAGTTTGAACTCTACGTGACATCAATAAGTGACGCAAGAATACACGTCAGCCGTCATGACGTCATACTTTAAGTGACTGTTGATATTTTAAGTCATTCATAGAAATGTATTTCATAAAATCTCAGATAATCAAAACTGACAATTCTACCTCAGTGCCACAACATACCTGTCAACAATCCAAAACTCATCACATATGACGTATGGTCCATGATTTCCTCTTGTCGCCGTCAGTGTGTTGATGGCTTTTTCAACGTCAGTCACTTTGTTGTAAAAGTTATACTCATGGAGATGGACTCTGCCCACGACTGATGATGTGATGTGATCATTGCGCATTGACACCTGTATCACGTGCTGTATCATGCGTGTCGCTGCCAAGCTTGTAATATCAACACTGACGAGATGAACGTCGTGACCCTGTCTCAGCCATGTCAAGGCCATCAGAACTAACATCACGGACTTGCCCACACCTGGCGGACCGGTTAACAAGACTTTAGTCGGAACTCTGGTCAACAGACTGATTTGTTCCGGGGTTAGTACCAATGACGTCATTCTCTCATCCGTGACGGCCACACCCTGTCCTTCAGTTCGTATCTCAATGCGCGGGGACGTTGGACAATGGACGGAGACAGTCATGGCGGGGCCGCAAAACCTGAAATCAGTGTCACGTGTTGAGTAAAAACGAACTCTATCCAGGTCACAACTTGTTACACATGCAAACACACTGGAACCTTTCCTTCAGTGCATAAACAAATTTACAATAATTTTCTACTCCCTTCCGTCGACGCATAATGTACTCTATCCCCCCCCACCCCGTTATCTCATCTCTGTAATATAGAGGAAAGTTCTTGATGAATGTTACCTACCAGTGTTTATTTAGATACCCTGTCTCAGCAGGAGGATTTAAAGACTATTAATTTCCAACGTGCACTTATGCTGATGACAGACTGGTTGCCAGAATCATCATTCAATCTCCTTAATTAATTCACTTGGTTTAGTTGTCAATTAGAGTGATAGGTAAATCTGTGTAATAATGCACGGACTAGGTACGTTATCCAACCACAACTAATTACGCATTCAAACATTCATTTAGTTCAGCCCCCAACCCAGTTCACTTTTGGTCTCCCCTTGCTAATAATTAATCAACTTCTGTTAATTGGAAATAAAGAAGAATTTAATAAATTTAACAAAGTGGTGATTCCATACATCAGTATTCAAATACAAAGGTCATTAGGACTAACTAGTCTGTTTTTAGAGTTTGTACTGATCGTAACACAAGTTTCTGATCTGAGAGATTACTAGAAGCCCATTTATCTGTTCATCTTTGGTTGACCGGCAGACTGTGGCATAACACGTTGCTTGGATAGCGTTGATTCGACCTCGACTCAATAGTCATAGGATGTCCAGTGTGCAATGGATTGCCAGCTTTGCCTCTCACATGTCAAAGTCAAGTCCAATGCAAATTGCAGAATACAAATGTAAAATCCAAAATCCGCTCTAAAACAATAATATTCATTTCCATGAGCTACACTCCTACTATTCGCTGATCCGTACATGTGGCAATAGACAATAAGGCATCCTATTTATAATTGACCTTTTATTCATATTTTTACCATAGAAGATAAAATATGTAAAATAAAAAGATATAGTTTAAACCATGCGCATTCGTGTTACAATTATGATAAAACATATTACACACAAGTGGATTAAAATCATTACATAAACGAAAATATTTCAACGCACACAGCATATTACATTTATCAATTTAGTCAGCTCTTTAGAGAAGATAAAATAGCGTTCCACAATATCTTTACACATTCCAAAGATTATTTAGGGTTACAATTACATGTTAATTTGGTCACTCTATTCTCTGGCCACACATCAGGAAAAATAGCAACAATTTAGTTCAATCACAAATAAATATGCAAAAATCACATAGCATGTTCTTAATAAGATACAGTTAACAATATTAAGAAATTGATGTGTTACCTTGTCTGAATGTTAGAGGGTTTATTATCCTCAATTCACGGAATATGAGCGACCTCTCTGTTATTATCCTCAATTCACGGAATATGATCGACCTCTCTGTTATTATCCTCAAGGAATATGAGCGACCTCTCTGTTATTATCCTCAAGGAATATGAGCGACCTCTCTGTTATTATCCTCAAGGAATATGAGCGACCTCTCTGTTATTATCCTCAAGGAATATGAGCGACCTCTCTGTTATTATCCTCAAGGAATATAAGCGACCTCTATGTTATTATCCTCAAGGAATATGAGCGACCTCTCTGTTATTATCCTCAAGGAATATGAGCGACCTCTATGTTATTATCCTCAAGGAATATGAGCGACCTCTCTGTTATTATCCTCAAGGAATATGAGCGACCTCTATGTTATTATCCTCAAGGAATATGAGCGACCTCTCTGTTATTATCCTCAAGGAATATGAGCGACCTCTATGTTATTATCCTCACGGAGTATGAGCGACCTCTCTGTTAAATATATCTTAGGTATCTTCAAGCACGGTTCCCTCACGAATAAACTCCCCAAATCGGACTCATGGTATTTAAGCATATCCAAGGATTATAGCGGGAATTCTGTCAGTTGAGCAACGGGCTTGAACCACACCCCCCCCCTCCCTTATTATTGTTCGAGTATATTATATAGCATATACGGACCCTCTAATTATGCATACGCCATTTACTGTGCAACGCGTTGCGAGTGTGATGGTTACGTCACCGTTCATGTCGCTGTGCAGAAATATCTGCCGTCAAAGGAACGAAAACGTCAAGGAGCTTAACATGACAATTCGAAATAATTTCCTAGATAGAGGTCAGGTATAATTTGATTTGACTCCCTTACGATGAACTAGATCGAACACCATACGTATTAACACGTCTATTTATAACTTGTTTTGTCTCGTATGCACTGTTACCTTTCTTCTCTTTGTACAGAATTCACTCACTCACTCACTCACTCACACACACACACACACACACACACACACACACACACACACACACATACACACACACACACGCACACGCACACACACTTTCATCGAACACATAAAATGTTCCTCTAGAGTCTAGAGCAATCTAATTCAGCATGTTCATCTGAATGTAGTTTACATTATTAGGTACACATGCACTTTGTTTTCTCTCCTCTCTTGTAAAATATAATTCACTGATCAAGTCATTTGCTGCTCACGTTGAAAAACATTAGACAACTGCCATTTAAACGACATGTTTAGTGATAATAATTTATAAATACAAAGCTGATCAGGAGATCGAAATATAGGTCTGAGGTCATATCACACTTGACAATAAATTTATTAAAATACACACCTGGCCAAGAGATCTAAATAGAGATCTGACGTCATAGCATTAATTGTAGTCCACCATGTTTTTGGTGTTGGCTGTTGGTCATTGGCCGTTTCAGTTCCACTAGAAGATAGATTTTCAGCTAGTAGGCAGCATTGGAGGATTGTGTCAAAATCTATAGGCTGGAGACACGTGACCATGTCCTGATGAAAGAAGAATACGTAGGAAAATTATCACTTACTATTACTTACGACCTTTATATATTTGACTTACTACTAATGTACATATTTTAAACTTACGGCTAAAGTATTTATGTTTGTAACACTTACCTACCAATCTCCTTATACACAAACTTATCAACTGATCTACAGTTTGATAACAACATACGTGGCTACTTCTTTCGTTTTAAAAAAAAATACTTTTACCTACATACTTACCTTGTAATCTACTAAATAGTTTACCTGCATACTTACCTTGTAATCTACTAAGTAGTTTACCTACATACTTACCTTGTAATCTACTAAATAGTTTACCTACATACTTACCTTGTAATCTACTAAACAGTTTACCTACATACTTACCTTGTATTCTACTAAACAGTTTACCTACGTATTTATTATAACAACTGTTACCCCACTTCATATTTTCGGGTGTATTTAGTTTTCTTACAAGTATCAAACCGTACTTAATATACTCCACATCATATTTTCGGGTGTATTTAGTTTTCTTACAAGTATCAACTTTAACGTCGTCTCGATCACAATCACTTTCACTGCCACTACTATCAATTTGTTTGCCTACTTAGTTTTTATTTCACAAGTATCAACTTTAACGTCGTCTTGATCACAATCACTTTCACTGCCACTACTATCAATTGTTTGCGCGAAGTCAAAAGCTTAGGTTTCACAAATCGATCATTTTAGCGCCTAAAGTTGTAAAGTTTAAACAATAAAATAGGCTCTCCAAAAAGTGCGTGAACTGTTGCAGGTAAAGTTTTAGTTAAACTCTCATCTTCATAAGCAGGCATAACGCAAGCAATATTTGAATTTTCAAAGTGAATGCTGCTTGAATCTGTCACGTGATCGGTTGCCGCATCAGTAGCCTATGCTTACTCCGCCCCTCCCCCGTCTTTGACTGGACAGTTTACTTGCAGCGTAAGCTGCCTGATTTTCCAGCTGATGCGCTGAAATTGTCCTAGCAGCTGCCCTGTGGACATCCTAGTTAAGCGATCTACAATTCTGCCACTATGCATTGCATGAAAAATGCGGATTAATTTTTTTATTTTATCTACTTTCTCTAATTTCTTACTGATTGAAACTTCAGCGCAGCCTACAATACTACGTCAAGGTCCACCTTTGGTCCCCGGCCCTTGGGTTGAGAACCACTTACTACTACTAATAGTTGTGTCATATTAATACTAATATTAACAGGTGGAAGTGTCATACTACTACTACTAGTAGTTGTATCACACTACTAGTAATAGTTGTAAGTGTCATACTAATACTATTAATATAATTGGGAGGGGATAATTGGAAGGAGAGCCCTTAGAGAGTCTCTTGTTTGTGGAACAAAATCAACAGACTTACACAAAGAATAACCATCAAGCACAAAATTCCCCCACCCACCCTCAGAGATCACAGAAACAAACTTTAGCTGTAACGGAGACTGAAAATGCAAACGCACTAGCAATCCAATTACTAGCCAACACAAACGAAAGCAATCTACGAAAAGAAAAACAACCCAACCCTCTCAAGGCAAATCTAAACAAACTGAAAGAAAAGCACTCAATCACCACCACCCCATCTCCTCTAAACTCTCCCACTACCCTCAGTGAGGTAATACATACAACTAAAATTTAAAAAAACACATCCTCGTGCCTAGACAAAATGTCTTACGAAATGCTCGGAAGGTTCCTTGATAACATACTAAACAATTTAACACAAGTATGCAATCAAATCTGGACAACAAGAGACATCCCCCAAACGTGGAACCATGCTAAAGTCATCCCCATCCCAAATCCCAACAAAGACCCTTCTGACCCAAACTCATACAGCCCATAGCCCTCCTACCCACCCTGGCCAGGACACTAGAGACAATCATTAATAAAAGAATGGCCTTTCATCTAGAAACAAATGAATTCCTCTGCCACCACCAAATATGGTTTCAGACGCAAAAGAGCAACCACTGACACTACTAACAAACTCATTAATATCATGATAGACAGACTAACAGGTAAGCATCCAATAGCTCTATTCCTTGACATCTCACAAGCTTTCAACAACACCCCACACCCCACAATCATCATAAAAGCTATATGCCTGGGAATCACAGGCAATGCGTAAACATACATTAAAATCTTCCTCTCCAACCGAACCTTCCAAACACAAATAAGTAACATCCTCCCTGACCCACTCCAAACCACCCATGGCACACCCCAAGGCAGCGCACTCAGCCATACACTATTTAACATAGCAACATAAATACAAAACCACCAATGACACGAACACTAAAATTACGCAATTTTCCGATGACTCCTCCCTCTATCATGCACTTCGGGATGAAAAACACCTTCAAAGAAACCTACAACAAACACTTGACCAATTAGAGATCTGGACTTGACTTGGCCCCTGACAAAATTAAAGCAATAGACTTCTCAACTAGACAGAAAAAATCAAATCCAACCTAAACATCAAAGGAACACCAATAGCATATGCTGAATCCACAAAATTCCTAGGCATTACCTTTAGCAGCAACATCACCTTCACATAACAAACAATGCACAAGAAACCAGCAAAACCCTGAACATACTTAAAATGACAAGAGGAAATGACTGTGGAGCAGATACACACACTACAACTAGCCTCCAAAGCACTCATGCATTCCATAATAGACTATGACATTACCACATATTCAGCCACTAACAACCCAAAACTAAAACAATCTACAAACCACCCAAAACCAAGCCACCAGAACCAGTATCTATGCCCTACCATCAACTAAAAATACAGAACTTATCAAACAAACAATTTACAAAAGAAACACACAAACCCTACAAATATGGACCACCAAAAACTATATATAGTTAATATATAATAAATTCAAGTACTTAGGAGCCATCATGACAGACAGGGTATCAAAACCGAAAATATTGTCCAGGATTGTGCTGACAATAACAGCAATGGCAAAGCTGAAGACAATTTGGAAAGCCAGAAACATCTCAGTCAGCTCAAAGATCAGACTGACGCACTCCTTGGTTGTATCTATGTTTTTATATTCCTCTGAGTCATGGAACATAACAGCAGATCTAGAAAGGAGGATACAAGCTACTGAAATTAGATGCTTTCGAAGGTTGCTTGGCATTTCCTATAGAGATCATGTCACGAATGAGGAAATGGGAAACAGAATTAGGCAAGCCATTGGGCCCTATGAAAAGCTATTGACCGTTGTGAAAAAAAACGCAAAATGAAATGGAATGGGCATGTCACACGATCAACAGGGCTTGCTAAGACAATCATGTAAGGTACTGTGCAAGGAGGGCGAAGGAGAGGAAGACAAAGGAAAAGATGAGCGAATAACATCTCAGAGAGAACAGAACTGAAACTGTGCAATACAGTATGATTAGCAGAGAACATAATGGAATGGAGGAAACTGGTTTTCAGATGATCAATGTGCTTCAACGGTCGACAAGACTAAGGCATAGATAGACACACACACACACACACACACACACACACACACACACACACACACACACACACACACACACACACACACACACAGAGCTAATAAAGAAGCACATTATATTACTACATCACAAACTAGTTCCTTTAATAGTTTGATATCTGTATTCAAATAATTGGTTTTATTTTTATCATATTTATTTTGTTTTATGCATTTAAGAATACTATTCTTAGAAGGGGTCCACAGACGTCACCAAATTGTCAAATGGGTCCATAACATAAGAAAGACTAAGAACTCCTCTCTAGGAAGGACCACATCCCTTATGAGTAATTACTCCTGCTGCCTTATCTCCTTTTGAGAGACCCGCTGGTTTTCCTTTTGCCAACGTTGAGAACATATCACGTGACTAATGTATGGATTAAAGAATAACAAACGAGATTTCTATATCTTAAATTTAAAACGTCTCGAAAGTAAGTGGTCTTCATGTAGACATGCGAAAGTACAAATGGACCGAAGTATTAATTAGTGGGTGCGGATGAACAGTTTATTGAATGACGTCAAATTGTTTTAATTCTTTATTAAATAACGTCTTACCTGTTTTAACTGTTTATCACTTGAAACCACCCGAGTTAGGATGTCAGCAGTGACGTAAGGCAAAATAAGAAGTTTACGGATGGCAAGATTGGGGTCAAGGTCTTTGGTAATCTCCCGTAGAACGACTTCGGATTTATTCAGTTGTTTGATTGCATTTCTCACTCTGTCAGTGACCAGTCGGTCTACATCTGGTTGTGATAACTGGAGTTGTTGTTGGTTTGACATAACTGACTTTATCTCTCCGGTGATTATTCCATAGTGACGATGGATGATGAGAATGTCAAAGTCACCTTGTCTGTGGCCTACTGCAAGATTTTGCGGTCGTAAGAACTGTTTGGCAGCCGCTGCATAACATGGTTCTCCCAGGTAATTAGAAAACTGTAACTGTGAAATGACGAACATTGGTTCACTCTGCTCACTGACCAATTCTCGGAAGTAGTGTAACACTCGCTGTAGTGCTAAATCGCCCCGTATATCGCTGTCTTCAATGTTGGCCCGTTTATAACTGGGTCGAAAGGCGCAGGCTTGGGTAGGATTACACTGCGGCACGAGAACAGTCTGTCCGGCCACTGTGATCACGTCAACTATCCTGGTGATGACCACTGGCGGGACGAAATATGTCTTGGTTTCATAATCAGGGTACCAAGCACGAATACAGTCCCGCCATACGGCCATGTTATGTTGTGACGTCATTGTGTCTTGCTCTTGACAGAAACTCGAACCTAACTCAGGTTACAAGTCCAATACGACTAAAATTTCTTTCACTGTAAGTGTGGAATTTTTCTTGCAGTATGCTACAAATCTGTGTTATTCAAATCACAATTTATGACTGAGTGTCTATTTCAGTAAGTCTGTAAGTATATGACTGTTCGTAGTCGGCGTTATTGAAATAACAATTTATGACTGTGTCTATTTCAGTAAGTCTGTAAGTATACACTGTTCGTACAAGGCGTTATTGAAATCACAATTTCCGTTTGGGAAGTGGCATTGTTTGTCTTGAAGAGGCGTGCCCTAGTTGTTGACCCGGGGTCAAAGTGGTGTGTCATTTAGCAGGAAGCATGCGTTTGTAATGTATTGATTTAGGCCAATATTGTCAGTGTTAGACTATATTGTCGGTGATATTTTTAGTGTTCGGTCATTTTGTCAGTTATAGGCCTATCAGAATTTTGTCTTGGTTTGAGGCCCCTAGTGTCAGTGTTATGAGTCGACAACAGTAGAATAATACTTCCCCCACTCCAACAAAACATTTTTCGTTATAATTTCCATCTCTGCGTCTAGTCTTCTTCTTCTTAATTTATGGGAACAGTCTAGTCATTTCGTCCAATATCTATCTATCTATCTATCTATCTATCTATCTATCTATCTATCTATCTATCTATCTATCTATCTATCTATCTATCTATCTATCTATCTATCTATCTATCTATCTATCTATCTATCTATCTATCTGTCTGTCTGTCTGTCTGTCTATGAATTAACTTTCTTTCTTAATTAACCCTTCTTAAATTATCTTAAATATTAGTGAAATTTTACATTTCTTTTAGAGTACATCCCTTGCTGAACCTCACTGTTAAAGTGAAGAAAATTAATCTTACTTCACCAAATGCAGTATGTCTTTTTAATTAGGGACATCCCTTACTGTACGTCACTATTGACCGGAAGAAACATCCGCCATAGTTGTGAGAAATTCTGGTACCAGTCTTAATAAATTACATTCATATTATTAACTCTTATTGCTGGTTATAAACTCAGAAGAAACATCGTCTGTATATATTACTGCTGAAGGTATGTGGGTTTGCATACCTAACTAATATTGTATTCATGCTTATTTCTTGACATTACCTATAATTTATATTGTATTTCGCTTATGATATTTAAATGTATGATGACCATGTAAATATAAATGTTTTGCAGAGAATACATGAGGACGATTTCTTAACCCATGTGTACTTTAATGACAGATTTGCCCTTCATCTGAGATCTTATCGGAGATGTAGATTGACGAGCGTTGAGCGAGTTATAGAACTATCACTCTTCTATTCTACATTGTCTATCTTTTATCTTTCTAACATGTGTGGCCAACCAGAAGGTGTGTTTTGGAAATTAGCCTAAGGTTAGTGGAGATTTAACATCTTGCCCATCTCCAAGCAAAACGCCACACTAACTCGTCTATTGTATTTGTGATAATCTGTTCTGTTCACCACAAAATGCACAGCATTAGGCCGGTAAATCTTTGGTCCACACATGTCCATCCAGAGTTAGCTTCTCCCCAAGTGAGCTGGTACTCTGACTTCGAGCATTATTAACTTTTCGAGCATTGATTAACTTTTCCCCAAGTAAACTGGTGGTCTGAATTTGAGCATAGATTAAGAACTTGTAGCATCAGTCATCCACTCTGTGACAGGTTTTGCGAATTTCAATGCAGCTCACATTACAACCCTAGAAATATATCGAGGACTTGTGAACTCCAATACTGCTTTATATTAGAAATATTTCGAGGACTTTCTCTAAGAATTCTTTCTAATATTTCTCTAACTTTATCTTAGTAAGTCCTACCCATCTCTGAATTCAAAGTATCATTAGAATAGTACTGCAAAATAAAATACTCAAGATCGTTCTGCACTTGCAACTGTAACAGGCAATGTTAGTAAAGAGAGAGATTCGTGACTACTTCAGCATATCTGAAGATATTACAACGCCTTTAATGTTTCCTTAAGTGTTATAATAACATCTTTAATGTTTCCAATATTCTAACAACGCCTTTAATATTTCCTGTTAGTGTTCTAACAACGCCTTTAATGTTTCCTGTAAGTGTTCTTTAATGTCTTTAATGTTTCCTGTAATTGTTCTATTGCTGTCGATAATTATGCATCTTTTCTTTGAAGGTATTGAGAAGGAATGTTAACTTCGCTCTTCACTTTTGCGAGCAAAATCAAGATAAAAACAAATAAACTGCAAAGCTTTTCTCTCCTTTTCTACTCTGTAAATGTGTGAGACACAAAGCTGTTCTCTCCTTTTACACTCTGTAAAGGTGTGAGACACAAAACTGTTCTCTCTTTTTACACACTGTAAATGTGTCAGACATAAAACTTTCATAGCCTCTTGATAACGGTATTTAAATTCCATCCCCGATCAGTCATTCCAGTGTGTAGGAATCAGATTTTTCAAAATCACTGAATATTTTCCTGTAACTCAATCTAACAAATATCATGCTTGTATACTTTATAAAACTGTACAACGATCACACCTGTATTCTTTATAAATTTGTACATCTGCCATATTTGTATACTTTATAAAATTGTACATCTGCTATATTTGTATACTTTATAAAATTGTTCATCTGCCATACTTGTATACTGTGTACAAATGTCAAACTCTTGTAGTGCCAGAAAGAATGTAAATGTTAATTTCACAGCACTAACAACATCGTTAAGAACAAAATTACTATTGTGTGCAGCACAATGAATATTTTAGCCATATGTTGTTTCTCTAATATTGTATACAGCACAATCTGTAGCCATATGTTGTTTCTCTAATATTGTATACAGCACAATCTGTAGCCATATGTTGTTTCTCTAAGATTGTATACAGCACAATTTGTAGCCATATGTTGTTTCTCTAAGATTGTTTACAGCACAATTTGTAGCCATATGTTGTTTCTCTAAGATTAAAATTGAATACAGCACAATGAATATTTGAAGCCATAGGTTGTTTCTCTAAGATAGTACACAGCATAATGAATATCTTGATCCACAAGTTTTATTCTCTAAGATTAAGATTATATACAGCACAATGAATATCTATAGCCACAAGTTGTTTCTATAAGATTAAGGACTGCACTGTAGATTCCTCTGGGGTCACAGCTGTCTAGAGACAGCTTTCTCATATACAATATGTGACGCTAAGCACACCTAGTTAATGGTTATGATTAATATTTTTATTTAATCACCCAAAACTAATTACAAGTGATAATAATCTTAATTTATGTTTATTAACAATTCTCCAGAAGACACCATTCGTCTCTCTCACTTGACAGATATGCGGCGCGATAAACGTTTTCTCTCTTCCACAACATTAAAGACAAACATTTACCGTCACACAATATTTCTGTAGGTGGAAAACTTCTTACTAATGGAGAAGACAAGTCCGTCTTTTTATTCTATATTTAGCGAACTCCTATCCACCCACTGTCTCTCCAACATATGAATATCAATATGTATAAAAATGTCAATAAATTAAACAATAAATTTATGAAATCAACAATCAAATATACAGCATATGAATATAATCAAGAGCAATGATAGTTACATCACTTCACAACAATGTTCAATTAATCCTGGAGAATCATTCACTGAATCCTAGCATAGACATAAAGAGTCAATTAACATTAATATATAATCAAGTTCATGGATATAATCATAGAAATGAGAGTAGAGTTCAGAGAAATAATTAGTCAATACACATAACCTGTTCGAAGGTGGCAGCTGTCATTGACGTGTTACATAATCATGCTGTTTGCAACAAGTGTCCCTACTTTCCATATTTAGGTGAGGTCTTACGTGTCCTTTCTAGAAGCACATTACACAAATGTTCTAGAATCTTCAATGCACTCTACATGCATACTGTTGAGAATCATCCTGCATTACACATGAGCTATCAAGCACATCAGGAGGAATGTTCTCAGAAGTTTCGTGTGCGTTTACTCAACACACCACGAGGAATGTTCAAATGAGCTTCATGAATTCTCGAGACCAAACTAAAGCCACAAATTCCACCGTATTGGCTCTTGAATGGAATTTACAGGAGTCAACTTACAACAACACGATTTACTGATAAGTTGACAACAATGCTGGATGCACACACCAACATATTCAAGTAGACAACAGTAGTCACTGTAGTGTGAAGTGACAAATAAAAAGGGCTTGCCATGCTCTGCTAAAGTCAAATTAAAGCATCACTAAATTTCAGGCATATTTTCGTTTTTCAAAACTCCCTTCTCTCTTATATACATTCTCATCTTCCAAATCCTGCAACAATTTCCTTAACCCGATACACACACAGCATAAGAAATATAGTATAGATCAAAATTCACAAGTATAATGTACAATATAGTCAAATTAATGAACATAGAAATATTGGTTATATTACATAGGCATTTTCTAATTCAAATCATAGATCAATAGCAAACGTACGAAATATTGAAAAGTCCTTTCTTTCTTTATCAGTTAGATATTTTACCATAAACAAATGATCGCCTTTATGACCAGATTTGAGTTATATCCAAATTCAAAGTGTTTAGAATAGAATATTTCTTCAACAAAGAAACTTCTGGTCCTTCCCCATTCGTTGAAATGTTATGAACGAGTATAAGACTATTAGTAAGAAAAACTACTCATACAATTGGAACTGGTTCGGAACGTCAGCAATTTATTAGCATATTCTCAACTCGAGTTGTTTACTCCAACACTGACACTTACAAAATACCATCATAAGGCGTGTCTAAGTTTATCACTTTGATAATTTATATTTTTAAAAAATAATAATTAAGTTTAGAAATAGGGATAGGCAAATTTACTCCGCTACACAATATTTAAAACATAGCTAGACATTTCTTCGGTGCTTTGTTTATTGTATTATCAGAACCCCCAAAATAATATTTATGTAATCTGTACTTCTTTTGAACAACATTTCATATTTCAAGTGAGCAAACTATAATATCTGGCATAGTTGATCTGTATAAGAAATGTTTCGAGTTGTGACTGTAATAACTGTGAAAACTGATTGGATTTGATTTCCTAAAATTTGACTATGTTCCAGGTGTTCTGCGATCATATCAATCTGTATGAATGAATGCAGATGCTTTCTTGTTTTTTAAACACTACTTTCCACTTTTCTGTGCTCCCTCCCCCCCCCCCCGATTGGTTGAAAGTTTATTAAACACCACCTTCAACTTCTTTCTACCCTATCCCCCCACCCAATGGTTGAGGGTTTATTTCAACATTAGATACTGCCCGTGGCAACGTTTGCATAAATGCTGGCAGAATATAGATGGTTAACTTCAAAGTTTTGTTAGTTTACGAAGGTTGATCTAAGTACTTCTTTGTATACAATAATATGAGTTTTGTTATCTGAGCTGCAAACAAAAAGAATGTTGTTTCTGCTGACCCTGGAGCTCAGGATGTACAGTTGTCCCTGTGAGAAGTAGTTGGAACAAAAGTCCATGCCAGTGGTCCACAATATCTGTTCATGCAATTTATTATTTTTAATCACAAAGTAGGTGTTCACATGGAACTGCACTTATTTAAACTCAAAAGGAAAGTTTTTTTGAAAATGGGGTATTCAGGGAATGAACATCAAATCTTCTTGACCACAGCCTGTCAATATGATTGTTTCTTGACCACACCCTGTAAATATGCTTTTGTTTCTTGACCACACCCTGTCAATATGGTTGTTCCTTGACTTCACCATGTCAATATTGTCTTTTCTTAACCACACCCTCTCAATAAGGTCACTTTTATAATATTCCCATATAGATGATGCATCCAAAACCATCTTTCATTACAAAGAGTTCACTAAAACTGAATTAAGGTTTGATCTCTTTCAGGAAGGCACTGAAAATAAAGAGCTACTAACACAGCAAAATGAACCCACAAAATCCAAGATTCAATATTTATTACTGCCTAAAATTTAATACAAACGTAAGACACACAATATTTACTACAGTCTAAAACAGAGGTTTGGCAAACGTTTCGGACTACTAGGTCATTTTAGGAGGTCAAGAAGGCACACTAGGCCAAAAATGGTCAAAAGTACACCATTACTAGGCTTGAATAAAAGTCTTTGCACTTTATTTTGTACAATTAAATGTGTAATAAAGAGAAGACACTATACAGTGTAAAACTTCAAGGGGTAGGGATGGACAAAAGTTAGAAAATAATTTGAAATAAAAGATTGATTAGACCAGTCATACGTACAGTTCAAATCAAACATTGAAACAGAAAAAGGCAACTTGTCTCTGCAAAAATATAATCAGAACAAATGCTATGTTTCCAGTTTAAAGGAAACAAGCAGGCACAACACGTATGTCTGAAAGATTAGAATGTATGAAAGAATGGAGTTACAAAGTCTCAACTTAAGTTTCCTGCAATGGTATTTATTAGCCCAATACATGTACACAGCATGGTAATAAAGCATATCAAGACAATGTCAAGAGTTTAGCAAACTACATACATGTCAGCAGCTTAGGTAAAACATTTGTAGAAATAAAAGTCAACTCATATAGTACATCTTTACATAAAACATGAGTATAATATATCAGTAGCAAACATGCATGAAATATTTTAAAGTGCATTCTCTCTCAACCAGTTAGTTAACTCACCATCAAGCTAACAGCCACTTTTCATGACCGGACTTCTTCCACTCCACATTCAAAGTGATTAGATAGTAGTTTATGTGATTGTGTAATCAGCACTAGTTAGCAGAGCCATCCGATGCGTATTCTATAGGCCTGTCATGCATGATCAGACACCTTTCACCTGATCCAGTACTGCCCCTGTTTAAGTGGAAATCAATTCTCGTAAGTAACTGACACTTAAAACACAGGCCCAGACCTAACTGGCATTGTTACAAGAATTCCTAGGACTGTCAGTCTGAAAGAATATCCTTTCAAAAGAACAGCTATCTCCCCACGTAAGAATTTGAAATAAAAGAAATATGTCTCGAGACCCTTACGTCAGACAGTCAAGCCAATAAAACTGTTCTTCTTGGTTTAACAATGGGAGATAGTGTGTGCATGTATATAAGCTAGCCCAAATTTGTGAACAGTGTCTGAAAATACATATCCCGATTTTGTGGTTTGGATCAGTAAACAGCACATTTGGGTGTGTTTTGAATAGTTCATATTTTTGTGTACTTAGTACTTAGAAAGATAATGAACTAAGAATTTTCTTAACTGTAATGCTCGAAGGATCTTACTGTAATTAAAATTTGTTAAGTTGTATAATTGTATTTCCCATTTTCAGGAATCCTCTAAACTGTAAATTTGGAAGGAGAAACATCTTTTAGTGAAATTGTGTATTTATCAAGTATAGATATTTTCACTTCAGCTCCATGTGAAAGATTCTAACTGTATATTTCTTTACTCATTTTGGGGTAATCTAATAATTATATGTCTGCCTATTTGTTGTGGCTGAAAAATGTATTGGTTTATGGATACAATGTGTGTGTGTGTGTGTGTGTGTGTGAATGTATCTGAGAGAAAGATAAGGTGTGGGAGGCATAGTTATTTCCTATATACAATGTGTGCGTGAATGTCTGAGACAGAGATAAGGGGTGGGTGGGCTTAGTTATTTCCTATATACAATGGCTCATACGTGCATCATTTGTTTCTGCAGTGCTCCAAGCCTCCGTCCATCCTTCCAGCCTATTTTTACTCATCGGCCTTGCAGCCTAAGTTGTTCTTTTACTTCGTTTCCAGACTGTTTCAATGTTAACGACCTGCAGTCTGAAGTCTACTGACTTCAGTTTCCAGCTATTTCAACTTCAAAGAACTGCAGCCTATTCTTCTCTTTATCCCAGACTGCAATATACATTCTGCAGCCTGCAGCATCAGTTGTATAAAGCTTCATTAAAGACTTTCAACAAGTTTCACATTTATGCCACCAGTCATGTGACATTGGCTCATGACGAAATGCTACTGTCCAGCTGTCTACGCATCAGCATACAAAGAGCCCGACTCTACACCAGATACACACTGCTGAAACGCCAAGTGAGACAATTCCATCTACACAGCTTACATCAGGTGACTGGTTTCTTTTAATCTCTTTTAATTGTCTCCTGTGATTTCTTACTCTTCTTCATAGTCATAATCTTTAGTAATCGATAAAGAGCTCAACCAAATATCCATGTAATAAACAGCAGAGACTCTGGAGACTATGCAATGAACAATAAATCACCTTAACATTTCAAAGAACTATAATTAATTAAAATAATAAACCGATCTTGTAATAGATTCTTTTAATTTAATCCCTAACCTAGGTTGAAGAGACTATTTTCTTTTTCATGTTTGCCTGCTTTGTGACTACTACTATTATGTACAAATTACTACTCATTTAATTTTTATTCAATGTGTTGAATAGAGTTGTTATTTGTTAATTACATTTCCACTTCTGTATTTAGACAAAGGAGATATGCATACTTAGGGGTGGGGGCTAAATTTTATTTGTATTAGATCAGACAATAGCATATCTTGGGAAGTGTCCCCCCTAAGTTGAAAGAGACTGTATGTGGGCCAGAATTTTTATACTTTCTAGCAGTGTTCGAACTTGCAAGGAGTGATAAGAGTTCTGAACCGGTACTCTCAGGGGCAGATAGAATAAATGACTTAGCGGTTAATGTCTCTGAAGTTCGACTGAGTTTTCTCACTCTGCAACGAAGGCCTGTACGGGTGGAATTAAAAAGATTAGGGGTTGGGAAGAAAATCGTTGAAAACAACTATCACACTATGTATCTGGTAGTTACCAGATAATCACAATATGGTAGTTACCAGATAATTGCCAAGCAATGATTACAAACATTTACTTATAGCAGCTATTACTTTTATCCAGGACAGACACATATTTCTATTTGGACAAGTGGGTCATAGTTTAGTGAGGACTGCTTTGACTCTTACAGTAGTATTGTGTTTTTTTTTTCTTCCTATAAGATGTTGTACTCTCTATGTTCTCTTTTCTTTTTGCTCTGTGTGTGTGTGTGTGTGTGTGTGTGTGTGTGTGTATGTGTGTGTGTGTGTGTGTGTGTGTGTGTGTGTGTATGTATGTATGTGTGTGTGTAAGAGCTAGGCAGAGATTTGTATAGCATCGCTTTGTGGGTGCATGACATTGTGATAAAGGCTAGACAGATTTATGTAGCATCGCTGGTCGACAAAACACATTTCGAAGTTTATAGTTTTTGATGTGAGTGAAAACATCACTATGCTTTATAAATTTAGTGATATGCGATAAAACATTAAGTTGTTTTATAATTTTATTAATGTGCAACAAACACATCACGTTATTTTATAATTTTATTAATGTGCAACAAACACATCACGTTATTTTATAATTTTATTAATGTGCGACAAACACATCACGTTATTTTATAATTTTTTTTTTAGTGTGCGACAAAACATCAAGATGTTTTATAATTTTATTAATGTGCGACAAACACATCACGATGTTTTATTATTTTATTAATTTGCGACAAAACACAAGGAAACAAGCAAGCACAACACGTATGTCTGAAAATCCATTTAACAATTATTATAATTATAAATGAAGATATAAATATGATCTTTGAACTAATTATGGGCGCTGTATTTCCCACCGCATGTAAATTTATCCAAGTAGGATCGTTACTGTGACCATCTTTTAAAACGATAACTCGTGCAAGATTCTCACAAAAGCGTAAATAAAGCAGTAATCGCCCGCTTTAAATACAACAACGTTTTTTAATCATTGTTTAGCGGGATCGTAATGTTCTTATATGTGACTTTGATGCATATACGTTGGAGTACCGATACTCACGTTTAGATCAAAAGAGACTATATTGACCCCCCAGTTCCCCAGTTGTTGTAATACAAATAAGAGTTAATTTCATGCGGGGTGGGGTGGGATGGGAAGTTTCTTGGCACAAGGAGACCTTAGTTAGGGAAATTATTACTTATAAAAAATAAATTTATAAATCAGAACTAATGAGTGTCATAAAGTGTATGTTGAGTAGGTATCATATTCGGGAAAACATAGAAACATACATATATACATACATACATATAAACATATAAATTGCAAGTAAATAAAGGAAAGGAACATATATATTTTGTAAGTAAACACACACACACACACACACACACACACACACACACACACACACACACACACACACATATATATATATATATATATATATATAGAGAGAGAGAGAGAGAGAGAGAGAGAGAGAGAGAGAGAGAGAGAGAGAGAGAAAGTAGAAAGAAGAAACTACGTTAGAGTGAAAAGAAACAATACTCAGTACACGAAGGTCATGCCGCGTTGACATTTAACAAATTATATAACAATTAAGTTTGGAAATAGTGACAGGCAAATGTACTCCACCACATAAATATATACCTGGTAGTTTGGGGAATGGTTGCAGATATTTCCAATAAATCTATATATTTGGTTGTTTTGGTAATGATTACCTACATTTACTATAGCAGCTATTGTTCTATCCAGGACAGACACTTATTACTCTTTGTACAAGTGGGTTATAATTTAGTGAAGACTGCTTGGACTATATGACTGAAATGTAATACCGCTGTTTAGGACTGGACTTGTTACATCTAAATCAAGGTGATTAGAATATGGAACTCTCTTCAACAATAAGTTTTGGTCTCTTCCCAGCGGATGAAACTGTTAAGAGTAAGTATGAGACTATTAGTCAGAAAAAACTACTCATCCGTATCTTTACCTGAATTGCTACTCCAACTCTGGTAATTACAAATAATATCATTATGTACTATCAATGGAGAAATGAAAAACTCTGTATCAAGGGGAAATTGTGTAACCAGTCCACCCGTTCTGTGTCAACGTGTGTTCACATTCACCACAAACGGCCAGTGAACACCGACAGTTTAAGTTAATTAACAGACAGCATTCACGACACACAACAACGCCGTCGTCTATTTGTCATCTGCACAGCGACATGACGATCTCCATCAGACACGGGCACGTCGATCACCACCAGCTGTGCAGTGCAGCGAGACATGGCGTTAAACCTGTCATTAAGCTCAATTTGTTCATCAGACCAATCATCATCAAAACCCTGAACTCTGCCTGGCAGCCATACCACCACCTTCCGCTCTAAACCTGTCACATCTGCATAGTTTGTCACAGTCACCACGTCACTCTGTCTCACCGCCGTGTCACACACATCTGTTGACCTTTGCCCCGTTCTTATCACACGCACAGGTATGCCAACATCACGAAGACCGTGCACCACGCCGTTAGCTGTTGACGTCACATGCCCCGCCTTGTCCTTGACATCGTCACGTAGGTGAAGACTACGGGTCAACACAAAGACGTCACGATACTGAAGTGGGGGACAGACAGTTGTTTTGTTGGCATTCGCGGTGTTGGTGTGGCTGTTGGCGGTTATAGCAGTCGGTATCACAGTGCTGATGTGGTTGTTGACACCGGAATCTGAGGAAACAATATCAACGACACAAATATCAGTTTGTCTTCTACAAACCGTTTACTTACAACATAAAGGCGTTAAATGTGGTTGTTGTGGTAGTGGGGTGTAAGCAATACTGATGACTCTGTTAAGGTCATTATAACGGCCACACTTACCCGTCACGCCAACTCCCAGTCGTTGTAGAATGCCGGCGATTAACTGCCCGCACTTGACGCACTCCAGTGGCCAAGGTCCAATGTGTTCGGGTCCCTGGTGGCTCAAGTGGATAACGTTCGGTCCGTCACAGGGCATGGCCAGAGTGGTCGTCGTATACGGGTGGACGACATTACTAAAACTGTTAACTGCCTTTTTTACTTCACTCAGCACTGCGGGTGGATACCTTAGCGGGGTGGTCATTCGTTCTTCCTGCAGTTTTGTTGGTCTCTGGTCATAGTATGTTGAGGCCGCCCACAGATAGACGTTGGGAAGGCACGTGCACAAGTCGGTGACAAACCGGTGATAACGGGCAATGTAACTGTTAAGATGAAGAAAAACAGATCCGTTATAACAATAACTTACCGCAGTACATAGGGGAGATAATCACGATATAAACTACACATTAACGTTTTTTGCTTAAGTCAGAACTCTGTGTGACGACAATAAATGTCGCAAGAATACACGTCATGCTTTTTTACAAACTCAACGTGACTGTTGACATTTTCAGTCATTCTTTTCTCAGATAACCAAAACCAATAATTCTACCTCAGTGCCACACCTGTACACATTGTACAACATACCTGTCATTAAACGAAAACTCATCACATATGATGTATTTTCCATGATTTCCTTTTGTCGCCGTCAGTGTATTGATGGCTTTATCAACGTCAGTAACTTTGTAGAAAAAGTCGTACTCATAGAGGTGGACACTGCCCACTATTGATGGTGTGGTGGGATCATCACGCATTGACACCTGTATCACGTGCTTTATCATGCGTGTCGCTGCCAAGCTTGTAATATCAACACTGACGAGATGAACGTCGTGACCTTGTCTCAGCCATGTCAAGGCCATCAGTACTAACATCATGGACTTGCCCACACCTGGCGGACCGGTCAACAAGACTTTAGTCGGAGCTCTGGTCAACAGACTGATCTGTTCCGGGGTTAATACCAGTGACGTCATTCTCTCACCCGTGACGGCTACACCCTGTCCTTCAGTTCGTATCTCAATGCGCGGGGACGTTGGACAATAGACGGAGACAGTCGTGGCGGGACCGCAAAACCTGAAATCAGTGTCACATATTAATTAGAAACGAACTCTATCAAGGTTACAACTTGTCACACATGCAAAGTCTATTCAGCACCCATCTTCACACATGCAAAGTACACAAGTTGTCACACAATCAAAGTCTATTAAGCACCCGTCTTGTCACACATGCAAAGTCTACCAAGCACACAACTTGTCACACAGTCACAGTTTATCAAGCACACAACTTGTCACGCAGTCAAAGCTTATCAAGCACACAACTTGTCACACAAAGTCTACCAAGCACACAACTTGTCACACAGCCAAAGTTTATCAAGCACACAACTTGTCAGACAATAATTTCTCAAAAATTCAAACCTAGTCAGGAGATCTAAATACAGATCTGACATAATATAACTCTTGACAATAAAATTATCAAAATACACACCTGGCCAGGAGATCTAAATAGAGATCTGACGTCATAGCACTAATTGTAGCCCACCATGTTATTGTTGTTGGCTGTTGGTAATTGGCCGTTTCAGTTCCACTAGAAGAAAGATTTTCAGCTAGTAGGCAGCAATGGAGGACTTGCTCAAAGTCTACAGCCTGGAGACACGTGACCAGGTCCTGATGAAAGAAGATTGCTTAGGAAAGTTATCATTACTATTTACTTACGACCTAAGTATATTTGACTTACAGAAAAGAGATGTCGCTGTTATGGCATTCCTTAGAAAAGCAGTCACAATTGACAACACTATTTGTAGCCGTTAAAGTTTCGCTACTTTCTGTTCAGATCATTCTCTTACACATTTCGTTGTTCGCTCTCGTTGTAAAACTATTCAGATAAGATTTCATAATTATCTTACATATTTTATTGTTTGCTCTCATTGCTAGTAAATATTCAGATACGATTTCATAATCACCTTACACATTTTCTTGTTTGATCTCATTAAAATGAGGAAGACTTCTTGGCCGAAACATCGACCTTTATAATTGATTTTGTATTTATATTGCATGTTGTTTTGTTACTGTTGTCGAACTTTATAACTGGTTTTGTATTTATAATGCATGTTAATTTATTATTGGTGTACTATTTGAGTGAGAAGTCATTACAACGTACGTCAGCAGGTGCTATAATAAATACGTGGGTAAACTGTTTAGTAGATTAAAGGTAAGTATGCAGGCAAAATAGTAGATAAGAATGTAAGTTTGTGTATAAGGAAATTGGTAGGTAAGTATTACAAGCACAAATACTATAGCAAGTTTAAAACGTATACATTAGTAGTAAGTAAAATATACATAGGTCGTAAGTATATAGTAAGTATTGTAAATAGAAATACTTTAGCCGTAAAATTATAATTAATAACATTGATGGTATTGCGTCCAGTCGAAAGGAAAGCTTGAAACAATTTACAGCAGTTAAATAATGACATGGAAATAAATAAGATATGTTATAGTAATTGAGCTGTGACTTAGAAATAGTCATTGGTATCATGTCAAATGAGTATGTTCTGTCGATCAGTGTGCTAGTTGGAAACTACATGACGAAGGCCTGGGCAGATTGCTGACATCAACTTAGTGAAGGTTCGAGCTATGCGCTGTCATCAAGTTTTGTATGAATGATCAGACTAGGGGAGGTCATGGCCTGTCCATCTCACAGCCTGAGGTGGCGTATGAATAGTGCTTGGTGCACAAGTAGCCCATTTTTTCCTGACAAGGGCCATTTTACCAGTTCTGGTCTTGGATAGTGTTTCGGTATGTCTGGCTTTTTTGAGAGTTCTGGCAATCTTTGGCTTTATATTGCACATGTACACAGTTTATATTTTTAGCCTATAATTCATTCATTAAATAATAATATGCATCATATTTTCTAATGTCGTTAATATATATATAACCACAACAAGTTTACTAGAAAATGACGACGCCAACAACATATCATCTATACAACTGTGTCAGGCCCAGATGGAAAACATGAGACGAAATTCACCAAACAGGTTCCAGAAACAACCATACGAGCCTTCTAACACCTAGGGACTTGTACATATCACTCTAAAACACACTGGACTTATTAAAAGGGACCTTGATCAATGGCTAAATGGTAAGTGGGAGATAGAGCAGCATAAATAGAGATGACACAATTTTATGACTCACCAGCACTGCCCAAGACAACAGATACATTGCAAACAATAGCTTAACAAGACAACAAAATCATCGTTTACAAGGAAAATTCAGCTACCGACCCAGCCATCAACAGAGTTAAGAAACTCATCGATACGACGATAACGCACACACAGACAATGAACTCTCCAAGAGCCATCAGGTACCTTCGCCACACTGACTAACATCGCGAGACTAACAACGACTACATCTCAAACAGACATGACAGGAACAAGCTTCAGTGACACGCAAACCACCCCAGTTAAGACAAGACAGAGATTCACAATCACGTCAAACGCCATCAAAATTCAGTCAGAAACACAAACTACCTAAATGAAGACGAAACACGTAGAGACCACATCGCCATCTACAAGAGACCAGACGACAAAAGCCAATAATCCACCACCAAAACAAACTGAACTAGAGCACTACAAAACCTCAAGCCAAACACTACTTGCAACAGATGAAAACACAAGAGAGATATGAGCTGCAGGAAACACAAATAATAAGACTCATCACATAGGACAAACACCCAATCAACCAAAAATTAGAGAAAATTGCCATCCAATTGTATACGTGGCCAGCAAAAGCAGACAACCCCCAGCATCAATACTGATCAATGCAGCCATAATACGACAAAAGCAGTTTGATAACAATCAGTAGGCTTTCTCTTTGTCTCCATATTTATTCTTTCCTTCTTACTCTCTATTAGAGTAGTGACATTTATTTTTTCCTTCTTACTCTCTGTTGGAGTAGTGATATATTTATTTTTACTTTTGCTAATTTATAAATAAACTGTTTGTTCACATAAAAAGTTACTTGACTGGGATATCGCATGCAGTTGTTGTGGTGTAGGTGTGATGTAGTAAAAGAATGTTTGGAAGAAAGTTGACAGGACACTCGAGAATAGCGTTAAACTGGCAGACTAAACACTGATAAGTGACACATATATGTTGCCGGCTCTGATTAACATCTTGTGTAAAAGAAGTGAGAGTGTGTGTGTGTGTGTGTGTGTGTGTGTGTGTGTGTGTGTGTGTGTGTGTGTGTGTGTGTGTGTGTGCGCGCGCGTATGTGTCCAAAAAGTTCTAAGGGGAGATAAAAAGAAGTAGTGGGATTATTTTGTTTCTTATTCCTCCTTTATTACAAATGACGTCAGAAGTGAAATTGTTTATTTTAAATTATAAACGCAGATAAAAAGAAGTTGAAGATCGTTTTTGCCCTCTTTTTCTTTTTATATAAATATATATTTATATATATATTGTTCATTAAATGCAAATGTGCTAATTAAAGTATTGTTACACTGTTAATAAATTATTACTGGCAATAGAATCAATTCAGAACAACAGTAATTAATAGCACACGGTTATCCAGGATATGGTCTGTCAATTTTATTGTTATCTATAGTCTGTCTACTTAGTATTAAGAGAGAAGTCTATGGCCTATCTACTTTGTGTTAAGTAAAAGATCTAATGTCTACTTAACTAGTGTTAACTGAGAGGTCTATGGTCTGTCTACTTAGTGTAAGTAAGTGAGAGGTCAACGGTTTGTCTATTTAGTGTTAAGTAAATAAGAGGTCTATTGTCTGTCTACAAAATGAATGTACACCCCATATTACTGTGGAGTCAATATTTATGTCCCCTATACTTGCTAAACATACTTTTTCAATAACTGAGTATTTTCTTTCTCAGTTTAATAATTTTCTGCTAGCACAGTGCGATATAAATTTTAATCTGTTTTTATAAGTAATTATTGTATCTGTGTATTATTTATTTTAAATTTAAGAGTTTACAAAATTTAAAACTTAATTTAATACATAAATTTGAGTGTTTATATAATTTTAAAAAATTACTGGCAGTGGCTTACAATTAAAGTTAAGGCATCAAAGAATTCGTGAGTGGTTCAACTTTAATTAGGAAAATTTCCAGTGTGTCTGCTTGCATTTTCTTTCCCGCACAAACAAATAACATTATACACAACTACATGAGACAGAACAAACATAAATAACATTATACAAAACTGCGTGAGACAGAACAAACAAATATTATACACAACTACAGGAGACAGAGCAAACATAAATCATGAGACAGAACAAACATAACATGATACACAACTACACGAGACAGAATAAACATCATACAGTATACAAAGTCCCCTACCAAGCTCCTAACTATCCCTATAACCTGCCCCACCCCAATCACAGAGCGAAATTGGCTTGGATGGAAGCGCTCCGAATAAAATAAGTTACTGGTAAATTATATGAAACTTTCATAAATAATGTATCCTTTGTTTCAAGGAAGTAAGTCACTGATACATTTAGAAAAGACTTGTCTGCCCTTTGTTCTTCTTAGATAAAGCTCCCTATATAGTATTAAGACTCGATACCCAGTCTTACAGCGATTCTCGCAACACTTATGTAAATCTGACCAAGGCAAGCTAAGCAATAACAGTCTGCATACTAACCAGTTTAATGTTTATTCAAGTAACAACTGTCTTCAGACCCCATCACCTAATGTTCTTATTCATGCCAATCAACAACAACCATCACACCTTACAGTTTAACTTAAATGTTCTTATTCAAACTAAATAACAACAGCTCCACACCCATCATTTTAATGTTTTTTATTCAAGTAACAACAGACTTCGCACCCCCCCCCCCAGTTTAATGTTCTTATTCAAGTAACAAAAGCCTTCACACCCCATAGTTCAATATTCTTAAGTAACAACGGTATTCAAACTGATATGTCATTAAAAATAAAATGTAACTTTAAAAGCATTCCTTTTTGCTCTTTAACTTGTTTATATTTAAATGTATTGTTTTGTTCTTTAATGATTATTAAAGAAGTACGTATATTGCTACTTCCACAAGTTTGGTATTTTAATAATTTATAACTATTCATATAATTGGTTTCCTTTTTAATCCTATTTATTTTGCTTTATGCATTTAAAAACATTATTCTTAGAAGGGGTCCATAGGCTTCACCAAACTGCCAAATGAGTCCATGGCACAAACAGATCAAGAACCCTTGTTTAGAAAGGATCCCGCCCTTGTGTGGAATTACACTCCTGCCTTCTCTCCTTTACGGATTAAAGAATAACAAACAAAATTTCTGTATCTTAATTTAAAAAACGTTTAAAGAATAACAAACAAAAATTCTGTATGTTAATTTTAAAGCGTTTAAAGAATAACAAACAAAATTTCTGTATCTTAATTTAAAAACCTTTCAAGACTAACTGGTCATCATGTTGACATGCAGAAGAACAAACGACCAAAGTATTAATTAGTGGGAAGACGTCGAACATATATTACAATGACGTCATATATTTTAATTCTTTATTACATAATATCTACCTGTTTTAACTGTTCATCACTTGAAACCACCCGAGTTAGGATGTCGGCCGTGACGTAAGGCAAAATAAGAAGTTTACGGATGGCAAGTTTGGGGTCAAGGTCTTTGGTAATCTCACGTAGAACGACTTCGGATTTATTCAGTTGTTTGATTGCATTTCTCACTCTGTCAGTGACCAGTCGGTCTACATCTGGTTGTGATAACTGGAGTTGTTGTTGGTTTGACAGAACTGACTTTATCTCGCCGGTGATTATTCCATAGTGACGATGGATGACGAGAATGTCAAAGTCACCTCTTCTATTTTCTACTGAAAGATTTTGTGGTCGTGAGAACTGTTTGGCAGCAGCCGCATAACTTGGTTCTCCCAGGTAACTAGAAAACTGTAACTGTGAAATGACGAACATTGGTTCACTCTGCTCACTGACCAATTCTCGCATTTGCAGTAACACTCGTTGTAGTGCTAAATCGTCCCGTGTTTCGCTTTCTTGAAAGCGTTGAACTTTGACCTGTGTAGAACTGGATGAAACGTCACAGGCTTGGACAGCACTGTATTGTGGCACGAGAACAGATTGTCCAGCCACCGTGACCACATCAAATGGTATCCTGGTGATGACCACTGGCGGGACGAAATATGTCTTGGTTTCATATTCAGGGTACCACGCACGAATACAATCCCGCCATACGGCCATGTTGTCCTGCGACGTCATTCTGCATTGTTACTGGCTGACACAAACCGACCTGAAGTTTAAATACTGATACGACTGAAAAATATTCTTTCACTGTAGCTCTGAGGTTATTAGTTTTGTTCTTGCTCTATTTTACCGTAGTTAGATATAGCCAGTTTTTTCCATTCACATGTCTATCAAAGTAGTAATCAACAAACTACTTCCTTGTAGTCAAGAAGATAATTTTTGTCCCTGTCAGGAGCAATAACTCATACGAAGCTTTCTACAATATCGGAACCCTTGAGTGCCTGTCGAACATGCAATAACGTAGTTTCAATTGGCATGGGTAGTTCTTGCATTCTAAGTTATAAATCAAGACTGATTAAACATATTTGACTTTTAGCATTGGGACATTTTAAAAATAAATTTTCAAATATACCTAAATAAAATTTAAAAACACAAAAATAATTTGATATTAAAGTGAAGAAATTATTGACATAAGAATAAACTGGAATAGTTAGAACAAAAGCCTTAATTTAGTAATGATAATTAAATAATTTAAAACTGAAACACAGATGGCATAACTGTTTATGTGATCTACTTTTCATAATTCAAACAATGAGTAAATAAAATCTAATAACAGAATATTTTGAAAATATTATGTGTTCCTATGTACTGCACTGTTTTAATGAGTAAGTAATATAGTTTTACACACTCGTTATTAATTCTCTATATTTACATCTTCTTAAACATTAGCTGGAAAGAGAAATGAGAAATCTAAATATTTTACAGATCGTAAGGACTAAATGTATTAATAATTAAATGATAGTTCAGAATATTCTTAATTTCCTATCAGTGTTTGAAATAGGGGCTTGAATGATATACATTATGTGAAAGTTTAAAAGATTTCATTCTATACATTTCATGACCAGTGTCTTATAAATTAAAAAAAAATACTGTTTTAGTCTGTTTCTAAGACCCTAGCTGGGGAATCATTAATAAATGAAACCTCTGTCGATTGTATTATTTTAAAGAAAAACAGCAATTGAAGGAATTATGCTGCTGATAGTTACAAGTGATTTGGTATTGATCACTAAATGCACAAGTTAACATTAAGTAATAGTTACAAGTGATTTTGGTATTGACCACTAAATGCACAAATTGTCATTAAATGCACCAAAGCCAATTCTCATTCATTGCAGATTGCGCTTTACTTTCTCATAAGCATCTGTATATAAATCATTGACAATGAAACACATTTATAATTGTGTTTGACATAATTCTAATAATTTTAATTATAACTTCTTTCCTTAAGTTTTATGTAATAATTATAATAATGCTTCATATGCTTATACTTATGTTTGATATAATGCTTATAATTATTGTGATACCACCAATGCCATCAGTTAATGATTATTATTATTATTATTATTAATTAATTAATCAGTCATAACTAATTTCAAGTGATGAAAATCTTAATTTATGTTATTAAAAACTCTTTAGGAGACACTTCTTGTCTCTCTCACAAGGTTGATATGCAGACGCTGAAAATGTTTTATCTCTTTCATTAACATTAAACACAAATATTTACTGTCACACAATATTCCATAAGTGGAAAGCCTCTTACAAAAGGAGAAGACAAATCCGTCTTTAATCTATATTTAGTGAGCTCCCATACACACACTTTGTTTTCCAAAAAGTGTCAATATGTGTAAGAAGGTCAATAAATTTAATAATAAATTTATTAAATCAACAATCATATATATATATATGACAAATGCAATGAAAGAGATTATTTGACATTGATATTTCCATGAAACCACATTTGAATAATTTTGTCTACACAGTCTATATTCTAAAATATAATTCAACAATTCAATACAAATCACAAGTTCTTATCAGATAATAAAAATTGAGTTATTAGAGTTAAGCAATTCTAGTCTTTACATAACCTGATTTAGACAAAGCTGAAATTGTCCCTTTTACACACTTTTTCATATCAAATCACAAGTTCACTGTCCACGTCAATTTCCACGTGTCTCTCTCCACACACATTGAAAACACTGTCAGGTTGTTATCCTCTCAAAGCCCAAACTGGGCACCTCTTTTGCCATGTTAGTTTCTTCAAGCAGAATAACGATTACAGCAACTCTCGTACTTCCTTATACCAGAAATTGCTCATGTAGTCAGCATATCTTGCTGCCATACATCACAGGAATCAACTTACAGCAACACGTTTTGGTAATAAGTTGACGATAATGCGGGATTCACACATAAACGTGACCATGCAAGTGTAGTAGTCATTGCTGCCTGAAGCCAAATGAAAAAAGGCGTGCTTTCTCTGCAAAAGTCAAATTAATGCAGCACTAAATTTCAGGCATATTTCATCTTTAAACTCATGGTTTCGATGATCAATCTCACCACTTTAGTGAAAACAGCTGGCACTTTGAGAATGCTGAATGTCATTGCCCAGCAGGTGTACTGAATGCTAATTTTGGCCTTTCTGCCTCTCAGACTGGAATTTGCCAAAATATTTTGTCAAGTCTAATTTAGAAATATATTTTGCTCCACTGAGCTGAACAAAAAGGTGCTCTTGGTTCAGTCAAAAAAAAACGATAAACTTATCTGTAGTCCACACAATATTGGTACATGCCATCCTTCTTTTTAACTAGGAAATAGGAGGACTATAGGGAGACTCTATCTTCTCAGTCATATCTAAGGCTACATAGTCGATTTCCTGTTTTACAGCATCCCATTTAGTTTAGGATAAAACATATGGTTTGATGCGGATCGGATTATGATCCCATAGTGTGACTGTACATTTGCACTGACACATTTTCACAGGTTTATCGGTAAACACTTTGTGAGATTCTTGTATCACACTCCATAACTGTCGAGCATCAGATTCTGGGAATTTTGGATTTAGAATAACATCATTAACAGTTTCAACATCTATTAAACCTGGGTTTGGTATAGATTCGACATTAGTACAGGGGTAGCATCATCCTCTATTACAACAGTAGTGAGATGTTATCCAAGCATTCTTTATAGGCTTTAATCAGATTAGCATGAAATACTTTTGTTTTCGATCCGATCTGAATTAAGAAATTGCACCCACTCATTTGCTATAGGCTTTTATTTTACAGTTGTACAGACAAGCTTGTCTAGCTTTACTTTTGTGTACATTCTTAGCAGCTATCTGAAATGAAGTATCAATATGGTTTGCAAGTTCAATCACGTGTTGATATGTGCTTTGTACATATTCACTAACATGCTTTCTGTCCAATATTCTCATAATATAAACATGAGTTCCCTAATGGTTCTACCATATAAGGTGTTGAAGGATAAAAGAGAGTTGAATCTTGTGGTACTTCATGCAATGCAAACAAAAGTGCTGGCAAATACACATCCCAGTCATGCTGTCTTTTCAGACACAATTTCTTCAGTGTCTTGGTAAGAGTAGTGTTAAGATTTTCGACTAAACCATTACACATAGGGTGGTAAGAAGTAGTTTTAAATTGCTTTACCTCAAAAGATAATTAATTGTGTCATTAATTTGCTTGTAAATTGAGTCTCTCTATCAGACAAGATTTCTAGAAATTCTAGAAATTCTACATGCAAGAAAATTGTGATAATTTGCTCCAACATGGTACCAATAGAACTAACAGCAACTGCCTCAGGTTATTGCATATCATAATCAGTGATGGTGAGAATCCATATGTGGCCTCAACCCAATTAGAGCACAAATTATCCAGTGAGATTGATGGCTATGTGCCTAAAAGGAATATCACTTGTCAGGGTTTCACCTGTTAAACAGAACATTCAGTCTTTCTAATCGCTCTAATAGAGAGATATCACATGACTGACAGTACTGAGTGATGTCCCCCTCAATCCTCTCCAATAAAGCAGCCTCCACATGAGCTAAAGCTTGGTCCGAGATGACTGATAGTGGGTGGATTATCAGCCAAATGTAGCATGTTTACTCGATAGCTCAGATTTACCACCATCTGACTGCTATCAGTTCCTGTTTACGAATTAAGAGACTATCCTTCCAGTTAAATTCAATATCTTTGCTGGAGGATTTAGAATTTTAGATACATACAATCCTGCTAGTTTGGCCTTCTCTCAACATTTCTCAAGAGAATTGTTTGTTATTTGTGCTGCTGAGCAGGGCCTTTTCTCTTCAGATTCTTCCACAGTCTGACAGTCAGAAACAATTATCTGCCCTGCCATGACTGAGTCTTGTGTGATGTCCTGGTGACATGCCCCATCAATGATAGTTTCATCCAAGGTCATCAGCACATCACCTTCACACTTGCCACTGACTATTCCTGATTCACTTTGCATATTTTCACATATGCCCCTAACTGCAGATTCCTGTGCTGCAGCATGGCTATGCGTGAATACTCACATGCTGCCAAGTGAATCTGGGGTGTCATCATCATTAAGAATGTACTTACATCCCATGATAGCACTCTCAACACAATTTACTAGACATACAGCCTGAATGCATCCTCATACATATCTGCTATCTATGTGTACTTGGTGGCAAAACTGGACAGGATAGCTACTGTTTTTGGTATGGAAATAGGTGCAGAGAAGACCAAAATGGTGACTAACAACACCAGTAGCATTGGCACTATCATGATTGGTGATTGGAAACTGGATGCAGTTAATAAATTCAAGGAGCCATCGTGGCAGACGAGGGATCAAAACCAGAAATATTATCTAGAAATGACAATAATAGCAATGGCAAGGCTGAAGGCAATTTGGAAAGACAGAAACATCTCAGTTAGCTCAAAGATCAGACTGAGTTGCTCCTTGGCTTTATCTGTGTTCTTAGATAGATAGATAGATTGATAGATAAATAAATAGATAGATAGATAGATAGACAGACAGTTAGAGAAACGCCTTTCTCACAAACATTCTCAACTTACAAAATCCTGCAACAATTTCATTACCCGATACACACAGCATAAGAAATATAGCATCAATCAAATTTCACAAGTATAATGTACAACGAAATCAAATTAATGAACAAAAATAATGGTTCAATTACATAAGCATTCTCTAATTCAAATTATACATCAATAGCAGGCATGTATGAAATATTCTCAATCCATTCTTTTTTCCAGTCATTTAACTTTCCATAACCTAATGATTATCTTTACGTTCAAATTCAAAGAAAATTTTGGTTCATCCCATTGGACGAGTTTGTTATGTACAAGTGGGAGACTGTTAGTAAGAAAATCTACCCATTCAGCTGGACCTGGTTTGGATTGCATCAGCAATTTTTTAGTATTTTCTCCAACTCTGACACACAAAATACCACCATGAGGAGAGCCCAGGATCGGGTAACTTTACAGTTTAACAATTTATATAGACCTAACAATTAAGTTTACAAACAGGTACTCCACCACAGATAGATAGATAGATAGATAGATAGATAGATAGATTAATGAATAGAGAGAAAGAAACTTAAAAATTGCCTTCATAGCACGCAGAATCCATCGACCAAAGTTTACCTGGTGAAATTTATTTGATGAGAACGAAAACTTACTTTCAGATAAAACAGTTTCAAGATTAACACTTGTGAACATAAGTACACATTGTTTCCTTCACTGAAGGGTCAGTATCATATTTTATCCCTGAAGCAAAATTGATTTGTCATCTCAAAATATTTATTTTTCTTGGAGATTACTACAAGGTACACTAGTAATAAATTACTTCTACATCTTATGTTTATTTAAGGACATCTCTAGAGACGTCACTAACATAAGTGTGTGTGTATGTGTGTGTGTGTGTGTGTGTGTGTGTGTGTGTGTGTGTGTGTGTGTGTGCACACCTCACAATCTCTCTCTCTCTCTCTCTCTTTCTGTGATGGAGTTAATTTACCTATCCCTGTTTCTAAACTTAATTGCAAATTGTTATATAAACTGTTAAATTGTCAAAATGACTCGTTCTTGGGCACTGCTTATGTTGATATTTTAAGTTTGCTGTCTTGAGTTTGGTCTCGAGAATTCACGAAGATTATTTTGAATGATCCTCGTGATGCGCTGAGTACTATAAACGAAAATTCGAGAATTCCTCCTGATGTGCTTGAAATTCAGGACGATTCTCCGTTGAGTGCATTGTGAGCTCTTCAAATGTGGAAGGGTGGATGTACGTGTATACACAGCTGTGTGTGTGCGTGTGTGGACAGCGATGCCTGAGGCAAACTAGATCAGCTCGGCACCCGCAAGTTTCGAATTGTTCAATTAATCTTGACAATCATTCAGTTTATCCTAGCATAGACATTAGCAATCATTTAACATAAATATATAATCAAGTTTAGGGATATCATCAAGGAAATGAGAGTAGAGTTGAGAAATGATGTAAGTCAAATGCACAAAACCTTTTCAAACATGGTGGCTGTTGCTGTGTTCACAAACACGCTGGTTGCAACAAGTCACTGACTTTCTTATTCAGGCGATGGCCTCACATGTCCCTTCTAAGCATGTTATACAACTGTTCCAGAATCTTTTGTGATGTGGGCGCTCACAACACACACACCCACTCACTCACTCACTCTCTCTCTCTCTCTCTCTCTCTCTCTCAAACACACACACACACACACACACACACACACACATATATATATATATATATAATATGACATACATTCGTCCATACATACCTCTGTAATACGAACACACGTACGCATATCTATAAATGTGTGTGTATGAATATATCCATACATACATATAAGTAATTACATACACAAGGATATTTTAGTCTGTCAGCCTGCTTTGCTAATCATGGAAACAAAACATTTTAGTATTCACCAGTCATAATCCTTTTTTCCTGTGATATTTTAAATCACTTGTCAATGAATTTTGCATTCATCACTCAATTAACATGAATCCCTGGAATGTGTTTTTCTTTTGTATTCTAAAACACTGCCATTTATTTTTGTTCAATTGACATGACCCACTCAAAATTAGATTCATTTTAAAACGCTGCCATTTATTTTTTTTTATTCAATTGTCATGACCCACTGAAAACTAGATTAATAAAGACATTTCGCGACTTCTAAACGTTATAAAGTGACTACTTAGAACTCAGGTTAAAATAACAACATGCGCTCTAAATCAGCAATAGTCTCGACGAAGAACTGAACAGCCCATATGAAATATAACTACATATCACAGAATTATTAATCGATAGCGATCAGAATTGTGTGTGTGTGCCTGCATGCGTACGCGTGTGTTTTATTTTAAAATCAATACTCCGCTGTTACTGTATGTTGGCGTAAGCGAAATCTGTTAGAGAGAGCACACTAACATTGTGTAATTTACTTCCTTAATGACGTAGATATTGTAAACATGATATTGTAAACCCAGAAACATGACCCAAATAACTTACATACCCGTTGAATTTACTTTTTTACAGCTCAGATTATATATAGTGTGGTACATTTTACTTGTGTGCTATTGCGCTCGTGGCCGTTTTAAGAAGTTTGTTGAAGGAGACAATAAGAAAAGCGAATGTTTACATGTACATATTTTAAAATAGCGATATAGATACATATTCGTATTTCATTTGAATCTGGAATCTTGTCAATTCAGTGACCCTTCTGTGACCCAGGAACGTGAGGAAATGTGAAAGACTGCTTTGCACACGTAATGTGTCAGAAACAAAATGGCGATTCAAACCGACATCGCCGTTTGGCGACATTGTATCAGGAAGTGGTACCCTGATTACGAAAGCAAGACGTATTTTGTCCCGCCGGTGGTCATCACTAGGATACCCTTTGACGTCATCCAAGTGGCCGGACAGGACGTGGTCGTCCCACACTGTAATTCTGCACAAGACGCAACGACTCAAACGAAAAAAAATTTGGTTAAAGGTTTGGCGGCGCCGCAAGAGAGTGATACACGAGAAGATCTGGCACTAGAACGTGTGCGATTTTGGTTACGGGAGCTGACAAGCGAGCATGGCGAACCTATGTTTGTCATTTCACAATTACCTTTTTCAAACTACCTGAGTAAATCGATGTATGAGACTCTTACCAAACACCTGTCACGACCGCGTAATCTTTCTCAAGAATACAGAAGAGGGAGCTTCGACATTCTTGCGATCCATCGCCACTACGGAATATTCTCAGGGCAAGTGAAGTCCGTTCTTTCAAATCAGCACCACTTACAACTGTCACAAGAGGATGTGGAAAGCGCAGTGGCTGATAGAGTCAAAGATTCAATCAGTCAACTCAATAAATCGGAAACCGTTCTTAGGGAGATTATGAAAGAAGTGGGGCACAACATTGCCATCCATAAAATTCTAATAATGCCTTACGTCACTGCTTCTACACTTAACAAGGCACTTTCGAGAAGCCAACAGTTAATTGACGTAAGCACATGCAATGGTAACAAATAAAGACTAATTAATTTGGCAACGGTCTTATTTTATTAATACCCTTAAATTGGATTATTTAAAGAAGGTCTTCAATAAATAGGATAATTTGAAAACGGTCTTATTTTATTAAGACCTTTAAATTGGATCATTTAAAAATTTACGACAGCGTAACTACAATAATATGACGGCGTATGTTATTTAAATTTTAAAATTCGCGTGCATTAATATAATATGATGTGACAGGACGCAGCAATGTAAAACAAGACTAAAATAAGATTGTTATGGGATTATGAAAAGTTAAAGATTTGAGATTAAGAGAAAATTTTTATGAGATTATGAAAAATTTAAGATTCAGATACGACTCTTTTGAGATTATGAAAAGTTTAAGATTTGAGATAAGACTGTTTTGAGATTATGAAAAGTTTAAGATTTAAGAGTGAGATAAGACTGTTTTGAGATTATGAAAAGTTTAAGATTTAAGATTGAGATAAGACTGTTTTGAGATTATGTAAAGTTTAAAATAAGACTGTTTTGAGATTATGAAAAGTTTAAGATTTAAGATTGAGATAAGACTGTTTTGAGATTATGTAAAGTTTAAAATAAGACTGTTTTGAGATTATGAAAAGTTTAAGATTTAATACTGAGTTAAAGATGCGATAAAAAAGAGATAATATTCATGCATGCGTGTTTCTCTCCAATCAGGACCTCCTGAAATGTCTTCAAGCCGTTGACGTACAAGAGGCCATAGACCGGTGTCTTTTATCTGATGACATGTCCGTTGATTGGACTGAACGGACAAACGTCCATCAATTCCAGACCTGGTGGTCAAGGCGAAGTGGTGATGTCAGTAATGACAATGTTATGACGTCAGATATATATTTAGATCTCTTGGCAAGGTGTGGTTCTTTGAATTATCAAAATATCAGAATTGCTGTTGTTTATTTCTGCAGGATCATGTTTTATTTTCTTAATCATGAAATGGATAGTTCAATAATTATTACAATTTAATGATATTATATTATTTGTTAATTTGTAACAGTTGGCGTGCAATGTTATACTGAGAAGTTAATCACAGAAATCTTTTTCTTTAGTAATATTGATTTTACTTCCCTGTTATTGTCACTCCTTGCAACTCCAAGCTCCTGTCAATTACCATGGTAATTTATTTATCCCGTGAGTGTCACTCTCCAAGCACGTGTCAGTTATTTTTCCGCGTGCATCACTCTCCATTTAGTAACAGATTATGAATACACAGTCTGCAGATAACATTTCTGTAAGGACTAAGCAATTATAAAGATATGCTTTTCATTCTATCCATCTAATTTAACGAATGTACTAAAAGTTGTAATACGTGAAAGTTTGCTGCATCTCTGTGGCGTGTGTGTGTGTGTGTGTGTGTGTGTGTGTGTGTGTGTGTGTGTGTGTGTGTGTGTGTGTGTGTGTGTGTGTGTGTGTGAATGCTTGTTAATCTGGATTTAGGTTCTGCGGTCCTGCCACCACAGTTTCCGTCTACTATCCAGCATCCCCACGCATTGAGGTGCGGACTGAAGGACAGGGTGTAGCGGTCTTGGGAAAGAGAATGACGTCAATTGTGTTAACATCTGAACAAATTACAGTGTTGTCCACTGCAGTGCCTAGAGCCATGCTGACAGGTCCGCCTGGTGTGGGCAAGTCTGTGATGCTTTTTTTAATGGCCTTAAAATGGCTCTCTCAAGGTTTCGATGTCCATCTCGTTAGTGTTTGGAGTTTCAGCTACGCCGCGACATGCGCATTAACCGACCAGATACAAATCACGATACAGACTGCTCACGCATCGGTTCAGAAAGTGGGCAGTGTCCACCTCCATGCGTTCGACTTCTACAATAGAGAGATGGACGTTGATAAAGCAATCGAAACGTTGACGGCAACAAGATTAAGTCAGGGGCCTTACATTGTATGTGATGAGTTTACAGCTAGCAACAGGTACGTCAACACCATACAAATGTATGCACCTATTATATTAACTGTATGAATAATATTACTTCTATAAAGAGACATTCTATAATGTTACGTTTCCAGTATTTATTTAAAGACCCTGCTTAGGAAATTATAGAACTTTAATTTACTATTTAAATTAATTCCCTCTCGTTTAACCTAAACAGACTGGTTGCTCAAATCATCATTCGACTAAATTAAAAATGCATCTTTGTAGTCTAGATCACAGATTTACGAAACTGATAATTTGCGTACATTAGCTAGATTGGAAATCGTTAAAAACTCTCTTAGATTCATATGCATTCATTACGTCATTCGTTTAGCTCAAACAGCCCCCATCCAATCCCATTTGGTCTATATGCATACAATTTACTACAAAAAGAGGTTCTTAACAAAATGAAATAAGATTTAATAAGTTTAACAATTAACAGCAACGATTAATTACGACACGACGTCTTAATTCTACACAGCGTTGTTCTCTCATTTTACCGTCTCTGTTAAAAGTCTTAACGAGAATTCTCTTTTCTTTTATTGCCAAATAGTCACTTGATTCTGGACCCTAGTAGATATACTTAGCTATACTCTTGGTCGCACGTGGGGTTCAACTGGTTAGAACTGGTCCACATCACTTTGGCTCATCGTCAGTACTGCATAGCACAACAGTCAATCGTCCACTCAATTACTGCATCGCTAATGTACTTGCGACGAATCGTTAACACGTGGTTAACACGAGGTACTTCTACATAGTTCACGTATGGGTCATGAAGACACCCGAGTCGGTGTACGACTCAAGAAGTACGAAGGTAGAGAGGAGTAATATAAGAAGAACCCGGCTGAAACAAAGGATTTGGGCTCTGTAACTATTTGCGTCTATATTCGCAAAACCCAAGCACATGTTTCTTTGTTTAAGGTTCTGAATTTAGAATCTTGACTATCGTGTCGTTTACAATTCAAATATGGTTGTATTTAAATGTACGTTGTGGTTCACGTGTGTGTTACATATAACGTTACACGAACGTATGAATTCCCAAATATTTACAGCATTAAAAATTGGAATTCACACAAAGGATTAATTCAAAATGAAGCATGAATGCTTTACAATTTTACACGAAAAATTATATGCAAGAACAATTTGAATTACAAAGAAGAATTCACCACGTGCACAGACATACTGGCGGCACTAGGGAATTTACGATTTATATAAATTAAAGATAAGAAAAAGTTACAATAATTTATATACAATAACTTTTAGATTTGTCCCTTTACATCGAAACACGTGCTTTGGCTAAAATAGCGCTAAGCTGCACAAAATACATACGTCAATTCAATTACAAAATACAATCAATAAATGCAATAGATACTGTAAGAAGTAGACGTGTTATTGTTACCTCTTCAAAGTAGATTTTACTGCTCTAGCGCGGGTTCATCTTCGACTCTCTTACGACTCTGGTATGGCGGCGGGACGGAGCTATGTTAAAGCTGCCTGGTGTGTCTGCCGGTCTGTGGGTGAGTGAGTGTTTTGGCGCCTTATGATCATTTTTATGAAACTGCATTGAACGCATCACGTGACCGCTCACGTGGTATGTTGTTGATCTCGAAGGTGCTGGACACTGGCCTAAAGTTATGCAACAATCCGACCTTGCTAGAAGCCTCTAGATACTGATGCATCACGGGTGAATTTCAACAAAGGTCCGTTCAAAAATTTAATTTTGAAACGAGCAATTGGGTCACGAGGTCATGACACAGAATTTGTCACAGATCGTCACATATAAATCACTATCTTTGGTAAAACTTTACATTTACACATATATGAAGAGGATGGCTGGTAACGCTTGATGGATGTATGATGGCTGGTAACGCTTGATGATGGTATGATGGCTGTAACGCTTGATGATGGTATGCTGGCTGGTAACGCTTGATGGTGGTATGATGGATGGTAACCCTTGATGGTGGTATGATGGATGGTAACGCTTGATGGAGGCATAATGGCTTGTATCTCCTGATGGTGATATGATGGATGGTAATACTTGATGGTAGTATGATGGCTGGAAATGCAAGATGGTAATATGATAAATGGTAACGCTTGATGGCGATATGATGGCTGGTAATGTTTGCTAGTGATATGATGGCTTGCAAGCTTTGATGGTAGCATGATGGCCAGTAACGCGTGATGGTGGTATGGTGATTGTAAACAGTCGGTGGTGATATGATGGCTAGTAATACTAGATGGCGCTTTGAAGGCAGGTGACGTTTGATAATTTGATGTAGTTTTGCTAGAAACTTTCGATGATGATATAATGGCTGGTAACGATTGATGATTGTTTGATTGCTAGAAACTCTTGATGGTGATATGATGGTTTATAGCCTTGTTAGTGAAATGGTAGATGGTAATGCTGATACCCGTGCATCATGAAGGAATTTAGTTTCTTTTTCGTCTCGAGGTATATTAATCGTGGTTTTCTCTCATGCACATTGGGTGCTTGTGATTAAGATGTTTAGAATCCTTTATCTTATGACTTAGATGGTACAATCTTTTGTCTTGTGACTTAGATGTTTACAATTCTCTGTCTTAAGAATTAGGAGTTTGCAGTCCTACGATCGTGTCACTTATATGTTTATAACCCTCTGTCTTCTGATTTGGATGTTTGCAATCATATGTCATGTCAATTAGATGTTTACACTCCTTTCTCAAGCGCCTCATGTTTGCAATCCTATGTCAAGTCACTTAGTTGTTTATAATCCTGTCTATTGTGATTTAGATGGTTACAATCCTATTACCTGTGACTCGGGTATTTGCAATTCTTATGTCTTGTCAGTTAGATGTTTACAATCCTCTGTCTTGTGACGTCGATGTGCACAACCCTCTGGCTTGTGACTTAGATGCTTACAATCCTCTGATTGGTGATTTCGATGTTTACAATCCTCTGTCTTCTTATTTTGATATTTACAATCCTCTTATTTGTTGACGTATATGTTTGCAATCCTCTGACTTGTAATTTAGAGGTCTGCAATCCTCTGACTTGTGACGTAGATGTTTACAATCCTCTGTCTTGTGATTTAGATATTTACAATCCTCCGATTTGTGACTTAGCTGTTTTGTTTACAATCCTCCGATTTGTGACTTAGCTGTTTTGTTTACAATCCTCTGAATTGTGACTTAGCAGTTTACAGTCATCTGACTTGTGACTTACATGTTTACAATTTTCTGACTTGTGACTCAGATGCTTAAACTACTCTGACCTATGACTTCGATGTTCACAATCCTGTGACTCGTGACTTCGATGTTTACAATTGTCTGATTTGTGACTCTCCTGTTTACAATCCTTTGACTTGTGATTTCGATGTTTACAATCCTCTGACATGTGACTTATTTGTTTGCAATCCTTTGACTTGTGATTTAGATGCATCTCATCCCCGGACTTATGACTTAGATGTTTGCAATCCTCTTACTTTGTAACTGTATATTGAGATCATACGGGCCTAACCTCCACTTTATAGTGCCTGTGGTGTTGTAATTAATGTTCCTATTTGACTACTCACTTGGTGAATATTGTTGTTATTGAAACACTATACACTTGCTGCATGTTGCTGTTATAACATTACACAAATGGTGATAGTTGTTATTGAAACACTACACAATTGGTGAGTGTTGTTATTATTGTTGTTATTATTGAAACACTAAACACTTGATGAATGTAGTTATTCAAACACTATATACCTGGTAAGTGTTGTTGCTATTCAAACACTACACACTTGGTGAGTGTTGTTGTTATTCAAACACTACACACTTGGTGAGTGTTGTTGCTATTCAAACACTATATACCTGGTAAGTGTTGTTGCTATTCAAACACTACACACTTGGTGAGTGTTGCTGTTATTCAAACACTACACACTTTAAAGTGTTGTTATCCAAACACTACGCAGTGAGTTTTGTTATCCAAACACTACACACTTAGTGAGTGTTGTTATTGAAACACTACGCACTTGGTGAATGTTGCTATTATTCAAACACTACCAACATGGCGAGTGTTGTTATTGAAACACTACACACTTGGTGATTGTTGCTGTTATTCAAACGCTTGACCATTACCCTCTATTTTATCATATTAAACTATACTACTACTACTACTACTATATAATTGTATAAAAGAAAGAGAAGACAAATCCGTCTTTAATTTATATTTAGCGAGGCCCCATCCACCCACTTTCTTGTCCAACATAAAGTCATTAATATGTGTAAGAAGGTCAATAAATTTAACAATATATTCATTTAATCAACAATCAAATATACATATGACACCAAATACAATGAAAACGATTACTTGACATCAACATTTCCATAAAACCAAGTTCAAATAATTTCTACATTTTACAGTATAATATCCTAAAATACAAGTCAACACGTCAATACAAATCAAAGGATAGTTTTTATCAGAGAACAGAAATGGAGTTATTAGAGATAAGTGATAATAATTTTTTTAAAAGCTGAAATAACTGCTGTCTCAGTAGTTTCTCATGCTTTTACAACAATATCACAAGTTATAGTTCAGTTCAATTTCCAAAGTTTCTCTCCTCACATCAAAAACAAATTCGCCACTTGTTCTCTCAAAGCCATCTTGGGTGCCTTTCTTTCGCCATACCAGTTCCTTCAAGCCGAACAACAATTGTAGTGATTTCTAGCAACTTCAGAAATCATTCAGTGAAGTCAGCATACTTTGCCACTTTGCCACCATACATCAAAGGAGTGTAGTGTATTCCCCAAAGACACTGCAACAGCTTATTCCAGTGTCTATCTCAGTCGTAGTAGTTTACAATCAGTAAACCAGATGATTCATATCACACAATGAAAGGCTGCTTGTTCCTGTAATATATAATCAGGGAATAAACACTAAGTTCCAGTTTATCGCTATATACCTTCCAGTCTCAACTTACAGTTTCCTGCAAATATTTCTATTAGCCCAATACACGCACACAGCATAATAAATACAGCATTATAGTTTAATGAGACATTTCACTAGAACAATGTCAAGTGTTTAGCATAATATGTAAGAGCAGCTTAGTTCAAATATTTCTAGAAATAATAGTCTACTCACATAATACTTCTCTATGCAAAACACAAGTATTACATGTCAATAGCAAAATCCTCGAAATAATTCTAAGTCCATTCTCTCTCAAACAGTCAGTTAACTCTACATTAAGCTAATGGCTGCCTTTCATGACTGGACTTCTTGCCACTCCAGATTCAAAGTAGTCAGAGATTAGAATTCTCTAAAGCAGGTAAACTTTTTAATCTCAGCCCATTGACCTGTCTTGTTCTCATAAATCGGAATCATTGGATAATAAAAACTACTCACCCGCTTGAGTTAGTCTGCATTACATCAGCAATGTTTAGCATATTCTCAACTCGGGTTGTTTACTCCAACAAAATACCATCAAAAGGAGTGTCCAAGGCTGGGTCAATTTGACAATTTAACAATTTATAAAACAATTAAGTAGAAATAGGGATAGAGAAATTTACTCCCCCACACATTCCTAAATATAGTTAGATCTCGCTAGATCTATTTAGATCTTGCTAGACTGCTCATGTACATGTTTAAATTACTACTTTCAGTCTGTCTGCCAGTTGCAAGTGTTCGAGCACGCTGACTATCACGAAATATCGCGCTCATTCTTAAGACGTTTCTGGCTCGCGCTTAATAATACTCGTGCATCCTTTCAGTAAGCTCCTTGGATGCATGCGTTTATTTTTTAAAATCACTATTTGACCATATCAAATAATTATACTTATTAAATAATTTGAAATTTATAATTAATTAATAATACGATTACATTATTTTGACATGATATTGACATTATACTAAATGCATATTTAATTATATGAGGCTAGAAGCATTAAATTTTCTTAAATGCATATTTAATGAGTTGAAACTACTAATTTAACATTGTGTTAAACATACACTTAATCACCTAGAGCCAGTAACAAAACATGTTAAATGCATATTTAGCATAACATAACCAGCATAGCCTATGTTAAAAGAATACTTAATGGTCTGAAACTAGTAAAAACGAGTATTAAGCGATTACTTAAAGATCGTGTTAAATGATTAATTATGGTGTGGAGATAGTAACAACATGCGAAACGATTACTTAATGATCAGAAGCTAATAACTGCATCATTATTGACGGTATTAAGTCAATGTTATTTTCAAAGGAATATTTTAATAATCGTAACATACTTGTTTAATACATGCCTTTCACACTGCACCAAGTCGATACCATTGTTATAATTAATTTTCTTAACAGCACACTATCCCGTTATCAGAGGTTTGTTACGGAAATATGCTCACGCCAGCCCAACGTGTTTCTCTGGGTAGCTTCAGTGTACCATGACCAAAGAATTCCCGAGCTGCAGGAAGAACGATTGACCACACCACTAAGGTGCCCACCGGCTGTTCTCAGAGAAGTAGAAAAGGGAGTTAAGAGGACAAATGATATCCAACCCTACACATCGACCGCACTGCCCGAACCATGTGATGGACCAAGTGTTATTAACTTGAGCCACCAGGGTCCCGGCCATGATGGACGCTGGCCAATGGAGTGTTTTAAGTGTGGAGAGTCAATTGCCGGTGTCTTACAACGACTGGGTAAGTGTGACCGTTACACTAACTAGTTGGCATGCATATCATCAGCAGGATTATTGAAATAACTTTGATAAATCGTGAGACGTTATATGTTTGTCTTACATTAATGGGTATTTGACTACAGGACATGCAGTCTCAAAGAATCTGTAATAATAATGTAATAAATGCGCATAACATGAATAAAAAAAAGGAAAAAAACTTATTTCAGCCTCAACAAATGACCTCCCCAGGAACAGCGCTAACGCCAGCAGAACAACCTGTTGTCCAGCACTCCGTTACAAAGACGTTTTTGTGCTGACCAGGAACACTGACCTTGAGGAATTGGAACAAGTGACGTCTGAGCATCATGGCATGATGCTTGGCCTTCGTAATTCTGGCATTCCTCTGCGTGTCGTAAGAAAGGGTCACGAGCTGGAAGATTTACGTGACATAGCGAAGGCGCAGGACAATGCGGTGTTTGTTGCAGAGTACGGAGCTGTGTCAGGCTTGGAGAGGAAGGTGGTGGTATGGGTGCCAAGTAGGAGACCGGGGACTGATGACAGTCTGACAAATGAGGAACTTGAAACTTTGGGCAGGTTATTCGCCATGTCTCGATGCACTGCACAACTAGTGGTGATCGATGTGCCACTGCCGGTTGAGAATCGTGATGTTGCTGTTCACAAGATCAGGAAACGACGGAGATGTTGTTTGTCTTGAATGCTATCTCACCTGTTATATAACCGACATTGATGTCTCAATTATTATATAACGGACATTGATGTCTCAGTTATTAAATAACCGACATTGGCGTCTCAATGATTAAATAACGGACATTAATGCGTAACTAGGGATAAATGTACCCGACAAGTGGGCACTTATATAACAGTAAGGGGAAAGTATATCCGACATATGGGCAGTCACGACACTGGTCCGATCTACACTAAATTAGGTCAAAGGTCGGTAGCACTGATTATATTATCAAAATACAGGTATTCGCATGCAGAAATGATCAGAAGGATCAGATAAAATTCATTAATATAAACTATTAATTAAGTCCTGTGTCATACAAATATAGTTACATGTATGTGTTATCTTACAATCGCTTGATGTTGCAAGACATATTTTGACAGAAAGAGACAAAAATAGGCAAGTTGATAGAGGACGAGGGAGACAAGGAGAGAAGACATCAACAGTAAGAAGGAAAAGGAAAAGAATACAACAGTAAGAAGGAAGAGGAATAGAAGTAGAAGACGCCCAACAAAATAAAAGAAGAAGAGAAAGCATAATTAGCAATCACGTTTGATCACCAACTTAATCAATCCAACTTAAATAAAACGGTCTCACAATAATTTTAAATAAATAAAAGTAAGGTAATTAATTATTACTCTGCAAAAAGAATGAAATAGGAAAAGAAAAGGAACAAGAAATAAAGAACTAGAACCAAACATTTAAAAATGTGTTCAAAGATTCTTATGTTCATCAAACTTTACTGGCAAAATCGTGTTTTCCGGCAAAATCTGTGGCTTCTGGGAGATATTTCAGTGCTGTTGTAGATTCTACGTCACGTTCCACAACAATTGGAAGTGTGTGATTAAAAAAAATGCGATTACAAAATTAAAGCTGCCAGTATTGTGCTTTAAATTTGAAGAGTATATATTTCTTAATATTATTCATGTTTCTTTTTGAGTTTGCAGGTATACATTTGCATTAGGTTTGCAGGTTTTAGCAAATATTATGTGTCATATTTAAGAGATTAATGAATGTCAGGAATGTGTGTGAGAGAGAAAGAGAGAGAGAGAGAGAGAGTATATATATATATGTGACTGCTTGAAAACTTAGTTGTATTTATTTGTGATATATTTATTTTATAAATAAATCTTTATTTTTGTTAATCCCTTCTTACGCATGTTAATTGATACATGTCTGGAGTAGTCCAGTGGGTGGATGGGGGCGTGATGAGTCTATGATTGGATGAATGTTAGTAAGTTGATAAAACACATTATTCCTTAAGTAAGAAGTTCCACCTGCGAACAGATAAATTATGTGTCGGTAGTATGTTTACTTACAGTGGTGTATGAATGTGAAATTCATATGGGAAACAGATCATAATTTAGATTTAACCACTGATAAGTGATCCATGCATTATTAAATGATAAGGTATTCATAATTGCTGCTGCCTCCCCCCCTCTCTCCGAAGAAAAGAGGGTGGTGGCTAGTCGATGCCACGTAGGACTTGCATAGATATTATACAAATCCACACACAGAACACCAAGATGGTGATTTGGCTCGAATTTTATTCTGCATATTGGTTACATATTGCGACATGTTTGCATGTGTGATTGCATATGGGTAAGGATGAAAGGGTGAAGTGTAGACAGCACAGACGACACAACGTGTAACAACGACCACAACCACTCTTTCAAAACCATAGACAGGAAAAGTATCAATGTCAGAGTATAAATTCAAATTTATTGATCTATGGGTTTCCTCTCACATGTTGGTTAGTCAGCCATCCATAACTCACACCCATGGGATAGGGGGATAGAAAAGAAAGAAAGAATGATAAATGATGAAATAAAATAAAAGAAATATAAAATTCAAGATTCATCATGCAGTACTACTTCTAAAATAGTCTAAGCATTTCTCATCATAAAATAACAGTCATTATTTATAAGTTCTGGAGCCCCTGCTCCTATATCAAAATTCAATAGTTCAACAGTAAGCAATGTCATTCAACTTGCAAGTCCTCTTCAGTCAGTCCCATCAATATTTTCTCATACTAATCGTAAAGCCATCCTTTACTTATAAACATAAATTTAAATGTAAGGTTTATTTTTAATTTAAGGTTTAATTCTTAATTAAGGTTCTAAGCTTTAGTTTTAAGTTTTAGGTTTATGTGATCTGAGATTCCTACACTAACTAATATTTTTCTACTCACATAGTTATTGTCACTTTCTCCTCATGCTGGGGGGTTTGAAGATACACAAAACACCGTCAATGTCTCGACACTGGTTCGCTCCCTGGAATCGAAGTACAAAAGCAGGGAGAAACTTAGAGGGTCTTCTTACCCCTCTACCACACACTACATTCCTGGTGTCTTTCTCATTCGTTTCTGTCTCTGTCATCCCCTTTTAAAGTTCTTGTATATCATTTTCACTGAGCTGATTAGAACACACAACCTCCAGCACATGGTACCACCATCCAGCACTGCACGTATGTGCTGACGAATATTCTGACTGTCCACTTTCATTTAGTGCCAAATATCGAATTCCAAGTCTGACACCTTTTGAGTGATATATCAATTTGCCTGCTAAATAACTACCTAGCTCAGAGCATGCTGGCTAACTCTCAGAGCAATGGTCCTACTCTTATTTTGTTTTTAAAACTACATTGCTATGGTGACTCATCGTCACCTGGCAAGAGTACACTAGTTATAGCAAGAAAGGATTGTACACATAAACTAACACATTTAACTATAGTAATTAAATCTTAACTTTCCAATAACTCAAAATTCTATTTCAACAAATAATTTCATGAAAACAATATCAACTGTAACTACCAGACTTTTATAGAGGTGATTCTTAAAAATGAGTTACATTTCAAAACTCAGAGCCTGTCCTCTCACAGACAAAATTAGCGTCTCTGTAGCCTATCCATGTATTCTCATACACTGACAGAGATTTATGGTCTAGCACGCTGACCAGAGGGGTAAACGCATACATCCCTCTGAAGTTAATTACATTTTTCCATTCCCCGGCACAACTTAAGGCTAGCGTTTCCAACTTAGGTTTCACATTGTTGACCAAATGGTTATTTTAGCCCCTTTCTTTGTTTAAACTAATTTGACTGTTTCGTTAATCATTTAGAGTATGAGGACACTTAGAGAGAGAAAAGAATTTTAATAATATTTCCTCATAACTGTGACAATAATAATAATCATAACAGAGGCAGTACGTGTTATAGCACCACAATATACAAGAAAGTCATTTTGTTTTGTATCAATGCAAGAAAATTATTTTATATAGTATGATTACAAAAAAGCTATTTTATTTAATACTTACACAACAAATTTATTTCTTTAGTACTTACACAAGAAAGTTATGTTATTCAGTATGGACACCCCAAAACAATATTTTACTCAACATATGTTTATGCATTTTATTCAGTATGTATACAAGAAAATTCTTTTATTTAGTATGTGTACATAAAACCTATTTTATTCAGTATTTGTATATGTATTTAGTTATGCAACAGGTTATTTGAAACTGCGAGAGGGTCATTTTAAATTATGAGAATATTATCATCTCTATACGCTTATGATAATACACACCTCTACAGGCCTATGATAATACTCTCCTCTCTGCTTGCGAGAAACGGACTGGAAGAGTAACCTCTGTACTCTCCCCAAAGTATTTTCCAGTATTGTAAATGAAAACCACAGAATAACTCTGACCTGGCATGCATCCAAACAGAATAGTGGACACTCTCTGAAAAGTCCTACACCATCTTATTAATTATTAACTCTCCCACCACCCCTCACACTACTCCTAACCTTCCAACCTAGTTATCAAGAGAACAGGTATAGTGTGTTGATAACAAGCTAGCTTCTCAGGAATGCTTGCGTCATGCGATAAGCCATTTTTTCCGTAACAAGATTTAAAGTGGATTCACGCATTCAATGGAACTTACACTTTTGTTTTAAATGTTGTATATGTTGTATAAAATGCTACATTATTATATGTTTTGTTTTAAATGTTGTACATGAATAAAAATAATACAGTACTACAATTTTGTTTGGAAATGTACATGTTGTATAAAATACCACAGTTCTCCAAGTCTGGTAGACTCCAAAGGAATAGATCCGTTGTGATATTCAGATAAAAGCAGCTCAACGAAACAGCCTACCACCACTATCGTCCACTACATTCAATGAACACTATTCACTGTACTGAGAAGTGTTGAACAGAGAAGTCAATAAGACAGATGTTTTGAACACGAAAGTAAATAAGAGAGATGTTTTGAACAGAGAAAGAGAAGTCAGTAAGACAGATGTTCAAAGGCAAAGCACATAATCATATAAAATTCAGAATAAAAGGAAGGATGGATAAAACATTCTCTTTCATTACAAACTCGGGCTAATTATTGCTTATTTTAATTCAAAGCACTGTTTGCATATGTCAATAAAACGCACAAACATGTGTGATTTAACCTTTAAAAAATTCAAAAGAAAGGTTGATCATCTTTAAGGGATTTAGTATATACCCCTCCCCCAAAGAACATCATGGTGTCTGTGTGCGAGAGTTTGTTATTTTCCATCTTGCAGACTCGGTGCATCGTCGGCTGGACTACCACCCCTCCGAGGTGGCGGTGACAACAAACATCGACGAGCAAAGATATGTTGGGTTACATCTGGCATCCTTAATCTGTCTGTGTTACATTCCAGCATTTGTTTTGAGACCCTGTCTCAGCATGAGGATTTTTAGATTATTTAATTTTAACATTCGCCTATGCTGACAACAGACTGGTTGCCAAGATTTACCCTTCAGTCCCTAAATTACCTCCGTAGTTTGGATACTAAATTCAGCAACAGGCAAACTTGTGTAATAAAGCCCAGACTGGGTACGTTATCCAATTATAACTAATTATGCATTCAATCATTCGTCTTGACTTTATACCCCCAACCCAGTCTCCATTGGTCTTCCTTGCAATAATTAGTCAACTACCATAATTAATAAATAATAAAATATTAAAAATAATAAACAATAAAATATTTATTACTTAACAATTAGCAAAAGACAATTCTATACATCCGTTCTGATATGCTGGTCATAGGACTACGATTGTCTATTATGTCGTACAAGATTCCAGACTAATGTTCAGAGTTCATTGATCTATTACTTAACTCCCACAAGTCCCACACAAGGGATTAGATCATTATATACAAAGTAATTATATTTCGCACTAAAAGATAAAACATATGAATTGAGTGATACAAATCAAAATCATGCCTATGCGTGTTACAATTACAACAAGACATTTTACATGCAAGTTCATTAAATTATTATATACAAAATACTTCAATGCGCGCAGGCGTTCCAAATATAATTCAGTTAGTTGGCTTCCGAAAGGATGAATTTAATCTTTATACAATAAAGATAAAATATTGTTCCACAATTCCACATATAGAGGCGCAAATACACCTAAAATCAAGCCACTCTATTATTTAGCCACACGTCAGGAGAAAATAGCAATAAAAAAATGAGAGATAATGCAAAATTCACACAATCAACATTCTTAATAAAATACAGAATAAATATCTTAAGAATACGACGTGTTATTACTTTGCCTCAGTACAAAGGTACTTAGTATTGGCACAACGTGTTTTCTTGAGCGACCCACGGAATATATGCGATGCCTCTTGCGAAATGCCTCAGGCGCTGTTTCCTTGTGAATGGCTCTCAGACCCCGGTACAGTGTATTTAAAGACATATACAAATTCATGGCGGGAAATCTATCAGTCAGAGTCGGGCTTGGACATGACCCACCATCTGCTATTACTCGAGGATATTAAGTAATACATCCGGCTCATGGTTGTGAGTACCACGCACGCAACAGGGGTGGTTGCATCACCATTTGCGAGTCGGGTGTTCGAAATGTCGGTTATGTATGCAATGCAGTTTCAAGAACTTAACAGGACTATGCAGACTAATTAATTATGGTTTAGGAGTTGAAGTATAATTTTGGCCTTGACCTCATTACAGTCTGACAAGCATCGTGAGCTAAAGAAGAAAAAGTTAGTACTAGAAGGAGCAAAACAATACAAGGAAATCAACCAGGTTATTAAGGAAAGCATGAAAAAGGCAAATGAGATATGGATTGAAGATGAGTGTAAAGATATAAAAAATAATCTAAAAAATGGATAATAGCAAAAAATGCACACCAACTGGTAAAAGACCTGACTAGTGTAAAACAAAGACGCTCCTCCATCATTCAAGATAGTGGAGGGAAATGTTTTACAGAAGATCAAGACATTCTTAAGAGATGGATATAGTACTGCTCATACCTAATCAACCACAGACCTACAAGGGACCCAGACATAACACCCCACCAATCTTATATCAACACTGACAACTGCCCCATCCTCTGAATAGAAGTAGAGACTGCAGTAAAATAATTGAAAAAAGGGAAGGCCGCAGGAGTAGATAACAATCCTGCAGAACTAGTCCAAGAAGGGGGAGAAGCCATGATAAGCACCCTACTAACAATCTGCAATAAGATCTGGCAGACAGGGGAATGGCCAACACCATGGGCTCACTCATAATAACTTTCAGGAAAAAAGACAATTTGCAGCAATGTCAGAATTATCGTATGATCAGTCTTATATGCCACCCAAGCAAAGTCATGCTAAAGATCATATTAAACAGACTGAAGCCGCAGGTAGAGGGAATCATAGCTGAAGAACAGGCAGGCTTCAGACCAGGTGAAGATAAGTGAACAGATCTTTAACCTGAGATTACTATGTGAGAAGATACTCCAGCACCAACAAGACCTCTATCATGACTTTATAGATTTTAAAAAGGCTATTGGCAGGGTGTGGCATGCAACCCTTTGGTCCACCATGAAACTGTACAAAATCAATTCCAACCTGATCAGAATCATAGAAAGCCTTTACAGCAAGACCACCAGCTCAGTCTGCTTCAATAGCTAATTAGGAGATTGGTTCTGGACAAGAGTGGGAGTCAGACAAGGCTGCTTGCTTTCACCTACTCTATTCAACATCGTCCTTGAAAGAATCAGGACAGATGCTCTGGAAGACCATAAAAGAACTGTCCGTATTGGAGACAGAACAATAACGAACTTACGCTTTGCTGATGACATTCATGGCCTTGCAGGAAATGAGGAGGAGCTAGCTCATTTGGTAGCAAAACTGGACAGTGTTTGTGTAGTTACTTTGCTATTCACTATAGATATTTACTATACTGTAAATCAAATAAGATTTTTGTGGTTTCTGTGGTTACAGTCTTTTATAATAATATAAAATCATTAGAAACATTTACTATAATCTTATATCAAATTAGTGTATATTTATTGGGTAAATTGATCATTATAAACATTTACTATAATCTTATATCAAATTAGTATATATTTATTGGGTAAATTGATCATTACAAACATTTACTACAATCTTAAATTAAATTAGTGTATATTTATTGGGTATATTGATCATTATAAACATTTACTATAATCTTGTATCAAATTAGTGTATACTTATTGGGTATATTGATCATTACAAACATTTACTATAATCTTATATCAAATTAGTATATATCTGGAAAGAATGTTTAACAGTATCTACAATTAACACAAACTGTTATTATTAGTGTACAAATAGTTCTTGTGTTATTTATATCAGACACATTTACAGTAATCTAACATCAAATTAGTTAATGTTCATTAGATGTTATATTCCATACAGACTGTTACACCAACGCCACTTAGTGAGTGGTTTTGATTATTAATTAATTAATTAATTGTCCATAACTAATTACAGGTGATGAGAATCTAAATTTAAGTTATTAATAATTCTCCAGCGGACACCACGTCCCTTTCACTTGGCGGATATGCTATAAATGTTTTCTCTCTTCCACAACATTGAAGACTGTCGTATGCTGCTTGGGATGACTTGTATTAATGCGATTAGTTCAAATCTATTTCCGCTGGCGCACTAACCCATCTACGAATGCCAATACAAACAACCAGACTTATTATGGGGAGACGGTCTTATATATTTAATTGACTCGCCAGCCCCCAGCAGAATAACTGCATATATAAAAGAATTTAGTAATGATATACAACAATGACGCTAACTTACAAGAGACACTACACTACAATTATGATTCGGTTTTACATTACATCAACAGCTAACCTTAACATTAAATAAGACACGTAAGAAGTGTAAACAATTAAAAATAAAGCTTTAATTACAGAAAAGAAGTAATTATAAGGCATAAAATTATCAACACGTGTTTTTCTTAGTGATAGCTACAGTCTTTCTTCATTGATCGGATTTGTCCAAATCATCTCTTGTAAATTGTTCAAAATCATTGTTTCTTTGATCTAGGAAGATCTAGGAAAACCAAGGAAGACTTTTGGAAGACCTAGGAAGACAAGGGCCACAATTCCTCATTTAACATAACTGTAGCGTTGGTTCATTGAAGCTTTGGCCACACCCAGATTGCGCGCATCAATGTCCTCTCCGCTACAAGCTTCAAATGAAATTGTACTTGTACCTGCACACCAAGTCGTACTTGCTCACTAAGTCCCTTCAAAAAGGGTCGTCTATTCAAACTTTCTCCCAAGCCATGATAAGAGACACTATCATCTCCTAGCTTCGTCTAGTAGGCATATGTTTAATGGTTAATGGCACAGAAAGGTACTTATACACTCAAAACACCCACGCATCTTTCGTAAAATTAGAAAACTTTTGACCCCCACCTATGCAGCTCCTTTCATTCTCCACCCTGTACCCAGATGTTTTCATTTTATGCCCAGGCAAAGGCCCAAACAACCCCCATCCATTTGCACTTCTGACTAAGGACACATTTACACTGTGTCGCCGCTATACTCTGGGGTGACTTTGTAATAATGACTTATACCAACTCTGTATAATTAGCTATGATACAAGACATCTACAAGTGCCGGTGCAGAGTATGGGTCACTGGTTAAATATGTATATCTGCAACTGTTACGCTGATATACTGGTACGTCGCCAATTTGGCTCCGCCCCCAACTCAGATTCAACTGAGATTTAATGTTTATGAATAATATATATATATATATATATAATGATTACAATTAACGAACAGAGGACAAGACGTACTCATTACATTATCACTTGAACTACGAAAATAACGATAGAACTAACAAACACGCGTTTTAAAATAATAACAAGAAATTTAATAAAAGAAAAAGTTAACAAGATTTAGAAAATTCAGTTCATCCTAAGCCAGTTCATTTGTACTGAAGTCACTGTCCGAATAGGCACTTAGCTTAAGCACAGAAATGACGTCAGTCTTGTAGACTTGAATTTTCCAGTCAATAGATCGCACGTCCCAATTCAGCCGGGACAAGTAAGCGGCCACACAGGCACCACAGGCAAACAACAGGCAGCTATAAACGAGCAGCCGAGAATACACAATAACAAGAAAAAACCCTGCAACACAAACAATTGCAAAGCCTAAGTGTCCAGTCCAGTGCTCGATTAATAATTACTAAGTTTGGCATAGGCCTCTGAAAGGAAGAATATTAATATATTCATAAATAAAACATAGTATATAACATCCTAATAAAACTTAACCATTCACACAAATACAAAGACGCTTTTACCTATATAGCCAGGGTTTTCTTCTCTCATATACGACCCAGTGTTGTTTTGGGCGGACTACCCTTTCAGTCGTCACCCTCAGACGATTTTTCAGGAAGTAGTGAAGATAACATTTTCACTGTGGTTTTTATTACCCTGCTTAGACCAGCTTCTGACCTGTTCAATTCATTAGCTCTAAGATGATTATGTCCCTCTAACAACTCTAACCACCCGCTAAGCCTACACACTGACCACACGCTGACCGCCTCGCTCGCAGACTTCAAACACCGCAGACATCAAACGCCAGTCCCTAAATCTTCCACACATGTCTCTCATTCATTTCAGGGCTTCCCTTCTCAGTAAACAGGACGCAATACGCACTCATTCCAAAAAATGAAAATTTATATAATATATATGTGGGAATATTTTCCCAGCATACAACACACTGAATACTTTATTTAATTGTTTACTTCCAATTTAAATTGTTCAAACAAAAATGAAAACTCTTTTCATGACAAAGACAAATATTTACCTTCACACAATATTTCCATACGTGGAAAACATCTTAGTAAAGGGGAAGACAAATCCGTCTTTAGTCTATATTTAGCGAGCCTCTATCCACCCACTTTCTTCTCCAACATAAGAATATCAATATGTGTAAGAAGGTCAATAATTTTAACAATACATTTATTAAATGAACAATCAAGTATATACATATAGCAAATACAATGAAAAAAGATTACTTGACATCAATATTGCCATGAAACCATATTTGAATAATTTTTTACTTCACAGGGATGTGGGGACTCAAAATTAATATTTTATTTCACTTAAATCACGTACGTACCACGTAAACAAAACGCGAAGTAAGGGAGGTAATTCGCGGTCAAGGACGCAATTTTTGTAATGCCTCACACCCTAACGTTTAGGTAACTTTTAATTTCTAAACGCTAGTTCATCCACATATCTCATCTAGATAAGACAAACTGTACATAGACATAGTATGTGTATATTACTTCACGCACATGTATATATATGTTTAAAAAGGGTTTTTATATGTATGTATTAAATGAATAAGTTGTATTCGTAATTGCGTGTGTGCATGCATACTTGTTTACGAAGGAAAACCAATGCATATTAGAAGTGACCGGTCAAATATTGTTTATGAAGGAGAAAGCCAATGCGTATTAGAAATGACCACAGAGAGTGAAGAATAAAGCCAATGCGTATTAGAAGTGACCGGTCAAGAGAACATGCGGGCGCAACGAAAATAGACGTTCAAGACAAAACCAGTCACTTCTAGAAGGTTCTACAGTTCTTAAAATTGTATAAATAAGGAGAAATAACATCTGAGAGAGAGAGTTTTAACATCAGTTATGGGAACACTTTGAGAAACATGGCCGCTGTTATGACCTCATGTCATACAGTGTGGCCATCGGACAAAGACAAAGAAGCATTTCTCTCCATGTAACATCAAGCTTTTGTAACAGCAACTTTGTCCAAGAATGCAGTCTTTTTGCTAGAAGGAAGAACGAAGTTTCTATTTGTTTGATGAACATAGGAAACATATTCGAAGCTGTTATCTTCAATGATGTGGTAAAGTCTCATTACGTATACGGAGATTTACTGAGGAGAGCTGGAAATCTCTCTCTCCACCCGTCTTTCATCTCGTCGACTGCCTTGTATTAAGCATCGAGGTAATTTGCTTAATGTACTACCTGGCGAGTGAATCAGTTCAGTTTTCTAGACGGCTCAAGTATGCAACGGGGTTGCATGCGTTAATGATACGAGAGGCTATTTTTGTTCTCCCCTGTCTGAGCTACATCTGAATTCTCTATTCCACAGTCGAAGGGACAGCACCTACGTTTCCTTACAGGACATGAGGATTTCTGCATTCGATAGGATGCGATGACACACTTCACTAGACGAATCATCTGATAATGCTAAACGTCATTGGATTTTCCGTCGTCACGGCAACCATGAAGTAATGACAATTATTGAGGTTGGCAACGGTCAACTGAATATCAGATTTTTCCGCTTGAAATAATCTGATAGTGGTGCCTAGATTCCTGTAGATCTTCACCTACTATAAAGACGCTACGAGGCGTCTATATCTTCTCAACAAAGCATCCAAAGGAGTGATGCGTCATCTTCTCTTCAGAGCTCCTCTATGAGTGACACAACAGTGAAAGTCACCTCTCTTCAGAGCATTCTTATGAACAATGCTATGAGGCGCCATCTTTCATCACATCTTCTCAAGCATCCCTTATGAGTGACGCAACAGATTACGTCATCTTTACTTCGAAGCATCTTATGAATATGAGCCAGGCTACGATGCATCATCTTCTCTCCAAAACATCTCTATGAGTGACGTCACAGCTTCAAAACATCCCTTATAAGTGACACGTGAGATTATGTCACTGACCTTCGAACTTTGACACTACTGTGAGTAGTTAATAAAAATTAGAAGGCAAAAGCGCACCTCGAACTGATAAGAATGAGAACATTTAAAATCTTAGCATACCTAGAACTGTTAGGAAATAGAAACTTTAAATTGTATATTTTTTGATCGATCAAGAATTCATTGTTATTGCTATAATTTTTGTGAATATGAAATTCACTATTGATTTTTGGGTATTTGTATACAATGGAATTTAATATGATGGCTAATGTAGGCCTATTTTTGTATACAATGTGAATTTAATATGATGGCTAATGTAGGCCTATTCTTGTATACGAATTGTTGATGATAGTGGTGGCATTTACCGCAAAAAGAATTGCATGATTAACTTTTATTTTACATTTTTGGAATATTATCATTTTCATCTCCCCTTATTTCCCACAGAGTGCATGACATTGGAAAGTTGAATGTTTGACTAAAAGAGTGAAAGACTAGTGCCCCGAATTAGATAATAAATGATCTAATTCTTCACCCCTAAACAAACTTGTTATTTTTAGTTTTGAGAGGGGCGAAAGGATTTGTATTTGCATTGTTTTGTTCGTTCGTCTGTTCGTCCATTTATTAACTTTCATGATACTCGCTCACAACATACACAGCCAATAAAACGTTCCTTGGCATGACATAATAAAACTGGGCCCCACCCAATCATCAATGGTGTATGTCATGTGTGTCTATGTAACAACCTGACACAACATATTACTGGCACATGTCACCCGGGCTTTTCTTGGAGATGCACCGGAGCAGGTCAAAACATACTTCACCCCTTGTATCTCTAACTTTGGCTCGGGCTGGCTTAATGTCTGGCGGTATTTTGTGACAATACTAAACTGTCTTATATCCTAAAATACAATTTGCATGATTTTTTGTAACATCACAAGTTATTGTCCATGTCAATTCCATGTGTTGCTCTCCTAACATTGAAAACAGATTCACTGCTTGTTCTCTTGAGCTACCTGGGTGTTCATTCACTGTACCAGTTTGCGCAGAACAACCATTGGAGCAATTTCTAGTAACTTCCCTGTACCAGAAATTACTGGATGTAGTCAGCATACCTTGCCACCATACATCAATAGAGTGCAGTGTATTCCTACAATTATGTACTAGAGTAGATGCTTCCTGCATCTACCATGGTCATAGTGGTTAATAATCAATAAACCAGGAGAAAGGCTGCTTTGTCCCTGAAAATATAACATGGAGGAAATGCTAAGTTTTTAGTTATCCCTTTTTAACTCCATTCATTCTAACATTCAAGTCTCAGTTTACAGTTTCCTGCAACAGTATTTATTAGCCCAATACACACATACAGCATAATAAATACAGCATTTTAGTTTTATGAGTGATTTCACTAGAACAATGTCAAGGGTTAGCATAGTACATATAAGCATCATAGTTAAAACTTTTCAAGAAATACTACTCTACACATAATGCACAAAGCACAAGTATAATATATCAATAGCAAAATGCATGAAATATTTCTAAGTCCATTCTTTCTCAATCAGTCAGTTAACTTACCTTTAAGCTAAAAGCTGCCTTTAAAGACCAGACTTCACAACTAATTCAAGTGATTAGACAATAGAATTCTCTAAAGCATGTAAACTTTTTTATCTCAGCCCATTGGCTGGTCTCGATCTCATAAATCTTACCCATTGGATAATAAAAACTACTCATCTAGTTGGAACTAGTTTGCATTACATCAGCAATTTCTAGCTTATTCTCAATTCGAGTTGTTTAACTCCAAACTTTAACAGTTACAAAAATACCACCAAGGTCGGGTCACTTAGACAATTTAACAGTTCATATAACAATTAAGTTTAGATATAGGGATAGGCAAATTTACTGTCACACAGACATTTACATTCATTTAACATGAATTATTTTATATTTATAGACATTATATTCATGACTCACATTTACTATAATTGCTAGTACAGTTCTGTCACAGGTGTGGGGTATTGTTGCTGGTTTGTTGCTGGCCCCTCTCCCCTCCTCGATGGGTAGGGGGGTCAGATCAGCTGCTGCGATTGCTGACAACACATCGAGTGGCAAGATGATGATAACCAACTCTCGCACTCAGACACCACGTATGTTCTTGTGGGGGATGGGGTACCTTTATTCTGAGATGTGGGGTAAAATGTGAAATTCAATGTGTATGTGTGAGAGTAGGCAGTGTGAATGTCGTGTGAGGAACAAACAGAACGGACAAACAAACAACCGCACCAACACACTTTCACAACAGAGAAAGGAAGCCCAACTCTTTAAAAGAGTTAACAAAGAATTTATTCTAAAAGACAAACGGGGCTAACTTTCATAAGGTGTTAGTCATTCATTCTGAGGCATCCATATATGACATTCATGGGGCAGGGGAACAAGAACGATGAACATGAAAATGATGAATAAGCTAAAATAAAAACGATAGCAAAATCAATGACTGGAAAAACGGTGATGACCGCAATCAACACTGCCAAAAATTGAGTGGCACAATACTCTGGTTGTAGACCCAATACAATTATAAGCACAACAGCAGTGATGACCGCAAAAATCTATCCTATGCTAATGATGTTTAGCATTACAAAACCAACACAGATGATAAACAATCAATTAATTGCAATCAGTGGTGCTAAGTGCAGAAAAATATCCAACCTTAAAGAAAATCAATGTCTTACAAATAGTGGGTGAAAACCCAATGTCAATGAATGTTAATTTAGAACAGCGTTGATAACCACAAAAATTATCTACTAAATAATTATTTGTTAAAGTCAACAGTTCAGGTTGAAAAACTCAAAATGTTAATGATGATAATATTTATATTATAACTACCCTACCTAAGTAATGCACCTCTAAAAAGTTTTCCTACTTAAAAGTGTTAGCAATAAATGCTGAAATGTCGATGCAGGAGCACATGTCTGCACGAAACAAAGTGGTCACACTTGCCAACACTGGCAAACACAAAAAATTACAGTTACTGACATCTGGCAATAACACGCTCAACGGCGAAACATGGCCCACTGACAGTGAAGCGCATACACACTTGCAATACTTGTCCCATGTTGAATAACACTGGAACCCTCTGTCCTATGCTGAAGAACACAGACTGCTGTCTACATCGACAGTACCAAAATGAGGATCACGGACATCTGTCTATGATGACAGTACCAAAATGTAGATCACAGACACCTGTCTACGGCGACAGTTCCAAAATGTGAGAGGCATAGAATATTCTTCTCCTGGCCCTGTCTTGCTCCATCAGTCCTCCTCAAAAGTCCCTGATGACCAACCACTGCCTAGGTTTCGGATCCAACCTAGAGTACTGACAATGTTCTACAGGCTGCCATAAAAGAATTGGGTGTGACAGAACACATATCCAAATCTATACAATATGTGGAGAATATTCAAGTCTTTCTTCTCTGGTCATGATGAGGATAGATAGTGTAGACAAATACGATGTCTCACACCTCTCTGTAATCCAGATGACGCACACTGAAGTAAAATAGCTCCAGATAGTCTTATTAGGCATAATCAAGTTCTCACTCTCAGAGAAAAATTCACGCATGTATCCCTACTTTACTAACGCTAACAAGGTACATTACTCTGAGGTGCAATACTCCTAAAAATATAATTCCTAATGAAATTTGTAATAAAAAATGTAAAAAAAAAAAACTAAACACATTTTCTACATATTGTAAACATAAATATCGAACATCTAACATAAATAATTAATCAAATGTATTTTTATTGTTGAAAACACAAAATTAGCAAACTTGCTGACAGTGTATGTATACAAAATAAGCAGACTCACTGACAGTGCATGTAATTAACATGTCATTTTGCTCACAGACAACACTTGCAAACTTCTGTTAAGTCATGCGATGGGCAAGTGGAGATAATCAAGGATGAAAAAATAAATTTTCCTGATTACTCCTCCCCCATTATTCCGTGACAAGTACAAATGTCACTAGTTTTTTATATTTACTATAATCCAATATGTAATTAATTATTAACCTAACTGGAGTTTTCATCCATACTGATATTTAATATTATCTGACATGAATTAGTGCTAGATTAATTGCAGTGTTTATCCATACTTATATTTATTGTAATCTGATATGTAATTAGTATTAGCCTAATTGGATTGTTTATCCATACTGATATTTAACATAATCTGCTATATAATTAGTGTTTGATTAATTGGTGTGTTTATCCATACTGATATTTACTATAATCTGACATGAACTTTGTGTAACTGATGTGTTTATTTATCCATACTGATATATTCTATAATAAGTTATCCATTTTTTGTATTCTTTCCTTTTTTCTCTATGTTAGGTAAAAAAAATATTCTAGTAAACTGCCCCAAATTAATCAGTTCAGTACATTATAGTTATGAATAACTAATATTTTGCTTTTGCTACGCATGACTAACATTGCCTTGCTTACGAATGACTAACATAGTTTTGGTTACAAATGACTAACATTGTTTTTGTTACGGATAACTAACATTGTCCTGTTTACGAAAGACTAACTGTCTTTGTTTTGAATGACCCACATTGTCTTTGTTTTGAATGACCCACATTGTCTTTGTTATGAATCACCAATACTGTATCTTTTATGAATGACCAACAGTGTCTGTTATGGACGATGAACATTTTTACTGTTATAAATGATGGTTCATAAATAGTGTCACTATTATGAACAATCAACATTTTATTTGTTATGACTGATGAACAGTGTTATTATTATTAACAATTGTTACAAGTCTGATAAAAATCTATGTCATGACTTCTTGACCCACTTGCTGTTTTCAAATATTAAAATTTGAAATTCCTTGGTTAAAGTTCTCCTATGATACATCAGTATCGAGAAGCTTCTAGCAAAGAGGTCAGGACGTTATGTAACTTTAGGCCATTGTCTAGATTCTCGAACCAACTACATACCACGTGACCCGTCACGTGATGCGCTCTATGCATTTTGATAAATACGGTAACACGCGCCCGTTTTTGTCACTCCGAAATCCAGAACAGCGACCGTCGTACCAACAGCCTGTACCGTCGCATATTTGTGAGTCGATAGAGGAACCGACGCTATTGCTCTGAAGATAACACTTCGACTTCTCGCAAAGGTACTGCATTTATTAATTGTATTTTGCATTTTGAACCATGTATGTAATTTTGTGCTATGCATTGCTACTATAGCTTAAGCACGGTTCGCTTGTAAATGACAAAACCTATAAGTTATTGTATATAAATCATTGTAACTCTTTTCATTGTAACTCTTTTCATTGTAACTTTAATTTATATAACTTTAAATTCACTAGTGCCAGGAGTGCCTGTGCCCGACATGAATTTCCTATGTAATTCAAATTATTGCGTGTAATTTTAATGTTACATTGTAAAGCGCTTTGCTTGGTTTGAATTGTCCCTTTGTATGAACTCTAAATTTTAACGTTGTAAATATTTGGTAATTCATACATCATGTATTGTTAAATGTAACATGCATGAGATTTTCTAATCTAAATTGTAAACGACGCGCTAGTCGAATTTCTAACTCAATGCATTTAAATACGAATCGTGCTTAGGTTGGGCGAACATTAAACGCAGAACGATTACGAAAACATTCTTGTTTTCAGGTCGGTCTTTGGTTCCTAGTTCAATGCCCAGTTCTGAACTCTTTGAGTCGAGTTCTTTTCCAAATACATTCCTACTGCCATTTGTTGGGAGGGTGCTGACGAGCAGGTCTGCACGTCCTTTGTCTACACTTACAGTCTTCGCCCGGCGAATTAACTGAGAGACAGTTTCCATTTTATGCTGTGTGCATTTGCTGGCGGACGATCAAGTGAGGTAGACCGGTTTGGACTGGATCAAGAACCACGCGGCATAAATCAAAAGCTAAGTCATAGCTTGCGGATCAAAAATCACAAGGAACATTTCTCATGGCATATTTCTCACGAACAATGATAAGCGTATACCTTTAATTGCTGAGTAGAATTAGACTTTGCGTTCGTATATTGATTATCTTGTTAATTGTTAAATCTTATTAAATCTTATTTTAATTGTTAAACCCTCTTTGTAGTACATTTTTATGCATTTTAGACCTAATGTTAACACATGGTTTGGATGGGGGCGATTGAGCTGAATGACGTAATGAATGCATATTAATTTAGAGGAATTTAACGACTCCAAGCCAGCTTTTGTATGCAAATTGTCAGTTTGTAAATCTGTTGTCTGCACTACAAGACGCATTTTTAAGTTAGTCGAATGATAATTTGGGCAACCAGTCTGTGTAGGATAGAGAGAAGGAATTAATTTAAACTATCATTTTTAAAGTCCTTAGAAATCCTAGGCAGGGTCTATAAAGAAATACTGGAAACGTAACAACAATGAATAGTGTCTTTGTTATGACTGATAAACAGTGTTATTGTTATGAACAATCAGCATTGTTTGGACATGAGTGATCAACATTGTCCGTATGAATGATCAGTCTTGTATTTACAAATGATCAACCTTGTTTTTGTTATGAATGATCAACCTTGCTTTTATTATGATTGATCACCTTGTCCTTTTACAAATGTGACAAGCCAACCTTAACTTTTTGAATGACCAACTTTCTCTGCTATGATTGACAAACATTGTTTTAGACAAATGTCCAATGTCTTTGTTATGATTAACAAACATTGTTGACAAATGTCCAATGTCTTTGTTACAACTGACAAACATTGTTTTAGACAAATGTCCAATGTATTTGTTATGATTGACAAACAATTTTTAGGACAAATGTTAAATGTCTTTGTTATGATCTGAAATCCAATTAGTGTAAGCATAGTAGTTTTATTCTTTATTACAGACATTTGGTATAAACTGATAAAGTATATACTTAGCAAATGTATTATTCATTATAGACATTTTCAGGATTGTGAATGATAAAATTTGTGTTTGTTAGACAGACATTTACTATAACCTGATATAAAATTAATGGATGCATAGTGGATGTGCTATTTATTACAAACAATCACTAATACATTTTCATATTAAATAAATGTATATTTAGAAGTATGCTATTTAGTACAAACATATTGGAATCTACTTTCTAATTAGTGTGTACTTAGCAGGTGTATTACTTAAAATATATTTAATATTATTTGAAGTCAGACTAGTATAATGTTAAAGAATGTGTTAGTAATATAGACATTTCCTATAATCTGACATCATATTAGTTGTATGTAATATGTATGTTATTAATTATGCACATTTGTTTTATCTAACATATTAGTTTTAGGTAATAAGTATCTTCATCTTATATCATATTAGTTATGTAATATTGTGATGTAATATTAAGGACTGTTTAGCAGGAGTGTTGTGCAATAAAATTATTTAATAATTTAATACTAACTTACAGTTTATTTAGAGGATGTTTTAATAATATTGACATTATTTTTCTTTCACATGATATCAAATTAGTGTTTGCTTGGTGGGTATTTTATTCATTACTAAAATTTACAGTAATTTCATATCAAATTAGTGATTGTATAGTATATCGTTGACAATTGACTGTGACGTCATTTGCTAATGTCATTGTTATGTACATCAACAATACAAAGTAATTTCCCCTTGTTACAGAGTTTTTCATTTCTCCATTGATAACAATAAAGAATGAACTGAATAGAGTTTATTTCTATGTGACTGCAATGAAATACATTTAGTGATTATAAAACCAAAATCCAAAGCTAAATATGACAGTGGGTAAATTTAAACATCTCTTATAATCTGATATCAAGATAGTTTATGTTTAATAGCTCCATCATTTATTAAATTCATTTTCTGTTATCTGACAGCAAATTAGTATAAGATTAGTAGGTGTTTAAATCATTAAAAGTATTATCTTTAACTTGACTTGAAATTAATTCTTTATAAAGTGTTATTAATTACAGATATTTATTACATTTTATATCAAATTATATTAAGATTAACTGATGAATAATATTAACTGAGTTTAATGAGTAACATACCTACTTATCATTTACTAATTTTATGTCAGATAAAAATAAATGTCTGTAATTATTATCAAATTTTATACACATATTTAACATGAAATCAAATTAGAGGGATTGACTTTAATAATAAACACTCCTGAAAGTAATACCCTAATTTTATATCAAGTTTTAAAAATATTGTGATGAATAACTTAATACATGATAATATTAATATATGACTGGAATGGTCATGAATTCATGAAATAACCAACTACTAATCATACACAAATTTATAAAATCAGATTATATTACATTCCTGTAATGACTAACATATCTCCCAAATATTTACTAATTCTTGGTCTGACAAAAATAACTTTCTTTACAAAGAAACACTGATTTGATATCAGAAAAGAGTAAATGCTAGTTATAAATAACAAGCCTGTTCGGACATGCAATAATGTATTATCAAATTAAATAAATGACTGCTATGAATAATGTTTGTAAACTAAATTTAGCCACACATATATTCGGGTTGACATAAAATTACATTTGTAAATAATAACGTGTAACCAGTCCACCCGGTCTGCGGTGTGTGTGAACGCGTATTCAGTTAACAGCAGCATTCACGACTCACAACAGCGGCGTCAATTTTTTCTTCTGCACAGCGACACGAAGATCTCCATCAGACATGGGCACGTCGATCACCACCAGCTGTGCAGTGCAGCGAGACATGGCATAAAATCTTATATCAACATCAATTCGTTCTTCAGTCAAATCATCATCATCACCCGGAATTCTTTCTGGGAGACATACCACCACTTTCCTCTCTAAACCATGCACTGCTCCATAGCATGCCACTGTCACCATGTCACTCTTTCTAATCGCCGTGTCACGCAAACCTATAGCAGTTTCCTCCTTTCTTATCACACGCACAGGTAGGCCAGCATCACGAAGACCGCGCACCATGCCGTTAGCTGTTGACGTCACACGCCCAGCCTCATCCTTGACGTCATCAAGGAGGTAACGTTTCCGCGTCAACACAAAGACGTCACGATACTGAAGTGGTGGAATAACGGATGTTTTGTTGGTAATTGCGGTACTGGTGTGTTTGTTGGCAGTTGTAGCAGTCACGGTCAGAGTGTTGGTTTGCTTGTTGGCGCCAGAACCTGCCGGAAACAATATCAATGACACAAATATTAGTCAGTTTATCATCCACAAACCATTTATTTACGACATAAAGGTGTTAATGTGGTTGTGGTGGGGACAACAATATTGATAGCTCTGGAAAGATCATTCTAACGATCACGCTTACCAGTCATGCCAACTCCCAGTCGTTGTAAAATGCCGGCGATTGACTGCCCACACTTGACGCACTCCAGTGGCCAATGTCCAACATGTACGGGTCCCTGGTGGTTCAAGTGGATAACGTTCGGTCCGTCACAGGGCGTGGCCAGGGTGGTCGTCGTGTACGGGTGGACTAAACCATTATAACTGTTAGCTACCTTTTGTACTTCACTCAGCACTGCGGGTGGACACCTTAGCGGGGTGGTTATTCGTTCTTCCTGCAGTTCTGCTGGTTTATGGTCATGGAATGTTGAAGCAGCCCACAGAGAGACGTTGGGAAGGCGCGTGCACAAATCGGTGACAAACCGATGACAAAGAGCACTGTTACTGTTAAGATGTAAAAAGGCAGATCCTTATAATGACAACTTACCGCAGTAAACAGGGTGACAATCACAAATGATGATACATTAACGTTTCTTTCCAAAGACAGAACTCTATGTGACGTCAATAAATGATACAAGAATACATGTCAGCGCGTCATGCTTTAACAGACACAAAGTGACTGTTGGCATTTTAAGTCATTCTTAGAAATACATTTCTCTCAGATTATCAAAACTAACAATTCTACATATGACGTGCACCAGTTAGTTAATGAAATTATTATTATTTTTAAAAAGTAATCTTTCATAACTAACTTCAAGTGATGAGTATATTAATTTTATTTTTATTAATGATCTTCCAACAGACACCACTCGTCTCTCACTTGGCGGATATTTGGGATTTGTAAATGTTTTCACAATTCCACAACATTAAACATTTACAATCACATAAGGTTTCTGCAGGTGGAGACTTCTTACTAATGAAGAGGACAAATCCGACTTTAATCTATATTTAGTGAACTCCCATCTACCCACTTTCTTCTCAAAAATAAGATTATCAATATCAAAATGCATAGTAGGTCAATAAATTTTCAATACATTTATTAGATGAAAAATCAAATATACGTATGACAGTTACAGTGAAATAGATAATATGACATCAATATTCCATAAATCCATGTTAGGATAATTATTGTTTACAGTCTTTCTCTGCATATATATATAATAAAAGTACAATTATAGCTCAACTAGAGTGTCAATACATATTGCAGGTTAATTCTACAAGAGAATAGAAATGGAGTTATCTGAGTTAAATGTTAAATTTATGTGACCTGGTTTATGCACTGCTTGACAGTCATTCACTTGCCTTTGCAACAATTTCACAATATCCATATCAACACGTGTCTCTTACACACGTAGAAAAACAATGTTGCTCATTTCCTCTCAACCAAGCTGGCATTCTCTTCACTGTCAGTTTCTTGAGCAACCACAACCACAATGGTTCTGAAAATTTAACTTAAATCATTTAAGAACTGCTCACTCAGTTTCCACTAGGTCAGCAAATCTAACTATTCTTGCCAAAGCCAAAAGGAACAGGAGCATCAGCCACCTACCAACTAGCACACATACATACAAAGTGAAAGAATTACACTCAATCCTAATAGCAGAATTAAAAGCAATAAAAAAAAGCATTAACATTAGCAAAAAACACTCCATCCAACAAGACACAAATACTGAAACTCACAGACTAACTAACATCACTACAAAACCTAACAAATTCTTTCCAAACTACGAGAACACACATCACCAATCACATATATAAATACATAACCACACTTGAAAAAAGACATAAAAACAACACTACTATGGCTCCCCAATCACATAAACATAACAGGGAATGAAACAGCAGAGAGGGGAGCAAAATATGGCAGCAAACATGGAATGTCTCTAAATACACCAACACACATCAGAAATACATGCACTAATCAAACAAATATACAAAAGAAAGACCCTCACCCCAATGCTTCCACAATTAACAAACATAACCCACAATTGAGCAATTTATAGACTGAGGTACAACTCCCCAAGATTCACACACAATCCAAGCCATGAACCAAAATCATGCACTAACTGTAAAACAGACAAAACAACTGAACACTTTCTGTTACAATGTAACAATTATAAGGAAGAAAGAAAAGTCATCAAAGAAACAACAAACATACTACACCTGCCATTCACAATGCAATCATTACTGTACCCCCCAAATCATCAAAATCACACACACCAAGCACTAATCACGTACCTCTTCCAAACAAACACACTTAACCTTCTATAATTAATAATAATATTTTAAAAAATTAACATAAACAGTTGCAACTCATTAGAAAATACGGATAGTCTCAAATTCATTGGGAAATTGACTGTAGTAGTACAACTTTAATAATATGAAAATAAAAATAAAAACACAACTAATTTTAGATAACATGAATCACACAACAGACACAAAAACACCACTTCCGCAATTACATCCACAACCAAAATACACACAACATAAAAATTTTAAAAAGGGAAAGAAAATACAACACTCACACAAGGCACTTATAATCAAAATTCAAGAAACCACAAAAGCTAACTTCCATCAATCAACAAACTTACCCTATCTCCTACTATCCTGCCCACAAAAACCAAACCCAAAAGCAAAAGCAAACCACTACTACGATTACTTAAAAAATCCAACTTATAGGGAAATAGGTATTGTAGCCCTGCAACTTCAATCAAGCCACTTCTATGCTCTGTCTCCTGGTGTTCAGAATCAACCATTTGCCCTGATACCCAGCCAAGACATAGCACTCCCATTGACCACTGAATCAATTGGCGTCAATGTTAATCACTCATGTACATGCTACCAAATCCATGAGGTGCATGACATTCAGACACTACTCTGTCAGTCACTGTATCTTCCATATTCTGGGGTACAGACACAACCAATTGTTCTGCTCTGAGTAAGGCCTTTCCCCCTTCAGGTTCAACCACAGTCTGACAGTCAGAAACCATTAACTACCCTGCCATGACTGAGTCCTGGCTGACTTCTTGGTGAAGCCGCATCAATGACAGTTTCCACCAAAGAATTCAATGCATCACCTTCACACTTGCTACTGACTATTCCTGGTTTTCCTTGCATACTTTCACAGGCATCTTTTTCCGCTGATTCTAGAACAGTCACCCACCTACTTGTGAGTACACAATAACTAGAATCCAGTAATAGTGCCTCAGTCTTCTCATCACTTTCTAAAACCATTCTCTCACACTGAGTTTCTAATCCTTCATTTTCTTTCTCACTTTCTAACTTTTCCTCAAAAGTGAACTCTTCTAGTTTTAATTTATCCAACCTTTCCCACTCTTATACTTTTTCTTTCATTTATTCAATTTTGAAGGTTAACTCACTCATCTCAAACATTCTGTTTCTACCTCACTTTCTCCTTCCTTCATAATTCCCCAATTCTGATCTAATGAAAATGTGGAAAATTTAGAGTGCATTTCATCTATATGTTGTTTTATCCTTTCTGACCTGATGGATTTTAGGGACAGCATCTCTAATCTATGTTTTAGATGGATTCCCATCATTTCTCTTTCATGATTATCTTTCAATTCACTTTCCGATCTTTCTTTTAAAAAGGCCATAGTATTCTTCCCAACTTTATCATCTGCTATTCTATGATTCCTAGCTCTCACTTTCCCTATCTGTCTTCACCTCTTTGTAACTTCCCTGGAATCTTCCATTTTAAATCACAAATAACTCTATCATGGTCGTGGGACAACTAGCTGATTGGTGAGTTAACTGAATGATTTTACAATGATATCTCACATGCACTCAAGTAACTGATAAACTTTAAATCTAGTTACTACAAATTTACAATTAATGTAAACAGTATAATATCAACACACTCTCAAGCAACTAGTAGATTTTAAGTCTAGTTACTTAAAATGCACAATCATTGTAAACAAATAATCATCACACATATAATACATGTATCAGTACAATATGTAATCAATAATACCTCCATCAAAACAGTAATCAAAAATGTTTCAAACAAAAAAGGATAGACAAAGAACAACAGTTCTAGACAGTGTTATAAAATAATGAATGAGATAAGACTTCTTTCCAAAAGTCTATTTCACTAGTGAAATGTATCTTTTTTCTAGCTCTGTTTTAGCCCAGACGTTGTAAGTTCTAAGTTCAACAAATTTTTCACAAATTATTTCTCACATATACTAATTTCAACATAATGACAATTAGATTAAAAATTTTGAACAAATTAGAACTCATACCGGATGAGCCCCCACTTCAGTTGACACTTGCATGACTTAATGAAATTATTATTATTATTATTCAGCCTCTTTCCACGACTTCTGATTGACTGTCGGTTGTGATCCAAGGTCTCGGAATCTTACCAAGATTCTGGGAGATCCAAGGTTTTACGGAGGATGTGGGCACTTCCAAGGAGCGCTGCTTTGAGTAGTGGAGCGATTCTGTGGTTTCCAGGGAGTTTATTCAGGTAGCCTTCCAATTCAGATGTTATGTTCCCCAAGGCTCGAATCACTATAGGTATCACTTCTGCTTTTACATTCCACAGTCTCTGGATTTCTAATCTGAGGTCTTGGTATTTTTCTATTTTTTCTCTTTCTTTTGTTTTTATGTTTCTATCACTTGGAACAGTGACATCAATGATTGATACTGTTCTGTTGGCCTTATTGAGAACTACAATGTCTGGTCTTCATGCAGGAATCACCCGATCTGTTCTTATCTCGAAGTCCCACAGTATTTTGACTTCTTCTGTTTCGGTGACTGCTTCTGGTTGATGCATCCATGCTCTTTCTGGGGTTTGTACGCCATAGTTCTCACACAGATTTCTATGTATGTGTTTTGCCACTTCATTGTGTCGTTTGGTGTATTCTGTTCCAGCCAGAACCTGACATCCAGATAGTATGTGCTCTGTTGTCTCATCCAAGGATTTGCAGAGTCGACATTTGGAATCATTTGAAATTTTCATGATTTTCGATTTGTGTGCTTTGGTGTTGAGTGCTTGATCTTGTGCAGCTGTTATGAGTGCTTCTGTTTCTGCTTTCAATCCTGCCTCTTTCAACCATTTGTACGTTGATTGCTTTGTTGATATTTCGTCGGCTTGTCGTACATACTGGCCATGCAGAGGTTTCTGGCTCCATGTATGTGCTAGTGCTTGCTTCGTTGTTTTCTTCCATGTTTCTTTGTCTGTTTCTGGGGGTTGGAATAGTCCACTAATTTTTACTGCTTCTATCAGTGGATCATCTTTGTTGTTATTCCAGATGTAGTCCACAAGGCCAATGACTTCTGCTTCAATGACATGTTTGATTTTCTTCAGACCTCGGCCTCCCATTTTTCGAGATACATAGAGCCTGTCTACGTCTGCTTTGGGATGTAAGGCTTTAAGTATTGTGAGTAGTTTTCTTGTTTTCCTGTCCAGTTCATTTATTTCATTTGCTGTCCAATCTATGATACCTCCAGTGTAGCTTACTACAGGTATTGCGTATGCATTAAGGGCTTCTACTATGTTCGCCCCATTTAGCTTGGACCTCAGGACTTGTCTAACACGTTTTTCATGTTCTCTCTTAACTTTGGACTTCACTTCTCTCTGCATATTTTCTTGATGTTGTAGTATCCCAAGATACTTATATCCATTTTCCATTGAAACATCGTTGATTTTTCCGATGTCGAATTGCAGGCCCTCTGTTGTTTTGACCTTGCCTTTCTGGATGATAATTCGTCCACATTTCTCAAGGCCGAATTTCATGTTGATGTCCTCACTGCAGATCTTGACAGTATTGATCAGGGATGTGATGTCACGTTCATTTTTACCGTACAGCTTGAGATCGTCCATGCACAGTAGATGGCTGATGACCTGTCTTGCTTTCATTTTGTATCCTAACCCCTGTTTTCTGGATCACTTGACTGAGAGGATTCAGGGCAATCCAGAACAGCAGTGGCGATAAGGAATCACCTTGGAAGATTCCACAATTTATTGTTATGTCTGCAATATTTGTGTTGTTGCATGTGAGGGTGGTTTTCCAGTTGGTGAACCTGACTCCTGAATTAGGTTCTGTATTGATGGTGCTACTTTGAACAATTTTAATGTTTCAATTATCCATGAATGTGGGACTGAGTCATAGGCCTTTTGATAATCAATCCATGCCATTGCAAGATTTGTTCTTCGTTTCTTGCTGTCAGTCACTATTGCCTTATCAATTGCCAATTGGTCCTTTGTTCCTCTGCTGCCTGGTCTAGCACCCTTTTGTTCATTGTTTAGAAGTTTGTTTGTTTCAAGGTGAGTCATGATTTTGTCATCTATAATTCCTGATAGTAACTTCCAGGTGGTTGATAGGCAAGTGATTGGACGATAGTTGTTTGGTGTTGTGCCTTTCTGTGGATCTTTCATAATCAGACTTGTTTTTCCTTTTACCATCCATGCTGGTAGGGTTCCTGGTTTGTTTAGTATTTCTTGCAGTTGTTCACCAAGTCTGCCATGTAAGGAGGTAAGATGTTTCAGCCAGAATATTTGTACTTGATCTGGGCCTGGGGCTTTCCAGTTTGCCATCTTTCGTACCTTCTTCTTAATGTCTTTCTCACTGATTGTGATGGTGCATTGTTCAGGTGTCTCTTTATGATCATCTTTCAGTTCCTTAATCCATCTGGCGGCGGTGTTATGCGTATTTGGATTGCTCCAAATGTTTTCCCAGAAGGTCTTGGTATCATGAATGTTTGGTATTTGTTGTTCTGTTCTGGAATTTCCTTTGAATTCTTGGTATAGTCTTCCAGGGTCAGTTCGGAATATTTTGTTCTGTTGGAATTGCTGACCTCTTGCAGTGTATCTCTTCAGACGGTGACTGAGTCCTTGAAGTCTTTGCTTTGCATCTTCTATTGCAGTCTTAGTGCTTCTGCAGTTGAGATGGTATTTGGCGACCAATCTTGCCTTTAGTTTTCCATTATTTTGTTCTGCTGCTGTCATTTGGCTTATTTCTCTTCTAGTACACTCTATTTTCTTTTCTATTCTCTTCTTCCATGGTGGTACTGATGGTTTCTGTGTTCGTACTGTGTCTGGCCTTATATATCTTTCAATTACCTTTGCAGTGGCGTAAATTAGACTGTTGGTTTCTGTGATATCTTTTGTGGGGATACGTTTTAGTACTTCATTTGCATTCTCAATTGCTGTCCTTAGAGCTTTGTTGTTTTGCAGCCTTCTTGTTGGGGTTCTGCCTTCACGTGACTTATTTTTGTCCATGAAGCTTTTTATGTCTTCAAACAAGCGTTGCTGTTCTTCATTGAAGTCGCATGGAATTTCCCCAGCGAGGGTGTCAAGTGGAATTGACTGTTGTGAGGCTGTGAATTTTTCATTGTCTTCAGTGTCAGTGTATCGGATTGTAGTGTTCGCTTGTTGCTGTTCTATCTCTTGGATTTCTAGGACTGTAAGAAGCCTATTTTGTAGTATCGCTCTCTTCTGGTCCAGGAGCCGCCGTTCACTGATCATATCATCTGGATGGTGTTTGAGCCAGTGTTCATACATTCGTTTTCTATATCCTCTTGTTGTTGGTTGGCTTTGATAGTAAGAAACCATGATTTGTGTGTTTTCCTCTCTGGTCCATTTCCTCCGAGTTTTTGCTTGCGTTTCAGTAGCCCATTTTTCACTAGAACACCCTGAAACATCAGTGCCTAGCGCAGACCTTGTTAACCCGGGCGAAGTCTGATCCGGTATGGAATCAAAGTTAGTTTTAGTTAGTCGAATGATAATAATAATAATCCTTATTATTCAGTCTCTTTCCACGACTTCTGTTTGACTGTCGGCTGTGATCCAAGGTCTCGGAATCTTACCAAGATTCTGGGAGATCCAAGGTTTTACGGAGGATGTGGGCACTTCCGAGGAGCGCTGCTTTGAGTAGTGGAGCGATTCTGTGGTTTCCAGGGAGTTTATTCAGGTAGCCTTCCAATTCTGATGTTATGTTCCCCAAGGCTCCTATCACTATTGGTATCACTTCTGCTTTTACATTCCACAGTCTCTGGATTTCTAATCTGAGGTCTTGGTATTTTTCTATTTTTTCTCTTTCTTTTGTTTTTATGTTTCTATCACTTGGAACAGCAACATCAATAATTGTTACTGTTCTGTTGGACTTATTGAGAATTACAATGTCTGGTTGTCTTGCAGGAATCACCCGGTCTGTTCTTATCTCGAAGTCCCATAGTATTTTGACTTCTTCTGTTTCGGTGACTGCTTCTGGTTGATGCATCCATGCTCTTTCTGGGGTTTTTATGCCATAGTTCTCACACAGATTTCTATGTATGTGTTTTGCCACTTCATTGTGTCGTTTGGTGTATTCTGTTCCAGCCAGAACCTGACATCCAGATAGTATGTGTTCTGTTGTCTCATCCATGGATTTGCAAAGTCTACATTTGGAATCATTTGAAATTTTCATGATTTTCGTTTTGTGTGCTTTGGTGTTGAGTGCTTGATCTTGTGCAGCTGTTATGAGTGCTTCTGTTTCTGCTTTCAATCCTGCCTCTTTCAACCATTTGTACGTTGATTGCTTTGTTGATATTTCGTCTGCTTGTCGTACATATTGGCCATGTAGAGGTTTCTGTCTCCAGGTATGTGCTAGTTCTTGCTTCGTTGTTTTCGTCCATGTTTCTTTGTCTGTTTCTGGTGTTTTGAATAGTCCACTCATTTTTACTAATTCTATCAGTGGATCATCTTTATTGTTATTCCAAATGTAGTCCACAAGGCCAATGACTTCTCCTTCAATGACATGTTTAATTTTCTTGAGACCTCGGCCTCCCATTTTTCGAGATACATAGAGTCTGTCTACGTCTGCTTTGGGGTGTAAGGCTTTATGTATTGTGAGTAGTTTTGTTGTTTTCCTGTCCAGTTCATTTATTTCATTTGCTGTCCAATCTATGATACCTCCAGTGTAGCTTACTACAGGTATTGCGTATGCATTAAGGGCTTGTATTTTGTTCGCCCCATTTAGCTTGGATTTCAGGACTTGTCTAACACGTTTTTCATATTCTCTCTTAACTTTGGACTTCACTTCTCTCTGCATATTTTCTTGATGTTGTAGAATCCCAAGATACTTATATCCATTTTCTATTGAAACATCATTGATTTTTCCGATGTCGAATTGCAGGCCCTCTGTTGTTTTGACCTTACCTTTCTGGATGACAATTCGTCCACACTTCTCAAGGCCGAATTTCATGTTGATGTCTTCACTGCAGATCTTGACAGTATTGATCAGTGATGTGATGTCACGTTCATTTTTACATAGATTATTATTATTATTCAGTCTCTTTCCACGACTTCTGTTTGACTGTCGGCTGAGATCCTAGGTCTCGGAATCTTACCAAGATTCTGGGAGATCCAAAGTTTTACGGAGGATGTGGGCACTTCCGAGGAGCGCTGCTTTGAGTAGTGGAGCGATTCTGTGTTTTCCAGGGAGTTTATTCAGGTAGCCTTCCAATTCTGATGTTATGTTCCCCAAGGCTCCTATCACTATTGGTATCACTTCTGCTTTTACATTCCACAGTCTCTGGATTTCTAATCTGAGGTCTTGGTATTTTTCTATTTTTTCTCTTTCTTTTGTTTTTATGTTTCTATCACTTGGAACATCGACATCAATAATTGTTACTGTTCTGTTGGTCTTATTGAGAACTACAATGTCTGGTCGTCTTGCAGGAATCACCCGGTCTGTTCTTATCTCGAAGTCCCACAGTATTTTGACTTCTTCTGTTTCGATGACTGCTTCTGGTTGATGCATCCATGTTCTTTCTGGGGTTTTTATGCCATAGTTCTCACACAGATTTCTATGTATGTGTTTTGCCACTTCATTGTGTCGTTTGGTTATTATTATTATTATTATTATTATTATTATTATTATTATTATTATTATTATTATTATTATTCAGCCTCTTTCCACGACTTCTGTTTGCCTGTCGGTTGTGATCCAAGGTCTCGGAATCTTACCAAGATTCTGGGAGATCCAAGGTTTTACGGAGGATGTGGGCACTTCCGAGGAGCGCTGCTTTGAGTAGTGGAGCGATTCTGTGGTTTCCAGGGAGTTTATTCAGGTAGCCTTCCAATTCAGATGTTATGTTCCCCAAGGCTCCTATCACTATAGGTATCACTTCTGCTTTTACATTACACAGTCTCTGGATTTCTAATCTGAGGTCTTGGTATTTGTCTATTTTTTCTCTTTCTTTTGTTTTTATGTTTCTATCACTTGGAACAGTGACATCAATGATTGCTACTGTTCTTTTGGACTTATTGAGAACTAAAATGTCTGGTCTTCGTGCAGGGATCACCCTATCTGTTCTTATCTCGAAGTCCCACAGTATTTTGACTTCTTCTGTTTCGGTGACTGTTTCTGGTTGGTGCATCCATGCTCTTTCTGGGGTTTGTATGCCATAGTTCTCACACAGATTTCTATGTATGTGTTTTGCCACTTCATTGTGTCGTTTGGTGTATTCTGTTCCTGCCAGAACCTGACATCCAGATATTATGTGTTCTGTTGTATCATCCATGGATTTGCAGAGTCTACATTTGGAATCATTTGAAATTTTCATGATTTTCGATTTGTGTGATTTGGTGTTGAGTGCTTGATCTTGTGCAGCTGTTATGAGTGCTTCTGTTTCTGCTTTCAATCCTGCCTCTTTCAACCATTTGTACGTTGATTGTTTTGTTGATATTTCGTCGGCTTGTCGTACATACTGACCATGCAGAGGTTTCTGGCTCCATGTATGTGCTCGTTCTTGCTTCGTTGTTTTCTTCCATGTTTCTTTGTCTGTTTCTGGGGGTTGGAATAGTCCACTCATCTTTACTGCTTCTATCAGTGGATCATCTTTGTTGTTATTCCAGATGTAGTCAACAAGGCCAATGACTTCTCCTTCAATGATATGTTTGATTTTCTTCAGACCTCGGCCTCCCATTTTTCGAGATACATAGAGCCTGTCTACGTCTGCTTTGGGGTGTAAGGCTTTATGTATTGTGAGTAGTTTTCTTGTTTTCCTGTCCAGTTCATTTATTTCATTTGCTGTCCAATCTATGATACCTCCAGTGTAGCTTACTACAGGTATTGCGTATGCATTAAGGGCTTGTATTTTGTTCGCCCCATTTAGCTTGGACTTCAGGACTTGTCTAACACGTTTTTCATATTCAACTTTGGACTTCACTTCTCTCTGCATATTTTCTTGATGCTGTAGTATCCCAAGATACTTATATCCCTTTTCCATTGAAACATCGATTTTTCCGATGTCAAATTGCAGGCCCTCTGTTGTTTTGACCTTGCCTTTCTGGATGACAATTCGTCCACATTTCTCAAGGCCAAATTTCATGTTGATGTCTTCACTGCAGATCTTGACAGTATTGATCAGGGATGTGATGTCACGTTCATTTTTACCGTACAGCTTGAGATCGTCCATGTACAGTAAATGGCTGATGACCTGTCCTGCTTTCATTTTGTATCCTAACCCTGTTTTCTGGATCACTTGACTGAGAGGATTCAGGGCAATGCAGAACAGCAATGACGATAGGGAATCACCTTGGAAAATTCCATAATTTATTGTTATGTCTGCAATATTTGTGTTGTTGCACGTGAGGGTGGTTTTCCAGTTTTTCATTGACACCTAAATTAGGTTCTGTATTGATGGTGCTACTTTGTACAATTTTAATGTTTCAATTATCCATGAATGTGGGACTGAGTCATAGGCCTTTTGATGGTCAATCCATGCCATTGCAAGATTTGTTCTTCGTTTCTTGCTGTCAGTAACTCTTGCCTTATCAATTGCCAATTGGTCCTTCGTTCCTCTGCTTACAATATAACTCCATTTTATCTCACACTATTCTCAAACTTAAATCTCCTGCAACAGTATTCATTACCCCTATTCACACACATGGTAAAATAAACACAATGTATCAAACAAATAATAATAATAATAATAATAATTATTATTATTATTATAAATTAATCTTTCATAACTAATTTCAAGTGATGAGAATATTAATTTTATTTTATTAATGATCCTCCAATAGACACCACTCATCTCTCACTGGGCATATATTTTGGTATTGTGAACGTTTTCACAATTCCACAACATAAAACATTTAGTCATGTAAAGTTTCTGCAGGTGGAAAACTTCTTATGAAAGGAGAAGGGAAATCCAACTTTAACTCTTAACCTCTCAATTGATCCATAGCAGCCCATGCATCAGCTCTGTTTCAGTCATGATAATCCCCTATTTTTTTTTTATGTGTATTTTCACTCTGTATAGTTTTCCAAACTTTTTTAGCTTTAAAACGTTTTCAACATTTTTCAAATGGCATCTGCATTTCCATTTGTGATGGATTTTGATACTGAGTCGACACAAACATATGACTATCATTTATTTGATCGTGATGCTACTTTTTGTGAAGACAACCAAAGCGACATTTAGTTTTCTAGCTCAGACCATCACCTTTTCTTCATCACCTTTTTCAGAAATGAGCATCATTGTTTTTCTAGGTGTGTGAGAGGCAGTGTTGACAGGGACATTGTGACATTGTTGCAAAGGCAAGTGAGTGACAAAAGGCCTTCTCTATTAATTAGCATTTATTTTGTTTGGCAATATGTACCAAAAAAAAATTATTTTTTTCATAAAGGGCAAACCACAGTATGACCTGTGTGGAAACCTTGAAAAGAATCTAGTAATTTCACCTACTGATGCACTTAGCAGCTCTTGCCTTGGTACATTAATAGTGCATAGTGTATTCACTTAACACTTATACACATTGACAGATGTTTCCATCTTTCCTAGTTGAGATTCACAACTCAAGGTTGAACTCACACCCTCATGATGAAATTCAAAACCAACCAGAAGAATGGAGTAGAATGAAGAAGAAGGCAATTGTTCACTGCAAAATATATTTAAGGAACAAACCTAAATTTACTTGTTTACTTTACATTACAATATAACTCCATTCTATCTCACACCTATTCTCAAACTCATCTCCTGCAACAGTATTCATTAGCCCTATTCACACATGGTAAAATAAACACAATGTATCAAACAAAATCACATATTAATACATCACACAGGTGCATTTTAGTTAAAACATTTGTAAAAACAACAGTCAACTCACAAAGTACATTTCTACATAAACACAAGTATAACATCTCGATAGTAGAAATACATGAAATGTTTCTAACTCCATTCTCCCTCAATCAGTCAATTAAACTCACCACTCAAGCTAACAACTGCCTTCAAGCCATACTTCTCCCTTTGTTCTCAGATTCAAAAGTAAATATACAGCAAAATTCTCTACTGCAAGTAAACTCATTAAACTCAGACCATTCGTTAGTCTTGTTCTCATAAATCATAGTCATTGGAAAATAAAAAATCTGCTCACCTAGTTTCCACTAGGTTAGCAAATCTAGAATATTCTTGCCTTAGGCTATTCACTTCAAACTCAGACACTTTCAAACTAACACCATAAGGAGTGCTCTAGGTCGGGTCACTCTGATAATTTAGCAACCTATATAACAATTTAATTTTAAAATAGGGAGGTGCAAATTTACTCTGTCACACTACCTTAGTGCCAACACCTGTACACATTGTAGAACATACCTCTCATCAAGCCAAAACTCATCAGATATGACGTATGGTCCACTACTTCCTCTTGTCGCTTCCAGTCTGTTGATGGCTTTATTAACACCAGTCACGTCATAGTAAAAGTCACAGTCACAGAAGTGAGGAATGCCTGCTACTGATGGTGTGGTGGGATCATTGCTCATTGACACCTGTATCGTGTGGTATATCATGAGTGCTGCTGCGATGGATGTAATCCAAACATTGACTATATGAACATCATGACCCTGTCTCAGCCATGTCAAAGCCTTCAGTACTAACATTACGGACTTGCCCACACCCGGCGGACCGGTCAGCAAGACTTTAGGCAGAGATCTGTTCAACAGATCGATCTGTTTTGGGGTTAACATCAGTAACGTCATTCTCTCACCCGTGATTGCCACACCCTGTCCTTCAGTTCGTATCTCAATGCGTGGGGACATTGGACAATAGATGGAGACAGTTGTGGCAGGGCCGCAAAACCTGAAATCAGTGTCACATGTTAATTAAAAACAAACACTACCTAGGTTATAACTTGTCACACAAGCATTTTTCGTATCCAAAATACATTTTCATTTTGAGTTATTTGTATTACTGTTAAAGAGTGTTGAAAATTGTGTAATTCCAAACACTTTAATTAAAACTCAAACATTAACACATTATTACAGATTGCAAAAAATACTTTCATTTCTAAAGTACCATGTCCATATCAATGATTATTTTAATCAGCATATTTTTTTGGATCTGTAGTCATGTCACCCTTGACAAGACATTTGTCAAAATGCACACCTGACCAAGACATAAACATTAGATCTGTAGTCATATCACTCATGTCAATAAATTTATAAAAATACTCACCTGGCCAAGAGATCTAAATATAGATTTGTAGTCATAGTCCTGTCACTTTTGACAGCACTAAATATAGACCACCATGTTTGGGGCTGTTGGTTACTGGCCATTTCAGTTTCACTAGAAGAAGCTAGCAGGCAGCAGTGGAGAGCTTGCTCAAAGTCTACAGTCTGGAGACATGTGACCAGGTCCTGATGAAATAATGATACGTAGGGAAAGTTATCACTTGCTATTTACCTACGATCTATGTACCTACGTTTTACTTACTACTAAAGTACAAGTTTTAAACTTACGGGTAAAGTATCTAGCTTCGTAATGCTTACCTACCATTTACCATATCCATTAATTTACCTTATCTACCAAACAATTTGCCTACATACTTACCTTCTTATCTACCAAACAATTTGCCTACATACTTACCTTCTTATCTACCAAACAATTTGCCTACATACTTACCTTCTTATCTACCAAACAATTTACCGACAACTGCTTACGTCACATGTAATTACTTCTTTCTCAACTAGTGTAACAGTAAAATATTAGTAAGTTTAATAGATACAACTAGTGTAACAAGAAAAGATCAGTACATTTAATAGATACAACTAGTGCAACAGTAATAAATACAAATAATGCATCAAGAAATGTCACAACTAGTGTAACAGTAATAAATACAACTAGTACAACAAGAAAAGGTCAGTATGTTTAGTAGATACAACAAGAACAACAGTAACAGATCAGTACAATTAATAGTGTGAAACCAAAAATGTAACCCGACTATATTATAATTATTTTTTGTATATATTTAATTATAATGCATGTTTTTCTGACCTAATTTTAAGATCAAAACTGAGTAGTGAGAATTATGATAAGACTATTATTATGGAGAAAAATAGCATGTTAAGTTTTAATAGCTGCATTCGACACTGTCCAATAAGTATTATGTAAGATAGCTCACTGTGGAGAGCTCTATTACATAACTGCACGCATTGCAGGACTAAGGGATGGAGGCTGATGCGTCTACAGGAAACTCTCTATAGACTGAACCTACCTTAGAAAGGCCAGCCTTTAGAACGCAGCAACTCAACCATGACTATTCAGATAAAAGGGGGGATAAGGAACTAAATTATGCCTCATAGACAGACGCTAAGTTTTTGCGTGCATATTTCAGTGCGACCACCAGCAAAAACTCTAACAAGCTTAAATAGCTGCATCCGATTAAATTAAATCACTTTAAAAAATGGAGGCCTGCATTGCTGACAATTCTGTGGTTAGAGAAATATAGAAGCATCTGGTCTAGTTAATCGCTACTTGTAATAATGATTTTTTTCTAAACAGATTTTATTGCATTTTATTGTATTCTATTTTATTATTGTAATAATTCCTTGTTAACTTGAATGATTGAAACTTGTAATTTTATTCTTGATGTAAAGAATTAAAATGAGCAAGTTGTAAAGAAATTTAATATGAGAACTGAGAATAAGATTACAGACTTTAGAACTTTGTAAACACGAGCACTGATGTATGCAACCATCCTTACATGTTACAGCTTTGAAAGTCAGTCTTGACATTCAAGCATATCTAGATGTTCAAGCATATCCTGACATCCAAGGAAATTGCAAGGTCCAACTGACACAAGGTTATACCGGTGGGCTGCTACAACTAGTCTGCTGTTGGCCCCCCAAAGACAATGAGGTATAGACAGCAAGCAGCAATTTCTCGTCAAGACTCTGAGCCGTACTTTGACAGAGAGGTACTGGGAGCCATGTTGCAGATACATGTGACATAAACAAGGAAGTTTATGACTGAGAGCATTTTCAAAGCCAGGAGGGTGCTTAATTTGGGAGACAGGTATCAGTGAAGAAGATTCATACATATCAAGACGAATACTTGTCAGAGTGAGAAGGACAATCTGTCAAGGGAAATTCTGAACAGCTACACAGTGGGTGGCAAGCATATAAACTAGACTCTCTTTTGAATGTGATGATTGGAACAGAAGTGGGAAGATAAGCAGGGCCACTTATTGCACTTGAAGATTGTGTAAAGTGATCATGAACTGATTATATATTTGTGTTAAAACTGTGACTGTGACAATAAGATTTACTCGGACAATATTTGTGCTTACAGAACTGTTTTGAGGCTGAGTATCAGTAACCAGAATTCTTTGCCAGCCAGTCTGCTTGACTCTACAGAGACATAAATAACCACATGCAGGAACAAACCAGGTGAATTATACATATGCTTGTTCAATGTGTCTGTATCATGTTTGTCACAGGAAATGAGGGACCGAAATTATATTTTATTTCATTTTAAAAAACCGCTAACAAAACTAATTGAAGTAATCCGAGTTTTGTTATTTTTCGTATGTAGCATGTAACTTCCAGTAACGGTCACCTAAGATCTCTTTAGTAGACAGACGTTCGTGACGCAGTGTGTGTCAATTATCATATTGAATATATATATATTAGTTTATGAAGAATATGTATATTAAATAAATTGGGACAACTGCGCACTACAGTCACATGTTGTTGACGAGAGAAATGACCAGTGCGCATTAGAATTGACCACAGAAAAGCGTGCATCACGATTACCACTATATATCCAAGGCAAAAATCATGTCACACGGCATAGCTTCTGGAAAGTTCTGGAGACCTTCAGTAAAGCTATATAAGAGGCAAAATGAAGACTTTATTCTCAATGTTGAAAACGTCGATTCGTCTGAAGCCAGTCTAACTTCACGTATGAATTATCTCATGTACAGAGATTTCATAAAGGAAAGCTGCAATAATCTCTTTCCATCCGTTTTCCATCCGTCTGATGCCATATATTGAGTAACGAGGCAAAATTACTCAGTATAATTTTTGGCAAAGTGGAAAGTTCACTGCCAAGAAAAAACCCGATGTATGCGACGCTGGTTGTATGCAGTTAACGACACGAGGGACCAAATTTGTTCTTCCCCCTGTCTGAGTTCGTTTGGCAGTCTATCCCGCTATTGAGAAGGCTAGCACCGTGATCGTCTCTGACATCCGGAGTTCTACACTCAATGTAATGCGACGACACATCCCACTGGACGACTCTACCCGATAATGCTAAACGTCGTTGGGGTGTCCGTTTCCAACGACAGTTATCGAGGCCGACAACAGTCAGCTAAATTTCAGATTTCTCCCCAGTGATAATCTGAAAGTGGTGCCTAGATTCTGCAGAATCTTCACCTGTAATGCGACGCCTCAATTGCGTCGTGATTCTTCACTTTGAAGTGCCGCTTATAAGTGACGTGTGAGTTTACGTCATCTCCTTGGAACTCTGACATTAATAGTGAGTAATAATTCGCACGGCTAACGCGCACATACTTAACTCTAGAACTCTAAGAAAATGAACACTATTATATCGTTTGCAAAATAAGAACTCTAATGTTAAAAGTAATGCTTATTTTACATGTCAACTATTGTTAAAGCGGCCCCATTTGCCGCATAAGAATTGTGTAATTAATCTTTATTTTATATTTTGAATTTCATCATTTTCATCTCCCCTTATTTCCCACAGAGTGTATGACATTGGAAAGTTGAATGAATGATTAATCACTGTGCGAAAGAGTAGTGCCCCTTTTAAATCGGGAAATAAATAACCTGATTTAAACATCTTTCAACTCTCTTGTTATTCATAGTTTTTGAGAGGGACGAAAGAATTTGTACTATTGTTTTGCACCGTTCGTCTGTTCGTCCATTTATTCACATTTATGATACACACTCACAACACACACCGCCAATAAAACGTTCCTTGGCATGACACTAATAAACTGGGCCCCACCCAAACATCAATGGTGTATGTCATGTGTGTCTATGTAACAACCTGACACGACGTAGTACTGGCATACGTCACATGGGCTTTTCTTGGAGGTGCACCGGAGCAGGCCAAAAATAGACTTCACCCCTTGCATCTCTAACTTCAGCTCGGGGTCGGCTTGTAACGAGCCTCCCGTTTTGTGACAATGTTCTATGATTATTGTAAATTTCTGATATTCTTATTTCTTCTTTTGATAGTCATTGTAGTGACTGAGTTATTGATGATGTATTTTTCTAATTGACTGAAGTTCCTATAGTAATTGTTCTATGGAATTTATTAACGACCTATTTTTCTAATTGATCAGCTTATTGCTGTAAGCGTTTGAGAGATCTGTGATCTCTGTGCATTGCCTTGTGTGATTGATGATATTATTGTAAACTTTAACTTTATTCTTGTTTATTATTTTAGTTTAATAAATTGTTGAATTTTATCTTTTCACTTTCGTTCGATTCTTAAGGGAGGTAACGGGGGGGGGGGCTTGCCAATGACGTAATAACTAATGAAAAGATGGTCACGCACATTTTAGGAAAATATCCCCTGTTGCCAGGATTGGAGTTATGTGTGGGCAAAAGTAGGACTTATTAACTGACCTGATAGCTCAGCTAGTGCCTTTACTTTGGACAAGTAACACCTGGGAAGGGAGGTAATTCGACACTACATTTTCAGGGCTTGACTTAGTCACTCCAGACTGCAAAGACGAAGACCCGTCAAGGGTGATTGTTATTAATAATTGGAGAGAATGATTATTAATGCATGTGAATGAATATTTATTATTATAAAATCTTTATTACATAATTAAACAATTAAACCTTTCACAAATAGATACAACTAGTGCAACAGCAAAAGATCAGTACGTTTAACAGATACAACTAGTACAACAAGAAAAGATCAGTACGTTTAATAGATACAAAATCATCGACGTTTGGGCCAGGCAGTCTTCATCATTTTAATGAGAGAAAACAATTAAATTGTAAGATAGAAAATCTTATCTGAACACATGGTGGCTAATGATTAATGGTACATTACTGATCGTGTAACGAATGCTATTAAATTATTTGAATTTTCATGATGAATTGATTTTATTTTCACTTTTAGCAGTCTGTTGTTTATATTATTACTTAACGCATAATTACTTACTAATTACTATTACAGTTTACTAAGTACTGTAATCTCTTCTGATCACTGACTTTACAGACTACAATTAATAATATTGACGATGTTGCGTCCAGTCGAAAAGAAAGCTTGAAATGTTTTACAAACATTAAATGGTAGTTTAAACTATATGAGTGACATCAATAAATCATAACATCGAAATACATCAATGCCTATTCTGCATTATTGATATGATTAAAGTCAAAATTAGAAATACATCAGTGACTCTCTTACATCAAAGAAAGATGTGAATGAGAGCAAACGCCCAGAATTTATATAAATAAAATCCAACACATTACTTTTAGTCTTTGATTAGTTCTCTAAATAAAATATAGAAATTGTGGAGATTGAATATAAAGAATTTTCAAACGTTGGTATTGATTAATTAAAAATCATTGAACAGTTGGCTTTAAAATATATTTTAGCATAATATAATGTTATTATTACATTTAAATTTTTTTTACTTATCTTCTATGCTAGGATGACCGTATGGAGAAGCCATTCCACAAATTAGAATGTTTAATATATCATGATAATAAAACATAAATTATGATACTGTAATGTAAAAGTCGTAAGATTTGCATGCGATTTTATTACTGCAAAAGTAACCTCGGTTCATGTAGAAAAATACACGACAACAGCAAAATAACCAGATAATAACATCAGAAGTTTTTGATAAAATAGTTTTCAGGCAAAATATTGGAGAGATAATTTCTTCATATTTTTTCTCACCATTTTTGCTAAAATTGATCAATTTTTGGAAATAAATAAAATCTTTCACAATAATTGATCTATGACTTGGAAATAAAATTTTTTACAGTAATAGATCTGTGACTTGTAAATAAATACAATCTTTTACAGTCATTGATCTGTGACTTGGAAATGAATAAAATCTTAGGAGAAACAAACATATTAGACCTGGGCGACATGAAGACGTCATTGTTATCATGACATATACATATTTTCACTTAGTTTTGACGTCACAGTAATTACATTTTAATTTATGGACAAGTTCTCGCTTGATGTTTGTATTGCTAATTTTAACACGGTACCTCTGTGCTACCAAACATTCAGAAATGAGTTTGGTATCAGAGTATTATTAGAACCGTAAATATACATGCTCTCTGAAAGTGGAATATACTTATTAGTTTGAGTGAATGTTCTTGACTAAAACGGCAATAAAATAATTTGTTTAGATGAAGTGTTCATCAACTACTACTGCTACGGCAACCATCACAGCTACTACTACTACCACTACTATTCCCACCATCACAAGTCCTACTACTTCCATCATAACTACAACTACTACTCATGATTACTACTACTGCCACCTTGATTACTACTATCACCATAATTACTACTACCATTACTACTTCCATCATGACATGTACTAATACCACCATCATGATTACTACTACTACCATCATAACTGCTACTACCACTACTACTTCCACTATCACAAGTACTACTACCACTACCACCATCAGGAGCACTAGTACGCAGTAATAACTACAACTTACACCCTCTTAACAATCCTACCACCTCTATTACCACATTCATATTGCCACCACTGCTACTATTACCACTTTCATAGCTGTTAGTACCACATTCATAACTAGTATTACCACTACTTCTCCAGCCATCTGTGTTGTGAGCAGTTAGAAATGGATAGAAAGAATTAAATTAACATTATAAAACATAATGTGACAGACGACATGCCTCACAACACTTCAGTATTTGTCAAATGTAACTATTTAAATACTGAATGATTAGTTATTAAAAAGCTAATGAATATTAAACTTGACCTAACATAAAAAACACTAACAGTGTCATGGAGGAAGGCACTAGGTGACAAAATAGATTTTTAAAAATTCATTGTTTACGTCGACTGTCAAGGTCAAAGGAAGATAATACTTGCCAGATAATAATTTTAATTTTTGTTTGTCAAGATCACCAATCACTCGTAAACACAGCCACTGTTTTTTTTTATCACAAGTATATGTTTCTAAAGAACATTAATTATAAAAGAGTTTAACTGTGTTTCCTTAGCACAAAAATTGACACTCAGAGTTAATGTTAAATTATAAAGTATACTTCATAAAGTATTTCTTGTTAAATTATAGAGATTCATAAAATGTATAAATACAGTTAATTTAGAAATACCTAAGGTCTAGGAATGAGATTTTCATGCTGCAGCAATAGGTGTAATAAGCATGGGTATGTGAAACCTTGATGACGTGCTGAAAATACAAACTCAGCAGAAATCTTTTGAAAACTTTAAGCAAGGATAAAATGGAAAGAAATATGGTAACTCAGTGAGAGACAGCAAAATGTGTGCAGGCATATACAGTGTGGTCAAGGGAGAGAAGACTTAAGTTCTTCCCTGTCTCTCCTCATCACATCATGTGTACCAGGGTGTGAAAGCAAACATTATCGACATTTTTCTTGGCTCAGGGAAAGTTCATTGATCGGATTACTTCCCCTTGTGTCTGGTGATTTGGAAGGAATAACCATTCACAGTGATAGATAGAAGAGCAACTAGAGCTCTCTATCTGGGGATTTTATTTTTCAATCAGCCTATACCATGGATTAAATGAGTATTGCTTCCAGTGCCCAAGTTTTGGTGGAGGGCAATTGTTCATAGCCATGAGGGTACATTACTGACAGGTGATGACAGTGGCAGTAATTGTTGCAAGAGCAATGGTGTTGGAAGCCGTTAGACCCAGCCTATGTACAGGAGGGTCGATACTCACAGAAGATGACAGAATCGTCATATGAATGATTGGTAGCAGTGCTGCAAAGGATCTTATGTAAGGATTTGTGAACAAATGAGTCATGGCTGATATGTGAGTAGTAAGAAAGCAAAAATCACATCTTTCTCAAAACTTTTTTGCTATTGTTTTGAAAGGTCAAGAGCAATTTTGTTTTGTCCTGTCCTGTTACATTTGCCTGTATAGTAAAGTCTAGTATTGTCCACACAACATACACTACCATTTCCACTTGCACAAGCAAACACATCAGCAAAGTGTTCCCTTGCATACAGAATAAAATTAAATAACCAAACATCCATGGTGTTTTCTATATTGTGACAACATCTACACAGTCCAATGTTGCAGCTGAGAGATGTCATCTTCCACCTTCCCTCTCATCAGACAGGGAAGGGGGTTGTGACAAACAGTTGGAAGAATACAAATACTAGTAACATTTAGGATATGCTTAATTCTGAAGACCCGACATAAAACAACATTAATAGTTGGAAGAATACAAATACTAATAATATTTAGGATAGGTTTAATTTTGAAGAAAAAGCATAATGGCTGCAGAAAGTGTAAAATAATGAAGATCAAGTGCACAGTGAATGTTTAATTTAGAGTTCACTCTGTTTAGAGAAAGAGACCTTTGCCTAGTTCTTTGGACAAGTTTGTCATCAAGTTAGTAAGTGTGCTAGCTGGAAACCACTTGATGAAGGCTTGGGCAGATTACTGGCATCAACTTATTCAAGGGCTGAGCCTAGCCAAATTTTGCATTAATGATCAGACTAGGGGAGGTCCATCCCACAGCCTGAGGGGGTACATGAATAGTTTTTAGTACATGGGATGCCCATTCTTTCTCAGCAAGGGCTGTTTTACCGGTTCTAGTCTGGGAAAGTGTTTCCATATGTCCAGCTTTTATGACAGTGAAAACAATTCTGAGAGTTCTGACAATCTTTGGCATTATAGTGCACATGTACACAGGCAGTTTATATTTTTAATCTATACATCGTTCATTACGTAAATAATTTGTCAATATTTTTCTTATGTCATTAATGCTTAGTGTAATATTGAAGTATTAGGAATACAAATGTTGACCCTATATATACAATGTAATATTTGCAGACAATCAAGAAGAAAAGAAGACTCCATAGATTAATACAAGATCAAAATAAACAATCAACATCAGGCACCTGGGCAAAAGTACATAACTTCAACTACATAAAAAATCTGAACTCAAGATATTCATCAAGACCCCCCCCCCCAGCAGACTTTCTGTGGTGGCTATATGAAGCATATGAAATGCAATACACATCCACTGAACACAACCACCTGCATGAAAGCTGATGGCAATCTGAGCCAACATACTATGGGAACCGATGATGCAATAATAGGAAAGATGAGGACAGTTACAATTTAGGTATATGTACTGATAGAATCTCAAACTCAGTTGGAAATTGCATGCAGCACAGCAAATATCCTAAACAATTAAACTCAACATGCCACTACTTCATGGGCGAAGGTTAGTCCTGTCTGAAACCGCCACCTGCTTGGCGAAAATTGGACTACCACACCAGTATCCCGACAGCAGTAATTCTTCAGCACATCCTTCCACTCCATTCATATTATTTAAAAAAATTCAACAACAGTCATGACATCACAAAGACAAACAACAAACTTCCAACAACACGATTGCCAGTAAACATCCACCAGCACCCATCAAGCACCAAAACGAAACCTCCAAATGCAACACCACCAACAGAGCTACCTGAATACTCGTAAATGGAGCCTGTCCCACTGGAGCACTACAGATCAGAGAATGTCTAAAGATGAAATGATCCATGAAAGCTCCAGTGGTGAAGTAAAAATGATAGCGTAACCACCACCACCCATATATATAACCATAACAAGTTCACTTCTAAATGGAGACGCTGACAACACATCATCTATACAACTGTGTCAAGCCCAGATGCAAAACAGGCAACAAAATTCACCAAACAATTGCCAGCAACAACCATACGATCCCCCTACCACCTAGGGTCTTGTACAAATCACTCCAAAACATACTGGTCTTATTAAACAGGATCTTCATCAATGGCTAAGTGATCTCAATGGAAGCTAGAGCAACATTCAAAGAGATGACACAATTCTACACCTCAACAGCCACTGCCCAATACAACGCTACAGTACAAACATAAGCTCCACAATCATTTATTATAAATTCAAAAACCAACGCAGCCATCAACAAAGCCAAGAAATGTATCCACATAATGATAATGCACACACAGACAATGAACTCTCCAGAGCCATCACATACCATCGATACACTGACTAAAATCACGAAACTAACAATGACTACATCTCAAACAAACATGACGGGAACAACCTTCCGGGGGGGGGGGGGAGGTTATGTTAGTCAGTCTGATTTTCTGACTTGTTCTGAGACACTTTTTGTACTTAGTTTGCTCTTAATAAGGAGAAAATTAGGCTGACGTCAGTCTGCTTTTTGTATGACTTGCTTTCGGACATTTTTGGTACTTAGATCACTCTTACTAAGGAGAATGTTATGTAGATGAGTGTATATTTTTGTCTGGATTGTAATGGAACATTTTAGTGCTATGAAATATTTTGTGATTTTTGTTCCTATATATAAACTCAAATTCATTGTTAGACATACAAAAGTCCAAATGATCAAAGTATCAATTAGTGGGAAGAGATCGAACAGTTTCTTCAATGACGTCGTATATTTAAAATTCTTTATTACATAATGTCTTACCTGTTTTAACTGTTTATCACTTGAAACCACCCGAGTTAGGATGTCAGCAGTGACGTAAGGCAAAATAAGAAGTTTACGGATGGCAAGGTTGGGGTCAAGGTCTTTGGTAATCTCACGTAGAACGACTTCGGATTTATTCAGTTGTTTGATTGCATTTCTCACTCTGTCAGTGACCGCTCGGTCTACATCTGGTTGTGATAACTGGAGTTGTTGTTGGTTTGACAGAACTGACTTTATCTCTCCGGTGATTATTCCATAGTGACGATGGATGATGAGAATGTCAAAGTCACCTTGTCTGTGATCTTGAGGAAGATTTTGTGGTCGTAAGAACTGTTTGGCAGCTGCCGCATAACATTTTTCTCCCAGGTAACTAGAAAACTGTAATTGCGAAATAATGAACATTGGTTGTCTCTGCTTACTGACCAGTTCCCGCAAAGATAGTAATACTTGAAGTAGTGCCAAATCATCCCGTGTATGGCATTCCTGAACACGTGGAACTTTGGCACGTGTATAACTAGGTCGAACGGCACATTGCGGCACGAGAACATTCTGTCCTGCCACTGTGAACTCGTCAAATGGTATCCTGGTGATGACCACTGGAGGGACGAAATATGTTTTGGTTTTATAATCAGGGTACCACGCACGAATACAGTTCCGCCATACGGCCATGTTGTGATGAGACACCATGATGCCTTGTTCCTTTCCTGGCTGAACACAAACCAAACTCAGGTTTAGAAAACTGAGACGACTTAAATATCCTTTCACTCTAACTCTGTGGTAATTAATTTTGATCTTTCACTATTTTACCAGAGCTACATAATTTTCTAACCAACTATCATATCTCAGTAGCAATCAACAAACTACTTCCTTGTAGTAAAAAAAACTTTACTGACTGACTATCATGAGCAATATCTATGCGACTTCTCATACACTTCTACAGTATCGGAATTTCCGATTAGGCTTGTGTTTGTGTATGTGTGTGTGTGCGTGCGCACGTGCGTGTGTATGTGTATTTGCACGAGGCGTGTCTCATTTTTGTACTGGGGAAGATGTGTTTCTTGGAGCAGGATTAATGATTTCATAACGTGTGTGTTTGGCAAATGTTGTCAGCATTAAGCTATTATTCTACCACTTTTAGTGTTATGAGTCGACTCTAGTAGGAAAAGGACCCTAACAATGTCGTTGGTTCTGACCAAGTCGTGTCTTAACTCCAGTGACGTACTAAATAGAGGGGTTGCGATGGGGACGGTTGCCCCGAATGAGAACTAAACACAATATGCATTTCTTGTTTAAATTTTAAACGTGTGTGTGTGTGTGTGTGTGTGTGTGTGTGTGTGTGTGTGTGTGTGTATGTATGTATGTATGTATGTATGTGTGTGTGTGTGTGTGTGTGTGTGTGTGTGTGAGAGAGAGAGAGAGAGAGAGAGAGAGAGAGAGAGAGAGAGAGAGAGAGAGAGAGAGAGAGAGAGAGAGAGAATTCACCGAGAACAATAACCCACATCGGGTGCCAAATTAGCTAGGTACACCTCTCCTGGTTATGTTACAGCATTTTCTTAATATGCTTTCACATTAAAAAAATCAGTACAAATATATTTCGTATGCATTCACTTGTATTACTTCTTGCAACCAATATGTGATACTAATGTCACCTGGTGAATGGTTAAGATTAGTATTATAATTAATCCTTCATAATTAATTATAAGTGATAAGAATCCATATTTATGATATTAATAATCTCCAACAGACACCACTCGTCTCTCTCTCTTGGCGGATATGCGGGCGCCAAAAGCGTTCTTAACTACTCACCCAGTTGGGATAGTTTGCATTACATCAGCAAATTTCTATCATATTCTCAACTCGGGAATTTTCTTTAAATTAGACATTTTCACAAATAGTCATAAGGAATGCCAAACGTCGGGTTACTCTGACAAATTATCAATTTAAATAAAGTTAAATTTAAAAATAGGGATAGGCAAATTTACTCCACCACCACAATACAAATATATTTTTAATGCTATCATTTTATACTTCTTCTAGTAATCTGTGATGGCAATGCCACCTAATTAATTGTTATGTTATTTTTATTTAATTAATCATTTATAACTAATAACAAGTGATGAGATTCTTAATTTATGTTATTAATAATTCTCCTGCAGACACCAATCATCTCCCTAGGTGGATATGAACACTATACACGTTTTCACTCTTCCACATCATTAAAAACAAACTTTTACCATCATTCAGTTTGTCTATAAACTTCTTACTAAAGTAGAAGACGAATCTGTCTGTAATATATATTTAGCAAGCCCCAATCCATCCATTTTATTCTCCAACATAAGGTTATCAATATGTTTAAGATCAATAATTTTAACAATATATTTATTAAATCAACAATTAAATTTCATATAACAAATACAATGAAAAAGATTACTTGACATCAATATTTCCACTAAACCAAGTTCAAATAATTTTCATACTGCACAGTCATATTCTAATTACAATTCAACAATAGTGTCAATACAAATCACATGATTGTTCTTATGAGAGAACATAAATGGAGTTATTAGAGAGAAGTGATAAAACTTTCTACATAACCTGGTTTAAGCACTGTCTCAATAGTCTCTGCACACATTTTCAACAATGTTACAAGTTATTGCCCATTGCAACTAAACTGTCTCCCTCTTCAGGTTGAAAAATGTTTATTCTCTCTCGCTAAACTGGGTGCTCAATCGCCATACCAGCAAGCGTCAAGCAGAACAATAATTGTAGCAATTTCCAGTAACTTCCATGTACTAGAAGTTGGTCAATCTAGTCAGCACCTTGCCACCATACATCAATGGAATGAAGTTTGTTTTTTTATACATGCATGCTGCTGCCAAGGCTCCCAATGTCTACCATAGTCTTAGCAGTTTATTATAATCAATAAACCAGGAAATTCAAATAATACACAGATAGGCTGCTTTGTCCTTGTAAAATATAATCATTGAAAAATGCAGTTTCCAGTTTATTCCATTTTAACTCCATTAATTCTTATATTCAAGTCTCAACTTACAGTTTCCTGCAACACTATTCATTAGCCCAATATAGGCACACAACACAATAAATACAGCATATCGGTTCTATCAAAAGGTTTGCTATAAACTATGCCAAGTGGTTAACATACTATATACGAGCATCTTAGTTCAAACATTTGTAGAAATAATAGTCTACTCACATCATACATCTCTACGTAAAAAACAAGTATAACATATCAACAGCAAAAATGCACGAAATATTACTAAATCTATTCTCTCTCAATCAGTCAGTTAACTCACCATTAAGTTCATGGCTGCTTTTTATGGTTGGACTTCTTGTCATACCAAAGTCAAGTGATTAGACAATAGAATTAATTCTCTACAGCATGTCAACATTTTTATTTCAGCCAATGGGTTGGCCTTGTTCTCGTAAATCTTAATCATTGAATAATAAAATTACTCATCTAGTTGGAACTGGTTTGAATTATATCAGCAATTTTTAGCATATTCTCAACTCGAGTGTTTACATCAGTTCTGATACATACAAAAATACCACCATAAGGAGTACCCAAGATAGGGTTAGTCTGACAATTTAACAATCTATATAATAATTAAGTTTATAAATAGAGATAGGTAAATTTACTTTGCTGCAAAATCAATACAAATATAATTTTTTATGCATTCATTTTGTATTATTTCTAACAATTAATACAAAATAATATATTCATTTAGAATTCATAGCGAACACGTGATTTGTGTGAATTGATGAGATTCGTTAGCAAATCACAAGGATCTATTTATAAAATATAGCTTGATGAACTTAAATGAAACATTATCCTTGAATTTGTTTTTTGTCAATAATGTAACAAATGTTTAATTTATATGTTTAACACAATGAATCTCCCTATATGCACGAGATCAGTATAATTCATGAACATTGATATATATATAATTGAAACATAATCCAGCATCACATTTTGTATAACACTTTCTGCTTGACATCAAAAGAATACATAATGCAATAAAATATTTCTAAGTCTAAAATCTCAATCTGCCAGCCAGTTAACTCACCAACAGTCAACTAGCGCGGCGCTTGTATCCACGGACCAGAATTCTCTCGTAAAGATGAAAATTTACTAAGAACTCTGCGGCACTTATGTGTGGCTAACTGCCCTTTAAGTGCGCTACGTTGAACGACATGCTTGTTTGACTTCTACACTCTTCCCACCACCTTGCACATTTTGTGCACACCTGCAAGCAGTTTGAACTTACCAGTCCCCATTTTATCTTACACTCTCGTAGGTCTTGCCTGCAGCATCCTTGCCTATCTGCCCATCCTTACCCGGCACCTTACCGGTTTCTGTAGAGGACGTTTGATTTTGGTGCGATCTCCTAGCACCATTATTTAGATTGGTCTACTTAGAGGGGTCGGGTCATCATTGTGTCCCTTTCTCTGATCTTTACAGTCGCATAACGCATCATAGGAACCAGTCATTGTCTAGAGTAATGACCTTGGGACACTACAAATAGCGTGTAACTACGACTAAGTGTTTAGAGTAATGACCTTGAGGCACTACAAATAAAGTGTAACTATGACTAAGTTCATTCAATGATCATTTTAACAGCTAGGTTATTGCAATGTGCCTAAAAGTAAAGATGGTCAAATTAATTATAATTCTTAAATAAATAGATAAACATGGATGGAAATTGCTCCATCACGCAATGTTAAAAATGTCCTTGTACTGTCAAGAAATTAATATAGGTTTTAAGAGAGTCAAGGACAAATTATACTTGACCACCTATCTGGGAAATTATTTTATATTGTCACATTAAGCTTCTTGAAATTTTCGTTTTTTTGATGGCTGATGTTTCGCAAAGGCATCGCAAACGGTGACGTAACCATCACGCTCACCATGCATCACTCTGTAAATGGCTTACACATAATTAAAAGAGGGTCCGCACATGTTATATAATATACACGAACAATAGCAGGGAAGGGGATTGCTGTTAAAGCTCGAAAATTGACCGGTGGAATTCCCACCAAAATCATTAGATATGTTTAAATACCGTGAGTTTGATTTGGTGAGCTATTTACAAGGGAGCCATGTCTAAAGAATACCTAAGATATATTTTCCAGACAGGCCGTTCATATTCCATGAATCAAGGACAATAAACCCGTTAACATTCAGACAAGGTAACACATTGATTTCGTAGTATTGTAAACTGTATTTTATTAAGAACATTGCCGTGTGATTTTTGCATATTTATTGAGATTGAAGTGAATTGTTGCTATTTTCCTGACGTGTGGCCAGAGAATAGAGTGACCAAATTAGCATGTATTTTGTAACTATAAATAATTGTTGAAAAGTGTAAAGAAATTGTGGAATTTTATCTTCTCTAAGGAACTGACTAAAATTGACAATTGTAAAATGCTGTGTGCTGGAATATTTCATCTAATGTAATAATTTTAACTCACGTGTGTGTAATATGTTTATATCACAATTGTATCACGCATGTGCATGATTTAAATTATATCTTTTCATTTTCCATATATTATCTTTCGTAAAAAATACGAACAAAAGGTTGCTTGTAAATAGGAAACCTTGTTGTCTGTTACCACAAGTAGGGGTCGGCGAATAGTAAAATTGTTGCTCATGGAAATGAACATTATTGTTTCAGAGCAGGTTTCAAGTTTTGGATTTTGAGTTTGAATCCTACATTTCGGGTTCTACATTCGAATCCTGAGTTGTGTTCTATGTTTTGCACTGAATTTGAATGTCATGTGAGAGGCAAAGTTGGCAATCAACTGAACACTGGGCATCCTACGGCTATTGAGTCGGGGGCCGAATCAATGCTATTCAAGCAATGTAGTTATGTGACAGTCTGCCGGTCAACCAACAATGAACTGTTGGGGTGTGAGCTGCCATAACTGATGAGGAAGATAGACGGATAAGGGGGCATCTGGTAATCTCTCAAATCAGAACTGTGTGTTACGATCCATACAAACTCTAAAGACAGAATATGTAGTCCTAATGGCCTTCATATTTGAATATTGATGTATGGAATTACCGCTCTGTTAATTGATTAAATTTATTAAATTCTTATTTTTATTATCCAATTAACGGAAGTTGACTAAATATTAGTAAGGAAAGACTAAAAGAGAACTGGATTGGGGGCTGAGCTAAAGTGAATGTTGAATGCGTAATTACTAGTGATTGGATAGCATACCTACTTCGTGCATTATTACTCAGGTTTACCTGTCACTGTAATTGATATCTAAACCAAGAGAGTTAATTAAGGAGGCTGAAGGGTGAGTCTGGCAACCAGTCTGTTGTCAGCATAGGTGAACGTCGGAAATTAATAGTCTTTAAATACTCATGCTGAGACAAGGTCTCTAAATAAACACTGCTATGTATTACAGGTACAAATTAAATACGTCCTTGTACGGTTAACAAATTAATACAGGTACACGTTAAATACGTCCTTGCATGGTCAACAAATTTATACAGGTACACGTTAAATACGTCCTTGTAATGTCAACAAATAACACAAGTACACGTTAAATAGGTCTTTGTACTGTCAACAGATAACACAAGTACACGTTAAATACATCCTTGTAATGTCAACAAATAACACAAGTACACGTTAAATACGTCCTTGTACTGTCAACAGATAACACAAACACACGTTAAATACGTCCTTGTACTGTCAACAGATAACACAAACACACGTTAAATACGTCCTTGTACTGTCAACAGATAACACAAACACACGTTAAATACGTCCTTGTAATGTCACAAATACAAGTACACGTTAAATACGACCTTGTACTGTCAACAAATAAAACAAGTACAAGTTAAATACGTCCTTGTACTGATAACACAAGTGCACGTTAAATACGTCTTTGTTCTGTCAACAAATAAGATTTAAATACGTCTTTGTACTGTCAAGAAATAACTGGTTAATTACCTCCTTGTACTGTCAGGAACTAATACAAATACACGATTAATACGTCTTTGTACTGTCAAGAAATAACTGGTTAATTACCTTCTTGTACTGTCAGGAACTAATACAAATACACGATTAATACGTCTTTGTACTGTCCAGAAATAACATGTTAAATACGTTTTCGTATTGTCAAAAAAATAACACTAGTAGTTGGGAGTACATCCTTGTACTGTCAAGAAACAACAAGTTGGAAGTAAGTCCTTGTACTGTAAAAAAAATAACAGAATTATACGTTAAGTACGTCCTTGTACAGCCAAAAAATAATACAAGTAAGTTGGAAATACGTCCTTATACTGTCCAGAAATAACACAAGTAGGCTGTAAATTTAAGATGGCATACAGGACCTTATAATCTGTCAGTTTTCCCAGAGCTATAGACAGTAAAATCCTATTTTGCTAAAATCAAGCCAAGCGTAACGTACCCAACAAAGCATTGCTATTTGGTTTTCATGACAGACGATACTTAGGCCTACTGTACGGGTAACTTGGCAGTTTCAACAGCTTTGCAATTTGACGCTTTTCAAAGGCAGTATGAGTCACGCTGGGAAGTGGGTGATCAATGAGTCACGTTGTAAAGGGGTAATAAAAAAGTCTTTTTTTTTGGGGGGGGGGGAGTTGAGTGATAATACACTAACTTGCAATATGTAGAAGCATATGGCAGTCTACAGTTTCTCTTACACTGCAGTCAAGCTGACTTACACAGAGATATGCAGTTTACAACCCCTCTTGTACTGTTAATTTAAATGCCACTTCTTGTAGTTAATTCCTTTCTACATAATTTTAAAGTCACTTCCTTATGTCAGTATAAATCATGAGTGCTACATGTCACTATAAATAAAATCTTAAATATCGAGTGCTACATATGTTTACAGATCCTGACTACATGTCAGTATAAATCTTGAGTGCTACATCCTAGCCTTGAAATCATAGCCTTGAGTATAGTATTCACCATCTATTTCGCCCACTACGTGTACTGTACTACCTCTATCACACCTTATGTATACTGTATGATCTCATTCACACATTATTCATATAGTATGATCTATTTCACACCTTATACATACTGTGCTATCTCTTTCACATGTTACTAGTACTGTACTATCTCTTTCACACATTATGCATACCATATAATTTCTTTCACACCTTATACATAGATTATCATCTCATTCACACCTTACCTGTGTGACAGGGGATGGCACTTAGATAATGAAATGATTATTATTATAAATTAATCTTTCATAACTAATTTCAAGTTAAGAGATTATTAATTTTATTTTATTAATGATCCTCAGACACTACTCATCTTTCACTTGGCAGATATTTTGGCGTTGTAAATGTTTTCTCTATTCCACAACATAAAACAACATTTACAGTCACATAATGTTTCCATGAGTGGAAAAACTTCTTACTAAAGGAGAAGACAAATCTGACTTTTAATCTATATTTAGCAAGCCCCCAATCCACACACTTTCTTCTCCAACATAAGAGTATCAATATGTGTAAGAAGGTCAATAAATTCATCAAAGGAAAAAATAAAATATACATATGACAATTACGAAACAGATAACTTGACAATATTCCATGAACCCATGTTTGGATAACTGTTGTTTACTCTCTCTCTCTCTCTCTCTCTCTCTCTCTCTCTCTGTATATATATATATATATATATATATATATATATATATATATATATATATATATATATAAGAATAAAAGCAATTTAACATTAGAGTCAACACAAATCAAAGGTTAGTACTTTTAGATAATAGAATAGAGTTATTAGAGTTAAATGTGTAAATTTACATGACCTAGGTTAAGCACTGCTTGATAGTCCTTCACTTGCTTTTGCAACAATGTCACTATATCAAAATGCCTGCACTGTTTCCACTACTGGAAATTCTGGTACACTGCTATATTCTTGAATGTCTCCTCCCATGTTACTCCTTCAGCAATTCTGGTAACTTCACTGTGCCAGAATTCTCCAGAATGTACCCAGCTTATTTTGCTCTGATACAACAACAGTGCACAGCATACTCCCTTATGCTTACTCAAATACAACCCACTGCAAGTTTCCTATGCTTTCCCTGTCACTCAGGTTTTGACCTGTGAACACACAAAATATAGCTGGAAACTCCAAAGCTGAAACTTGATGCTCCACTCTCAAGATTCAAAGGTGAACTCAAAGCTCAAAGTCAAAAGGCACTTGTTCATTGCAAAATATAATCAAGGAGCAAGCTTAAATTTCATGTTCATCACAATATAACTCCACTCTTACATTCCATCCTCAAACTTACAATTCCTGCAATGGTATTCATTAGCACCATGCATACACATGGTAAAATAAACAGTGTATCAATGTCACATATTAATACACCACAAGGGTGAATCTTAGTTTAAATATTTGTAGTAATAAAAGATAATTCACATAGTACATTTCTACATGAACACAAGTATAACATATCATAGTAAAATGCATGAAATGTTTCTAAGTCCATTCTCTCTCAATCTATCAATTAAACTCACCACTCAAGCTAATTACTGCCTTCAAGCCAGACTTCTACTTCAAATTCAAAAGTGATTAGGGTGTAGAATTATTTACAGCAAGTGAACTCCTTAAACTCAGCCCATTGGCTAGTCTTGTCCTCATAAATGATTGTTATTGGATAATAGGAAACTGCCCACTCAATTTCCATTATGTCAGAATATTCCATTATCTAGAATATTCTTGCCTTATGCCGCTTACTTCAAACTCAGGCATTTCCAAACTAACACATAAGAAGTGGCTAAAGTCAGATCATTCTGACAATTTAACAGTTTATATAACAATTAAATTTAAAAATAGGGAGGGGCAAATTTACTCTGTCACAGTGTATATTTATCAGGATTGTTAATCAATACAGACAGTTGCTATAATCTGATATCAAGATAATTTATGTTTAAAAGGTGCATCATATAGTAAATTCATTTTCTGTTATCTGACAGCAAATTAGAGTGGGATATTAGTAGGTGTTTAAATCATTAAAAGCGTTATTTTAAACTCAACTTGAAATTAATTCTTTATAATGCATTATTCATTACAAACATTTATTAGATTTTTATAATAAATTATATTAAGTGTCACATGTCTGGTTTTCATTTTATAACCCTGTCCTAATTTAGGCATTAGTCATCAATATTAATTTATGAATAATCCTTAGCATTAGCAACACCAAAAAACTGCCTAACTTATCTCCCTTCCAATGCCACAACCTCAGCTTGGTTATTCATGACACCTAGTTGGATAAGTTAGTTGACTTCTATGCCAACGATGTTATCTCCCTTTCATTTATAGATTAATAAATATAATTCTTTATTCCTTTATCTCTGGCTTGGCCCTCAGTTGGCATATCTCCTTTGGTCGATTACATGCACTTATGTAATAACATAGTGAGATAACAGTTTAAGAAATTTAACAATGAAATTTAATAACAATAAATTTAAATTTGAAAACAAGCAAATGAAAATTTGATTTCCACGAATACAGAATGTTATTGCGTGACCCAAAAAGTCACTTTACTGTCCACACCATGAAAAATCTATTTCGACTGACTTTTAGACTTAGCTTGATTGAACACGTTGTTGTCATCCACTTACATATGCTGATGTCTGTGACCTTTGGTAACCCTTTGCGGTTCAACAGGCTATGATAAGGATTCACCATGATGCTCGCTCACTCATTGCTCAGGACTCCACCACTTTAGCAAAATTGGATTTCCACAGCGAAGCATTCAGCAATGTCAGGTTTTTGAGGTAAACTCATGACCGGCTGGAATATACAGTTTATTTATATTACAGCTTTGTATATGATAATGACTTTTATGGGCTGTATGGCAGCAGCAATAATCACTCTTTACAATCCTCACTAATTCTCAATTTACAGTACACGAAAATTCAATATATAAAATCTTTAGAAATATATATTCTTCATTACTCCATGTTTGCTCATAATACAGTTTTAGCTAGTGACCATGCAGCACATTTTAATTCTCCCATGATAACAATTAACCAACGGTGATAAAAATACATACACATGACATTTCTTACCACATTCACAAATGTAATATCGCTGTGCCATTTAGCTCCTGTAGGAAAATGTATTAGCATTATCAGCACTAAATTCAGAAAAATATTCTACACATTTGCAAGGACTTACAGTTCTGAGTGTGAATACAAAGCTGTGGAGTCTGTGACCACTGAATTCTGTTGCCAAGTTGGGGTGACAAGTTGAACTACGAATTGGTTGGAACCAATTTATGAAACCTACATTGAAAGCCACAATTGATGCCTGAACTTCTATATCCCTCCCGTCTTGATGAGGGGAAAACAACAGAGGACACCAATGATGTAACCAGTAATTTATCTGCGACTGCCATATTATTCCAGTGATGGAATAATTGTGATTGTGTACTGAAAACTTGAGACAGTTAGGACTGCATGGTTCATACATGTGATTCAGTCATTCTGTGCATCATTAACGAACTGAGTGGCTGCATATCCATATTTGTATTTGCTACACACCTGGCAGCTTCAGCAACATTACTGATGAACATATAACAATCAGGTGAATGCATGTCCAGCTCTCAATGAGTGATGTAACGTTTTTCTATGATTTCTATTTTTCTGTTTCTTAATATTTGCTAACCTAAATGTTTAGTAAATATTTAGCTCATTAGGATTTTGATACAAACTGTGAAAAAACATTGAACAATTTAGAATCTTATGAAGTGAATGACATTTGCTAAAGAGAATATTTAAACTGTTGATTATCAAAAACTAACGTGTAATTTCGTGAATTGCTTATAGATATCGTATACATGATTTTGTTAATTATTTATTTATGTATAGTAAATAAAATTGTTGATTTTACTTTCCCATTTTTACTAAATTGATAAAGGAAGTATGCAGGTTTTAAGGATGCGGGAGGCCAAACATATTTAATCTTTAACAAATCAGTCACGCATACTTTTAGGGAAAGTTCTTTAAAACCAGTACCGGAAATGTGTGAGGGCGAGAGATGGAATGCTGTAATACCTAGATTAATATTGATTAGCAGGAATGTATTTCACTCTGGAGTAACACCTAGAAGAGGAGAACAATTACCGTAATTGTTGATTCTAGGGTTAGACGTAGTCTCTCAAACTTCAAAAGGTGAAGACCTTGTCGAGGAGTGGATTACTATATTAATATAAAGATAATTAATTATTAATTCACTAGGGTGGAAGGTTCAACCAACCTGTCACTACCACTACTATTCCCACCATCACGAGTACTACTACCGCTAACACCAGGAGCACTACTACCCAGTCATAACTACAACTTCCACCATCTCAAATACTACTACTACTACTTCTATTACTATTTCATAACTACTATATAATCATTACTTCAACCATCTGCGGTGTGAGCAGTAAGAAATGGATGGAAAGAATTAAACTAACAGTATAAACCATAATGTGGCAGATGACACACCTCCCCTCATTTTAATATTTGTCAAATGTTACATAGTATTTAAATAATGAACTATTAGTTATTAAACAGCTAACGAATCCCTCCCTAATCCCGACATGACATAAAAAAACAACACTAACAGTTGGAGGAAGAACACGAATACAAATAATGTTGAAGATAGCTTTATTTTTGAAGAACACAAACATTAGTAACAATCAGGATACATTTGATTTTGAAGAAAAAGCAAAATGGCTGCAGAAAGTGTAACATTAGAAAGAACAAGTGCACACAGAATGTTTAATTTAGTGTCCACTCTGTTTAAAAAAAATTTTAAGGACTGGTTTTCTCAACATGTCCTATGTTTACTTCTGTGTCGACTGTTTAGAGAAAGATATTTGTGGCCTAGTTCTTTGGACATGTCAAATGAGTTTGTCCTGTCGGTGAGTGTGCTAGCTGGAAACCACATGACGAAGGCCTGGGCAGATTGCTGACATCAATTTATTCAAGGGTCGAGCTTAGCGCTGTCACAAAGTTTTGCATCAAATATCAGGGGAGGTCATCCATCCCAGAGCCTGAGGTGGTGCAGGAATGGTGCTTGGTGCACAGTATGCCCAATCTTTCTCAGCAAGAGCCTTTTTAACAATTCTTGTCTTGGAAAGTGTTTCGTTAAGTCTGGATTTTATGACAGTGCAAACGATTCTGAGAGTTCTGGCAATCTTCGGCGTTATAGTGCGCACGTGGACAATTTATATTTTTAGCCTATAATTCATTAATTAAATAATATGCCTCATAATTTCTTATGTCTTTAATACCTGATGTAACACATCATCTATACAACACTATCAAGCACAGATGAAAAACATGCGTCGAAATTCTCCAAACAATTGCCAGCAACAACCTTACTATCCTCCTAACACCTAGGGACTTGTACAAATCACTCCGTAATATACAGGACTAATTAAAAGGTACCTTCTGTCACTGCTGTACTCTGGGGTGACTTTGTAATAATAAATTTTATCAAATATTCGTAATTAGTTATGATACAAGACATCTACAAGTGCCGATGCAGAGTAGGGATCACTGGTTATATGTGTATATCTGCAACTGTTATGCCGATATATTAGTACGCCGCCAAGTTGGCTCCAGCCCCCACTCAGTTATAGATGAGAATCAATGTTAATGAATATATGTATGACAATATATGTATGACAATTATGAATAGACGAACAGATAAAAAAGTCCAATCATTATATTATCACTTCAGATTACGTTAATAAACGATAGAAATTATGTTTAAAGAATAATAACAAGACATTTAATAAAAGAAGATTTAGAAAAAAGTAATATATAGTCTATAATAGTTTCATCATAATGCCATATAGAGCCACACTATAGTCATGTTCCCAATCAAAACTTATCTTGATGCCCTGCAGTGACGTACACACACTGGTGGAATCTCAATAGGACATGACATCACATCAGGAACAGATTCCAAATCTCAAGTTGAAATCAAAGATCAAGATGAAATCAAAATCAGAAATCAGAACCAAAACAAAAATCAGAATCCAAAATCCAGAAACTCTGAAACACAAGCAATTGCAGAGTCTAAGTGTCCAGTCAATTGCTCTATTAATAAATACTAAGTTTGGCATAGGCCTCTGAAAGAAAGAAATGTTAACATGTTCAAAATAAAATAGCATATAGCATCATAATAAAACCTAACCATTCACACAATACAAAGACACTTTTACCTTATCCAGCCAGGGTTTTACTTCTGGTCCATGTACAACCCAATGTAGGGAGGAACCCAAATCTCAAAAACGCTCACCCCAAGAGACGATTGAAAAAGACTAATGGATAAAATTTTCTATCACTTTTATCTCCCTTTGGAATCACACCTGTGTTTGCTAGATATGCCTTCGATCCAGACAATTACTTAGAGCTAATACTATTATGGCTTTCGTAACAACTTCCGACCACCTCTGCCGATCCAGTAACAATGCATCCAGTTGTATATCAAAAACATGCATGCCACAAATTAATCCCTTGCTACGTTTATTGGCCATTCATCGTGCAAAACAACAAACTCTCACTCACCAATATGATGCAAGTACTAAAGACCGGTCAGTAAATCTGCCACCATGCACGACTCATTTGTTCAGGACCTCATTGCCGAAACAAGCATGGTGCAATATATATGTCATTCAAATTACTAATAGCGTTCACTTAAAATTTCACATCATGAAAGTTTATATAAAATGTATGGAAAAGTTTCCCATCATATAACAACTTCATCAAAGGCTAAGTGGTCTCAGTGGGAGCTAGAGCAGCATAAAAAGATATATATAATACAATTCTATGACTCAACAGCTACATTGCAAACAATAGCTCAACAAGCCTAGACTAAGACAACATAGTCATCTATTACAAGGAAAATTCAAATACTGAAGCAGCCATCAAAAGAGTCAAGACATTTATCCACACAACAATAACACACACAGACAATGAACTTTCCAGATCCATCACATACAATTGCCACACTGACTAACATTGCAAGACTAACAACGACTACATCTCAAACAGACATGATGGGAACAACCTCCAGTGACACGCAAACGTCCCCAATTAAGACAAGACAGAGATTCACAATCACGTCAAACAACACCAAAATTCACGAACTACCTAAAAGAAGAAAACACAAAGCTCTAGAGGACACAATGTCATCTACAACATACCAGATGACAACAGACAATCATCCACCACTGAAACTCAAACTGAACTAGAGCACTTTGAAACCTCAAGCCAAACATCACTTGCAACAGACGAAAACACAAGAGAGATATGAGGTACAGAAAACACAAATAATAACACTCATCATATAAAGACAAACACCCAATCCACCAAAAAGAAGGCCGCCGAATTGGATACATGACCAGTAAAAACAAGCAAGCTCCAGTATCAATACTGATCAAAATAGCCATAATACGACAATAGGAGTTTGATAACTCTCAGTAGGCTTTGTGTTCATATTCATTTTTTCCATCTTACTCTCTGTTAGAGTAGTGACGTATTTACAGTTGTAATGTTTTTCTTTTAAATCTAAGATGTTGTACTCTTATCTCTTTTCTTATTTCTCTTACTCTCCCTTTATATATATATATATATATATGTGTGTGTGTGTGTGTGCGCGCGCGGGGGCCCACACAATATGTTTTGAAATACAACTTGAAGACTTGGGTGAGTTTTGTAACCAGTCCACCCGTTCTGTTTTGTGTCAACGTGTGTTCATTCACTACAAACGACCAGTGAACAGGGACAGTTTAAGTTAACCATTGACTGAAACACCTCATTCACGACACACAACAGCGCCATCGTCGTTTTGTAGTTTGCACAGCGACATGACGATCTCACACAGGCACGTCGACCACCACCAGCTGTGCAGTGCAGCGAGACATGGCGTTTAACATGACATCAAACTCAATTTGTTCATCAGTCTTATCATCACCCGGAACTCTGCCTGGCAGCCATACCACCACTTTCCGCTCTAAACCTGTAACATCCCCATAGTGTGTCACAGTCACCACATCACTCTGTCTCACCGCCGTGTCATGCACATCTGTTGACTTATTCCCCTTTCTTATCACATGCACAGGTATGCCAGCATCACGAAGACCGTGTACCACGCCGTTAACTGTTGACGTCACACGACCCGCCTCGTCCTTGACGTCACGTAGGTCAAGACTCCGGGTCAACACAAAGACGTCACGATACTGGAGGGGCGGACAGACGGTTGTTTCGCTGGCATTCGTGCTGTTGGTGTGACTATTGGCAGCTGTAGTGGGGACAGTGTTGTTGTGGTTGTTGAGGCCGGAACCTGCAGGAAACAATATCAACGACACAAATATCAATCAGTTTATCATCTACAAACCGTTTACTTACAACATAAAAGCATTAAATGTGGTTGTGATGGTAACAATAATAATGATCACTCTGGAAAGGTCATTATAAAGGTCACACTTACCCGTCACGCCAACTCCCAGTCGTTGTAGAATGCTGGCGATTGACTGTCCGCAGTTGACGCACTCCAGTGGCCAACGTACAATGTGTACGGGTCCCTGGTGTCTCAAGTGGATAACGTTCGGTCCGTCACAGGGTGTGGCCAGGGTGGTCGTCGTGTACGAGTGGACGTAACGACTATTACTGTCAACTGCCTTTTGTACTTCACTCAGCACTGCGGGTGGACACCTTAGTGGGGTGGTCATTCATTCTTCATTCAGTTCTGCTGGTCTCTGGTCATGGTATGGTGAGGCCGCCCAAAGATAGACGTTGGAAAGGAGCGTGCACAAGTCTTTGACAAACCAGTGATAACGAGCAATGTGACTGTTAAGTTGAAAGAAAAACAGATCCATTATAACAACTTACCGCAATACGCAGGGATAATCACACATAACGAAACATTAATGTTGTTTCTTGCCGAAGTCAGAACTCTCTGTGGCGTCAATTAATGACGCAAGAATACACGTCAGCGCGTCATGACGTCATGCTTAACAAACACAAATTGAATGTTGACATTTTAAGTCGTTCTAGAAATGTACTTAACTTTTTTCTCAGATAATCAAAACTACCTTAGTGCAACACCTATACACGTTATACAACATACCTGTCAGGAAACCCAATCTCATCACATATGACGTATGGTCCATGACTTCCTCTTGTCGCCGTCAGTGTGTTGATGGCTTTATCAATGTCAGTCTCTTTCTTGTAAAAGTCGTACTCATGGAGGTGGACACTACCCACTACTGATGATGTGATGTGATCATTACGCATTGACACCTGTATCATATGGTTTAACATGCGTGTCGCTGCCAAGCTTGAAATCCTAACACTGACGAGATGGACGTCGTGTCCCTGTCTCAGCCATGTCAAGGCCATCAGTACTAACATCACGGACTTACCGACACCTGGTGGACCGGTCAGCATGACTTTAGTTGGAGCTCTGGTCAACAGGCTGATCTGTTCCTGGGTTAATACTAGTGACATCATTCTCTCCCCAATGACTGCCACACCCTGTCCTTCAGTTCTTATCTCAATGCGCGGGGACGTCGGACAATGGACTCTGACAGTAGTGGCGGGGCCACAAAACCTGAAATCAGTATCACGTGGTTAATTAAAACGAACTCTATCCAGGTCACAACTAGTCACACATGCAAACACACTGGAACCGTTCCTTCAGTGCATACAAAAATTACATTAATTTTTTACCTCATTCCTTCGATGCATGAAGTTGTTCCCTTCCCACCACTGTTATCGTGAGAAACGTATTTTCAACCCAACCCTCCCTTTTTCACCAAGTTTCCAATAATTCTTAAAATTTTTTTAAAATACGTGTCAGTTGTTGATTTATTTATATTACTGTTAACGAGCGTTGAAAATTGTGTAAGTTTCAAACACTTTAATTAAAACTCAAATTTTAACACATTACATTTCTTTTGAATTTTCAGTTCGTAGGAACCGCGTTCATATCACTGATAATAATTTTAACCAGTACTATATTGTCTGTAATACTAAAATAATGAAGAACAAATAAGACGAAACAAAACAAAAAATGAATTTTACAAATATCATGATGAACACGATACAGAAGGGATTATTTCCTTGCAAGAGAGTGTACGAGAAGATTGTTTTGTCTCACATTACTGTAATATAAGGGGAAGTTTTTAATGAACTAGATCAAACACTGTACGTATTAACACGTCCATTTATAGCTTGTTTTGTTTCACATATATAAGATGATACCTTTAATTTGTAATAACTTTATTACTTGCTTATCTCCGACACGCTATTGTCTTCTCCTTGTACACAATTCGCACGCACGCACGCACGCGCGCGCGCGCGCGCACACACACACACACACACACACACACACACACACACACACACAACACTCTTTCATCGAACACGTTCAATGTTCATCTAGAGCAGAATAACTCATCATATTGACATGAATATAGTTTACATTATTACTTACTGTGGCAAGGTTCTGTATGTTAATTGCTTAATTATTAATTTATGATATTATATTCATAATGAATACACAAGTAATAATTCTTCCATGCAATCAAAACAGTCACCTGACGGGGTCTTTGTCTTTGTGGTCACGAAAGTGACTAGGTCAGTCCCTGAATAGTCTGTTAACTGATTAACTCTCTGTCCAAGTGTTGCCTGTCTGGTACAACAGACCTTAACTGAACTATCTCGTCTATTCTCTGTCTTTATTCCAGACCCCCCACATATCTCTCTATCGATGAGGGGAACTATCCTAAAACTTGCGCCTGACCGTCTTTCTAATGTCGTTACGTCATTTGGCAGCCCCCACCCATCATCTATGCCAAGTACCTCTCTTTTACAATAATGAGAGTTGATAGTTATAAGTTCAACAATTTAATAAAGAAATAACAGTTAACAAGTAATATAGATTTACAATTAAATGTCATCAAAATCTCACACAAGGCAATTTTTCAGAGATCACAAATCTCTTTACAGTTTATCTCAAATCAAGCTCAATAATTAGAAGAAAAATGTTTCATACAAATTCCACAGAACCATTACTAGGAATTTTATGGTTAAGCTTAAAGTTATTTCAGTCTCTAATTTAATACAACAATCCTCAAAATATGTCAATAATCAAAATTAGAATCTAATAAAATTTAGTCAATAAGAGAGCTTAAAGAAGAATCTGAAAGTCGATAAGGAATTTACAAAAATCAGAGAAACATGTACAGATTACATGAACAGTGCATAATAACGGTTCATCTGACGTGGCCTGTGAGCGGTAATCTTGTTCTTGTGTCAGAGATGGCTGGCAGGTAAAAGTCTGGTTAAAATAGCCATGCCTGGAAACAGTTCTGCATACCATCACAATAAAATGTTCTTGAATAATCTGTATACGAATACACACACAGAGCACAAATCACAGTTTCGTTTCACAGTCACTGACTCAGTTCAATGAAGATGGAATTATACACAGGTCCAGTTACAGTTCTGGCACAATTGCAATATCAAGTACTTGGCTTAATGTCCAATCTTTGCTCTTCCACTCAGTTACTTGGCAGAGACAGACTCGTGCACTCAGTGCTACCTCTCCCCTCGTAACTTCCAATATTCTCTTGATGGACTCAATTCATCAAGCAAGTTCTCCTTGATGCATGTGAATCTCCCCTGAAATTGGAAGATACTCCTCAAACAAACCCGTTGTGTCACAGCACCTCACATGGAGTTTTCACACTTCTCTAGAATTTCTGATTCAGAGACCCGACAAAGAAAATTCACTTCTCATTCACTCTAGTTATCACCAACAGAATAATGACAGTTCAAAGGTACCAATGTACAATTAACATCAGCTTGTACCTTGAAATCGTTCTTCACACTGGAACTTGAAAATAGCTACTCGTACTGGAACTTGAAATTGTTCTTTGCACTGGATCATGAGAGAACTTTCAAAGCTCTATAACGCAAGAATTTAATTTGCATGCATCAGTATGTGTTTCAATAAGTTCTAATCTGTACTTTTATTCTCGTTTCTTCACCTCAAAAATTCCTTTTACATTTGTTTATCTGATTCTTTGTTAAATGAGAATAAAAGTGACAGTTCAAATCTTTATGCATTTCACAAGAATAAAACATTAACTCAAGTAATTTAATGAACATTGAGAAATTATTTACAATGGCAATTTCTATCTCAGACATACCTTTCCAAACAGCTCCTAACCATGAAACCTTCACCCACAGGACTCGAGATTTTAATAGAGTGCTGGGTTTGGTTGGGTTGGTTGTGTGTGTGGCGCTTCCGGCTTCTGCCGCTTTCGCGCTGTGCTGGGTTTGTCTCAGAGCTGTCCTTATATATGGTTCTGGGGTTTGTGAGGAAAATTCTAAATTCATCAGCCTCCGGGCTATGAATTGAGTTGTTTTTCCATCTTTGTCTGTCTAATAGTCACGGTTGACTGCTTGTATACTATAGATGGGGTGAAATGAAAATACCAAAAATACGTCTGACTTACGTAGCAATCAGTGATCCATGTCAATAATATTATTTATTCTGAATCTGGGTCAGCATTGTTTGTTCACTCTCAACTCTCAGAGATTAGAAATAGCAAGAATTTAAGAAGTTAACCTTACATGGTTAGAAGTAATTAATTAATTAAAATATTAAATTATATATATATATATAAATTAATTAAGTGTGTTAATTAGTTCTTTCCCTTTCACAGGTACACATACACTTTGTTTTCTCTCCTCTCTTGTAAAATATAATTCACTGATCAAATTCTTTTGCAGCTCACATAGTAACTATGTTCTACAACAGCCATTTAAACAACATGTTTAATGACAATATTTTCTCAAAATACAAACCTGTTCAGGAGATCTATATATAGATCTGACGTCATATCACTCTGGACAATAAATTTATCAAAATACACACCTGGCCAAGGGATCTAAATAGAGAATTGACGACATAGTAGTAATTTTAGACCACCATTTCTTTGCTGTTTGCTGTTGGTCATTGACCTTTTCAGTTCCACTGGAAGAAAAATTTTCAACTAGTAGGCAGCGCTGGAGGACTTGCTCAAAGTTTACAGCCTGAAGACACGTGACCAGGTCCTGATGGAAGTACAATACATAGGAAAGTTATCACTTTCTATTTACTTACGACCTATGCAAATTTTACTTACTACTAATGTACATGTTTTAAACTTACGGCTAAAGTATGTTATATGATAGGGAATTTTTTCATATATTTTATATAAATTTTCATGTTGCAATTTAAATTCAACGCTATTGTAATTTGAATAACGTGTGTGTATCAGATCATTCTTGTTTCCGCAGTGAGGTCCTGAATGAATGAGTCATGCATGGTGGCAGATTTACTGTTAGTACTTGCGTCAGATAGTGTTTGTTGTTTAAAAGTTATGTGGTCAATGGCCGATAAGCGTAGCAAGAGATTAATTTGCAGCATATGTGTGTTTTGGTGTTATAAAATGGGAAGGGTTGTTAACTGGATCGGACGAGACGCCACCCCCCTTCCCCCTCACCAAAACAAAGAAATAGACACTGAGCACACAAAACCAAACATCACCCAGCTAGACAACACACCCTCAGACAAACTCAACCCGCCAGCCACCCCCACCCCCTTCACCCCACACTCCACACAAACACTACCAGAGGCAAACACACAAATAACAAAACAAACACCGAATCACCAAGCGCCCCAACACACTATCCATGACAAACAACACATCAAACCCTACCCCAACACTTAACCCACAATTTGGCCAAAACAAAACAACAACAAACGCGAACCAATACTACTCGATCCATGCTGTAGAAACACCCCTACTCACATAACTACAGCAACGACAACACACAAATAACAAAACAAACACCGAACCATCAAACAACCCAACACACTACGCAAAACAAACACAACACACCAAACCCCACCCCAACACTTAACCCACGATTTGGCCAAAACAACACAAACAACAAACGCGAACCAATACTACTCGATCCATGCTGTAGACACCACCCCTACTCGCATAAATACGGCAACGACAACACACAAACAACAAAACAAACACCGAACCTCCAAACAACCCAACTCACTAAGCAAAACAATCACAACACACCAAACCCCACCCCAACACTAAACCCACAATTTAGCCAAAACAGTACAAACAACAAAAAAGAACCAATACTACTCGATCCATGCTGTAGACACCACCCTTACTCGCATAATTACAACAACAGCAGACACCCTCCCCCCCCCCCCACCCAATAAATCGCCAAGCAGTCCGACAGCAGGAGAACTACACACGAAAAACAATACTCCCCACACCACCCCACCCAGGCCCCCAGACACAAGACACCCAAACTATAAACAACAACTCCTTCCCTCCCACGCCCACTTACACACCCAGAATATATATACCAAATACTACCATCACAATGGCTACAAACTCAAAACAAACCAACGCCGCAAGCACATGTAGGCGGCAAATAAAAATAATATCATGGAACTGCAACAGCATACGAAACAAAATACCACTACTACACTGCATGGGAAAAATCTCCACACAAACATACACCTTTTAAACAAAAGGGATCAAAGAGGATACAAAGGACAGAAAACAAAGAAAAACAACCCCAACATATGGACAGAACACAAGTTACCCCCCCTACCAACTAACCAAACGACTGCTAGAAAAACAAAATTAAACACAATCAAAACTGAAAAACCGAACACAAAACCGCAACCCCCCTGGACAATAACCCCCCCAAACATAGACCTAACATTGCTTAAACCCAAAAAATACAGCAACCCACCAATTGCCAAGCAAAAAGCGCTCAAGCATATAAACAAAAACTACCCCAACCACCACCACATATATACAGATGGCTCATAAAACAAAATAGGAACAGGGGCAGCAGCACACATACGCACGCATACATACAAATTAGACCAAAAAACTCAATACTAACAGCAGAAAATACGACTGAGTGTGAATTGTAAGAGACACCTATTTCTGTGCCACTCGAATGAATGTGATCAGTGAATGGATCATACGCTGATAGAAACCATACTATGTTTCAGTGGGTTCGTGTTCATGTTAATTTCCTGCTACACATATCGTGTTGTGTTGAGTCGATGTTCAGAGACAGTGGTACGAGTTTATGACACAACCTGTAACAATTATTTAGCATCAATTATGGACTGCCAAGTGTATGACTCTGTAGAGGTGGACTTCTCCAATGCCAGGCATCAAATAAGTGGAACTGCCAAATGACTCTAATCTAAGACCTATGTTTACTGTCCATTACACACTTTATGGACAGAATAGGTGGTCTCAGAAGACCATTCATATATCATTTTACTATCCCCACAAAAGATATCACAGAAACCAACAGTCTAATATACGCCACTGCAAAGGTAATTGAAAGATATATAAGGCCAGACACAGTACAAACACAGAAACCATCAGTACCACCATGGAAGAAGAGAATAGAAAAGAAAATAGAGTGTACTAGAAGAGAAATAAGCCAAATGACAGCAGCAGAACAAAATAAGGGAAAAACTGAAGGCAAGATTGGTCGCCAAATACCATCTCTACTGCAGAAGCGCTAAGACTGCAATAGAAGATGCAAAGCAAAGACTTCAAGGACTCAGTCACCGTCTGAAGGGATACACTGCAAGAGGTCAGCAATTCCAACAGAACAAAATATTCCGAACTGACCCTGGAAGACTATACCAAGAATTCAAAGGAAATTCCAGAACAGAACAACAAATACCAAACATTCATGATACCAAGACCTTCTGGGAAAACATTTGGAGCAATCCAAATACGCGTAACACCTCCGCCAGATGGATTCAGGAACTGAAATATGATCATAAAGAGACACCTGAACAATGCACCATCACAATCAGTGAGAAAGACATTAAGAAGAAGGTACGAAAGAAGGACCAATTGGCAATTGATAAGGCAAGAAACGAAGAACAAATCTTGCAATGGCATGGATTGATTATCAAAAGGCCTATGACTCAGTCCCACATTCATGGATAATTGAAACATTAAAATTGTACAAAGTAGCGCCATCAATACAGAATCTAATTCAGGAGTCAATGAAAAATTGGAAAACCACCCTCACATGCAACAACACATATTGCAGACATAGCAATAAATTGTGGAATCTACCAAGGTGATTCCCTATCGCCACTGCTGTTCTGCATTGCCCTGAATCCTCTCAGTCAAGTGATCCAGAAAACAGGGTTAGGATACAAAATGAAAGCAGGACAGATTATCAGCCATCTACTGTACATGGACGATCTCAAGCTGTACGGTAAAAATGAACGTGACATCACATCCCTGATCAATACTGTCAAGATCTGCAGTGAGGACATCAACATGAAATTCGGCCTTGAGAAATGTGGACGAATTGTCATCCAGAAAGGCAAGGTTAAAACAACAGAGGGCGTGCAATTCGACATTGGAAAAATCAACGATGTTTCAATGGAAAATGGATATAAGTATCTTGGGATACTACAACATCAAGAAAATATGCATAGAGAAGTGAAGTCCAAAGTTAAGAGAGAATATGAAAAACGTGTTAGACAAGTCCTGAAGTCCAAGCTAAATGGGGCGCACAAAATACAAGCCCTTAATGCATATGCAATACCTGTGGTAAGCTACACTGGAGGTATCATAGATTGTACAGCAAATGAAATAAATGAACTGGACAGGAAAACAAGAAAACTACTCACAATACATAAAGCCTTACACCCCAAAGCAGACGTAGACAAGCTCTATGTATCTCGAAAAATGGGAGGCAGAGGTTTGAAGAAAATCAAACATGTCATTGAAGGAGAGGTCATCGGCCTTGTTGACTACATCTGGAATAACAACAAAGATGATCCATTGATAGAAGCAGTAAAGATGAGTGGACTATTCCAACCCCCAGAAACAGACAAAGAAACATGGAAGAAAACAATGAAGCAAGAACTAGCACGTACATGGAGCCAGAAACCTCTGCATGGCCAGTATGTACGACAAGCCGACGAAATATCTGACGTAATCTCACACGTCACTTATAAGCGGCACTTCAAAGTGAAGACACGACGCAATTGAGGCGTCGCATTACAGGTGAAGATTCTGCAGAATCTAGGCACCACTTTCAGATTATCACTGCGGAGAAATCTGAAATTTAGCTGACTGTTGTCAGCCTCGATAACTGTCGTTGTTTCTTGGTTGTCGTGGAAACGGACACCCCAACGACGTTTAGCATTATCGGATGAAGTCGTCCAGTGGGATGTGTCGTCGCATTACATTGAGTGTAGAAATCCGGATATCTGTAAGATTATCTCGGTGCTAGCCTTCTCAATCGTGGAATAGACTGTCAAACCAACTCAGACAGGGGGGAGAACAAATTAGTCCCTCGTGTCGTTAACTGCATACAACCAGCGTCGCATACATCGGTTTTTCTTGACAGTGAACTTTCCACTTTGCCAAAAATTATACTGAAGTAATTTTGCCTCGTTACTCAATATATGGCATCAGACGGATGGAAAACGGATGGAAAGAGATTATTGCAGCTTTCCTTTATGAAATCTCTGTACATGAGATAATTCATATGTGAAGTTAGACTGGCTTCAGATGAATCGACGTTTTCAACATTTAGAGTAAAATCTTCCTTTTGCCTCTTATATAGCTTCACTGAAGGTTTCCAGAACTTCCAGAAGCTATGTCATGTGACTCGATTTTCCCTTGGATATTTAGTACTATCCGTGCAGCACGCTTTTCTGTGGTCAATTCTAATGCGCACTGGCCTTTTCTCTCGTAAACAACATGTGACCAGTAATGCGCAATTGTCCCAATTGTTAAATATACATATCTTTCACAAACTAATATATATATTCAATATGATATAATAACACACACTGTGTCACGAACGTCTGTCTAACTAAAGAGATCTTAGGTGACCGTTACTGGAGTTACATGCTACATATGAAAAATAACAAAACTCGGGTTACTTCAACTAGTTTTGTTAGCGGTTTTTTAAAATGAAATAAAATATAATTTCTGTCCCTCATTTCCTGTGACAACCCCCTTCTTAATATTGATTGGAGCTCACAGAGTGGAAATCAAATAGGAACAAAAAATTTTTATTTCACACGATAGTCCCCACAGGAATTATATGCGCATCTGTGGAGAGACTATCCTCTCTCTTGTTTATATCGCGGTTATGGCATGCCGGGATAATGCATCGGCACCCGAATTTTCTCTGCCCACGATGTGTTTGACAACGAAGCTATACTCCTGTAGCAGGAGTGTCCATCTAGTTAGCCTAGCGTTATCATACATGCTAGTGCGCAGATATGTAAGTGGCTTATGATCGCACTGCAGGATGAATGGTTTAGAGTACAGATATGCACTAAATTTCTTGAGTGCCCATACGATTGCTAAGCACTCTTTTTCAATCGTAGAATACCGTGTCTCACGATCTAACAGTTTCTTAGACGCGTATGCTACCGGTAGGTATTCGTCATCTGTCTCTTGGAGAAGTATGGCACCGAGGCCTTCGTCTGATGCGTCGGTCCTGACAATAAATCTCTTGTCAAAGTCTGGTAACTGTAGGACGGGTTTACTGGTCAAGATGTCCTTCACTTTTTCGAGGGCGGTGCTACACTCTGCCATCCATCGTATTTTCGTGGGTTGTTTGTTCCCAGTTAAGTCCGTCAGTGGTTTAAGAAGTTTACTGAAGTTTGGGACAAATTTTCGGTAGTACCCCACTAGCCCCAAAACTGCCCTGACCTGTTTCTTTGTAGTCGGTAAGGTCATGTCACGAATGGCTGCAGTCAAGTCTAGATTTGGGCCTATTTGTTCGTCACTTATGATATGGCCAAGAAACTCAATCTCTCGAAAGCCCGCGCGTACTTTGGAGGGTTTCACGGTCAATCTATGGCGCTCGAGAATGTCAAGTAGACCACCCACTGAGGATAAATGTTGGTCCCATGTTCCTGTTGCTACCAGAATGTCATCAAAAAAATTCAATGCGTTAACACTCTCTAACGGTAATTTTCGCATGAAGCGCGCGAATGTTGCGGGTGCGTTCGCTAGTCCGAACGGTAGTTGGCAAAACTGAAATAAGCCTAGCGGAGTTGGGAATGCTGTTTTTGGTCTGTCGTCAATAGCAACCGACAGTTGCCAGTACCCTTTGCACATGTCAAACTTTGAAAAGTAATGTGCCTTAGTTAGTTTTGCGAATAATTCGTCCTGATTTGGGATAGGTTCTGCATCAAATTCAGTTATCTCATTTAACTGTCTGTAGTCCACACAAAAACGAAGCGTACCGTCTTTCTTTTTAACTAAGACGACCGGTGATGAATATGGGGAGATCGACTGTTCAATCACGCCCTGTTCTTGCATTTCATGCACCTGTTCCGCTATGTACTTTGTGCTCTCATATTTCTGTGGGTACTGTTTTAAGCGTATCGGTTTGTCACTTAAAAGTTTGATGTGGTGTTCAACCAAATCTGAGTGGCCCGGTTGGTCGGTGAATATGCGCGCATGTCTGTGTAAGAGTTTGGACATTGCGTCGCGCTGTTCGACAGTTAAGTTCGAGTCAATCTTGACTTGATCGACTGTAACTGCGGAGTTAGACGTGGTTTTGGCGGACATCATGTCTGTTCTGAAATTGGAATCTTCCAATTGTATCAGTGCGACATTCACGTTTTGTATCTGTTCGTCACTGCATTCGTAGAAACGCTTTAGCATATTTATGTGATAGATTTTCTGCTTATTTCCTATCTGTATGCTGTAATCGTTCTGCTTCACACGCTTAATAATGCGGTAGGGTCCACGCCAGTGCATTTGCATGCGGTTGTTATGCGTGGGCCGCAAGAGTAACACGAGCTGACCTGGTTCGAGGTTACGTTCCACAGCAGTACGGTCAAAATTTCGCTTGTATCGGGGTTGTTTTTCGCGAATGTTTTCCTGTGCTAAGTGACATGTCTCGGTCAGACGTTGACGTAGTTCGGCTACGTACGTGTGAACATCTTTACCATCGGTCACAGTGTCTCCCTTGACCCATGTTTCTTTTATTAGCTTAAGGGGACCACGAGGTTGTCTGCCGTATAGTAGTTGGAATGGTGAATAGCCCGTACTCTCTTGTGGGAGTTCGCGATACGCGAAGAGTAATGGTGCTAGAAAACGTGGCCACTGGTCGGGTTGTTCCGAGGCCATTTTAATTAACATTTTCTTTATTGTACCGTTGAAACGTTCAACGGCACCATTAGACTGAGCGTGATATGGTGATGAGAACAACTGTTTACACGCTAGTAGACGCATTGTTTCAGCCATCATTGCTGAGGTGAATTGAGTGCCCTGATCACTCAATATTTCTTGAGGTACGCCCGTGCGAGAAAATACGTCTATTAAAGCGTTTGCGACTTCGATCGCTGTGATGCCCTTTAATGCGACTGCTTCTGGATATCGTGTTGCAAAATCCACGATTGTTAGGATATAGTGATATCCTCCTTCGGCCGCGGGAATGATTGGGCCAATAATGTCTACTGCGACTTTTAGGAATGGTTCCTCTACTGTTGGTACTATCTCGAGGGGAACTCGACTGACACACCCTCGGTCAATATGTTGTTGACACTGCGTACATGTACGAACGTACGAGCGAACATCCCTACTCAGGCCTGGCCAAAAAAATCTTCGCGAACCCGTTGTTCAGTGCGACGTGCGCCCTGATGTCCGGACATGATTGAGTCATGTGCAAAGCTAAGAATCAGCGGTCTGAGTGGTGTAGGGGTAAATAGACACGTGGTGCTTCTAGTATCATTTTCCTTATAGTCGGTGCGCCGAAACGCTAGTCTGTCCTTCAGGAAATACGTCATTGTTGCGTACTTGCTGGATGTAATAGTGTTTTTCCGTGCCAGCTTTAGCATTGAGGACAAGCTTTTGTCCTCCTGCTGCAGGTGACTGAGTTGACTTGGGGTCAACTGCGGAAATGTATTCTCGACTATCTTTAGAGCTGGGGGTCCTTGTTTACTACGTTCCCGTTGTGCTCTAGTGGTTACGGGGAGAACAGGATAGATGTCATCAGTGTGTGCATCACACTGTCCGGGCGATAGTATGAATCCGAACTGCATGTCTCTTATCACTGTGGCGGTGACTGTACCGGAGAATACGGATGACGTAACATATACAGTGGCTCTTGGACATGTACTAAGGTGTCCCATAACACATCGAATGCGGACACTACCCCTTAGATACTGTTCTGGGCGTACAAGTTTAGCATTTATGCAGCTTATGGACGCGCCTGTATCGACCAGTATTTTGACTCTTTGTCCGTTTACTGTAGCCTGTTGGGTCTTTAGAGTTGCACCTGTTTCAGTGCATACTTTTACATCACGTGGACTGGGACAGTTCTGAGAACTATGCCCCCTCCCTTTACAAGTGTAACATGTCATAGGTGGGGAGTCACGATGTGTGACGTCGTACGTCTTGTGACCTAGTGTATGTCCGCTGTACCGGTTCGGGTTTTTCCGATTTCGTCATCGGTTGGTTCAGTTTCGGTGTATACTTCTACCGATTGTAAGAGAAGGGTGTGGTGCACTCCTCGTAATTACCGGATCAGGGTAATCATTATAAGTGTCTGCTAACTTCAACATATCACTGAAGTTAGTCGGGGGATTTCGCTGCAAATATGTCGTCATTGCAGGCGGAGCAATATGGAGAAATTGATCTCTTAATATCAAATCAAATAGGCCCTCATATGTCTTCTGGATGTCTGTCAAATCAATCCATCTATCAAGATAATGGTGTAACCGGGTACCGAAGGCTTGCATGGTGTCATTTGCTTTGGGTATGGCTCTCCTAAACATTTTCCTAAAGCCTTCTGCTGTACATTGAAAAGTACGCATCAAACCCATTTTGAGATCTGCATAAGTAATAGCGGGATCGCGCGTTAGATCAGTAAATGCGCGCGAGCTTTCACCTTGGAGTATTTGACCGAGTTGTTGTTTCTTTTCAATGTCAGTGTAATTAAAGTTGGCAATGAAACTGTCAAAGCGTGTCAAAAACTCGTCAATCGTCTCGACTTCAGGGTTAAAGAAAGCTAGCCGTGTCCGGGGTTTATTTAATTCGGCCTGTTGCTTAGCAGTTCCCTCTAACAACTTCTCTCTAGCTGTTGACTCTTGCTTAGCTAATTCAAGCTGTTCCCGATGTGCTCTAGCTTTTAACTTAAGCTTTTTCTCTTCTACTTCCTGCCTTTTATCTTCTAAATCCCTAGCAGACTGAATCTTTAATAACTCTATTTCTCTTGCCTCTTTCGCTCTTTTTTCCTCTAGCTCATTTTTCCTATCCTCTAGTTCTCTAGCCTCTTTCGATCTTTTTTCCTCTAGCTCTCTCAGGTTTTGCATCTCTGGCTGTTTAGCTAACTGTCTCTTATCTTCTAGCTCTATAGCCTCTTTCACTCTTTTTTCCTCTAGCTCTCTCGCCTCTTTCGCTCTTTTTTCCTCTAGCTCTCTCACCTCTTTCGCCTTATTTTTTCGCAACATACCATTTAGCTATCTCCTCATCCACGTATTTCTTTAACTCGGCTTTCTCATACCCGAATTCTCTACCCATAGCCATGAGTTCTTTCTTTATGTTTACTAGCTCGGCCATTTTTAAAATTGCCAGTTATCACGAGTATGGATAAAGTGATTTAGAATATTCGCGGGATTTTGACCTCTGTCAGTCACAAGTGGTGCAATGGTGTGCGTATGAACACCAGCCACCATGTGATTAGGATTATGACAAACACGAATAAAAGAAATCCTAATCGCAAATTTGCAAAATTAGCAAAATTAGCAAAACAACAGTTGCTAATGTAGCGTACAAAATATCGATCTATGTACGTCTAAACATGGGTCGGTACGCGTTAACGATAATAGCGTAAAGATTATAAAACTTATTTCAACACAATAATAAGTCTTATCAAAATCCAGTTCACCTAAGTCTCAATAGCAAAGCCCTAACATGCAATAAACAATGCATAATGGTGATGAGACAGAAAAGCAGGAAAGAGATGACACTTTCTTACAACAACACAATTTACCTTGTCAGATCACGGTCAGTGGTCACCAGATGTCACAAACTGGGAGGCTTGTTAAAGCCGACCCGAGCTGAAGTTAGAGATGCAAGGGGTGAAGTCTATTTTTGGCCTGCTCCAGTGCACCTCCAAGAAAAGCCCGTGTGACGTATGCCAGTACTACGTCGCGTCAGGTTGTTACATAGACACACATGACATACACCATTGATGTTTGGGTGGGGCCCAGTTTATCTATGTCATGCCAAGGAACGTTTTATTGGCGGTGTGTGTTGTGAGTGAGTATCATGAATGTGAATAAATGGACGAACAGACGAACGGTGCAAAACAATAGTACAAATTCTTTCGTCCCTCTCAAAAACTATGAATAACAAGAGAGTTGAAAGATGGTTAAATCAGGATATTTATTTCCCGATTTAAAAGGGGCACTACTCTTTCGCACAGTGATTAATCATTCATTCAACTTTCCAATGTCATACACTCTGTGGGATATAAGGGGGGATGAAAATGATGAAATTCAAAATATAAAATAAAGATTAATTACACAATTCTTATGCGGCAAATGTGGCCGCTTTAACAATAGTTGACATATAGAATAAGCATTAATTTTAACATTAAAGTTCGTATTTCACAAATGATATAATAGTGTTCATTTTCTTAGAGTCCTAGAGTTAAGTATGTGCGCGTTTGCCGTGCTAATTATTACTCACTATTAATGTCAGAGTTCCAAGGAGATGACGTAATCTCACACGTCACTTATAAGCAGCACTTCAAAGTGAAGACATGACGCAATTGAGGCGTCGCATTACAGGTGAAGATTCTGCAGAATCTAGGCACCACTTTCAGATTATCACTGCGGAGAAATCTGAAATTTAGCTGACTGTTGTCAGCCTCGATAACTGTCATTGTTTCTTGGTTGTCGTGGAAACGGACACCCCAACAACGACGTTTAGCATTATCGGATGAAGTCGTCCAGTGGGATGTGTCGTCGCATTACATTGAGTGTAGAAATCCGGATATCTGTAAGATTATCTCAGTGCTAGCCTTCTCAATCGCGGAATAGACTGTCAAACCAACTCAGACAGGGGGGAGAACAAATTAGTCCCTCGTGTCGTTAACTGCATACAACCAGCGTCGCATACATCGGTTTTTCTTGACAGTGAACTTTCCACTTTGCCAAAAATTATACTGAAGTAATTTTGCCTCGTTACTCAATATATGGCATCAGACGGATGGAAAACGGATGGAAAGAGATTATTGCAGCTTTCCTTTATGAAATCTCTGTACATGAGATAATTCATACGTGAAGTTAGACTGGCTTCAGACGAATCGACGTTTTCAACATTTAGAGTAAAATCTTCCTTTTGCCTCTTATATAGCTTCACTGAAGGTTTCCAGAACTTCCAGAAGCTATGTCCTGTGACTCAATTTTCCCTTGGATATTTAGTACTATCCGTGCGGCATGCTTTTCTGTGGTCAATTCTAATGCGCACTGGCCTTTTCTCTCGTAAACAACATGTGACCAGTAATGCGCAATTGTCCCAATTGTTAAATATACATATCTTTCACAAACTAATATATATATTCAATATGATATAATAACACACACTGTGTCACGAACGTCTGTCTAACTAAAGAGATCTTAGGTGACCGTTACTGGAGTTACATGCTACATATGAAAAATAACAAAACTCGGGTTACTTCAACTAGTTTTGTTAGCGGTTTTTTAAAATGAAATAAAATATAATTTATGTCCTTCATTTCCTGTGACAGTCCAGATCAGTTACTTATCTGTCTCAGTAGTCTTGATAAACACGTGGTCTAAGGTCAGTTCGATCCTACCACATATCAAGCGATGCTTGCGTCGTACTATCAGTAGTTTCCGGTAACTCGTCGTCTCTCGACTGTCACACTAGAGATGTATCTTGGCATAGCATCATCAACTATGGTGGACGGTACTTGTAACATCGTCTGACCAAGGTTGAACAAAGGAACACGCAACCAACATAGAAACGAAGGTGGCAATAATATGTAGAAACATAGAATAAAGAAGGAAAAACCTGCTCTGGAATAGAATTTAATTCCTATGAGCGATTTGCGTTTACATTCGCAAATCCGAAGCACGTGACTGATAACAATGCGCATAGTTTAAATCTTTGACTATCGTGTCTTTTACAATATATCTATATTCATAAAAGATACAATATAATTCACATGTGTGTTATTTTTAACATTACATGAACGTATGAATTTCCAAACATTTACTTCATTAAAAATGGAATTCATACAAGGAGAATAAAATATAATCCAAACTAAGCATGAGCGCTTTACAATTTAACAATGAAATTACACGCAAGAAAGTCATTTGAATTACATAGAAATTCTCAACGTGCACAGACGTTCTGCGGCATAAGAGAATTAAAGTTTATACAAATTAAAGTTAAAAGGTTACAGTTAATTTATATACAATGAACTTTTAGGCTTTTAGTCATTCTTATCGAATCACGTATGTTCGGAGGAGAATTGTAATAATTCACACAAAATACATATATAAATTCATATACAAAAATACAAATAGTAAAATGCAATAATATTGTAAGAAGTAGACGTGTTACCTTCTTATAATAGACTTTACATAAAAGACAACGGGTTTCCTATGCTCCTTTTATGACTCAGCAAAATATTCGGCGACTAAGATGCTTGTGAGCAGATGTGTGTGTGTCCGGCCGGTCTGTGTGCGAGTGAAGTATTTTATCGCATCAAGAGTATTTATTGAAGTGCATGAATGCATCATGTGACTTGATCACGAGGTATGCTTGTTGATTCGAACTTTCTCGACTATCGTCTAAAGTTGCATAACATAGGTTGAACTCTCTGTTGTTTTCCTCATACTGCTGTACGACGGGAAAGATTCTAACAAAGGAATTCATTCGAATATGATTTTGAATTTCTCAGATATGGGTCAGGAGTTCATGACACAGAATTTGGTCAGAATCCGTCACAAATGGTAACAAATAAAGATTAATTAATTTGGCAACGCTCTTATTTCATTATGATCCTTAAATTGGATCATTTAAAAATGGTCTTATTTTATTATGACCCTTAAATTGGATTATTTATAAACGGTCTTATTTTGTTATAACCCTTAAATTGGATCATTTAAAAATTTACGACAATGTAACTACAATAATATGGTGGCGTATATTATTCAAGTTTTAAAATACTCAAGCGTTAATATAATATGACAGGACGCAGCAATATAAAACAAGATTCATTTAAGATTGATATGGAATTATGAACATTTTAAAATTTAAGATTGATATAAGATTTTTATAAGGTTATGACAAGTTTAAGATTTAAGATTGTGATAAAATAACGATAAAAAAATAGATAACATTCATTCATGCGCGTTTGTTTCTAATCATGACCTCTGCAAATGTCTCCAAGCGGTTGACGTACAAAAAATCATAGACCAGTGTCTATTATCTGATGATGTACAAGAGGCCATAGACCGGTGTCTATTATCTGATGATGTACAAGAGGCCATAGACCAGTAACTTTTATCTTATGACATCAGTTCATTGGATTGAACGGACAAATGTCCATCAATTCCAGACATGGTGGTCAAGATGAAGTGGTGATGTCAACAGCGACAGTGTTATGATGTCAGTTATATATTTAGATCTCTTGGCAAGGTGTGGTCCTTTGAATTATCAAATTATCAGAACTGATGTGGTTATGTCTGTGAGATCATGCTTTATTTTCTTAATACATGGAAATGGATAGTTCACTAATTATTACAATGTATTGTTAGTATATTATTTCTTAATTTGTAAACAGTTGGTATGCTGTACTTTAGTGAGGAGAAGTTAATAACACAAATCTTGTTCTTTTCTAATGTTGATTTTAATTCCCTGAAAACATAATAAAATATAAAATTTTCTTTCTTTTACAATTATTGCACCCCTAAAGTAAATAACGATTGTACAAATATTTTTGATATTCTATAATATGTAAAAGGAGTCAAATTATACTTGACCTCCTAACCCGCATTCACTTGAAATTCGTTATTTTCATTATTTTTGTTTCATGGACACAGTTCTTGCATAAGAGTGATGTAATCATCATGCCCGCTGCTGAGTCAGTAACGTCGTTTATTGAGCAAGGTAACACATCGATTTCCTTAAATACTATTGTATTTTATTTAAGATATGATTGTGTTAAATTTATATGCCTATTATTGTTAAATTGAATTATTGCAAATTCTCTAAACATGTGGTTGAATAACAATGTGGCTAAGTTCGAATATTGCATTCTCTAAATTAATTGTCGAATTGTAAGACGATAATTTATAAACTAAAATAGCTGAATTGTGATGGCAGAACATGTGTGCATGTTCATTTGTAAATTTATTGTAGCAATTTTAAATTCATTTGCATGTATAATATTATTGGAATTGTAATGCACATATATGTGATTTTAAATTATATTTGATTTCTTCTATTTCAATTTTCATTTGTAAAGTATAAATGTTTTTGAAATATTTCTAAGCTTTTGCGTAAGGTAATTGTAACACGCATGAGCATAACCGAAACTGTATCTTTATTATATATTAAATTATTAAATGTAAAGATACTAAAATGGTCAAGGAATAACTATGCTATTGTTCACACCACGTGCTACGATTGCGAATCCATAAGAACTATCGCTCATAGGAATTCATTTATTTCCAGAGCAGGTCTACATCTTTGTCAATGAGTCTATGTCTTTGTCGATGAGTTTTCATTTATGTCAATGTTTCTTATGTCTATGTCGACACTTCTATGACTTGCGTCTTATGTTTACGCATTACGTCAATGCTTCTTGTCTTTTTGACTGCTTGTCACTTGGCAAGTGTTCTACGCAACTTTGTGCCCATTTTGCTCTACCTGTTGACCTGGTTGTGAGCGAGATTTGGACAACTCAGACGAGGGGTAACGATGTGCAAAATGTTGAACAGAAACTGACAGATCTCCTGTAACCGACTACGACAGTTGGGGATTCAGCATGTGTCGCTTCATCGCAATAAGAATGACCAGCTAAGTACCAGAATCTGGTAAACTTGAACTGTATATGGAATATTTTCAATCTCGTATATCGAATAATTAGCATAGTATATGAGACCTAGTATCATTGTGAATCTCTAAATACCTTGTTATTTGTTAAACTTTTATTAAATTCTGTTTTATTGTTTAATAAATTATATTAGTTGACTATTTATGCAAGATAGATCAAAAGAACTGGGTGGGGGTAATAGAGTCGTGAAAGGAAGATTGAATGCATAATTAATTATAATTGATTAAACGTTTCCCAGTTCGTGCTTTGTACACCAGTTTGCCTGTCTGTAAAATTTGTCGGCTTTAACTAAGAGCATTTAAATTTTATCGAGACTGAAAGGTAAATTGGAGGGCATCCAGTCTGTTGTCAGAATAAGGTGGGATAATTCTGAAGCAGGGTCTTAAATAAATGCTGGAATGTAACAAGTGGGGGTATCTTGTCTCAGGATGTGTATGATAAAATTGTAAATTTTTATACCTAGGGACATAATTGTATTTTCTAACGTAGTGAAAGAGAGGTGAAATAAAAAAAAAAATATTTTGGGCTCCATGCTTTTCCCATGCCAAAGTAGTATAAGAACAATTTATCAAGAAAATCATCATAATGTTCCTATGTTTAAGTTAGAAACAAGACCTGTTATGTTTCTACACTTAAGGAATACAATGCAAATAAAATGCAAAAATCATCAGCATTGTTTCATTTCTCCTTTCTGAAAGGAAAATACAAAATTCACAATCATATTAGCATTATATAAATGGTAAGATTATTCCTTTATCTCTACCATAGAGAAAATACAAAATATTTATAAAAATTTCACGCAATTACGGAGACTTATGTACTGGACTCTTACAATTCCACTTCTACTGCACTAGACAAATAGTTGGCCCCTACATTATCGGTTCCTTTGATGACTTCCACAGAATATCTAATTGAGAAAAAAACATTTTGCTACACTGAGCCAAGCAAAAAGTGCTCTGGTTCAGGCATTTTTCCTGCTGAAAATCAATCAATTTATTCAGCTGCCGGTAGTCCACACAGAATTGTTGTGTCAGCCTTCTCAATCATAACGAAGACCAATGTAGCATCAATTTCCTGCTTTACAGCTTCATGTTTAGCAAAAGATAACACATAACGGTTTCATGCAGATTGGATTTTGATCCTGAAGTTTGACACTAAATTGACAGGCTCGTTTTTCTGGGTTTATCAGTAAAAAACATCACAAGTTTCTTTTACCAACTCCATAATTGTTGTGATTCAGAATCTGAGAGTTCTGATTTAAAATAACATTACTAACAGTTTCAGCATCTGTCAAACCAGGGTGTAGTATTTTCAGCATTGGGTACAGAGGTATCCTCATCCTCTACTACAATAATAGCAACCATGTTATCAGGGTGTTCTTTATATGTCTTCATCAGATTAGCATTAAACAAAATTGTTTTTTGATCTGATCTAGATTTGGAAATTGCACCCACTCAATTTCTCAACATCATAGGGTTCTTGCAAGGACATGTCTAATTTATTCCAGTGCAGAGGTAACAACAACACCCGCATACCAATTTCAATGTTAGACTATTTCATTTTATGGCTGTACTAATGTGCTTCTCTAGCTTTACTTTTGTGTACATTCTCAGCAGTCATCTGACATCAAGTATCAATACAGTTTGCAATTTCAATATCGTGTTGATATGCACTTTTTACAGATTCTGCTAATTCGCTCTAATGATTGACCTCTACCTTAACAACTGAGTTAATTAGATTCACCATTACATCAACTGTGTAAATACCAGTAGGTCTGTTAGGCACATTAAACTTAGACAACACATTGTCACTAGCATCAATTGTTATAACATTGCATATGATCTTATCAGTCCTGACAGCTGCTGGATCGCATACCATTGCATCATCACTGCCAGATGAGAGTGGAGGATTCTCTCTGACCACTCATATGCTCTGTCTCCTGGTGTGCAGAAGCAACCATTTGCCATAATAACGCATGACAATGTAGTGAGCAAGACGATACAAAACAGTTTTCAGTGAAATGTAATCAGTGTCAAAGATAAAAATAATAAAACATTTGTGAACTAAATATAACCATATCGATATTCGTGTTGCTAAAAAATTACATTTGTAAATAATAACGTGTAACCAGTCCACTTGTTTGGTTTGTGTCAACGTGTGTTCATATTCACTACAAACGACCAATGAACACCGACAGTTTAAGTTAACAGTTAACTGACAAACACCATTCACGACACACACCAGTGCCGTCGTCTTTTAGTCGTCTGCTTAGCAAAATGACGATCTCCATCAGACACGGGGCACATTGACCACCACCAGCTGTGCAGTGCAGCGAGAAATGGCGTGTAACCTGTCATTAAGCTCAATTTGTTCATCAGATAAATCATCATCAAAACCCTGAATTCTGCCTGGCAGAAATACCACCACCTTCCGCTCTAAACCAGACACATCTCTATAGTACGTCACAGTCACATTGTCACTCTGTCTCACCGCCGTGTCACACACATCAGTTGACTCATGCCCCTTTCTTATCACACGCACAGGTATGCCAGCATCACGAAGACCGCGCACCACGCCGTTAGCTGTTGACGTCACACGACCCGACTCGTCCTTGGCATCGTCACGTAGGTCAAAACTCCGGGTCAACACAAAGACGTCACGATATTGGAGAGGTGGACAGATGGTTGTTTTGTTGTCATTCGCGGTGTTAGTGTGACTGTTGGCAGTTGTAGCAATCGCGGTGGCAGTGTTGATGTGGTTGTTGACGCCGGAATCTGCAGGAAACAATATCAACGACACAAATATTAGTCAGTTTATATGCTGTTTACTTACGACATAAGGGCGTTAAATGTGATTGTGGTGGTAGTTTTGGCGACAACAATAATGATTACTCTGGAAAGGTCATTATAAAGGTCACACTTACCCGTCACGCCAACTCCCAGTCGTTGTATAATGCCGGCGATTGACTGCCCGCACTTGACACACTCCAGTGGCCAACGGCCAACGTGTTCGGGTCCCTGGTGGCTCAAGTGGATAACGTTCGGTCCGTCACAGGGCGTGGCCAGGGTGTTCGTCGTGTACGGGTGGACATTATTATACTTCTTAACTGCCTTTTGTACTTCACTCAGCACTGCGGGTGGACACCTTAGCGGGGTGGTCATTCGTTCTTCTTGCAGTTCTGCTGGTCTCATGTCATAGAATGGTGAGGCCGCCCACAGACAGACGTTGGGAAGGCGCGTGCACAAATCGTTGACAAACCGGTGATAACGGGCAATGTGACTGTTATGATGAAGAAAGACAGATCCGTTATAACGACAACTTTCCACAATACACAGGGGAGATAATCGCACACAACGAAACTTTAACGTCTCTCGCCAAAGTCAGAACTCAGTGTGACGTAAAAAAATAACGCAAGAATACACGTCAGCGCGTCATGACGTCATGCTTTAACAAACACAAAGTGACTGCTGGCATTTTATGTCAATCATAGAAATGTATTTAATTTTTTCTCAGATAATCAAAACCTGTACACGTTGTAAAACATACCTGTCAACAATCCAAAACTCATCACATATGACGTATGGTCCATGCCTTCTTCTTATTGACGTCAGTGTGTTGATGGCTTTATCAACATCAGTCTCTTTGTTGTAAAAGTCATACTCAAGGGAATGGACACTGCCCACTGGTGTTTTGGGATCATCGCGTATTGACAACTGTATCACATGGTTTATCATGCGTGTCGCTGCCAAGCTTGTAATCCTAACACTGACGAGATGAACGTCGTGACCTTGTCTCAGCCATGTCAAGGCCATCAGTACTAACATCACAGACTTGCCCACACCCGGCGGACCGGTCAGCAAGACTTTAGTCGGAGCTCTGGTCAAGAGGCTGATCTGTTCCGGGGTTAATACCAGTGACGTCATTCTCTCACCCGTGACGGCCACACCCTGTCCTTCAGTTCGTATCTCAATGCGCGGGGACGTTGGACAATGGACGGAGACAGTCGTGGCGGGGCCGCAAAACCTGAAATCAGAACTGTATCCAGGTCACAACTTGTCACACATGCAAAGTCTATCAAGTCACAACTTATCACACATGCAAACACACTGGAACTTTCAGTCCGTGCATAAACTCTTTTACATTAATGTTCTTCTCCCTTCCATTGATGCATGATGTTTTGTCTCATATATAGGGGAAACGTCTTGATGAACTAGATAGAACACTATACATATTAACAAGAACACTATACATATTAACAAGTCTATTTATAACTTGCTTATCTCCTACTCTCTGTCTTACTTCCCTTCTCCTTGTACATAATTCGCCACAAGCACACATATACACATGCATACATACATACATACACATTCATACACATATATACAGACATATAAACACATACATACATATATACACACACGCACATTTTCACGAACACATAAAATGTTCCTCTAGAGCAAAATAGCTCAGCATGTTCATATGAATGTAGTTTACATTATTAGGTACACACTTTGTTTTCTCTCCTCTCTTGTAATATGTAATTCACTGATCAAGCCATTTCCTGCTCACGTGGAAACTATAATCGACGACTGCCATCTTAACGACATGTTTTTAATTTATCAAAATACAAACCTTATCAGGAGATCTAAATATATATCTGACGTCATGCCATTCTTGACAATAAATTTATCTTAACACAAACATGGTCAAGAAATCTAAATATAGATATGACCTCATATCACTCTTGACAATAAATTTATAAATTTATGCACACCTGGCCAAGAGATCTAAAAAGAGATCTGACGTCATAGCACTCTTGACAATAAATTTATCAAAAATGCACACCTGGCCAAGAGATCCAAATAGAGATCTGACGTCATAGCACTAATTGTAGACCACCATGTTTTTGCTATTGGCTGTTGGTCATTGGCCGTTTCAGTTGTACTAGAAGAAAGATTTTCAGCTAGTAGGCAGCACTGGAGAACATGCTCAAAGTTTACAGCCTGGAGACACTTGACCAGGTCCTGATAAAAGAATACGTAGGAAAGTTATTTACTTATATGGATATTTGACTTACTACTAATGTACATGTTTTAAACAAAATTAAAAAAGGCGAGAAATATTTGACAGCAGGTAGCAGCAAATTATAAAAGAATCAGATAATAGTGCCGACATAAATTAAAAAGTATTATTTTGAAGAGATAACTGGTTGAGTCATTAAGATCAATGCAAATATACTAATGCTTTCAGCTTCTTGTTGAAAAGGAACCATGCCGATTGTGTGTCACGTGATCAGAATTGATTAATACACGTCAGTGATCCGCGATCAGATCCATAGAAACTGAGGCTCTTAAACCACAAAGGTCCATGGAAAGATTCTAGGGGTTCCGTGAACTTATAAAAGGAAAAATAAATTACATGTTTATTTCTGACCAACATCGTACACAAGAAATTTCAAGATCTGTAAGACTGATTGCATATTTCTTCGAGTAGTCAGCATGTTTCTACTCGAGAAATGAAAACAATGAGAAATGAAAACAATGAGGATATAATTTGAGACCCTTACCTGCTCCTTATTCCAGATAGAACAATATGAGCAAACTCATGCATGTAATTATTTATATCAATCTCAAATTTACACCAGTTACTGTCTAGAAATCCATTCCGTTTTTTCAGGCTTTAAATATAGAATGGCACATTTGTTATGTCTGGAATGGTTAATATTTTGTAAGTAAACTTTGTGCACTTAGAAAATTACAATGCTGAATTTATTATACTCTGAAACTCTTATTTAAAGTTTTTTGCATTTTTGTGTACTTAGAAATTGTAGAGTTGAAGTGTGTATAATCTGAGACCCATAGTTGAACTGTGCAACTAGAATTATTTAGTTAAGTTTACATAGTAACCCTTTAATTGTATTTGGTACTAAGAGATTTTTGCTTGAACCATTCATTTTAAGGAAATCCTCCAATTGTAATTTTAGCAATGGGAAGCTTCACTAGATAAAATTTTCTACTTGTCATACTCTGCCCTTGTGGGGAATTACACTCATGCATCCTTTATGGATTAAAGAATAACAAACACAATTTATCTATCTTAATTCTTCTTCATGTGGATATGATGCAGAACAAACGACCAAAGTATTAATTAGTGGGAAGAGATGGAACATTTTATTCAATGAGGTCATTTTGCTTTTAATTCTTTATTACATAATTTCTTACCTGTTTTAACTGTTCATCACTTGAAACCACCCGAGTTAGGATGTCAGAGGTGACGTAAGGCAAAATAAGAAGTTTACGGATGGGAAGGTTGGGTTCAAGGTCTTTGGTAATCTCACGTAGGACGAATTCGGATTTATTCAGTTGTTTGATTGCATTTCTCACTCTGTCAGTGACCACTCGGTCTACATCTGGTTGTGATAACTGGATTTTTTGTTGTTTCGACAGAACTGACTTTATCTCTCCTGTGATTATCCCAGAATGTCGATGGATGACGAGAATGTTAAAGTCACCTCGTTGGTGGTCTGCTGAAAGATTGTATGGTCGGGAGAACTGTTTGGCAGCCGCTGCATAACATGGTTTGCCCAGGTAACTTGTGAACTGTAAGTGTGAAATGACGAACATTGGTTCACTCTGCCTACTGACCATTTCTCGCAAAGAGAGTAACACTCGCTGTTGCGCCAAATCTTCCCGTGTTTCGCTTTCTTGAACGCGTTGCACTTTGACCTGTGTAGAACTGGATGAAACGCCACAGGTTTGGACAGGTTTATATTGTGGGACGAAAACAGACTGTCCAGCCACTGTGACCACGTCAAATGGTATCCTGGTGATGACCACTGGCGGTACGAAATATGTCTTGGTTTCATATTCAGGGTACCAAGCACGAATACAGTCCCGCCATACGACCATGTTGTCTTGTGACATCATTCCGCCTTGTTCCTCACTGATACAAACCGACTTGAAGTTTAGACACTGATACGACTGAAATATATTATTTCACTGTAGCTCTGAGGTTATTAGTTTTGTTCATGCTCTATTTTACCGTAGTAAGAAATAGCTCTGATGTTATTAGTTTTGTACTTGCTAGTTTTTACCGTAGTAAGATATAGCCAATTTTTCAATACATATGTCGATCAAAATAGTAATCAACAGACTACTTTCTTGTAGACATGAGGATCATTCTTGTCTTTGTCAGGAACAATATATGTTCGACTCATACGAAACATTTAAACAATATCAGAATTGCATGATTGATAAGTTCGTGTTCACGAGGCGTGACGTAGTCTTGGCTTGAGACAGTTTTGCGTTTCATGGAGTCTACACTAGTAGCACAAAGGGACCATAACAACAATCTCTTTGATTATGACTACAAGTCCTGCCTTAACTCTAGTGACGTCCTAAGTATGATGGGTGCAATGGGGACGGTCCGCTCAGAATGAGAACCAAACAACATGATAATTATATGTCTCTGTTTAAATTTTAAAATTGTGTGTGTGTGTGTGTGTGTGTGTGTGTGAATAAGAGAGAGAGAATGTGTGCACCAAGTACAAGAAATCCGCCCTGGGTACCAAATTCTCTAGATGCCCCGCATATACTTGCTTAAGTCACATCGTTTTCTTACTATAGCCTACTGTTTTCACGTCACGAAATCAATACAGATATCTTTCTTATGCATTCACTTTGTATTATTTCTAGCAATTAATATAAATATATTCATTAAGAATTCATAGTGAACATGTGATTTGTGTGAATTAATGAGATTCATTAGCAAATCGCAAGGATCTATTGATAAGAAATAGCTTAATGTACTTAAATGAAAACACTATCATTTAATTTATGTCATAATATAACTCATTTATAATTTTAAAGTGCTGACTGTGGAAAATTTATATTTTGCAAATGTTGACTGTTGGGATATATATCATGTGAGTATTAGTGACAACATAATCCTGTCTAGTTAAATACGTCATTAAGCTTTTTCTCTTTATTCAGACACACACAAACTGTGATGCCAACGCCACTTAGTTAATGGACATTATTATTAATAATTAATTAACTATCCAAAACTAATTACTAGTGATGAGGATCCTAATATGTTTGATTAACGATCCTCCAGCAGACACCACTCGTCTCTCACCTGGCAGATATAAGGTTGCTGTAAACGTTTTCTCTCTTCCAGAACATAAAACAGCATTTACGGTCACAATGTTTCTGTTAAAACAAAACTTTTTACTAAAGTAGACGACAAATCTATATTTAGCAAGCCTCCATCCACCCACTTTCTTCTCCAACATAAAGTTATTAATATGCATTAGAAGGTCAATAAATTTAATAATAAATTCATTAAATCATCAATCAAATATACATATGACAAATACAGTGAAATAGATTACTTGACATCAATATTTCTATGAACCCACATTTGGATAATTTTGTTTACACAGTCCTTATCCAGAAAATACAATTCATCAATATGTCAATACAAACCAAAGGATAGTCTTCGCAGAGAATAGAAATGGAATTATTAGAGATATGTGACAATAGTTTGACATAACGTGTTTAACTGCTGTCGCAATAGTCTTTCCAAAGACACAAGTTATTGTCAACACTTATTATGTTAGCACCACATGCCTCACTCACACGTTGACAAACACTGTTCCTCTACTTAGAATTAACCTTGGTGCTTCTTTATGCCATGTCAACTCCTTCAAACAAGAAGAATAAATGAAGTGATGTCCAACAACTTCTCTACACTAGAAATTGTTCAGGTAGTCAGCATATCTTGCCGCCACACATCAGTAGATTGCAGTGTGTTCTTACACTTACATGCCGCTTCCTGCCTTTATCACAGTCGGTTGTAGTGGTTTCCAAAAAGTAAACTAGGAGGTTCAAATCAAATGTTGAAATGAAAATAGAAAAGGATACTAGTCTTTGCAAAATACACTCAGAGAACAAATGCTAAGCTTCCACTTTATTCCTTTATAACTTCATTATTTCTTACATTCCAGTCTCCACTTACAGTTTCCTGTAATGGTATTTATTAGTCCGATACACGCACACGACATAATAAATACAGAATATCAAAACAATGTGAAGTAATTATTGCACAATATACGAGCAGCTTAGTTCAAATATTTGTTGAAATAATAATCTATGCACATAATACATCTTATTAAAACATTACATATCAATAGCAAAAATACATGAAATAGTTCTAAGTCCATTCTCTCTCAATGTGTCAGCTGATGGCCGCCTTTCAATTCCAGACTTCTTGCCATTCCAAATTCAAAGTGATTAAACAGTAGATTTCTCTGCAGAAAGTAAACGTTTTAATCTCAGCCCATTGACTGGTCTTGTTCTCGTAAATCATAACCACTGGATAATAAAATCTACTCACAGTTCATTGAACATAAACAATCCACAAGATAAAGGCATACATAATACATTTCCAGCGTAATGAATAGAGGTAGAGAACTGTACTATATTGCAACGTCATATCAAATTAAAACAATCATTTGAATTGTAACATACAACTAATATTAGAATACTTCAAAAGAATATCTTATAAACAGCTTTAAGTCTTTTGAAGAAATTAAAAAATTGTGTTTCAATATTTATTAAAATTTCAGTAAAAACAAAGCATGTTTTAATTTGGGGTATAAAAATAATAAATAGCAAAGGGAAATAATTGTACATTTTGACAACAATCATTATTTTTCATTTATTTTAAAATTTACTACTGGCATTAAAATTACAAATGTACTTGTTCATAAAAAAAATACTATCTATCATCATAAATGTATGCATGATATTCAAACGCTTTTATTAATCAAATGATGAAAGGACAAAATATATTAATCTTTTAAAAAAAAAATCAGTATCTATCAGAGCAGGCAGTTCAATCAATTTAAACAATCCACAAGTTAATACATTTCTAACATAATGTATACAGGTAGGCAGCTGCACTATAGTACATCACATCAAATTAAAACAATCATTTGAATTGTAACCTAACAATAATATTACAATGCCCCAGAAGAATATGCTGAAATAGTTTTAAAGTTTTAAGTCTAGTGAAAAATTTATTAAAAGTATTGTTTGAATATTTATTAAAATTACAGTAAAAACAAAAAAGTTTTAATTTTGGGGTTTTAAATAAATAGCAAAGTGAGAAAATTATGCATGTTAATAACTATCATTAGTTTTCACTTAATAATGGCATTAAAATTAAATAAAATTAAAATACTTGTTTCATAAAAAAATATTTCTATCTATCTTCACAAATGTATGCAAGAGATTCAATCATTTCTATTAATCATAAAGAGAAAAATACACAAAATGTATTAATCAGCTTAAAGATTTCAATATCAGAGCAGGCAGTTCAATTAACATAAACAATTGATACGATAAAGACATACAATATACATTTCTAGCATAACTTATACAGGTAGACAGCTGCACTATATGGCATAATAAAATCACATCAAATTAAGACAATCATTTGAATTGTAACACACTAATAATATTAAAATGCCCCAAATAATATTGTGAAACAGTTTAAATCCAGAAATTTATTTTTAAAATAATTAAAATATTGATAGAATATTTATTAAAATTTAAGTAAAATAAAAAAGTCGTAAGTTGTAAAGAAATTGCAAAGGGAGATAATTATAATTTTTCAAAGCTCCCATTAGTATTCAGTTATTTTAAAAATTACTAATGTTATTAAAATTACAAATATACTTGATTCATATAAGTTATTTCTCTAATATTTTTTTAATTTAAAAGTTAGTTGGAAATATTATGTTGTATAGTTAATATACATTTTTTACAGTACTGAATAAGTCTGTTTATATTAAATAAAAATAGCAATATTAATACCAATGATATAAATAAACCCTGAACAATTTTAATCATTAAAATTTAAAAGGGTACGGTATAAAATGACTCTTTATAAAAGTGTCCTTTTTCTACTCAGATTTTAAAGCGAAACTACTGAGATAATAAATATTCTGCAGAAATATTTACTTTTTTTTATTTACAACGAACATAATAATTATTCATGATGCAATTATATTAGTAAGCTACAACATTTTATTGTTATTATTTTTATTTGCCACTGTTTAGAACCACACATTTTGAAAATGTTATTTATTCTATAAATATAGTTCTTCTTATTAAACATTATCAATGTTATTTATTCTATAAATATAGTTCTTCTTATTAATCATTGTCAATGTTATTTATTCTATAAGTATAGTTCTTCTTATTAATCATTATCAATGTTATTTATTCTATAAGTATAGTTCTTCTTATTAATCATTATCAATGTTATTTATTCTATAAATATAGTTCTTCTTATTAATCATTATCAATGTTATTTATTCTATAAGTATAGTTCTTCCTGTTAAACATTTTCTTCACGTGCATTCTTTTGTCGCTTCTGTCTCCCACCTTCCCTGTCAGAGGCAAATCGAAACCAATCTTTTATTATGCTTTCAATCTGATGGTTGGTGGGGAGTGGGCACATCTTCCAAAATAAAATATGAATCAAAGACACATGTTACAAATTATCATTTTAAAAAATGCAGGTGAACCAAAACAAAATATGAAACAGATAAACGTTTGTTTTTAAAATAAACACTATCAGTTCCAATAATGCATTATATGGTGATTATTGAGGTAAATGTAATAATTAAAGTTTTTTTCACAAACTAATTATAAAACTCATTATCAGCAGTGCGTACTTTGTTTACTGATTTAGTTCTAAGTATAATATACATAACCCTACCCTCAGACGTAAGCGGTCCAAGAGTGCTTTAAAAGCAGTTTTATGCCGATCACAGCATTAGGCAGACCAAACTGTGGTCTGCCTAAGTTTCAGATTATTCTTACAGATAAAAAGAGTCTCATTTTGGCATTTTTCTCTCATACTTTTATCTTTGTTGTTAATATCTTTGACATAAATTACTATATTTCATATTTTAATAGTTTCTTTCCTCTTCATTCAAATGTGGTTTTGAAGTTTGCATACTTCGGACATTTTTAAAATGCTTAAAATCCAGAGTTACGTAGACCGTTGAAAAACTGGTTGTAATTATATAGTTTGCATATATACTATTTACTTCCTTAATGTTTGCGTTATGAAATGAATGTCTTTCATCACTTTCACTGACTAAATCAATTGAATTCAATTTATTTCTGCATCTAATTAAGCCTGAGGCTAGAGTACCCTGTTAATACAGATTTTAGGGCCACAACACGTGTCTAATTAAGCGTGAGGCTAGAGTACCCTGTTAATACAATTTTTAGGGCCACAACACGTATCTAATTAAGCGTGAGGCTAGAGTACCCTGTTAATACAGATTTTAGGGCCACAACACGTATCTAATTAAAACAATATGGAAGTGAAAATAATGCTATCGAAAGGAAAACTGACAATGGCTGATATAATGTGTATATTGAAGTCATGATAATCAAATCAGAATCAGTTACCCTGTACATATAGGCCTACAGTTGGTGGCACACAAACTAAAGGTTTACTAAATATGATATTGCTAATTATCATAATAATCTATTCACGGACACCCGACTCGCATGTTTTGCGTGCTCGCCGTGCGGGTAACCCGTCGCTAGAGGCAAGCCACGGGCGGGTGCGCACACCCAACAAAACCGGAATCAACGCACTACAGACGATCTACTGATGGCAATAACTGTTCTACCGCAAGTGTAACTTTACCTACAAATACAAATCAAGACGCCATACCGGCTATCGATGGCGAGGATAATAATTTTCTGCACGCTCGCAACCGAAAAATTGACACCACACCAGGCGATATGGTCCACCAACGGTACAGGTTAGTCACAGATAGTTATACAGACGATCAACATTTACAAAACAAACTGCACTTCGAGCACAAAAAGTCGTAACGGTACACTGACGATGGAAACTTACAAACGAACACGGCACACCCCATGGGCCACAACTCTGGTGAGTCTGAAACCCTCCGATCTCGTGCCTGTGGCTTCACAAACAAATAAAACACGCAGAGTAGCACTGAACCTGATCTGGATTTGCTCATCACGAAATACAATTAACAAAGATATTAGTGGCCAAACATTTTAACAGTGGGCCAAAGAGTCAGAAAGCAGGCCAGAATGGGATTGAACAGATAAAACCTATAGACCTATACTTTAGTATACTCATACTGTAATGATGTAATCAGTATAATATATTAGTAGTATACTCACTGTATGCAATGTGAAACACTATTTATTAGCGTTTAGCGAACCTAAGCCTAAATATTTACACTCGTACATTATTAGCAATGTTCAAAAAATTTCAACAACTGGCTATGCCTAATAACTCTAACGGTCTAACAGTCTAACGGTTCTAACCTAACTGCTTGTCTTTGCACAGACTATTAATGTCAACAGATATTAGATGTTGTAACAATTAACTCGTTTGACAGAGTTTTGTCTGTTAACGCATTTCGGTGTGTGCTTTTAACAATTTTCATTAAAAATTCTTCGTAGCAGTGTTCATGAAGTCTTGGAAATAAATCCTGAGTAACATACAGTTTATAGAACAGCAGTAAAGTAGCTTATGAAAACTTGGTTTTCAGTTCACTCTTACATTGGAGTTCAATCAGTTCAAGTTGTAAAGCCTCTGGAACATTGTCAACATTAACGGTAAATGGGAAAGCGAAAATTGAAAATTATGTTTCATGGAACATGAAATCCTTGAAACGGGCTTCATACTCACTGGGAGGATGGCTATTTCGGCTGCATATTTGGTGAGGTCGAGATTCGTGTCTACTGTTTATGCAAATTTGGAAAATGAACGGTCTTGATTCACGCTTGGTTATTCTGTCACAACTTTTGCTTCTTTCATTCCCACTACCATTCAGTTTGCCTTTATTCTCTCTCTCTCTGTTTGTTCATTCATACACAGTTTGTTAGTGTGCATGTATGAGGGACGCGAGCGAGCTTCGTCATAGCAGTCTGTGGCACGACTGATCTCTTCTAGCGAAGAAGTATCTCTTTCGGCTAATAAAATTACTAACTCAGATTTGTAAGTACTGAGGATCAAATCCTTCACCATTTCTTCACGAATCCCGTTGTAAGTTTGAGGAACCTCTGCTAAATTCATCCATTTCTGGAATAGTTCGGTTACGCGTCTGATATATTGTGCGTACATTTCCGAGTTTTGTTTTGCGGCCTGCTTAAAGCTATGTCTTATTTAGTACTAATGTTTTTTCTAATCTGATATCAAATTAGTGTAAATTTAGCAGGTGTAATTCAGTATGGACAATTATCATCTTGTATCAAATTAGTGTCTATTTAGCTGGTATGTTATTTAGTACAGACAATTATTATCATCTGATATAAAATTAATTTATATTTAGTAGGTGTACTATTCATTACAAACATCAATGTAATCTGCTTTCAAACAACTGTGCTTATTTAGCAGGTGTATAATTCATTACAGAATTTTATTATAATCTATCAATAAATTACTGTATATCAGGTGTATACTTAATTATAGAATTTTATTATAATCTGTTAACAAATTAGTGTATATTTACAGGTGCATAATTCATCATGCATTATTATTATAATTAGTAACAAATTATTGGATATAGAGAAGTTTGTTATTTAATATACTCGAATATTTATTTATAATAAATGTTATTCAATGGGTCTTATGCATACATTAATATAACCTGGTATCTAATTATTATAGAGAAGTGTGTTTTTTTAATATAAGTGAATAATTATTTATATTCAATGTGTGTTATGCCAACTTTAATATAACCTGATATCAGATTATTGGATATATAGAAGTGTGTCAATCAATGCAGATATTAATATAAACTGATGTCAGATTAGTGTATATTTAGCAAGTGTGTAATTCAATGCAGTCATTTACTATTATATGAAATTACACTATTTAAGCATTTATGTTTTTTGGTGCAGATATTTGCTATAATCTGATATAAAAATATTGTTTATTATCAAGTGCTTTATTCAGTATAGACATTTAGAGTTACATGATATCTAATTAGTGTATATTTACCAAGTGTGTTAGTAAAAAATAATATTATCAGATTAATTTATATATAGTAGCTGTGAATTTCTGTAACCATTTATTATAGCCAGATTTCAAATTAGAGAATATATGTATCGGGTGGGTTAGTGCATAAATGCATTCATTATAATCTTATTTTAAATTTGTGTATATTTCATAATGTGTAATGTAGTAAAGCCATTTACTATTATCTGATATGAAATTAGTGTATATTCAGGTGTGATATTCAGTTCAGATTTTTACTATAATTTTATTTTAAATTTTGTACCTTTAACAATTATTCTATAAATTTATTATAATCCAATATGAAATTAGTGTATTCATCAGGTGTATTATTCAGTACAGACATTTATTATAATCTGATATAAAATTAGTGTATATTAACAGATGTGTTATTTAGTAGAGACCTCTATTATAATCTGTTATAACATTGTAAGCATTTATTGATGTTAGTAGATGTCCCTTTAGAATAACATATATTCATTTCATTTCAAATGTACAGTAAAAATCTTTAATGGATAACACATACACTAAATTTGTGTAAACAATAACACACCTGTAGTATATGTAAGTACAGTAAATGTCTCCTTTGAATAAAATACCTGTAGAAAGAATGTTTTAAATACAGACATTGTGTCTACTGAGATATCTCACAGTTTGTTTATTTTAATATTCCCATTTCTATGATAGTCCAACATGTACAATATAAGTAAGTATGATTTAATTAGAAATATTTCTAAAAATTTATTGATGAATGTTTATGTCTGCTGTTTTGGAAATCATTGCCTATATTTCCTATAAATTTATATTTCTGGTAGTTTTGGGCAAATATTAGCTACATTTACTATAGCAGTTAGGACAGACACATATTACTATTTGAACAAGTGGGTCATAGTTTAGTAAAGACTATTTTGACTCTTACAGTTGCATGTTTCACTCTAAAATGTTGCACTCTTTCTTCTGTGTTTACTTCTTTCTTTCTCTCTCTCTCGCTCTCTCTATGTGTGTGTGCGCGCGCGCAACGTATTCAAAGATTTGTTTCATTCTTTTCTTTTGTGAATATTACAAATTTCTTCTTTGTCTGTTAATGAGTGTTCACAACTCCTTGTTTTGAAATACAACTTCAAAACTTGAGTGAGTTTGACAGCCATAAATATGCATTACATTGCAGTGATATAGAAATAAACTCTGTTCAGTTAATTCTTTATTATTAATGGAGAAATGAACAACTCTGTAACAAAGGGAAATTAATTTGTATTGTTGATGTAAATAACTGTGACGCAAACACAAGATGTTTCAATACGCATTACGTCACAATCCATGACGTTGTAGTGAACAAGACGACACAAAACAGTTTTCAGTGAAACGTAATCAGTGTCAAAGATAACAATAATAAAACGTTTGTGAACTAAATTTAACCACAGCGATATTCGTGTTGATATAAAATTACATTTGTAAATAGTGTGTAACCAGTCTTGTGTTTTGTGTCAATGTGTGTTTCACATTCACTACAAACGGTGAGTGAACACCGACAGTTTAAGTTAACAGTTAACTGACAGACAGCATTCACGACACACGACAGCGCTGTTGTCTTTTTGTCGTCTGCACAGCGACATGACGATCTCCATCAGACACGGGCACGTCGACCACCACCAGTTGTGCAGTGCAGCGAGACATGGCGTGAAACCTGACATTCAACTCAATTTGTTCATCAGTCAAATCATCATCAAAACCCGGAACTCTGTCTGGCAGCCATACCACCACCTTCCGCTCTAAACCTGTCACAGATGCATAGTTGGTCACAGTCACCACGTCACTCTGTCTCACCGCCGTGTCAGGCACATCTATTGGCCTCTGCTCCGTTCTTATCACTCGCACAGGTATGCCAGCATCACGAAGACCGCGCACCACGCCGTTAGCTGTTGACGTCACACGCCCAGCCTCGTCCTTGACATCGTCACGTAGGTCAATACTCCGGGTCAACACAAAGACGTCACGATACTGGAGGGGTGGACAGACGGTTGTTTTGTTGACAATCGCCATGTTGGTGTGACTGTTGACAGTTGTAACAGTCGCGGTCACGGTGTTGATGTGGTTTTTGACTCCGAGATCTGCAGGAAACAATATAAACGACACAAATATCAGTCAATTTATCATCTACAAACCGTTTACTTATGACATAAAAAGCGTTAAATGTGGTGGTGGTATAGTAGTGGTGGCAACAATAATGATAACTCTGGAAAAGTCATTATAACGGTCACTCTTACCCGTCACGCCAACTCCCAGTCGTTGTAGAATGCCGGCAATTAACTGCCCGCACTTGACGCACTCCAGTGGCCAACGACCAACGTGTTTGGGTCCCTGGTGGCTCAAGTGGATAACGTTTGGTCCATCACAGGGCGTGGCAAGGATGGTCGTCTTGTACGGGTGGACTTCCTCACTATAACTATTAACTCCTTTTTGTACTTCACTCAGCACTGCGGGTGGACACCTTAGCGGGATGGTCATTCGTTCTTCTTGCAGTTTTGTTGGTCTCGTATGATGGAATGTTGAGGCCGCCCACATACAGATGTTGGGAAGGCGCTTGCACAAGTCTTTGACAAACCGGTGATAACGGGCAATGTCACTGTTAAGAGGAAGAAAGACAGATCCATTATAGCGATAACTTACCGCAGTACTCAGGGGAGATAATCACACACAACGACATATTAACGTTTCTCGACAGTCAGAACTCTCTGTGACGTCGATAAATGACACAAGAATACACACCAAGGAGTCAACTTTTTATCAATAATCAAAACTAACAATTATACAACTTGCCACACTTGTACAACATACCTTTTTTCAAACGAAAACTCATCACATATGACGAATGGTCCATCACTTCCTCTTGCCGCCTTCAGTGTGTTGATAGCTTTATCAATGTCAGTCTTTTTGTTGTAAAAGTCATACTCATGGAGATGGACACTGCCCACCACTGACGGTGTGATGGAATCATAACGCATTGACACCCGTATCATGTGTTTTATCATGTGTGTCGCTCCCACGCATGAAACCCTAACACTGATGAGATGAACGTCGTGACCCTGTCTCAGCCATGTCAAGGCCATCAGTACTAACATCACGGACTTGCCCACACCCGGCGGACCGGTCAGCAAGACTTTAGTCGGAGCTCTGGTCAGCAGACTTATCTGTTCTGGGGTTAGTACCAATGACGTCATTCTCTCACCCGTGATTGCCACACCCTGTCCTTCAGTTCGTATCTCAATGCGCGGGGACATTGGACAATGGACAGAGACAGTCGTGGCAGGGCCACAAAACCTGAAATCAGTGTCACGTGTTAATTTAAAACGAGCTCTATCCTGGTCACAATTTGTCACACATGCAAAGCGAATCAAGAAACAACTTTTCGCACATGCAAACACATTGGAACCTTTCCTTAAGTGAATAAACAAATTTACATTAATTTTCTACCCCTTCCTACTATGCATGATGTACTCCCCCTTCCCACCACTTAATCGTGAAAAATGTATTTAAAACCCTTTCCTTTTCACCAAGGTTTCAATAATTCCTCAAGTTTGTTAAAAAGTACTTGTTTTCTCACGAACAATACGTGTCTATTGTTGATTTATTTCTAGTAGTGTTAAGGATGTTATCAGCAAAGCGGAAATTCGTTATTGTTCTGCCGCCAATACTTAAAGTTCCTTCAAAGTCTTCCATAGCATCTTTCATGATTCTTTCAAGGAAGATGTTGAAGAGAATAGGCGAAAATAAGCAGACAAGCCAAGACACACACTGTTGTCCTGAACCAATCTCCTAATTGGCCTTTGAAGCAGACTGCACTGGTGGCCTTGCTATAAAGGTTTTCTATGACTTTGATCAGGTTGGCATTGGTGTTGTACAGTTTCATGGTGGACCAAAGGGCTGCATACCATACCCTGTCAAACGCCATCTTAAAATCTACAAAGACATGAAAAAGGTCTTGTTGGTGCTGGAGGTACGTCTTACATAGCAGTCTCATATTAAACATATGTTCACTTGTGCTTTGCCCTGATCTGAAACCTGCCTATTCTTCAGCTATGATTTCCACTGCCTGCGGCTTTAGTCTTTTTAACATGATCGTACAATAGTTCTGACATTGCTGCAAATTGCCTTTTTTCGGGAGAGTTATTATGAGTGATTGAGTCCATGGTGTTGGCCATTCCCCTGTCTACCAGATCTTTTTGCAGATTTTTAATAGGGCGCTTATCACGGCTTCTCTCCCTTCTTGGACTAGTTCTGCAAGGATGTTGTCTATTGCTGCTGCCTTCCCCTTTTTCAATGATTTTAAAGCAATCTCTACTTCTTCTTGGAGGATGGGGTAATTGTCAGTGTTGGTCACTGGTGGGGTGTTGAGTATGTCTGGGTCCTCTTTAGGTCTGTGGTTGTATAGATCTGAGCAGTATCCTGTCTATCTCTTAAGAATGTCTTGATCTTCTGTAAGACAATTCCCTCTAGTATCTTGAATGATGGATGAGGGTCCTTGTTTTACATTGGTCAGGTCTTTCACTAGTGCTTTTTTTGCTATTATTCTTCTTTAGATTAATTATTTTCTATATCTTTACACTGTTTCTTCAATCCGAGTCTCCTTTGCCTTTTTCATGGTTTATTTGATAACCTGGTTGATTTCCCTGTGTTATTTTGCTCCTTCAACTTCTTTAGCTCTCAACGCTTGTCACACGGATCAAGGATGTCAGATGTAACCCAAGGTTTCTTTGCTCGTTGATGTTTGCCAAGGATCTCATTGGCTGTTTGGATCAAACTGGTGTTAAATATCAATGTGTCTGCATCTGTGTTCTCCGCACTAAGAAGTAACAGTGGTGCATATTTTCCTCCTACCTTTATAGGTAGGCTTCCGATACCTCTGGGTCTTTTAACTTGTCAAGGTTGAACTTGTGGGGCCTTGCTTGTTGACTTTCTTTAGAAGTAGTATAGTAGAATAATAACGGAGTTATGTTTTGCCAGTGACATCGATGGCATTGCAGAAAAGGAGGAAGAGCTATCCCAGTTGATGGAAAAACTGGACAGGACAGCTACTGCTTTTGGAATGAAAATCAGCGCAGAGAAGACCAAATTGATGACCAACAACACCAATTGAATATGCGATGACATGATTGATGATCAGAAACTGGAAATAGTTAATAAATTCAAGTACTTAGGAGCCATTGCGACAAAGGAGGGATCAAAACCAGAAATATTGAATAGGATTGTATTGACAATATCTGCAATGGCAAGGCTGAAGACATTTTGGAAAGACAGAAACATCTCAGTCAGCTCAAATATCAGGCTGATGCGCTCCTTGTTTGTATCTCTGTTTTTATATGCCTGTGAGTCATGGACCCTCACAGCAGATCTCGAAAGGAGGATACAAGCTACTGAAATGAGATGCTTTCGAAGGTTGATTGGCATTTCGTATAGAAATCATGTCACGAATGAGGAAATGGGAAATAGAATTAGGCAAGCCATTGGACCCTATGAAGAGCTATTGGCCATTGTGAAAAAAACGCAAAATGAAATGGCATGGGCATGCTACACGATCAACAGGGCTTGCCAATACAATCATGCAAGGTACTGTGCAAGGAAGGCAAAGGAGAGGACGACAGAGAAAAAGATGGGAGGATAACATCTCAGAATGGACAGGACTGAAACTGAGCAATACGGTAAGATTAACAGAGAACAGGATGGAATGGAAGAAACTGATTGTCAGGTCATAAGTGGTGCTCCAACGGTTGACAAGACTAAGGGATAGATAGATAGATAGATAGATAGATAGATAGATAGATAGATAGAAAGATAGATAGATAGATAGATAGATAGATAGATAGATAGATAGATAGATAAATAATAGATAGATAGGTAGGTAGATAGCTAGCTAGCTAGATAGATAGATAGTATTAAGGAACGTTGAATATTGTGTACGTTTCAAACACTTTAATTAAAACTCATATTTTAACACATTATTACAATTTCTTTTTAATTTTCAGTTTGGAGGTACCATGCCGTTCATATCACTGATTATTTTAATCAGTACTATATTGTCGCTAATACTAAAATAATCAAGAAGAAATAAGACAAAGAAAACAAAAGAAAAAAATGAATTTTACAAATACCATGATGAGCACGATACTGAAGGGATTATTTCCTTCTAAGAGAGAGTGTACGAGAGATTGTTTTGTCTCACATCTCTGTAATAACACGTCTATTTATAACTCATTTGTCTCATATCTCTGTAATATAGGGGAAAGTTCTTGATGAAGTAGATCGAACACTATACGTATTAACACGACTATTTATAATTTGTTTCTCTCCTGCGCGCGCGCGCACACACACACACACAAAACGCACACACACGCAGAATAATAGCATGTTCACATGAATGTAGTTTACATTATTAGGTACACATATACGTTATTTTCTCTCCTCTCTTGTGAAATATAATTGACTGATCGAGCCATTTGCTGGTCACGTGGAAACTATATTCGAAATTGCATTTAAACGATATGTTTAATGACAATAATTTCTCTAAATACAAATTTGATCAAAAGATCTAACTATAGATCTGACGTCATGTCACTCTTGACCATAAATTTATTAAAATACACACCTGGCCAACAGATCTAAATATAGCTGTATAGTCATGTCACAATTGAAAGCACTAATTGTAGTCCACCATGGTTTTGGTGTTGGCTGTTGGTCATTGGCCGTTTCAGTTCCTCTAGAAGAAAGATTTTCAGCTAGTAGGCAGCACTGGAGGATTGTGTCAATGTCTACAGCCTGGAGACACGTGACCAGGTCCTGATGAAAGAAGAATACGTAGGAAAGTTATCACTTACGAAATAAATAACGAAAGTTATTTACTTACGATCTATGTATACTTACTACTAATGCACATTTTTTAAACTTACGACTAAAATATTTCTGTTTGTAATACTTACCGATTTTCCTATCCACAAACTGACCTTCTTATCGAGCAGTTTGCCTACATACTTACCTTGTAATCTAATTAACAGTTTACCTACATACTTACCTTGTAATCTACTAAACAGTTTGCCTACATACTTACCTTGTAATCTAATTAACAGTTTACTTACATACTTACCTTGTAATCTAATTAACAGTTTACCTACATACTTACCTTGTAATCTACTAAACAGTTTACCTACATACTTACCTTGTAATCTAATTAACAGTTTACTTACATACTTACCTTGTAATCTAATTCACAGTTTACCAACATACTTACCTTGTAATCTACTAAACAGCTTGCCTATGTATTTACTATAACAATTGTTGACTTATGTTGCAATGACTTCTCACTCAACTCGTACACCAATAAAAAATCGACATACATTATAAATACTACAAACAGTTAAAAAAGTCGACACCAATAACAAATCAACATGCCTTATAAATACAAAATCAGTTATAAAGGACGCCTTTTCGAGCATCAATACTGATCAATGCTGCCATAATACGACAATAGGAGTTTGAAAATTATCAGTAAGCTTTATCTTTGTCTTCATATTTATTCTTTCCTTCTTACTCTCTGTTAGGAGAAGTGACATTTACTTTTTCCTTCTAACTCTCTGTTAGAGTTGTGACATATTTATTTTTTTCCTTTGGCTATGTTATAAATAAAAATGTTGTGTTAATTGACTGGAATATTGCAGTAGTTGTTTGTGGTGTAAGGGTGATGTCGTAAAATAATTTTTGTAAGAAAGTTGCCGGAACGCTCGGGAATAGCATTAAAATGGCTGACTAAACATGGTACCAATACATAATTGTTGCCGGCTCTGACTAAAATCTGTGCAAAAGAAGTGTGTGTGTGTGTGTGTGTGTGCGTGTGTGTGTTTGTGGTGTGTGTGTGAGTGTCCAGAAAGTTCTAAATAAGGGGAGAAATAGAAGTAGTAGGATTTTTGTTTCTTAATCTTCCTTTATTACAAATGGTGTCAGAAGTGATATTGTTTATTTTAAATTATAAACGCAGGTGAAAAGAAGTTGGAGAGAGTTTTAGCCCTCCTTTCCAATTATATATATATGCTCATTAAATATAAATGAGTTAATTAAAGTATTGATACACTATTAATACATTTTTACTGGCAATAGGTTGAATTGAAAACAACAGTAATTAACAACACCCGTTTATCCAGGGCTTGATCTGTCTACTTTATTGTTGTATGTGGTCTTTATCCTTAGTGTTAAGTGAGAGATCTATGGTCTGCCTACTTAGTGTTGAGTAAAGAAAGGTATATTGCATGTCTACAAAATGAATTTGAACCCCATATAAGTGTGGGGTAAATATGTCTGTCCCCTACACTTGCTAAACATTCGTTTTCAATAATTGAGCATTTTCTTAATTTTATAATAATAATAATTTTTGCTGGCATCCTGCGGCATAAATTTTAATCTATTTTAATAAAGAATTTGTGCATTGTTTATGATTCTACAGCTGGTTTCCCCTGTCTACAATTCTGACTGGCCAGTGCCTATTATGCAAGACTTGTCCTTTCCCATGCCCTCTAACAACTTCTTTAGCTAATACCAAAATTAAATACGGTGCATTCTTTCCAAGTTTGCATGAGACAAATAGATTATAAAACCAGTGTAAAATACCTTGGAGTAATATTCCAAGGCAATTGCCAGTGGAATGAATATATAAACCAGTGCATAACATCAGCCAACAAACATAAAATCAGTCTTGAACCTTTTGGGGAAGCAAAAGTTATAACGATGCTTAGCTTTTACCATGCCTTGGTGCTGTCCAGACTTCGGTACATACCCCTATTCTTCTCAAAACCTAAAACTCCCTTACTGAATAGACTCCCACTCTACTAAGGCTAAAGCCATGAAAATCGCCTTGGGTGTGCCCCAGTCATTATCCACCATCATTGCTATAACTAAGAGTGTACAGAAACCCATTTAGATACTTATCATTGAAAGATCAGTCAGATCCTACCTTAAATTACAGACAATACCCAATTACCACCCATCAAAATAAGACTGCAAACACCGTCAACCATTAAAATATGAGAGATTAAATAAAAGCAATGACCACCCAGCCAAAATAATCACTGCTCAAACATCGACCATTAAAATCATCACACATGAAATAAAAACAATGACGGGGAAGAAACCAATTCTTGATCCACACCCACATGATCTGGCATAAGTACCACTATGTCAACTTAAACCATCACTGACAGATAGAACACTTATTTCAAATGAGGTAGGGAAGTAAATTTTGTTAAATTTTTCTAGTGTTCTATCTGTCATTTTGGGAGGGGGAGGGGAGTTCTCCTGACATTGTTGTTAGTATGCCATTTTCTATTAAATATTCTGTCAGTGATCTTCCTTCAATTCCTATTAGTCTGCAATGGTATGAGTGCATGTGAATGGTGAATAGGATGGTAGTGAGCAGTCCATTATAACAACTATTATATATAATTGTATATAGAAATAATACATTCACCGTCAAATATCTGAATAGTATAGAGTACCAAACAAAATAAATGACTGATGGTGGAAAGCTAACTAATTGGATAAACGCCTCACAGTTCAAGACTTGACAAAGTCTAAGGATTAGCCATCTAAAGTACTGATTGGGAAGACCACCTAAATATAAACACTTTTAGCAATTAAAATAACATAACATTGACAAATTTATTGAAACATCACCCAGTCAACATCCTTATGAACCTCATCAAAATCTAACAGCTAAATCAATGAGTACATAGAAAATAAAACAAGAGAAACAAATAAATAACATTATACACAACAACATGAGGCAAAACAAACATCATAGAGTAGACAAAGTCCCTCTCCAAGCTTATAACCCACCTTACCCCCAATTCCAGAGCGACATTGGCCTGGACGGAAGCATTCCCAATAAATTAAGTTACTGGTAAATTAAATGAAACCTTCATAAATAATTTATAATTTGTTTAAAGGAAAGTAAGTTACTGGTAAAGTATAATAAAGTATATATTCATAAATAATATAATTTATCTTTGTTTCAAGGAAGTAAGTCAATGATAAATTTAGATAAAGAGTTGTCTGCCCTTTGTTCTTCTTATATAATGCCCTTCTATATAGCACAAAGACTCGATACAGCCATTCTTCCAACGTTTATGTAAATCTGACCAAGGCAAGCTAAGCAATAACAGTCTGCCCACTCACCAGTCCAATGTTCTTCTTCAAGTAACAACAATCTTCACAACCCACAGTTTAATGGTCTTATTCAAACTAAGTATCAACATCCTTTACATCCCATAGTTTAATATTCTTATTGAAGTAAAACAGTCTTCAAACCCCATAATTTAATGTTCTTGTTCATACTAATCAACAACAACCTTCACACCCATATTTTAATTTTAATTTTCTTATTCAAACTAAATAAAAACGGCTTCACACCCAGCTGTCTAATTTTCTTATTTAAGTACAACAGCCTTCAAACCCCACAGTTTAATGTTCTTAAATAACAACAGTCTTCAAAGTGATGTCTTTAAAAATAAAATGTAACTTTAAATGCATTCTTTTATGCTCTTTAACTTGTCCATATTTAAATGTATAGTTTTCGTCTGTAACGTGTCTATATTTAATTGTATTGTTTTGTTCTGTAAATTGCTAATTTTAAATGTATTGTTTTTGGTCTTTAACGTGACTATATTTAAATGTACCATTATTCTTTAACTTCTTTATATTTAATGTATTGTTTTGTTCAGTAGTTTGGCTATATTTTAAATGTATTGTTTTGCTCTTTATGTATCTACATTTAAATGTATTGTTTTGTTCTGTAACTTGTCTATATTTAAATAAATTGTTTTGCTCTTTAAACTGTCTGTATTTAAATGTATTGTTTTGATCTTAACTTGTCCATATTTAAATAAATTGTTTTGTTCTTTACTGATTAATAAAGAAGCACATATATTGCTACTTCCACAAATTTGTTGTTTTAATAGTTTGATAGCTGTATTCATATAACTGGTTTCTTTTTAATCCTATTTATTTTACTTTATGCATTTAAAAACTATATTGTTAGAAGGGGTCCATAGGCTTCACCAAACTGAACATTAATCCATGGCACAAACAAATTAAGAACCAATGTCTAGAAGGATCCCGCCCTTGTGGGGATTTACAATCATGCCATCTCTCCTTTATGGATTAAAGAATAACAAACAAAGTTTTATATCTTAATTTAAAAACGTTTGAAGAATAATAGACAATATTTCTATATTTTAATTTAGAAACTTTTAAAGAATAGCAAACAAAATTTCTGTATCTTAATTTAAAAACATTTGGAGACTAACTGGTCTTCATTAGACATGTAGAATTACAACGAAAGAACTAGTAGGAAGAGATGGAACATTCAAGGACGTCATATATTTTTAATTCTTTATTACGTAATATTCTTTTTTCTTACCTGTTTTAATTTTTCATCTTTTGAAACCACCCGAGTTAGGATGTCAGCAGTGACGTAAGGCAAAATAAGAACTTTACGGATGGCAAGGTTGGGGTCAAGGTCTTTGGTAATCTCACGTAGGACGACTTCGGATTTATTCAGTTGTTTGATTGCATTTCTCACTCTGTCAGTGACCACTCGGTCTACATCTGGATGTGATAACTGGGTTTGTTGCTGTTTTGATAGAACTGACTTTATCTCTCCGGTGATTATTCCATAATGACGATGGATGACGAGAATGTCAAAGTCACCTCTTTTATTTTCTGCTGAAAGATTGTATGGTCGTGAGAACTGTTTGGCAGTCGCCGCATAACATGGTTCTCCCAGATAACTAGAAAACGTTAACTGTGAAATGACGAACATTGGTTCACTCTCCTCACTGACCAGTTCTCGCAAAGAGAATAACACTCGCTGTAGTGCCAAATCTTCCCGTGTTTCGCTTTCTTGAACGCGTTTAACTTTAACCTTTGTAGAACTGGATGAAACGTCATAGTTTGGGACAGGGTTTTGTTGTGGCACCAGAACAGACTGTCCAGCTACTTTGGCCATGGCAAATGGTATCCTGGTGATGACCACTGGCGGTACGAAATATGTCTTGGTTTCATATTCAGGGTACCAAGCACGAATACAGTCCCGCCATACGGCCATGTTGTCTTGTGACGTCATTCCGCCTTGTTCCTCAATGATACAAACCGGCTTGAAATTTAGACAGTGATACAACTGAAATATGTTCTTTCACTGTAGCTCTGAGATTATTAGTTTTGTTCTTGCTCTATTTTACCGTAGTAAGATACAGATCTGAGGTTATTAGTTTTGTTCTTGCTCTATTTTACCGTAGTAAGATATAGCCAATTTTCAATACACATGTCGATCAAAGTATAAATCAACAAACTACTTCCTTGTAGTCAAGAGGATCATTTCTGTCGTCAGGTGCAATATCTGTTCGATTCGTACAAAGCTTTCTACAGTATCGAGATTTCCTTATTGGTAAGCTCGTGTTCACAAGGCGTGACGTAGTCTTTTGCCTGGGGCAGTTTTGTGCTTCATAGAGTCTACACTAGTAGTACAAAGGACCATAGCAACAATGTCTTTGATTATGACTACAAGTCCTGCCTTAACCCAGTGTGATGGGTGCAATGGAGACAGTCCGCTCTGAATGAGACCCAACATTATAATTATATGTATGTTTAAATTTTAAAAGTGTGTGTTTGTGTGTGTGTGTGTGTGTGTGTTTGTGTGTGTGTGTATGTGTTTGTGTGTGCGTGCTTGTGTGTTTGTGTTTAAATTTTAAAACTCTCTGTGTGTGTATATTTGTATGTTAAAATCGTCTGTGTGTGTGTGAGAGAGAGAGAGAGAGAGAGAGAGAGAGAGAGAGAGAGTATGTGTGTGTGTGTGTGTGTGTGTGCACCAAGTACAAGAAATTCATCCTGGGTGCTAAATTCTTTAGGTGCCCTGCACATACTTGCTTATATCACAGCATTTTCTTACTATAGCCTACTATTTTCACGTCACAAACTCAATACAAATTTATTTCATATGCAATCACTTTGTATTACGTCTAGCAATCAATACAACTATATCTATTAAAAATTCATAGTGAGCACGTGATTTGTGTGAATTGATGAGATTCGTTAGCAAATCACAAGGATCTATTGATAAGAAATAGCTTGATGGACTTAAATGAAAACACTGTCCTTTAAGTTTTATGTCATAATGTAACAAGTTTATAATTTTAAAGTGCTGACTATGGAAAATGTATCTTTTGTAAGTGCTGGATGTTGAGATACATATCATGTTTCTTCTTCTTCTTTACGTTCACTTCTTTTCCCCACAGGAATTGCGTGGAAACTTTTCATCTTCTTGATGTTCTCAGTTTCTGTAGATTTCCTGTGGGACCTTTCTCCTTACTCTGTTCTAGGAGGGTAGTAATGTCTAAAAAAGATTTTAAAAATTGGAATATATATGGAAGTTATGGAATTAGTTTTCCACTTGCCTGTCATTGTTTACAGTTTACTTGCATGCTTTATTCTTGTGTCAGTTATTGTATGCATTGTTTTTCCTAGGAATTTTGTTAATATATTTAAAGAAATTATTGCTATTATTTTTTTTAAATGTGAAGAAACTATTTATAACTTCCTCTAAGTTTGTGGTTTTCTTTTTCTTTTCTTCTGGTTTGTGGTGTGTGATGCAATTGTATTAGTAAACTAAAACATTTTATTGTTATTATTTAATTTGCCTCTGTTTAGAAACACACAAATATTCAATATTATATTTATTCTATAAATATAATTCTTCCTATTAAACATTTTCTTCAGGTGCATTCTTTTGTCACTTCAGCCTCCCACATTCCCCATCACAGGCAAAGCGAAACCAATTTTTATTATGCTTTCAATCTGATGGTCCGTCCACGTCTTCCATCTTTATTTTGTCGTAGAGCTTCTAAAATAAAATACGAAGCATAGACACGTTACAAATTACCTTTTAAAAAAATGAACATGAAGGTAAAAATATTGAAACAAACATTTACAAAAATTATCTATTCCACTAATGCATTATTTGATGATTGATGAAGTAAATATAAAAAAGGTTTTCCACAAACATATTATAAAATCATTATCAGCAGTGTGTACTTTGTTTACTGACTTAGCTCTAAGAAACTATAATATTATGTATCTGTATACGGAACGGGATGATGACATATACACATTTCTTCAAAGAAATATTAAAAGTTGTTCGTATTTGTAAATTTTATAGATTGTGAAGGCTACTCTAATTAATGTATTTAAAGCAATTCCAGACGAACTAAATATATATAAATGTAATTTGAGCAATCTCATTTTAAAAGAGTAAAACAAACCTTTCTCTATGAACATATCTGCAACCTGATTATTTAACTATTAAAGATACTGGAGTAAATGAACAAAGTATTCTCTGTACCAATTCAGCATTTTTAAGTATTATTGTATTATCAAGGATTACAATAAATGTTATTCTCTTACTGAAAACAATATCCTTTAGTCGCAGATCCAAAGATGCCTTCTTTAACAGGCCTCTGCCAGTCCAAGTGAAGCTAACGGATAATGGCATGGTGACAAAGCTGACGGATAACTGGTGATAAAGCTGACAGATAACTGGTGACAAAGTTGACAGATAGTTGGTGACAAAGCTGACGGGATAACTGGTGACAAAGGACCTTTACATTATTCGTCTCGCAACTTCCGTCACAGAGATCTCTCTAATAACTGATAAATGCTTAATATGGTGTAGTACAAAAACAAAACAAAATTTAATATTATAAAATAAACGACATTTATTTATTTTTTACCACTTAGAACATGCTCCCATTTCTAATGTGTTCTAAATATGTAAATCCTGGAGTGCATATAAAACATGCGACAGGTTAGTTTGAATTTGTATGGGTAGTTCTTGCTAAGTTATAAATTAAGACATGGGTAGTTCTTGCTTTCTAAGTATAAATTAAGTCATGGATAATTCTTGCTTTCTAAGTTATAAATTAAGACATGGGGATTTCTTCCTTTCAAAGTTATAAATTAAGACTGTGATTAAACATAGTTGACTTTTACCGTTTGCGGATTTTTTAAATAAATTTTTAAATATGCCTAAATAAAATTTAAAAACACAAAAATAATATGGTATTAAAGTGAAGAAATTTTTTGATATAGTAATGAACTGGAATAGACAGAATAAAAGCCTTAATTTAGTAATGAAAATGAAATAATTTTAAACTGATACACAGATGCCATAACTGTTTCTGTGATCTACTTTCCATAATTCGAACTAATAAGTATTTAAAATCTAATAGCATAATATTTTAAAAATATTATGTGTTCCTATAAAAGTACTGTTTAATAATGTCGCTTTACACATCATTATTAATTCTATATATTTACATCTTCTTAAACGTTTGCTAGAAAGAGGTTTGAGAAATTGAAATATTTTACAGATCGTAAGGACTAAATGTATTCATAATTAAATGATAGTTAAGAACATTCTTAATTTCCAATTAGTCTTTGAAATAAGGACTTGAATGATATATATTATGTGAAAGCTTAAAAGGTTTCATTCCATATATTTCATGACCAGTCTTTCATAAATTAAAAAAATATTTCCTGTTTTAACCAGTTTCTATGACCTTGGCTTGGGAATCATTAATGAACGAAACCTCTATCCATTGCATTATTTTAAACAAAAAAGACAGATGAAGGAATTATACTGCTGGTGATGGTTACAAGTGAATTGGTATCGATCACTAAATGCATAAATTAACATTAAATGCACCAAAGCAAATTATATTCACAAGAAAGATGTATAAACAAAGTCAAGACAATGATGAAATACACTTGACAGAAAGAATCGTTGTGTTGACAAATCAACGGAAGATTTAGCACATACACAACAAATGACACTTAATATAAATGTGTTTAATATAAAATAAATATCACGAAGAATAAAACCGGTTGGATCAAAATCACATTCTACAAAATGTACTTTCACAGATACCAAACAATATTCCATCCAACCCATACATTAATGATAAATCAGACTTGTTTTGAGAAATATACTTTTGTTCTTGACCCATACAGTAATAGGTAATCAGAAGAATGCAATATCTTCAGGTAAAAATAAACAAAAGCAAGTGAACTATAGCGGATAATAAATTTCTAAAAAATTCTTACAAATTTAACAATTAGCGATTTAAAACCTGCACGAATTCTTTAATATTATATTATCACAAAGGTGCATAATACTGTTAATTAATCCATCCATATCTATCTATCTATCTATCTATCTGTCTATGGGTGGATGTGGGCTCGCTAAATATAAATTAAAAGCCGGATTGTCTTCTCCTTTGGTAAAATGTTTTCCACCTATGGAAATACTGAGTGATGGTAAATATTTGTCTTTAATGTTTGTATGAGAGAAAATGTTTACAGCGCCTGCATATCCACCAAGTGAGAGAGACGAGTGGTGTCTTCTGGAGAATTGTTAATAACATAAATTAAGATTCTCATCACTTGTAATTAGTTTTGGATGATTAAATAATAATAATCATCATAACCGATAACTAAGGTGGCGTTGGCGTCACATTTACTGTGAAAATTTTTAATATTCTATTATTATCAATTTCCTATCAGCAATTCATATCATAGAACTAACAATCTGGAACACTGAAATATATCCAAACTGAATAATTACTTATGTGTATATTACTAGATATCCTTTACAGTAAATAAATTTTATCTATACCTCATCCCCATTAAAATCACTAAAAACTTAATGACAAGCTCACACTCCAGTGTGTGGTGTGTCAATTCTATTGCTAGGAAAATATTACAGATTTAATAGTGGATCAGTGCGTGAGAGTCTAAAGTGTTGTATACATCACAAACTAAAACATTATGAATTTGTCACTTCTATCAGCAGTTCTACAATGTAAATGTCTTTTTATTAATTATGTTTTATTGTTATATTTTATTAGAGTATTTAACTATTTAACTGTATACGTCAGTTAGAATTTTATTATCTTTTAACAAGTGTCCTAATCCATGCTCATTTGTATAAATGGGATTTGTGTAGCTATATAAACTGTATTAACTGTTAATAATATTGCCCCTGTAACTTTCAATTATATACATTATGAATATGTTTACAATTATTATCATTAATCAAACAGATTTGTTATAATGCAACAGTAAATATTCCGTTTTTATGATGACATATCTTTGCCACATGATTTGGTTTTTTTTCTTTTTTTTTCTTTTTTTACGTATAAGGGTATTTTCAATTTATATGATGCACATTTCTTTCTCATTTCTTTAAATAAACAAATTATAAATTTGTTTTACATAATTATGAAGAGGTTACATAAACTATTTTTTGAATAATTGATATAAATGATATTTTTCGTCTTTAGGTAATGAAATGGAATCGGCCAGAAGATATTGCAAAAATAAACCCGATGTATTTTGCTACATCTGCGGTAGCAACAGTTTTTATAAAGTTTGCTTACCATGCTTATTTTGGTATAAAACTTGGTGACCAGGATAAAGTTTGGGCGCCACACATGGTATGCAAGACATACACCGAGTATCAGCGTCGTTGGACCAAGGGTAAGAAGAGTTGTCTGAAGTTTGGAATTCCTATGGTTTGGAGGGAACCGACAAACCATGTAACTGACTGCTACTTCTGCGCTATTGATGAGACTGGGATTAACAGAAAAATCCGGAGCAGCTTTAAGTATCCCGATGTTGAATCAGCACATCGTCCAGTAGTTCATTGTGATGAAATTCCAGTACCTGTCCCTGGAGAACTTACAAACATTAGTGAAAAAGATTTCTCTAGTGTTGAAGAATATGAAGAAGGAGAATTAGTGGTTCTTGATGATGATGTTCCAAATCCTTTTTTGCAAAAGGAGCTAAATGATCTAGTTCGCGATCTCAGCTTGTCAAAGTCATCTGCTGAATTGCTGGCATCCAAATTGAGGGGGAAATGTCCTTTCTGACAGTTTTGTATCACCTTCTACCGCAACAGACACCAAGAGTACCTCAGATATTTTTCTCTACAGAGAAGGAAGGACCTGGTGTACTGTACACATATTGCGCAGCTTCTGCACAAGCTTGGAGTGCCACAGTATAAACCTGAAGATTGGAGATTGGTCATTGACAGCAGCAAGCGATCACTGAAATGTGTTCTGCTACATAATGGTAACCAGTTTGCCTCTGTACCTCTAGCTCACTCGATACACTGAAGGAGAAGTATGAAGCGGTGAAGTATGTGCTGGAGAAAATTCGTTATGATCAGCATGGATGGTTACTTTGTGTTGACCTGAAGATGGTAAACGTTTTGTTGTGACAACAGTCTGGATTCATTAAATACCCGTCTTTCTGTGCATGTAGGGTAGTAGGGATAAAGCACATCATTACAGGAAGCAGGACTGGCCTGTACGGGAGGAATTGGTACCTTGCAAATCAAAGAACCTCATAAACAACCCTCTGGTGGACAGATATAAGATATTTTTCCCACCGCTGCACATTAAGCTTGGCTTAAATCAAACAGTTCATCAAAACTCTGGACAAGGATGGTGGCTGTTTCGCTTACTTGTGCCATACTTTTCCAGGGTTGACCATTCAGAAGCTGAAAGCTGATATTTTTTATGATCGGCATCTCTGTAAGTTAATCAGAGATCCAGAGTTTGAAAACTCAATGAACGAAGTGGAACTGGAAGCTTGGAAGGCTTTTGTTCTGGTCGTGAAAAACTTTCTTGGCAACAATGAGGCCAGGAACTACGCATAGCTTGTTGCCAATATGCTGACTGCTTTCAGAAAGCTTAGATGCAATTTGAGCATCAAAATTGAGACATCCCTACCGCTGAGCATTCAAGAAGTTCAAAGAGACGGAAGTTCATGGCCTGAATTTTGAACAATGATGACCTAATATTGAATTTATATGTACTTACCTTTATCAATGTCTACTTCAACAATTGTAACATTTAATAAATGAATTGTGTTAAAATACGATTTTTAAAAAATTTAATTTATTTTTTTTAATTTAAAATCCTATTTTGGAAGAGAAATTTTAAGAAAAATTGCCTAAGAATGTTACAAAAATTTAATCGATTTAGTTATTCGATCGGAATTTTTAAAATCGAATTAGCACAAAAACATGACCTGATAAAAAAGCGGATGTCATTTTCGAATTCAGCGGTGCAAAATTGTTCTAAATCAGTTGAAAAAACTTAGACAACTTACAATTTTTTTGTGTGACTCAGTAATTTATAATGAGTGTTCGCAGCTTCTTGTTTGGAAAAAAAAATATCTTCAATACTTAAATGAGTATGTATTACATTGCAGTCATATAGAAATAATGTCTGTTCAATTAATTCTTTATATCAATGGAGAAATGAATAACTCTGTAAAAAGGGTTCAGTGAAACGTAATAATGTCAAAGATATAAATAATAAAAAGTAACTGAACTAAATTTTAAGCCACAGCGATATTCGTATTGATATAAAATTACATTTGTAACGTGTAAACAGTCCACCCGTTCTGTGTTTTGTGTTAAAGTGTGTTCACATTCATTACAAAGAGCCAGTGAACACCGACAGTTTAAGTTAACAGTTAACTGACAGCATTCACGACACACAACAGCGCCATCGTTTTATTGTCGTCTGCACAGCGACATGACGAACTCCATCTGACACGGGCACGTCGACGTCGACCACCACTAGTTGTGCAGTGCAGCGAGACATGGCGTTAAACCTGTCATTAAATTCAATTTGTTCATCCGTCAAATCATCGTCATCACCCGGAATTCTGTGTGGTAGGCATACCACAACCTTCCGCTCTAAACCAAACACAGCTCCATAATATGCCACAGTCACCATGTCACTCTCTCTAATCGCCGTGTCACACACATCTGTTGACCATTGCCCTTCTCTTATCACACGCACAGGTATGCCAGCATCACGAAGACCGCGCACCACGCCGTTAGCTGTTGACATCACACGCCCCGCCACGTCCTTGACGTTGTCATGTATGTCAGCACTCCGGGTCAACACAAAGACGTCACGATACTGGAGGGGTGGACAGACGGTTGTTTTGTTGGCATTCGTTGTGTTTGTGTTACTGTTGGCAGTAGTAGTAGTCGCGGTCACAGTGTTAATGTGGTTGTTGACGCCGGAATCTACATGAAACAATATCAACGACACAAATATCAGTCCGTTTTTCATCTAAAAACTGTTTACTTACGACATAAAGGCGTTAAATGTGGTTGTGGTGGTGACAACAATAATGATCACTCTGGAAAAGTCATTATAACGGTCACACTTACCCGTCACGCCAACTCCCAGTCGTTGTAGAATGCCGGCGATTGACTGTCCGCACTTGACGCACTCCAGTGGCCAATGGCCAACGTGGTCGGGTACCTGGTGGCTCAAGTGGATAACGTTCGGTCCGTCACAGGGCGTGGCCAGGGTGGTTGTTGTGTATCGGTAGATGCTTCTTGCGCAGTTAACTGCCTTTTGTACTTGACTAAGAACTGCGGGTGGACACCTTAGCGGGGTGGTCATTCGTTCTTCCTGCAGTTTTGTTGGTCTCTTGTGATGGAATGGTGAAGCCGCCCACAGACAGACGTTGGGAAGGCGCGTGCACAAGTCGGTGACAAACCGGTGATAACGGGCAAGGTGACTGTTAAAGCAAAGAAAACATATCCGTTATAACTACTTACCACAGTACACAGGGGAGATAATCACACACAAGGACTCATTAACAAAATGACTGTTGACATTTTAAGTCATTATGATGGAAAGATCATGGGCAATTTATGCTCTTTTCATTCCGTATTTTCTTGTTTTTACTTTAATAATTTGTAATTAATAGTTAGTTACAGCGGTCAAGTCGTGTGGCCGATTATGCAATATGACGCACCCGCTACACGCAGTAGAGGATTAAGGTCAAATTCATTGATCACTCTGGACAATAGAACGGTACAGAGAGGTAAGAGTGACAGTGAGTGGGTGAAATTTGACAGGATACGGGATGCCCTTATATGGACATTTGCGTTCTGCACAGTGACGTAGAAGAAGCAGTAGGTTGACCCAGAGTCATATCTGCTAATAGACAATGCTCAGGCAGAGGCGCTGTACCCACGCCATACTGAGGAATTGATCTTTGCATAAATAGAAGAAGGTTTAGCACGTTTCCACAAGTGGTAGATGTATTGACTTCTCAGAAATTATTTCATATATTATTGATGAATATGTTATGAATAATGTTCTTGTATTTTTGCTAATGATTGTTGTATGAAACTAATGCTTATTTCTTCCAGAGAAGGCTGAGTGGCGCCAGTAATAATTCATGCATGATGAAATAGGATTTAAGCATGTGGTGTGCGCTATGCTTTTGTATTTCAAAACCATTTGTAACAAGTAAAGTTAAATGGGAGATTGAGATGATTATTCAATGAGTATTTAATGCAAACCATTCATTGGTTATGCTTGTATCTGTTGAGATTCATGTAAATGGTGAAATGGAAATAGTATTGTTTCAATTATAAATATTTTTCCATTATGAGATTTTGTAAAGTATAAGTTAGAGTGTAGCTAACGTTTAATGACATGAAATTGTAAGAGTCATCTATTGCTGTAAGTCTTAACTTGTTCGTGTTTTTCAGCGGCCATAGTAAGATATACTGTTTATTTCAGCTGGACTTCTTTTGTCGTCCGTCTTATGTTTTGACACATCACTAAAGTTGATCTTTGCACACCTTACTGGTGAAATAACGACCACAGACACATCCTGAAAGACAAGGTGAAGTTCACTACTCATGTCCAACTGATAATTGACGATAAAAACAATCATTAATACTATTGTTAGCGGGACAGTATATAGACGGTCTTGGTTGACCTATGTTAGGAAATCGAATTCTATTGTTCTTGTATTATTATTATTATTAAATCTTCTAGTTCTTGTTATCTTAAACCCACATATTTTAGTGTGATCATGAAAAGTTGGCTGGTGGAGATTTGTGGTTGATATAAATCGTAATTAATCAAAGGGGAAGATAACTCAAGGCACGTCAGATAATTTGTCTGTTAGGCGATGTTAGGCGAATAAAGTCCTTAGAATGGTCTGACATAGGATTTGAAGGACAGATTAGGCCACCTTGTTGTTGTCAGTATTAGGCCTAATATAATGACCTTGATGTTTAATAATTTTGAGTCTAATACTGTGACAGGGTCATTACAAATGACCGAACATGTGGCAGTCATTCATAAAAATATATTTATTTTTTTTCAGATAACAAAAACTAACAATTCTATCTAAGTGCCAACACCTGTACACGTACAACATACCTGTCAGGAAACGAAAACTCATCACATATGACGAATGGTCCATGATTTTTTCTTGTCGCCGTTAGAGTGTTGATAGCTATATCAACGTCAGTCTCTTTGTTGTGAAAGTCGTACACATGGAGGTAGACTCTGCCCACTTCTGATGGTGTAGTGGGATCATCGCGCATTGACACCTGTATCACGTGGTCTATCATGCGTGTCACTGCCAAGCTTCCAATCCCAACACTGACGAGATGAACGTCGTGACCCTGTCTCAGCCATGTCAAGGCCATCAGTACTAACATCACGGACTTGCCCACGCCCGGCGGACCCGTCAGCAAGACTTTAGTCGGAGCTCTGGTCAACAGGCTGATCTGTTCAGGGGTTAGTACCAATGAAGTCATTCTCGTACCCGTGACGGCCACACCCTGTCCTTCAGTTCGTATCTCAATGCGCGGGGACGCTGGACAATAGACGGAGACAGTCGTAGCGGGGCCGCAAAACCTGAAATCATTGTCACGTGTTAATTAAAAACAAACACTATCCAGGTCACAACTGATCATACAAACATTTTCATACCTAAAAAACGTCTTCATTTTGAGTTATTTATATTACTGTTAAAGATCGTTGAAAATTGTTTAAGTTCCAAACATTTTAATTAAAACTCAAACATTAACACATTATTACAGATTGTGAAAAATTATTTTCAGAGTTACCGCGTCTAGATTATTGATTATTTTAATCAGCACAACATTTTTTTTTGCTCTGTAGTCATGCCAATCTTGACAATAAATGTATCGAAGTACACACCTGGCCAAGAGATCTAAATATAGATCTGACGTCATAGTGCTGTCACTTTTGAAAGCACTAAATGTATACCGCCATACTTGGGGCTGTTGGTTATTGGCCATTTCATTTTCACTAGAAGAAGCTAGCAGGCAGCACTGGAGAGCTTGATCAAAGTCTACAGCCTGGAGACAAGTGACCAGGTCCTGACGGAATAATGATACGTAGGGAAAGTTATCACTTACTATTTACTTACGACCTATGTACCCACGTTTTATTTACCTCTAAAGTACATGATTAAACTTATAGGTAGAATATTTATATTCGTAATATTTACCTACCATTTTCCCTATCCGTTAATTTACCTTCTTATCTATCAAAAAATTTGCGTATATACTTACTTTCTTATTTACCAATCAATTTACTTACCATTTTACTTATCCGCTGACATATCTACCAAACAATTTGCCTACATACTTACCTTCTTATTTACAAAAAATTGCCTACATACTTACTTTTTTATGTCCACCCACTTTACCTATAGGTCTATAACTGCTTACGTCCCTTGTAATTGCTTCTTTCTCAACTAGTGCAACAGTAAAAGATCAATACGTTTAATAGATACAACTAGTACAACAAGAAAAGATCAGTACATTTAAATATACAACTAGTGCAACAGTAAAAGATCAGTAAGTTTAATAGATACAACTAGTACAACAAGAAAAGATCAGTACGTTTAACAGATACAACTAGTGCAACAAGAAAAGATCAGTATGTTTAAATATACAACTAGTACAACAAGAAAAGATCAGTACGTTTAATTGATACAACTAGTACAAAAAGAAAAGACCAGTACGTTAAATAGATACAACTAATACAACAAGAAAAGATCAGTACGTTTAATAGATACACCTAGTACAACAAGAAAATATCAGTACATTTAATTGATACAACTAGTACAACAAGAAAAGATCAGTAGATTTAATAGATACAAAATCATCGACGTTTGGAGCAGGAAGTCTTTATCATTTTAATGAGAGAAAACAATTAAATTGTAAGATAATTAGGAAAATCTTATGCGAACACGTGGTGACTAATGATTAACGGTTACAAATAGTGTTGCGTGGTCCATTACACCTTTTGTAATCAATACAATTAAACGATTTGAATTTTCATGCTAAATTGATATATTTTTTTTTACTTTTAGCAGTCTATTGTTTATATTCTTAATTAACGCTTAATTACTTACAGCTTACTACTACATTTTACTACTTACTTACTAAATACGGTCTTTTCTCTTCTGATCACTGACTTTACATATACGATTAATAAAAGATTATACAATTTGATCACTGACCTTACAAATACGATTAATAACAATGACGATATTGCGTCCAGTCGAAAGAAAAGCTTGAAATGCTTCACAGCCGTTAAATGATACTTTCAACTACATGAGTGACGTCACTAAAGTCATAACATCGAAATACATCACTGCCTGTACTACATGAGTGACATCAACAAATCATACCATTGACATACACCAATTGATGTTCTGCATTAGTGACATCATTTAAAAAATTTAAAAAGACATCACTGACTGTACCACATCAAAGAAAGTTAAAGCACACACTCAGAATTTATATAAATAAAATTCAACACATTACATTTAGTTATACATTAGTTTTCTAAATAATATATAGGAATTTTAAAAATTGATTATAAAAAACTTTAGTATTTTGAAACGTTGATAGTTGATTAATAAAAAATTAAACTGTTGGCGTTAAAATATATTGTAGTATAATATAATTTTATTATGACATTATTTATTTTTTGTTATCTTCGATGCTAGGATGTCTGTATAGAGATCCCATTCTACAAATTATAATCTTTCATATATTACGATAGCAAAAGATAAATTAAGTTACCACAATGCAAAAGTCGTAGGTTTTGCAATACGATTACACAACTGCAACTGTAACCTTGTCACGAGTACCAAAATCGTTTTTTTAATTTGTTGTTTATGCTGATTGCCACGGTCTGAGGGAGGTAATAACTCGCCATATAGCTATATCTTTCTAAAATCATTATTCGCAACTGCTCATACATATTTTTGAGAGTATATAAAAGTTCACCTATGACTGACAGTACAAGTTTGAAGTTATAGAGTGTATTTCATAAAGTATATCTTGTTATATTTGAAATTTGTGTATTTTATTAATACAGTGATTATGCATTGTATGAGTGCAATTTATTCGCCATTGTGTGTGTGAAAGATTTACTAAACATTTGATTGATTAAATAGTTGTTATATTTTATGATAAATAAATTATATGAGTAACATAGCTAGTATTTTGTGCGCTGTAGCGAAAGGTTAGGAAAGCCTGAGATCTGGATAGGAAATCTTGTGCCACGACTGAAAAGTGTGCATTAAAGCGTGAAATGTGTGAGCCTTCAGCAGTGCATGTTTCGAGTGCTAAAGAGAAATGCCAGCTCAGCAAATTCTCTTAAAAACTCTGAGAGAGGATAAAAGGACAAGAGAATATAGTAATTTTGTGAGATAGGATAGAAGGACAAGAGAATATAGTAATTTTGTGAGATAGGATAGAAGGACAAGAGAATATAGTAATTTTGTGAGATAGGATAGAAGGACAAGAGATTATAGTAATTTTGTGAGACAGCTACATTCCATACGAAGAGTACAGTGTGATCAGGGATGTGGAAATATCCTCCCTTTTCTCTCTTTCCTGCCATGTCATAATGCCAGGATACCGAAGGCAACTTATTCTTCGTGTTTTGTTTGACAAAGTGAAAGTTCGTGTTTTGTATTTGTCCTATGTGTTTGTTTGACAAAGTGAAAGTTCGTGTTTTGTATTTGTCCTATGTGTTTGTTTGACAAAGTGAAAGTTCGTGTTTTGTATTTGTCCTATGTGTTTGTTTGACAAAGTGAAAGTTCGTGTTTTGTATTTGTCCTATGTGTTTGTTTGACAAAGTGAAAGTTCGTGTTTTGTATTTGTCCTATGTGTTTGTTTGACAAAGTGAAAGTTCGTGTTTTGTATTTGTCCTATGTGTTTGTTTGACAAAGTGAAAGTTCGTGTTTTGTATTTGTCCTACGTGTTTGTTTGACAAAGTGAAAGTTCGTGTTTTGTATTTGTCCTACGTGTTTGTTTGACAAAGTGAAAGTTCGTGTTTTGTATTTGTCCTATGTGTTTGTTTGACAAAGTGAAAGTTCGTGTTTTGTATTTGTCCTATGTGTTTGTTTGACAAAGTGAAAGTTCGTGTTTTGTATTTGTCCTATGTGTTTGTTTGACAAAGTGAAAGTTCGTGTTTTGTATTTGTCCTACGTGTTTGTTTGACAAAGTGAAAGTTCGTGTTTGGTATTTGTCCTGTGTTTGGAATATCATTCACTGAGATGGATAAAGGAGGCAACCCGATCTCCCTATCTAGGATTATATTTCCAAAATCATCCTGTACCGTGGTTGAAGGAAGTATTATTTCTGGCCATTTCTGGTGGAGGGTAATCATTCATGCCACAAGGACACATTCACTTAAGGTGACATCATATGACAACGACTGTCGTAATTTGATAACGGTAGTGGAAAACCAATAAGACCCAAGCCTATGCACAGGACAGTCACAGAAGACGATGACAAAACTCGTCAAGCAGTAGGAACACTGCAGAGTCATGACAAAGATTTGTGAATAAGCAAACAAAAACGTTATAATAGCTACAGATCTCACTGTACATATAATTATTTAGGTATTCTTGAACTGACTTTGAGGATATATTTATATACATATACTTATTCCATGATTAAGAATTATCTTTAAAAAGAATTCTTTTACACATGTATGCTATTTGAACTTCCTGTGTTGGTTAAATGAACTGTAGAATTAATATTGTTGTTGCACTATCTAAGTAGTGATGGAAAAACAAAGCTGAATTTATCATTTTTTATAGATATATTTCATTTTTATCACTTGCCACTCCCCCCCCCCCCGCCTCCCAAGGAGTGTGTTTTTTGAAAGATTCGTGTGTTTGATTTAACCACCACATGAAAGAGAATGCCCACAAGTTAATAAACCTAAATCATATCTTTTTTAAGACTTGTTGCTATTATTTTGAAAGGGAGAAAGCAGAACTTTGTTTTGTCCCGTCTTGTTGCATTTGTCCGTCTAGTATTGTCCATTATTGTCCACATAATATTCACTCCCATTTCCACTCGTATTCTCACAAGCAAACACGTCAGCAAAACATTCCCTTGCATACAGAATAAAAGTGATTAGCCAGTCAAACATTATTGCTGTATTGTGGACTTTGTGACAACGGTCCGACGTTGCTGCTGACAGATGTCATCATCCACCTTCCCTCATGCCAGTGATGGAGAAGGGTTTTGTGACACTGTGTAATGTTCTTATTAAAGTAAAAACAATCTGCATACCACATCATTTAATGTTCTTAACTCTCTGTTTATTGTTTTTATTCAAGTAACAACAGCCTTCACAACTCACTGTTTATTGTTCTTATTCAAGTAACAACAGCCTTCACAACTCACTGTTTATTGTTCTTATTCAAGTAACAACAGCCTTCACACCCCACAGTTTACTGTTATTATTCAAGCTAAGTAATAACACTCTGTGTAATAAATAATAAGTAAATAATGAATTTATTATTTTAATAGTTTGATAAATGTATTCATATAATTGGTTTCCTTTTTAATCCTATTTATTTTGCTTTATGCATTATTCTTAGAAAGGTCCATAGGCTTCACCAAACTGCCAAATAAGTCCAAGCCACAAAAAGATTAAGAATACCCGTCAAGAAACGCTCCCGCCCTTGTGAGGAATTACCCTCTTGCCTTCTCTCCTTTACGGATTAAAGACTATAAAACAAAATGTTTGTATCTTAATTTAAAAGCGTTTCAAGATTAACTGGTCTTCATGTAGATATGCAGAAGAACAAAGAAAACCCAGTGTATTAATTAGTGGGAAGAGATCGAATATTTTATTCAATGAAGTCATATTTCTTTTAATTCTTTATTACATAATATCTTACCTGTTTTAACTGTTCATCACTTGAAACCACCCGAGTTAGGATGTCGGCAGTGACATAAGGCAAAATAAGAAGTTTATGGATGGCAAGGTTGGGTTCAAGGTCTTTGGTAATCTCATGTATAACGACTTCGGATTTATTCAGTTGTTTGATTGCATTTCTCACTCTGTCAGTGACCAGTCGGTCTACTTCTGGTTGTGATAACTGGATTTGTTGTTGTTTCGACAGAACTGACTTTATCTCTCCAGTGATTATCCCATAATGTCGATGGATGACGAGAATGTCAAAGTCACCTCGTTGGTGGTCTGCTGAAAGATTGTATGGTCGTGAGAACTGTTTGGCAGCCGCTGCATAACATGGTTCTCCCAGGTAACTAGAAAACTGTAACTGTGAAATGACGAACATTGGTTCACTCTGCTCACTGACCAGTTCTCGCAAAGAGAGTAACACTCGCTGTAGTGCCAAATCGTCCCGCGTTTCGCTTTCTTGAACGCGTTGCACTCTGACCTGTGTAGAACTGGATGAAACGCCACAGGCTTGGACAGAATTATATTGTGGCACGAGAACAGACTGTCCAGCCACTGTGACCACGTCAAATGGTATCCTGGTGACGACCACTGGTGGGACGAAATATGTCTTGGTTTCATATTCAGGGTACCAAGCACGAATACAGTCCCGCCATACGGCCATGTTGTCTTGTGACGTCATTTCGCCTATATAGAAACCTACCTGAAGTTTAAATACTGATACAACTGAAATGTATTCTTTCACTGTAGCTCTGAGGTTATTAGTTTTGCTCTTGCTCTATTTTAATAGTAAGATATAGTCAATTTTTCAATACATATGTCGATCAAAGTAGTAACCAACAAACTACTTACTTGTAGCCAAGAGAATCATTCTCGGCACTGTCAGGAACAATATTTGTTCGACTCATACCCAGCATTCTACAATATAGAGTTTCACGACTGATAAAGTCGTGTTCACGAGGCTTGACATAGTCCGTGACCTGGGACAGTTTTGTGCTTCATGGAGTGTGCATTAGTTGACAAAGGGACCATAGCAATAATATCTTTGATTATGACTTCAAGTCCTGCCTTAACTCGAGTGATGTACTAAGTGTGAAGGATGCAATGAGGACAGTCCGCTCCGAATGAGAACCGAAAATAATATAATGTCTGTTTAAATTTTAAAATTTACATATTCCATCACAAGTGAATTATATTATTGCATGTATAAATTTACATATTCCATCACAAGTGAATTATATTATTGCATGTATAAATTTACATATTCCATCACAAGTGAATTATATTATTGCATGTATAAATTTACATATTCCATCACAAGTGAATTATATTATTGCATGTATAAATTTACATATTCCATTACAAGTGAATTATATTATTGCATGTATAAATTTACATATTCCATCACAAGTGAATTATATTATTGCATGTATAAATTTACATATTCCATCACAAGTGAATTATATTATTGCATGTATAAATTTACATATGCCATTACAAGTGAATTATATTATTGCATGTATAAATTTACATATTCCATTACAAGTGAATTATATTATTGCATGTATAAATTTACATATTCCATTACAAGTGAATTATATTATTGCATGTATAAATTTACATATTCCATTACAAGTGAATTATATTATTGCATGTATACATTTTTAAAGGAAAATACAGTGACCACTTATGTCTCTGTCTCTCGGTACGATCCATAAAATAGTGTACGTGATCTTAAAGTTTAAAATAGTAAAATTAAATATTATTACCAATGTATTTTAATTAAATATTATTGCCAATGTATTTTAATTAAATATTATTGCCAATGTATTTTCATTAAATATTACGTTAAAAAGTGTTAGTGCGAACTTATGGCAATGTACTTTGTTTTTCCTTTCTCTTCTTCTTTCAAAATTTCTTTCTGTTTGTGTCTATTTTCTTTGTTTCTTTCTATCTCCCCCACCCCTTTTTCCTCCTCTCTTTGTCTTTCTAACTTTTTTCTCCTACTGCTTCTCTCCCTTTTCTTACTCAAGCCTTCTTTTTTCCTTTCTTCTTTCTTTGTTTTATAACATGACACACACTAAACAGAACGAATGGGACAGGAAATGTGTTTGACACCCGCTAAGCAGAACGAGTGGTGTAGTAGGTGTGTTTGACACCCGCAGAACGAATGGGATAGGAGGTGTTTTTGACACGCATTAAGCAGAACGAATGAGAGAAGAGGTGTGTTGGTTGTTTGACACGCACTGAGCAGAACGAATGAGACAAGAGGTGTGTTGGTTGTTTGACACGCAGTGAGCAGAACGAATGAGACAAGAGGTGTGTTGGTTGTTTGACACGCACTGAGCAGAACGAATGAGACAAGAGGTGTGTTGGTTGTTTGACACGCACTGAGCAGAACGAATGAGAGAAGAGGTGTGTTGGTTGTTTGACACGCATTAAGCAGAACGAATGAGACAAGAGGTGTGTTGGTTGTTTGATACTCACTGAGCAGAACGAATGAGACAAGAGGTGTGTTGGTTGTTTAACACGCACTGAGCAGAACAAATGAGAGAAGAGGTGTGTTGGTTGTTTGACACGCACTAAGCAGAACGAATGAGACAAGAGGTGTGATGGTTGTTTGACACGCACTGAGCATCGGAAACGGTTTCAATCCCAACAGACCCAAATGATTGGCAGTGCTGCGAATACGCAAGTTAGAACTTTTAACATTGGTAATTCTACTACATAACTCGGTACTAACAGGTCTTGAGAACCACATAAATCGCTCTGCTGCGAATACACAAGTTAGAACTATAATCATTTGGTAGCTCTACTTCATAACTAGGGACTAACAGGTCTTGAGACCCACATAAATTACCCTGCTGCGAATACACAAGTTAAAACTATAAACATTTGGTAGCTCTACTTCATAACTAGGGACTAATAGGTCTAAGCCTAAAAGTACTTTTCCCAACTCTGTCCCGTGCATAATGCTTGTCTACCCTCTTTCTACCCTTTACTAAAATAAAATAAATCCACACCCCCCCCCCCCGAAATATGTACGCCCTCCCCCACCTAGTTATCAACGAATGTCAAAAGCAGAAGTATAGAAGAAATCAATACATCACGTGACGATTTAAAGCTGGCTAGGCTTACTCGATCGCGACCTATGCAGTTATCAAAATCCTTTTGACCTATATTTTTTTTGGCAAACGACCGATTAAAAAAAAAATGAAGTAAACCAGGACACGACGTCCTTTGCCAGGGAGCTTATCAATTTCAAATTTCAGGTAAAACCCTGCTTGCGATAGCTGAACTAACTGGAAATTTCAAATTATTGCATGCAGTTTGTGGATTGTCGGCCATCATAGTCTCTGTGTCAGCTGCCATCATGTCGGACCTACTGAGTTTTGATAATGAAACCTTTTCCCACTTCGCCTTCTACTCGGGTGTAGTTTTAGGGAAAACTTTACTCATGGGTCCCCTGACTACGCTTGCCAGACGACGAGGAAAGGTATGTTGTGAATTTGTTAAACTTGCGGGTTGTTTTATTCATTTTTTTTTTCTTCCCGGCTTTTGCAAGTCATTTTGCCGCCCTAAGACCCAGTCATGCGTTTTACACGTAATGCTATCTGGGTGTCGAAGTAAGGCTTAACCTGCAAGGTGTCACTATGTCAGCATAACTGACTGTTATGTCACTTTGTGTATACAAATGTATAGTCTCAGTAAAAGCCAGCAAGAATATATGCATGTGTTTAAGTCAATAAGTGTAATTGTTTGTGTATGCCAGTATGTATATATGTATGTGTATTTCAGTGTGTACATTTGTGTATAAGTCAGTATCTGTAAATGCATGTGTATATGTCATTATTTCTCATGTATTTTGTGTGTCAGTACGTGTGTAAGTAAGTACCTATATGTGTCAGTATATGTGTATAATTCAGTATGTATATATGTATGGGTATGTCATTGTGTGTATAGGTATATAAGTATGATGTTTATATGTTTAAATCAGTATTTGTATATGTGTCTGTATAAGTCAGTGTGTGTGCATTCATGAATATAAATCAGTGTTTTATAGGTAAGTATATAAGTCACTGTGTGTTTGCATTCATGAATATAAGTCAGTATTTGTTTATGTATGTGTATAGAATAGTAATGTTGATTCTAGTATATGTGTCACCCAGTATTCTCGGAACTAATACATGGATTAGTTAGTAATGTTCATTCTAGTGTATGTGTATGTTCTCGGAACTAATATGAAATAAACAAAGAATAAAGGGATGATTGGACAGAATACACTGATTGAGGTTTGAAAAACAATCCTTGTTCTAACTGAAATTGTGTGGATTTAATAATGGCGAGCCACCATTCTGTGTGAGGCTATTATATAAATTAGAGTACATTTTATTTGCTTATTAATTATTTCTGGGAGAAAGGAATGAAATATGATATTGTTGACTGGACAAACTGCCGGTTGTACAATGTTTGAAAGCTTTCAAAACTAACCAGCAATTCTCTTCAGATAAGTATTATAATTGAATCACGTGATTTTGTTATGTACGTGTGTACTCTATGGAAGTGGTTTATATGTTTCACTCTATTGAAGTGTTATGCATGTTTGCACTCTATGAAAGTATTATGTATGTTTGCACTCTATGAAAGTGTTATTCATGTTTGCACTCAATGGAAGTGTTATTCATGTTTGCACTCTATGGAAGTGTTATTCATGTTTGCACTCTATGGAAGTGTTATTCATGTTTGCACTCTATTCAAGTGTTATTCATGTTTGCATTCTATGGAAGTGTTATTCATGTTTGCACTCTATGGAAGTGTTATTCATGTTTGCACTCTATTCAAGTGTTATTCATGTTTGCATTCTATGGAAGTGTTATTCATGTTTGCACTCTATGGAAGTGTTATTCATGTTTGCACTCTATTCAAGTGTTATTCATGTTTGCATTCTATGGAAGTGTTATTCATGTTTGCACTCTATGGAAGTGTTATTCATGTTTGCACTCTATTCAAGTGTTATTCATGTTTGCATTCTATGGAAGTGTTATTCATGTTTGCACTCTATTAAAGTGTTATTCATGTTTGCACTCTATGGAAGTGTTATTCATGTTTGCACTCTATTGAAATGTTGTGTATGTTTGCACTCTATGAAAGTGTCATGTGTTTGCAATGTGTTATGTTTGTGTGCACTCGTGTAGAAGTGTTATGCATATTTCTATTTCTGTGGAAGCATTAAGTAAATGTGTACCCCTGCATAAGCTGACTATGTGTTTACTAGTGAGTTCGCCTGACAGTAGGACTAAAGCTGGTTTGATATTTTTAACAATTGCTTAAGTAGTAAATCATTGCCTCGAATCATATCTAGTAACCAGTGAACGAATAGTGTGCTTCAGAGAAGAGAGAACATTCTGTCAAGTATTTATTTTTAGTTTTATTTCCACTATGGATAACTCTCATAGTGACTAGGGTCAATAGATAAATGCAAACAACCCATATCTATACACACGACAATATAATAACTGGGAAAACACCACAATAAACAAACGAAACACACAAATAAAATAATACTATCGCCTAGAATGCCTTGGTTATTGCTAAGCATTACTTACATTAGTGTATAACTTAGATATAAGAATTACGTACATTACTGTATGACTTAAATCTAAGAATTACGTACATTACTGTATGACTTAAATCTAAGAATTACGTACATTACTGTATGACTTAAATCTAAGAATTACGTACATTACTGTATGACTTATGAGAATTACGTACATTATTGTATAACTTTGCTCGAAGAATTAAGTACATTACTGTATAATTTAGTTCTAAAAATTATGTACATTACTGTATGATTTAGTTCTAAGCAGTACGCGTTTTACTGAATGAATAATCTCTAAGAATTACGAACATTACTGTATGACTTAGCTCTAAGCAAAACGTACATTACGGTATGGCTTAGCTCTAAGCATTACGTACATTATTATATGACTTAGCTTACGTACAAATAACTCTAAGCGATTTCACCAAAATAACTTTAGCGATTTCACCAAAAATAACTTTAGCGATTTCACCAAACTAACTCCAGCGATTTCACCAAAATAACTAACAATTTCACTAAAATAACTCTAGCTATTTCACTAAAATACCTCTAACGATTTCACCTATACAACTCTAGCAATGCGCCAATACAACTCTAGCGATATGCCGATACAATGTTCAAATCGATTAAAATGGAGATTTCTTCCAGTACATTTTTTTGTTGCCTAGCACCTAAAAAATTATCAAACCAGTACATATTAAGTATACTTAACTTATCTGGTCGCTCCAAACTCGTGGTGACAGTGCCACTTAGCGTAAGCAGTCGCTTGATTATTGCCTGTTGTCTGATTGGGTCACGAAAATGTCCTTTGCTTTCCCTTCTCTGTGCCTGGCCGTAGCTCTGTACAGCTCCCAGGAACAGCTTATGGAGTCTGAGATCTTCTCATTGACTTCCCAACTTAGAATTGTCCCCTCTAGTATCTTGACTGCAATGATTTCCAGCAGTAATCTCAGGTAACTTGAATCCAGAATACCATGATTTCCTAAAGTTGGATAACTTGAATGCGGTCTTGCTAAATTAATTGAAGGGAGAGTACTCGAAACACTTGTTTTAATAAAACGGGGTCTATGCTTTGTTCATTGTTTGTAACATACAATTATGTCACAGAATACATTTGGAAAGAAACTTTTTAATTGTTCTCCATTCATCTTTATTCACTTTAAAAATATGTATTTCATAATACGTTTCATAATATATACCATATGTTTCATAATGCGTTAATAATATATTTCACACATTTCATGTTTCATAATACATTTCATAATATGTTTCATAATACATTTCACAATGCACGTGATAATGCGCTGAAATAATTTATGTAAATGATAGTAAGAATGAATCCACTCGCCTTGAGCTTAAGATATGTTTCGCTCAGTGAGCCTACTTCAACACTCATTGGATTGTTGTCCGATCGTCTATGCACTTTGAAACAAATTCATAAATGTGAAGTTCAAGAGCTCAATCACAGTGACAAGGAAAAGTCACCCACTCTGTCTCCTTCTCCAGAAAAATTCAAAGTCCATCTGTTCCTCTTTGGGAAATTCAAAGTAACGATTTATAAAGATTAATTTTCTAACGTTTTTCTGGCGTGACTTCTGGAATTACGTCTTTAACTATTCGTTATTTGTCAGAACTTTGTTCATCTCAAACTTTCCAGTTTTCCCCAGACAGACGTTTAGTAAAAGTTCACTTAAAATTGTTCAAAGATTTTAGGATTACCTAAATGATGTCAGGCATTTCATCATTTGCATCTACTGCTCAGTCAGGAATTTATCTTCCAGTTTTCCTCAGTGCTTCTCTCTCTTTGTCTTTCTTTTATAAGACAGATGTAATCCTTGTACTGTTAGCTCTTAGTATTTCTCTGTTGTTTGTTTCTCTGTTTCTGATATTTCTCTTTGTCTCCGATATATCTCTTTGTCTCTGATATATATTTGCCTCTGATATCTCTTTGTCTCTGATATCCATTTTTCTCTAATATCTTACTTTCATATTCCTTTGTCTCTAATACCTCACCTCAATATGTCACTGATTTCTCTTTGTCTTTGATATATCATCATCTCTGATATATCTCTTTGACTTTGATATATTTTGGTCTATGATATCTCTCTTTTATTCTGATGTGTCTCTGTGTCTCTAATACATTTTTGTCTCTGATATCTCTCTTCTCTCTCTTTCTCTCTTTGTATCTGATATCTCCATTTGTCTCTGATATAATTTTGTGCCTGATATCTCTCATTGCCTCTTATTGCCTCTTTCTCTCTTTTTCTCTGACATCTCTTTGTCTCTAATATCTCTCTTTGTTTGATCTCTCTCTTTGTCTCTGACATCTTATTTTCTCTGCTGTATAACTTTCTGATTTCTTTGTATCTTGTATCTTTCTTTGTGTGATGTCTTTCTTTGTGTGATGTTTCTCTTTGTATCTGATTTATCTCTTTGTCTCTGATTTTCACTGTGTTTTGTAGGTGTTTGTGATGTGATTATGTGAAAAAAATATGGTTATAATGGTTATAAAATGAATCTGTGACATGCACCCTTTTGTTACTGGTTATGATTATTATTATTATTAATCATCCATAATTAATTGCAAGTGATGGAGAAGTCTTAATTTATGTTAATTAATAATTCTCCATGGGACACCACTCGTCTCTCACTGGGAGGATTATACGGGTATAAAGTCTTATCCCTTTCACAATAATAAGATAGACGTTTTACTGTCACACAATACTTCTGCAGGTGAAAACTTCTTACTAAAGGAGTAATAAAAATCCATCTGCTATTACTTTAACATAACGTTTTCATATATATGCAAGAAGGTTAATAAATTTAACAATAAATTTATGAAATCAACAATCAAATATACAATAATTATATGAATATAATCAAGAGAGTACTGGCATTTACATCACTTCACAACATTGTTTGATTAAACATTTGACATTTATTCATTTTATCTTAGTATAGACATCAGCAGTCAAATTATCATTTATTATATATAATCAAGTTCATATATAGTTTCATCATAGAAATGAGAGTGGAGTTTTAGAGAGATAATTATAGTTAATGTACATAACTGTCTTAATGATGGCAGCTGTCCACAGGTACAGGTTCACAATCACTCAGTTTACAACCACTCTCTTATTAGATGAAGGTCCAATGTACAACCACTCTCTTATTAGATGATGGTCCAATGTACCGCTTCTAGGCACATTACATAAACCATCACAGGATCTTCGACGTGCTCACAAAGCACACCATGGAGAATCATCCAGAAATTCATATGCACTATCAAAGCACATCACAAGGAATGTTAAAAAATCTTCATGAGTTCTCGAGACCAAACACAAACCTCAATTTCTGTCAAATTGGCTCTTGAACAGAATTCACAGGAATCAACTTACAGAACACATTTACTGATAAGTTTGATGACAATGCTGAATACACACCATTGTGATCTGGTAGAGTACAGTAATCTCTGCAATCTGAAGCAGATACAAGGCTACAAAACAAAAGTATCAAAAGGCAGTCTCCTTTCATAAGCTAATGATCGCCTTTATGACAGGATTTGAGTGACTTAAAAATCAAATGATTAGAATATAGAACTTTTTCATTAAAGTAACTTTTGTTCTATCCCCATAGGATGAAATTGTAATGAGAAGTATGAGACTATTACTATTAGTCAGAAAAACTACTCATCTTCTTGGAATTGGTTTCGATTGCATCAGCAAGTTCTAGTATATTTTTTACCTGGGTTGTTAACTCTGGTATTTACAAAAATATCATCATTTGCAGTGCCCAAAGGTCGTGTCACGTTGACATTTAACTAATTATGTAATAATTAAGTTTAGAAATATGGATAGGCAAATTTAATGCATCACAGGATCAAGGTTAATTCTACCACCCCACCGCCCACTCCCACCCAGAATATAGGAAATTGACATAAAATAATAGAAATAAGTTTCGTCTTTATTTATTTTATGGTTTGCTTACATCTTATGTTGAAATTCGTCACTTTATAGCGATGTTCCAGAAATAAAATAATTGTATAAAAAAATTGAAGATTACCATAGCATTCTTTCTGGCAAAAAGCGTCTTGTTAGCATTTCCTTAATCTCCTGGCCTAATGTTATGACTTTTAATTGTGTATTTAATCCTTGTTGTGGTTTGTTTAGGTGTTTACTAATACATTGTGGTGTTGTCGTGTGTTTAGGTGTTTACTAATACATTGTGGTGTTGTCGTGTGTTTAGGTGTTTACTAATACATTGTGGTGTTGTCGTGTGTTTAGGTGTTTACTGAAACATTGTGCTGTTGTGTGTTTAGGTGTTTGCTAATACATTGTTTTTTTGTTGTCGTGTGTTTAGATGTTTGCTAATCTACTTTGCTCTTGTTGTCCTGTGTTTAATCTTTTACTAATACATTGTTCTCTTGTTGTCGTGTGTTTAGATGTTTGCTAATCTACTTTGCTCTTGTTGTCCTGTGTTTAATCTTTTACTAATACATTGTTCTCTTGTTGTCGTGTATTTAGATGTTTGCTAATCTACTTTGCTCTTGTTGTCCTGTGTTTAGTCTTTTACTAATACATTGTTCTCTTGTTGTCGTGTATTTAGGCGTTTGCTAATCCAGAGGACGCCAGCTTTTTCGGTTCGGGCACGCCTGTCAATCTCAATGATTCGCGCGTGGAACGTGTCCGCAGGTATTTGCATGTAACAACTTGACGACACTCGGGTGTAATAATACCCGTTTATTGTCGAATATGAGGATCAAGTAGCATTGGCAGGCTACAGTATATTTTAGAACTAATCTCACATTCACATGAAACAGAGAGATCCAGCCCTGGTAATTTAGTAGTCACAATTTGGCATTCATTTCATCAAATGCTGTCTAACGTTTTAACAAATTTTAATGAATTGCATACTTCAAATGCACATATTTGTGCTTTTCAATCATAAAGATAGATTGATAGATAGATAGACAGATAGATAGATAGATCACTAAGACACACCGACTCGACAATGTGTAAATTAACATGTAAATAGATACATAATGTGTTTATTTATTTGAGTGATTATAAATGTGTGCCCTTTAATAGCAATCAAAACATACAATGTAATATTTGCAAAGGTTAAGATAAGTATAATTAATGAAATATAATGCAATAAAACCAAGAATTATATTTACGAGGAAACATTTGAAATCACATATATATTATTGTCTTTCATCAACGCTGAATATATATTTCAGGTGCCATCTTAATGACCTTGAGAACGTCCTACCCTTCACACTGATTGGTCTGTTCTACGTTAGCACGAAGCCAGACCCCTATGTTGCCGTCCAGCTATTCCGAGTGTTCGCGGCGTCTCGGCTACTACATACAGTATCCTACTTACTTCCCTTGCCTCAGCCAAGCCGCGCCTTGTGCTACACTGTCGGATGGGGCGTGACCGTATTCATGGCGGGATATATTTTTACCAAGGCCATCATTTGACGTTTTCAGTCTCTGGACATGCGGGTCAGGAGACTGGGTGGTCGCATTAGCACACAGTTAAAGACAGTTCTAATTTGCCCACCATCAAACATGTTTTACTAAAATTTGTTGTACTAATTTCCAAAAATAATAATCGGTTTTCAGTTAACCGTTGAACGTGATTTTGAAATATAAGCACGTGTCTGCCTTACGCTTTACAGGTTCTGTTAACTTGTTAGATTGTTTTTTGTTGTTGCTTGTATGTGTATTTTGTTTTTGCTTTTGATTGCTTCGTCAGTTTCCATGATAATTTTTATGCTTAGAGCTATCACAAAATTCTCTGCTCTGAGATATCCCATAATTTTCTATTCTGAAATATCCCCTACTTCTCTGCTCTGAGCTCTCACATAATTCTTTGTACTGAGGCATCCTATAATTCTCTGCTCTGAGCTATCCAATAATTCTCTGTCTGAGCTATCCAATAATTCTCTGTTTTGAGCTATCCCATAATTCTCTGTTTTGAGCTATCAATTCTCTGTTCAGACTAGACACTAATATCTGCACACAATGACTCTACCATCTAATGTTGCTCGAGAGCAAGAGGACCTAGAAAATAAATTCATATATAAAAATAAATTATTTAAAAAAAATAAAATAAAAAGCAAAGCATTAATTGTGATTCTGCGTGATTTGTTTTCTATGGAAATATGTTATATTGTTCTATTATTATGTATTTTTGTTTAATTTTATTCTCTTTTATTTTTATATATTTTAGGAATAAACTAATTGTGATCTTAATAACCTATGACTCGTGTCTGGTTCTTTATCTCAATGAAATAAAATTGAATTAGTTCAATATAAAATAAGACGAAAAACTTGAGATTAATAGTTTGAAAAATTAAAGAAATATTACGTTAATAGGATACTATCAGGCTAATAGGATAATATCAATCCATAGGATATCATTCTAATAGGATAATATCAACCCATGCGATATCAGTCTAATAGGATAATATCAGTCTGTTTTCATCTTTCAGTGCTGTGGATGATTTAATGTTCACGAAATATCAATGTTTTCCAGGCAATAGCCATTCTCAGATAAGGGAGCTCACTCCATTCTTCTTTAATTGATTCCCAATCTTCTCGTGAACAATGAGCTAGGAAAGGGAAATAACTACTCTAAAACAAACTGCGGGTGGCTGGGAATAGCAAAAGTGGCGAAATGTCAAAGTAGCACTATGCGAAGTAAGCAGTGCGTAGTCTTAAGAAGCGGGGTTATCGTTCTTAATAACTAGTGTTCAGCCGAACGAAATCGAAACAATGCGAGTTTCTTAGATTTTACTCAAGTGTTGTCTTCTGTGAGCGATAAACCTTCAAGCACACTATTAACGGTCATTGACCTCATTAACTCTCTCTCTAAGCGTGAACTTGTTGCACTGACCTTGAGCAGAAACAGTAATAACATGCATACAGCCTCTATCTGTCTGCGTGAACTTGTTGCACTGACCTTGAGCAGGAACAGTAATAACATGCATACTGCATGCAGCAAACAGCAGCCCAAAATAACTCTTGGCATGTTGTGTTGATTTCAACATCCACTCTCACTGGCAAATCTCAGACAGCAACTGCACTTCATTATTACGAAGAGAAACGTTGATTTTCCCTTATATTCTCGTCCTTCTCTTCGAAGGTCGTTGATTTTATACCAATTTTATTTCAGACTACCACCAATTTTGTAAGCAGCAGAGTGTCAAAATGTCCGACTTGTTGAGTTTTAGAAATGACACCTTTTCTCAGTTCGCCTTCTATTCCGGACTCGTTTTGGGGAAAACCTTAATTATGAGCCCACTTACAACACAGGCCAGATTTCGGAGGCAGGTAAGATGCACCTTATTTCTTTTATGTTAAAATTTATTAATAGAAAAATAATCTTCATAATTATTTGAGTACAATTGTCCCTAAATTCAGAGAATACACTATAAGTAAACTAAACCTAATGCGATCGAAATGCTGACTTTCAACATTGGTTACATACTTGGAACAAAACTCAAACTTTTTACAAAGTGGTTACAAAATGTATATGCGCAGTTACATTTTACGTCTGCACTTGTGTAGAACAGCTGACCCTAACAGTTAATCTATAAATTGCTATCTTTAACCTAAATCATTTCAATCTATTTTAGCCCCGAACTTGAATATTTCTGAAAACTAAACTCAAAGCGTAGTTCAATCAACTTTCATCCCATATCACTTTTGTACCGTTCAAGGGCGACAAGCCGTCAAGAACCAGACACAAAAAATGTCCGGTTTATGCAATCTTGGTCAAACAGTCAGTAATACTTAAAGCTTACTCATCAGGTCATAAATACATTAAATACAGTTGCACTTTAGGATTAGTCAAAGGATCAAAAAGGTTTTTTACGTTCAGTCAAAGACTCAAATATGCTTCAAACTAAGTCAAAGGCTCAAATATGCTTAAAGTTTTTAAAAGAATCAATTTACTCCTTTGACTAAAAGGGCCAAATATCATTCAAGCTTATTCATTGTTTAGTAAAAGAGTTAAATATATATCAAGCTGAATAAAAGTCAAATATACTTCAGGCTTAGTCAAATGGTCAAATATATTTCAAGCTGTCAAAGGGTCAAATATGTTTCAATCTCAGTGACAAGATCAAATATATTTCAAACTTAATCAAAGGGTCAAATATGTTTCAAGCTTAATCAAAGGGTCAAATATGTTTCAAGCTAAGTGACAGGATCAAATATATTTAAAGCTTAGTCAAAGAGTCAAATATTTTTCAAGTTGAGTCAAATGTGGGGTCAAATATATTTTAAGCTTAGTCAAAGGAACAAATATACTATAACTATAGTCAAAAGGTAACGTAGCATCCATTAAACTAGAATTGTTGGATTTAAGTTAGTATGCGAGATCGTTCTCTTTCACACACACACACACACACACACACACACACACACACACACACACACACACACACACACACACACAATCGCACATATAAACACGCTCACGCGCAAAATTAATGATAATAATACATGCGTATTTTTAAAATGCATTTGTAATACAAAAATGCTCTTCCATATCTGTTGGTGTCGACAAAAATATGTTATAATTTGCTTCGCTTTCCTTTTATTGCAATCATTGCTCTGATGAATTTGAGAGGTATTAGCAGCGAAAATTTATTTTAGTGATATGTGTCTCGTTACTTGTCTTGACGGTCATGTGCCTCGTTACGTGTATTGAGGGCCATGTGCCTCTTTACGGATCTTGATGGCCATGTGCCTCATTACGGGTCTTGAGGGCCATGTGCCTCATTACACTTCTGCCATGACGATATGTATATGTTGTTGTTGTCTCCAGGTCTGGTCTAGTCCAGAGGACATCACTTTCTTCGCTCCGGAGAAATCTGTCGAAACCAACGATTCGCAGGTTGAAAGGATTCGACGGTAACTGCGTCATTTGACCGTTGACGTTTAAAGAGCTCTGTTAACTGGTGTAAAATACAATTGCATGCATGTACTTTTGGTACTACCACTACTTTTACTACTCGAATTCTACAGAATAGAAGACAGGGTGGGGTAACATTTTCATCTCGCAGGAAAGAGTCCAAACTTTTAAACATTGTTTAACTGGTTATTGTGTAACTGGGTCGCCGAGTGATGGAATCCACGCCTGAAAGAAACTCTCTCCGAGATTTTTGCATCCTCCACAGAATCTTACACTTGGAATAATATTCATGGGATTTCAAAAAATTCCAAGCGTTAGAAACAGTAGTTGTAGAAATAGTGGTAGTATCAAAAGTAGAACTATTAGTTGTAAGTAGCAATAGAATTAGATGTGATAACAGTAAAAACAGTAGATTAGCAATAATAGTTAAACTGTTATAGTAACCATACCAGTCGAAGTAGTGGTCAACCCAGTAGACGTAATAGTCATACCATAACAGTAGAACTAGTAGTCGTGTCAGTAGAAGTAGTAGTCATACCGGTAGCGGTACCATACCAGAAGAGGAAATAGTCAAACCAGTAGAAGTATCAGTCATACCAGTAGAGATAGTAGTCATGCCAGTAGAAGTAGTAGTCATACCATACCAGTAGAAGTAGCAGTTATACCACACCAGTAGAAGCAGCAGTCATACCAGTAGAGGTAATAATCATGCCAATAGAAGTAGCAGTTATACCATACCAATAGAAGTAGCAGCCATGCCATACCAGTAGCAGTCATACCATACCAGTAGAGGTAGTAGTCATACTAGTAGAAGTAGCAGTCATACCAGTAGAGGTAGTAGTCATGCCAGTAGAAGTAGTAGTCTTACCAGTAAATGTAGTAGTCATGCCAGTAGAAGTAGTAGAAATGCAATACTAGTAGAGGTGGTAGTCATACCACTGTTTAAGTAGTAGTCATACATGTAGAGGTGGTAGGAACAACAAAAGTGAAACTGATGGCAAAACTTGCTAACAATACAGTAAAGCTATGACACAAGTTTATGTACATGTGCGTAAATGTTTGTATGAATGTATGTATATGTATTTGTGTATGCATGTATTTATCAGATTCTTTCATGAAGAATGAAGTCAAATTAAATCTAGAACTCAAACGCATACTATAATTAAATGATTAATGCAAGAGCATGCAACAGGTGAAACAGGTTAAATCAATGCAAACATGAATTCATGCTCTTGCATTAATCATTTAATTATAGTGTGCTTTTGAGTTCTAGATTTAATTTGATTTCATTCTTCATGAAAAGAATCACTGATAAATACGTAATTACACAAATACATTCATGCATACACTTACGCACTTGTACATACATCTGAAAATTTACATTAATCATTTATAGTTATTTTTATGACCAGCATTGTTTAGTTTTCATTTCTTTAAAAATTACAAAAATACTCACTAACAATCAATCAGACGATATGCTAATTGCAAGCAAAACTATCTTTTAAAAAACTCAGTCAGACACTATGCTAATGTCATACTGTTCAATTATATTATCCTTCTTTTTGGACATAGGTGCCACCTTAATGACCTTGAGAATGTGCTGCCCTTCACTTTGATTGGCTTATTTTACGTCGCTACTGACCCAGACCCCACTGTCGCCGTCAATCTGTTCCGAGTTTTCGCTGCCTCTCGAATACTTCACACAGTATCCTACTTACTTCCCTTGCCTCAACCCAGCCGGGCTGTGTTCTACCTCGTCGGACTAGGTGTTAATGTTTTCATGGCCGGATATATTTTCACAAAAGCAACATATTAATGGATTATTTTCCGACATCGTCTAAAGCTGTTTAAAGTGCACTTTGAAAACGTGATTGTTGTTGTTTTAAAACTATTGTTAGCCTGTTGAAATGAACGTTTATGGCCTGGAATTCTGTCTTGGGAAAAAAAGTGAAAGAAAAAAACAACTGAATCTGAAGAAAAGCGGCTATCTCTAATGAAATTAAGGATGATGATTAGTTGATGTCAATGCATTAACTATGAATGAATACCCAATAATTAAAAACAAAACAAAACGTGGTCAGTAAATCAAAGTAATTTAAACTAAGATGAAAGTTCGCTAGCCGGTCACATATTTTGCACGAAGTAGCAGATATGGCGAAGTGTTTTCAACTCGTTGATGATGTAACACAATTACCTAGATAAAGAATCCATATTTTAACAAAGTGCCATTAAAGCTTTCAAGTTTTCTTGTGTTTTTAAGTTTTGTTTTGTTAGTTTGCTTTTAGTTTGTTTTTCAGCTTTTATTTGCGTGTTGTTCCTGGATTTAAAAAGGGAAACAATCCTCCTGCAAGCACAGCAAACATATATATTATGTGTTGTTTCTGGATTTAGAAAGGGAAACAATCTACCCACTAACACAGCAAACATATATATTTAAAGTAGTGTAAAGCTTGGTATAATGTTCACAAAACTAAAAAATAATGTAGACCTCCATACTTAGCAAATAATCTGTAATTTAATGATAATGCTGGCGTTATAAACAGCACGCAGCAAAATAATATTCAATTACATAGCAATAAACTTTTAAAAATAATAAATTTAAATAATCTTATTCTAGTTTATGTTATATAAGCACATATATAAATTTATACTGCGTTCAAATAAATAATCTTTTGATTCACCTACTTATACTTCTGAACGGCCTAAACAACATGTATACAAGTTCTACTGTTGTCTCTGCATTATTGTAAAATAGCTGTGACTTATATTTCTAACATTAAAACATCAATTTAGCAGTGAGATCAGACTGCAATTTTGATAAGCATGCTAAATGTTTTTGAAACGCTGCTGGATTTTATAAAATGTGACTATTGTCGATTAATTCATGTTAGTATGGATTGTGGCTAAGATCCATTATTTCTCCAAAGCAAACATCAGAGATGTCATTCTAGTATGCAACGATGTGTTAGCTTATCAAGTGCTTGGATATCTATGAGCTCGACTGATCTTATGATGCATACTGGTCTTCACGTCACAAAACCTTGACGTCAAAGTGACGTCGCCAAACATTAGCTGAAATGACAAAACTTCTGACAAGTGGTCATGTCGGTACACAAGTTAAGAGTGACTTAGGAGTTTACAGTATATTCCTATTATTTATTATACTCGAAAGACATCCAGCATTTAGAATGGCATTACAGTTTTATAAAATCGAGGTAATACAGTTGAAGTAAATCGATATCTGTCTGTCTTCCTATTTACCGTCCTATCATTCTATCTATCATTCTATCTATATTTCGTTCTATTCTATCAATCGCTCTATCGTTCCGTTTATCTATTTAATTGCCTGTACATAATCTACTCACTGTTTATCTATATATCCAGCTAACTATCTAGCTGCCTAGTCTGCATATCTGTCTACATGCTTTGTATCCCACAAATTCTGCTGCCTCGTACGTCACTCATTGGCTTCTACCTGTTTGTCTATCTCTGATTCTTTACGACTAAAATTCAACCACAAACTGTGGATAATATATTTTTAAACCTAAGACAAAGGATGTCATAGACCCCCGCCCCCCCCCCCCTTCGTTAAGGGTACACAACTGTTCCAAAATCTTCCCAAGCACATCTTGGAAAATTGTCCAAAATTTCCCTTGCCCTATCTAGCACTTCAGGAGGAATGTTCCCGAATTTTTATATGCTACTCAGCACAGCATGGAATGTTCAAAATAATCTTTGTGAATTCTCGAGACCAAACTAAGGCCACAAATGTCCTCCGATTTGGCTCTCGAATGGAATTTACAGGAATCAACTTACAATAACACGTTTTACTGATGTTTGACGATGATGCTGGATTCTCACACCAACATGAACAAGTAGAGTTCAGTAATCACCATTGTCTGAAGCAAAAGAAAAAAATGGCCTTCTCCTAAGCAAAAGTCAAATTATGCAGCAATAAATTTCAGGCATATTTCATCTCTAAAACTCTTTTCACTCTTTCAAACATTATCCACATACAATCCTGCAACAATATTCATTAGCCCAATACAAAAGTAGCACAAGAAATATAGCATCAATCAAAATTCACAAGTATAATTGACAACGTAAATAAATTAGTGAACATAGAAATAATCATTCTCTAATTCAAATCATAGATCAATAGCAAACCTGTACAAAATATTTCTAAGTGTCCATTCTTTCTTTAGAGGTCAGTTAACTTGTCATAAGCTAAAAATCACCTTTATGACAGGAGTTCAGTTATGTTCAAATTCAAAGTGATTAGAATAGAGTACTTCAACAAAGAAACTTTCAGTCCATCCCCAATCGATGAATTTGTTATGAACAAGTGGTAAGACTCTTAGTCAGAAGAACTCCTCCTCCAGTTGGAACTGGTTTGGATTGCGTGAGCAATTCTCTAGCATATTCTTCACCAGTGTTCTTTACTTCCAACTTTGAAACTTACAAAAATACCATCATAAGGAGTGCCCAAGGTCGGGTCACTTTGACAATTTAACAATTTTATATAACAATTAAGTTTAGAACTAGGGATAGACAACTTTACTTCGCCACAAAAGCATTTAACTTAATATAGACATAAATTAGTATAGAAACTTCGGTAATCCCAATAGCTGTACTAGATAACAGCAATTATTTTCTGCAAGATCATTCTATAGCTAGAAACATATTTAACTTGCCAGCAGCTTTGTGTCATAGATAACTTTTCCATTTGTCATAAGCCTTGTATGAATTAACTTTTAACCAGCAAAATTTGACCTTTTAGTCAATATATAACTAAGTGTATCTGTGCTACCATTGTAAAACATTTAATCTACTTGTGTTTTTCTATCGACCTAACACCAGCAATCTCTTCTATCATATTTATCTATAATTAACTACATATATCATATAATTTTAACCTTCAACCAGCAATGTTGCATCATATTAATCTCTAAACAACATTGTTTCTTCTATCACATTAAATTATAAGAAGCCACATTTATAACTCAAACTTAACCTGTAATCATTAAGATCACTTATGTAGTGGGATTATGTAATATTGACCTATAACCAGCAATATCATTTTTGTCATCATAACCTATAACTAGCAATGCCACTTCTGTCATATTAACCTATAACCAACAACATTTCTCCTATCATTAAAACCTATAACCAGCAATGCCACTTCTGTAATGTATTAGCCTATCTAAAAAAAATTCAAATCTGTCATATTAACGTATAACCAGTTATCATATTAACCTATAACTAAACATGTCACTTCTGACATACTAACCTATAACCAGTAATGTTTCTTCCATCATTTTAATCTATTACAAGCAATTCTGTTGTACCCTATCACCAGCAATGTTTTATTCATCATATTAGTCTATATCCAGCAATGCCTCTTATTTCACATCATTGAGTAACCAGTTACTTCTGGCGTATTACATATAACCAGCAACGCCTCTTCTATCATTGAGTAACCAGTTACTTCTGGCATGTTACCTGTAACCAGCAATGCCTCATTAATGAGTAACCAGTTACTTCTGGCATATTACTTATAATTAGCAATTCATCTTCTATCATTAATGAGTAACCAGTTACTTCTGGCATATTACTTATAATTAGCAATTCATCTTCTATCATTAATGAGTAACCATTTACTTCTGGCATATTACTTATAACCAGCAATGCCTCTTCTAGCATGCTAATCTCTTATTATGTATGATTGCACTATTTTCCAATCCTGCAATGAACCACACTTAGCAGCACATAGTGTCAGTTAGGAAAGCTGAGTAAAAAACATTAGTGTCAGTTAGGAAAGCTGAGTTACAAAACATTTTACTGTAATATACTCATACCTAAATATTATAACTTTTAACTCACGTACACTTCAGTACACTTGTGCGTTACAGGATTAGTAAGCTAACATGCTAAAGAGGCATAAAGTACAATTAATATTTATGAGTCTTATATTAATACTGTTATTTTAATATTCTAAAGGAAATTTATTCCGTATACACAACACAATTGAACCAGAACTGCTTTATAGTATAAGACTGGGGTGATGTTTCTTTACCCTGAAATAAATATAAGATTGCAAGACAAAATATTTTAATCTAACAAACAATATTTTTCTTTTCTTTTTTAGAGTTCAAATTGTACCGTCCACACAGACTGAATACTTCAAGACAATACATGGGAGTAATCATTATCAGTAAAGTGTTTGCCACAAACTTGTCGCAATCATGTACTTTACACTTCAAAGACAATACTTGACTTGACATAGACCACGGATTTAAAATAATTCATCATGAGATAAGGCGTGTCACGGCAATCACCAGTTACTTCATCTACTAATGAGGCGAAGCACTTCCACGCACTATTTGCACTGACATGCCCTCTTCACTCCCACCTCTGATGAGGCGAATCACTGATACACTTTAATCTCACTTCTGATGAGGCAATGCACTGATACATTTTAATCTCACTTCTGATGAAGCGAAGCAGTGATACATTTTATACCTTCTACTAATGAGGCGAATCATTGATACACTTTAATTTCACTATTGATAAGGCGAAGCAGTGGTCCACTTTAATCTCACCTCTGATGAGGCGAAACATTGATACATTTTATCCCACTAGTGATGAGGTGAAGCAATGATATGCTATACTCCCACTTCTGGTGAGGAGAAGCAGTGAGACACATTATTCCTCCAACTGCTCAAGCGAAGTACTGATACATATTAATCCTACTAATGATGAGGCAAAGTACTGATACACATTAATCACGCTACTGAAGAGGCGAAACACTGATACACATTAATCACGCTACTGATGAGGCAAAGTACTGATACACATTAATCCCACTAATGATGAGGCAAAGTACTGGTACACATAATCACGCTACTGATGAAGCGAAGCACTGATACACTTTAATCCCACGTCCAATCAGGCAGGTCATGGATGTGAAAGTTTGGCTGTGCTGACACTTCCTCTCAACACGTCATGTAAGTAATCATGGAACACACGAACCAACCATCTATTCTATAAAATAATTTTTGCATCAGTCGCTGTACTTTTTTCTTCACTGTTTGCCTGTTATTGCCAGTCTCGACTGTAAAGTACTCATGGCGGTACATGTGCGCAAACATATCGACTCTTGTAAGCGTTGTGTCTTGTCAATCTGTACGTCGTTGTGACAATTTCTATTGCACTTGCACCCACATGATGTTTGTATTATTTGAGTTGTATATTGCTTCAGAGGTCTGATGTGTCACTTGCACTCACATGATGTTTGTGTTATTTGAGTTTGTAAATTGTTTCAGAGGTCCTATATGTCACTTGCAAGCACATGATGTTTGTGTTATTTGAGTTTGTAAATTGTTTCAGAGGTCCTATATGTCACTTGCACTCACATGATGTTTGTGTTATTTGAGTTCTAAATTGCTTCACAGGTCTGATGTGTTACGAGAATAAGTTCGGTATTTCTTGTTTGTCCTTTTTATTGGACGTATTGTCAGGTTGCACGTCAAATACTACATCTGTGTTTGGATCTGCATATCATTTGGTCATCCAAAATGAGATCGAACCAGTAACAAAAGGGTGCATGTCACATGAAGTATACTTGCTTTGAGCACAGCATGCTAAGTTTGACTTGCAGTGTGATGTGAAGTATACTTGTTTTAAATACGGCATACTAAGTTTGACTTGCAGTGTGATGTGAAGTATACTTGTTTTAAATACTGCATACTAAGTTTGACTTGCAGTGTGTTGTGCAGAGCGATTTATAACTAATAACTAACAGGGTATAAACATATTTTATTTAAGTATAAATTAACAACTACTCTTTACATATTAATGAAAACATTTTGTGGAAATTCGAACGATTGCAATTAAATAAAATATAATATGTTGAGTGTTTTACAACCAGTGCATTTCACTTCACATTTAAAAATACTACGTATATTGTCAAGTTGCAATAGTTTATGGTTGGCACTGGTATCACACACGTTTGCTGTTAGGAAAAGTTGTTCAAATCGTGTATTTGTAAATTCAATATATAATGTTTTCTATTGTACATCAGACATTTGTAATTTTTGGGTTTTTTTATTTGAATTCATTTTTATTTGTTATTGTGGTTAGTTTTATTAGGCATTTAAGTAGTTTTTATAAAAAGCTTTGTGAATGCCAAGTGTAATTATTGCATTGCCCTTTCAGCTTTTATCAGATTAAGCGCTTATTAAACATTTTTATCTGGTAGTAGTAGTAGTAGTAGCAAAAGTGTATTTTACACACGCACACACACAAACACATTCACACATATAAATATAATTACTTATATATTGATACATACATTTACACACAAAATAAATTTAAAATAATACTCATAAATAGATAAATGGCTTTATAAGATAAGTACGTTATTGTTCATGAATGTCTCGACAAAAGGGATTTCAATCGGTAAAATTTTTAATTTTGCCTGGTTTCGTCGACAAGTTTTCTATCATTATATTCTTTTCTTTTGGCTCGTCTCATATACTTGCATTCTGTCATTAAATTGTAAGCTTTGGCTTGGGCTTGTCAACAGGTTTTCTGTCATTAAAATTGTCAACTTTGGCTTGGGCTTGTCAACAGGATTTCTGTCATTAAAATTGTCAACTTTGGCTTGGCTTGTCAACAGGTTTTCTGTCATTAAAATTGTCAACTTTGGCTTGGCTTGTCAACAGGTTTTCTGTCGCAAAAATTTTTAATTTGGGCACGCACCGCTCGTTTCGTGATGACGACATTGTTAATGAGTTGCATCATTTGGTTACTTTCTTCATTTTGATTGTCTTCGCTGTCCTCTGCGCGTTGAAGGAATTCACCCGAGAAACAATTGACTGTTGGAATGGCGCGTATACTGAGCGTCAGGAAAAGCATTATCAGGTAAAGTTACCTGGAGCACTAAAAGAATGTCAGATAAATATTTGTAGCACTAAAAACATATCAGGTAAATACTTGGAACACTAAGAAAATATCAGGTAAGTATTTGTAGCACTAAAAACATATCAGGTAAATAATTGGAACACTAAGAAAATATCGGGTAAGTACCCGGAGCACTAAGGAAATATCAGGGAAAATACCTTGAGCATCTATAAAATATCAGGTAAACAGTCTTCAACACCCGGAAAGTATTAGGTAAATACGTCTTGAGCATCAAGAGATTATCAAGGTAAATACGTCTTAAGCGCCCAGAATGCATTAGGTAAATATGCCTTAAATACCCCAAAAATATCAGGTAAATACTTCTTGATTACCCAGAAAGTATCGGTAAATATGTCTTGAGCACCCAAAAAGTAAAAGTATTAGTTAAATATGCCGTGAGTATCCAGAATGTATCATGTAAATATAACTTGAGCACCCAGAAAGTATAAGAAAATACGTTTCTGAGCAGTGTACACAAACCACCAAATTCTTTTCTGAGCATTGTATACAAACCATCAGTAACTTCTCTGAGCACTGTAAACAAACCATCAGTACCTATTCTGAGCAGTGTATACAAGCCACCAGTAGCTTTTCTGAGCAGTGTATACAAGCCAACAGTAACCTTTCTGAGCATATTCATAACAGTTTAATATATAGGTTTCTAATCCCGTTTCTCTGCAAAATAAAGAGAAACTTATTCAACACATATTTGCAATGGTTGCAGCATTGAAGACAAGAGTTATTGAGTGAGTTTATAGATTACAGATTTAAGCAGTGATAGATAGATAGATAGATAGATAGATAGATTTGTTAAAGTGTAAAACTCAAAACCCCCGAGTAATGCTTGTGCGTTGTGTTATGTGTTACAAACAGGATCATATCAACATCTACTGCTGGGCAAACGACCTGTACAAATATCGCTCAGATAGCAGTACAATTGCCACGCCCTACCCACTCAACACACTGGGCGCAAGGGACGAGAAGTTGGGAAGTCTCGATTCAGAAAAGATAACCTTCATTCGGTGGGCCACAATCATCTTTCTCATTCAAGCCTTCACGTTTAAGGTGGATAATTCATACTGTAGTAAAATAACATTTGGCATTATACGAAACACTGCTTTGAATTATTCTAGTGTTGTGTGTGTCGCGAGAAAACGTTGGAGATATTTTACAATTTAATACGTCAGATATTGCTTTGTCTTCATACAGTGTAATTTATTTATTCTGCAGTTTGCAATCTGTGTAGTAATATGTGTTAAATTTGTGCACCTAATGTTTGTTGCAATGTGTATAGTAATATTTGTAGCAATGTGTGTAGTAATATTTTGCAATGTCTGTAGTAAATTTTTTTAATAATACCACAACTACCAAAATAGTGAAGCAAAAATGTTAAACAGTATTTCAACTACCAAAATAGTGAAGCAACAAAGTTCAACAGTATTTGTATATTTCTGTCTTAGCTGCCAAATATACTGTGGCTGGAATTCGAGTCATATTGCGGGACCAACATGGCAGAGCTGGTAGAAATGATGCAGGGTGTTCACTTGGCCTCCTTGGAGAAAAGGCACAAGAAGAGAGAAGAGGTGAACAAGAACAAGGATTTCCTTGTGAATGACTGGACGTCTGAACACAATCTTTAATGTCGCCTGTGACCTTTCACATTTCTGATTGAGACAGGGTGCATTTTATTTAGATCGACTGACATATTTCATTACATCTGCAAATTTTAGCACTTCATCATGTAGAGATTGTACTTATGACCAGATAAGTGAAGAGAATAAGTAACGTTAGTCAAAAGTGCAAACTGTGTTTGATGTGTTGGACATAAGCACAATCTCTACTTTATGTATTGGTCATACGTACGATCTCTACCTGATGTATTGGTCATACGTACAATCTCCAATTGATGTATTGAACATAAGAACAATGTCTACTCGATGTATTGGACATACGTACAATCTCTATTTGACTTTTAGGACATACGCGCAATCTCTACTTGATGTAGTGGACATAATAACCATCTCTGCTTGATGTGTAGGGATATAAGTAAAATCTCTACTTGATATGTTGGACATAAATAAAACATACACTTGACAATGTGTTGGACATAAGTTACAATCTATACGTAACAAAGTGTTGGATACTAGTATAGTCTATACTTAATGTATACGACATAAATCAATCTCTACTTGACAATCAATTAGACATATCTAAGTCTACACTTGACAATGAATTTGACATGCGTAAAGTCTACATTTGGCGATAAATTTGACATGAGTAAAATCTACATTTGACTATAAATTGGACATAAGTAAAGTCTACACTCTATCATAAGTACAGTTTACACTTCACGATGAATTGGACATAGGTAAAGTGTACACTTGATCGTAAATATAGTTTACACTTCACGATGAATTGGACATAATTAAAATCTACACTTGATCATAGTACAGTTTACACTTCACGATAATAAAATCGTATCTCATCTTGCAAACAAACAAAATAATAACAAATGAAAGAGTATGGATGCACCAACCAGAAGCAGTCACCAAAACTAAGTCAAAATACTTAAAATACTGTGGGACTTCGAGATAAGAACAGACCGAGTAATTCCTGCATGAAGACCAAATATTGTAGTTCTCAATAAGTCTAAGAAAACAGCAACAATCATTGATGTCCCTGTTCTAAGTGATAAAAACATAAAAAGAAAAGAAACAGAAAACAGAAAAATACCAGATCTCAGGTTAGAAAGCCAGAAACTGTAGAATGTAAAAGCAAATGTGATGCCTGTAGTGATAAGAATCTTGGGGAACAAAACGTCTGATTTTGGAGGCTATCTGAATAAACTCCCTGGAAACCAAAGCAGCGCTCCTCGAATGTGCCCGTGTCCTCCGTAAAACCATGGACCTCCCAGAATCTTGGTAAGATTCCGAGACCTTGGTTCACAACCGACAATCAAACAGAAGTCGTGGAAAGAGGCTGAATAATAATGATGATGATGATAATGATGATAATAATAATAATAATAATAATAATAATGTATAAATACGCATTGTAAATGAATTAGTAAATCGATCCAACTATTAATGCGTAAGCACACACACACACACACACACACACACACACACACACACACAATTGTGTTATAGCACGTCATATACATTTATAAATGTACGTATCTCAAATTATGCAGATGGCAATATTTATGGAAAAATGGCTGCGCCTTCATCGCGACACCTTGATGATCACTTATAGAAGAAGAAAGAAGAAAGGCGCCAAGTTGCCATTACGTCACAATTGTATGTGCTCTATGAAAAACTACAAGAACAAATTCATATCCACTTTGTTTATGGTCATCAAAGGTCTGTATCTCTTTGTTGACTTCGCCCAGTTCATCTTCTTGACCATTTCCCTGAATCTGAATTTCTGGGCATTTGGAGTGGACGTAATGAAGACCGTTAGCCAGGCCGAGGGTAAGGTTACAACGGTTCATTTCCCCATGACGTCAATGTGTCACTTCCAGGTATACGAAGACGGGTATGCGAGAGGTACTTTGCTCCAAGACTTTGTTTTACATTGTTCTTTACCTGGCCTTGCTTACTGTTATGTTAATTACTTTGCTCCAAGACTTTGTTTTACATTGTTCTTTACATAGCCTTGCTTACTGTTATGTTAATTACTTTGCTCCAAGACATTGTGTTACATTGTTCTTTACATAGACTTATTTAGTGTTATGCGAAATTACTTTCCATCAAATCTTTATTTTACATTGCTCTTTACATAACCTTGACTTACTATTATGTAAGTTATATGGCTTTAAGACAATATTTTACATTGCTCTTTACATAACCTTGACTTACTATTATGTAAGTTATATGGCTTCAAGACAATATTTTATATTGCTCTTTACATAATCTTGACTTACTATTATGTAAGTTATATGGCTTCAAGACAATATTTTACATTGCTCTTTGCATAACCGTCCTTATTTTCATGCGAAAGTTAATTTGCTTCAAGACATTATTTTACTTTGCTCTTTAAATAGTCTTGTGTACTGTTGTGGAGTAAATGTGCATATCCCTACTTCTAGACCTCACTGTTATATAAATTGCTAAATGTCAAAGTGACCGGACCTTGGTCACTGCTTATGCTGATATTTTTAACTGTCAAAGTTGGACGTAAGAATGTGCTAGACTTCCTGGGGTAATCTAAACTGGTTTTAGGTGGATAAGTAGTTTTCATTATTCAATGGTTAAGATTTACAAGAACGAGACAAGCCAATGTGAAGAGATCAAAAGTTCACATGCTGTAAAGAATTCTATTGTCTAATCACTTTGAATGTGGTGTGGCAAGAAGTCCAGTCATGAAAGGCAGCCGTTAGCTTAATGGTGAGTTAACTGACTGATTGAGAGAGTATGGACTTAGAAATATTTTCTGCATTTTTTGCAATTGATATATTACTTGCGTTTAATGGTGAGAAGTATTATGAGGGTATATTATTATTTCTACATATTGTAAACTAAGATGCTCATATGTTGTATGCTAAACACTTGACCTTGTTTCTAACGGATACATTCATACAAGTAATATGTTGTTTAAATTATGCTGTTTGCATGTATCGGGCTAATAAATACTGTTGCAGGAAATTGTAAGCTGAGGCTTGAATGTAATTTTGTTCCCTGGTTATATTTTACAGGGAAGAAGCAGCCTTTTATTCGTTTTACCTGAGTCTCTGGTTTACCGATGTATAAACTGCTACGACCAAAGTAGACATGAGAAGTATCTACCCTAGTGTGTAAGTGTAAGGATACACTGCACTCCGTGGACATATGGTGGCAAAGTATGCTGACTACACTGTGGAATTTCTGCTACAAGGAAATAACTGGAAATTGTTACAATTGTTGTTGTTCTGCTTAAGGGAGCTAATATGGCAGACAACTTAGGTTAGCCTTGAGAAAATAGCAGCTCATCAGTGTTCTACAATGTGCACTTGAAACACTTGAGAAACACTTGAAACTGACAATTCCCCTGTGACAATAAACTTGTGTTTTTATTACAAAAGCATGCAAAAGGCTACTGTGGCTTCACCAGGACCAGGTTTATGTACAAACTATTATCACTATTATCTCTATAACGCCATTTATGTTCTCTGATTAGAAATTACCCTGTGATTTATTGTGACAGTTATTTGTTAGGGAACAAGTCATTAATCTTTGAAAATATTTGAATGTGGTTTGTGGAAATATTGATGTCAAATAATATTTTCATTGTATTTGCTATATGTATATTTGATTGTGATTTAATAAATGTATTGACCTACTTACACATATTGATAACCAATTGTTGGAGAAGAAAGTGGGTGGATGAGGGGTTGCTAAATATAGATTAAATGGCGGATTTATCTTCTTCTGTGATAAGACGTTTTCCATCTACGGAAATATTGTGTGACGGTAAATGTTTGTCTTTAATGTTGTGGAAGAGAGAAAACGTTTACAGCGCCGCATATCTGCCAAGTGAGAGAGACTAGGGGTGGGGTCTTCTGTAGAATTATAAAATAATATAAATTAATATTCTCATCACTTGTAATTAGTTATGGTTGGTTAATTAATAATAATAGTAATAACCATTAACTAGACCCAAAATGCATGCCTACTAAATGACATTACATCACCATTTTATTATCATACTAACTAGACACAATATTCATGCCTAGTGAATGAAATTACATCACCTTTTATGTATTAGACTAACTAGATCCAACATTCATGCCCACTGTATCTTACGCTAATTGAATTATTTGAAGGTTTCTCCAGAGTACAAGAAAGTCGAGAAAGGCTTTTGAGATCTGTCTACTAAGTAATTCCAAGGAAATCTCGTTTATCACAGAGCATGTTATCCAATCCAACGCTGATAATTGTTTCACTCTTTGTTGCCAGCCATCTGTTTAAAGTTTTAACTCTCACCCCGCAGGTCGATGGGTTCAGTGCCTTCTGCCCATTAACCCATTCCTGGAAAAGGTCTTTTTCCTTCAGTGGTGCTGGTTCATCATGCTAATGCTTGTTTCCGTCTTCAGCATCTGTACTTGGGGCATTAAGGTAGACAACTCACGTAATCCTAACTTTGAAATAATTATTGCTAATGCTTGTTTCCGTTTTCAGCATCTGTACTTGAAGTGTTAAGGTAGACAACTCGTGTAATCCTTACTTTGAAATACTTATCGCGTCCGCTTTGCCGTTTGTTTTATATCTTTATATCTCTATCTTTCTGCCTGTCTTTTTTTTCTTTCTCATTTTACATATTTGCAATTGTTTATTTCCGGTGCTTTTGTGTTTATTTTAGATCTCCCTTCTGTCTCTCTCTTTGTCTCTCATTCTAAATAATTCTGTCTTCCATTTTCAGAAATCTAATCTTCTTCAGCAGCTTTAACCACAGTTGTAAAGCAAAATATTTAATTCATTCCTATGCTAAGAAAAGAAACAAAAAGAAACGAGAGCTAGTCAATAAATATTAGTTGCTTATGTATACATTTATTGCTAAAAATAAAAGAAGAAATCATTAAAGAAAAGAAAAAAGAAAAAAAGAGAGCTGTTAGTAAACATTTGTTGCTTAATAAAGAAAAAGACAAGAGAACTTTACAAAATGACCCACGCTAATTACTACAAAGTAACAGAATGAACCATGACTGTTTAACAGCTCAACCCTCATTTACTACTACTACGTAATCGTGAACTGCTTCTTGGGAGTAATAATGTGAGGACAGGTCTTGAATTCAACTATAGAGGACACGAACGAACTCATTAATGAATGAACTAAAAAGGGCACAAGTGAACCCATTAATCGAGCGAATCCACTACTCGATAAACTGTAAAGGACTAGAGATAATCCACTACTAGATAAACTGTAGAGGACTAGAGAGAATTCACTACTTGATAAACTGTAGAGGACTAGAGAGAATCCACTACTAGATAAACTGTAGAGGACTAGAGCGAATCGCTATTGCCTAGCTAAATTACGTATTGTCATGAGAACAGCAAGAACAAAATACTACAATTACTTCTACTACTACTTAAAAGTAATAATATTATTTATGAAAGCAATTAACCATGATAAAGAGTTGTAAATGCTGAGCAGTGGAAATTAGTCTACAATAACACACGACACAACACAAACACGTACAAATATTAGAAGTACACACACACACACACACACACACACACACACATACACACACGATCAGGAATCCCCCATCCAGGTGGGAATTTTAGAGTTGTGTGTGTGGGAGGGGGGGAATATTAGGACCAAAGACTCAGACTATTGCAATATTGATCTTTCTACAAACTACAATTCTACAGATTATACATAACATACATCACACTTTATTGTTTGCCATAGATTAAATTAAAAGTAAAAGTAAATATTTCACTTTTTGTATGTAAAACTTTGGTCTGTTAAGTAATTAGTTATGAATATAAAGGACTACTTTTATTCAAGTTTCAAGCCACCAATATTTTCTATTGCTATTAAATTTGTAAAACTCCACTATAAAAATAATCCAAGTAAATGTGTGTGTGTGTGTGTGTACGTACTAATATAGAAAAAATGAAAGATTTTCAATATTATATGCATATTATTTGTAATATACCATTTGAGTGAGACATTTTTGGAAAGGTGTATGTGTGTGTGTGTGTGGGGGGGGGGGGGATGACATTCTTACATACGGTGAAAACGGGGCATGGGAGAAAAAGAGTGAAAACCATTGATCATAAAAAGATAGAACGCCTGAAAATTACTGCTGTGTTACAACAACGAAGATGAATCTGTAGGTGAGCTACTATTGCTGAATAAATATTAGAGTCACTACCACAATTATATAATAGTTTGAGTTCACTACTACTACTGTATAACAGTTTGAGTTCACTACTACTACTATATAACAGCTTGAGTTCACTACTACTACTGTATAACAGTTTGAGTTCACTACTACTACTGTATAACAGTTTGAGTTCACTACTACTACTGTATAACAGTTTGAGTTCACTACTACTACTGTATAACAGTTTGAGTTCACTACTACTACTGTATAACAGTTTGAGTTCACTACTACTACTGTATAACAATCTGTCACTGCTGTTATGCATCAGTTGAAGAACCGTTCTAACCCTTAGTATCTCGTCATTTGTAATAGTATGATCCACTAGCACTACGACATAGTTTGAGACTGGTTTTGATACCTGAAATTGCTCTTCTGTGTTAGTTGCCCTTCTGTGTTTGTTTAAGAGTGATTTTGGTACTTAAAATTGCCCTTCTGTGTTAGTTTAAGAGTGATTTTGGTACTTAAAATTGCTCTTCTTTAGTAGTTTCAGAGTGGTTTTTGGTACTTTAAATTGCTCTTCTATGTTAGTTTAAGAGTGGTTTAGGTACTTAAAATTGCTCTTCTGTGTTAGTTTAAGAGTGGTTTTGGAACTTAAAACTGATGTTTTGTAATTGTTGGAGAACAGGGCTTAAACATGACAACTGCTGCATAATACAATCTGCACTACGAGTGGTATGTAATAAGTTTTCTGCTTCTTTGCGACAGCTTGGAAAATGACTACCGCTCTATATGCAGCAGTCACTTCTGCTAATTGTAGCAATCTGCCTTTCATGCACTGTAACAGCCAAAGATCTGGATCTTTAACGGAAGCGTGTTCTGCCTGTTATCAGATCTACAACACGAAGACGGCAATGAAATTCGTGGAATCGTACATGAAACTGTCCATCATCCCACGCATCGAGACCGACGCCTTTACCCTGGAGCTGTTTGTGAGAGAATACCTTCACTGTGATGGAATCTTTGCCCTACACGTGTTGTCGCAAAATAGCGATGGCGTCATCATGTTCTCTTTGGTCCAGGCCCTGTGGGACAGGCGAGTACCTATCACTTTCTGTGTTTTCTGACGTAAATTGTTGTTTCTCAAACACGTTTTGTTAATGTACAAGTAATTCAAATGTGTTCTAGATGTAGATTATTGTTGTCTCTCTAATTGTTTTGTTAATTGGCCAAAGATTTAAATATAATGTTAATCAGATATACTCTATCTCGAAACAAGTTTTGCTGTTAGTGTACACTTAATTTAACCCCTTTGGTTGACACATATTACTATTTAACCCATAAAATGTACACATATTACTGTTTAACCAATAAAATTTACACATATTACTGTTTAACCCATAAAATTTACACATATTACTGTTTAACCCATAAAATGTACACATATTACTGTTTAACCCATAAAATTTACACATATTACTGTTTAACCCATAAAATTTACACATATTACTGTTCGCAATGTCTGTAAATGGTATGATCGAGATGTTCCCTCTTTTGAATGTCAATGCAATTAAATCAGTTAATTTAAGTTTTTCAGTTACTCAAAGTAAAGGGTCTAGTCATTTACTGATTTATTTATTTTTTTGTTGGTGAGATGGTGACATTGCCGGTGGTTTAGTTAATTATTTGGAAGATTGTATCTATGTATTGTTACTTTTCGTTTGTTGCATCCACACTGACATTTACATTGGTGTATTTCAGCTGTAAACGCGTAAACATTAAATTGTTACTTTTCGTTTGTTGCATCCACACTGACATTTACATTTATGTATTTCAGCTGTAAACGCGTAAACATTAAATTGTTACTTTTCGTTTGTTGCATCCACACTGACATTTACATTGGTGTATTTCAGCTGTAAACGCGTAAACATTAAATTGTCGAGTTCTTGCATTTAATTTAATTTTTGTCAGATTTGTAACAGAAGTAACAAGTATATGCTATTATGTTTTATCTCTCTGCATTATTATGTGAAATACGACAGCAAATGTCATTAATTCCTCAGATGTTTGTACAACATTCCCTTCTAACAGTTGTTTTATCGTTATATTTCATGTAGATTATGGTCTGGTGGTGCACCTGTGTGATATCATTGTCATTTCTTTTTCTTGCTAAAACCGGTTTACCCTTTAGATACCTTTTCGTTCCAATGTGCTGACCTCATTAATAAATATCCTTTCCTTGCCCTAAGTAGAACTGTTACTCCTTACATTAGCAAGTGTGGTTTACATGTTCTTGATTGTCCATTTGACCCACTATTTTAATAAATATCCTATAAGTCTTCCTGATTGACAAATTGGCCCACTGTATTAATGAATGTGCTATAATTATACCTGACTGTGAACTTGACCAATTATTTTATTAAATGTCCTGTAATTGTGTCTGACTATCAACTTGACACACTATATTAATAAATATTCTCTAATTGTTCTTGACTGTTAACTTGACATTATTTTAAAAATGTCCTATAATTGTTCCTGATTGTCAACTTGACTGACTATTGTCAACTATTGAATATTTTAATAAATATCTAATAATCAACCTGACCCACTATATTAATAAATGACTAATTGTTCCTGATACGAAAATTTACTCAGTATTCATGTATTCGTTCTAACTAAATCATTTCACTCATTATATTTAGATGTCCATTTGACTTAATACATTAATCGATGTCTTTCTCTTATTCATTATTACCCAATTGTTTAATATATTAATCAATATCTTTCTCTTGTTCAATATCAGCCAATGGTTTAATACGTTAGTCAATGTCCTTCTGTCGTTTCAATATCAGCCAATGGTTTAATACGTTAGTCAGTCCTTCTGTCGTTTCAATATCAGCCAATGGTTTAATACGTTAATTAATCTTCTATTGTTAATTTATTTCTAAATTTTCTTCAATTTATTCTGAATCTTTTCAATGGACTCATTACATTAAACAATGCGATTTTCTTGATCCTGACGAGTCCAATGGATTAACTATATTAAACTACGTCTCCTTTTATCCTGACAAGACCAATGGGCTCATTACGTTAAACTATGTCTCTTTTATCCTGACAAGTCCAATGGATTCATTACGTTAAACAATATCTCTTTTATCCTGACAAGTCCAATGGACTCATTACGTTAAACAATGTCTCTTTTATCCTGACAAGTCCAATGGACTCATTACGTTAAACAATATCTCTTTTATCCTGACAAGTCTTATTGACTCGTTACGTTAAACAATGTCTCTTTTATCCTGACAAGTCTTATTGACTCGTTACAGAAAACACTCACTTTGTCTTGGCCCTGACAAATCGAAATGGATTGTTACATAAAAATGTCTTTTTCATGGTTCCAAGAAATCTAAACTGACTTATTAAATGAACATTTTCCCCATGACTTTGTCAGGTCAAAACGGGCTTGCTTCCAACACAAAATTTCTTTTCGCAGATTTCATGGATTCATTAAATATCAACAAGTACTCATGCATTTCCTTACAATTCATAGGACTTGCTACATTAATAAATGTACTTTTGCTCTGACATTTCCTTACAATTCACAGGACTCGCTACATTAATAAATGTACTTTTGCTCTGACATTTCCTTACAATTCATAGGACTTGCTACATTAATAAATGTACTTTTGCTCTGACATTTCCTTACAATTCACAGGACTCGCTACATTAATAAATGTACTTTTGGTCTGACATTTCCTTACAATTCACCTCACTTGCTACATTAATAAATGTACATTTGCTCTGACAAATCCGTTTGAACCTCCAAAGATAAAAATGTTTTCACTTGTTCTGTAAAATCTAATTGACTAAATAAAAACCACAAATAATTTTACATCGGTTATGAAAAATTTATTAGACTCGCTACAGACCTATACCATTTCGATCCTGATAAGTCCATTTAGCTCTTGACATACTGAAAGTCATTTACCTTAGAAAAGCCCAATTGACTTTTTGCTTTAGTTCTGAAATGCAGCTTATTTATTGCACGAATAAGTGTTTCACTAAGTTATTCTTCAACAGCCTAACTAATTCATTACATTAGTCTTCAAAAGTCCAACTGACTCACTGCCCTGGTTTCGAAAGTCCAACTAACTCACTGCACTAATATTTCAAAGTCCAACTGACTAAATGCCCTGATTTTCAAAAGTCCAATTAACTCACTTCATTAATCCTCAAAAGTCCAGCTGACTCTCTACATTAGTCTTCCAAAGCCCAACTGACTCACCACATTAGCCTTCAAAAGTCCAGCTGACTAACTTTCCTTCAAAAGTCCAACTGACTCTGCCCCGATTTCGAAAGTCTAACTTACTCATTGCAGTAATCTTCCAAAGTCCAACTGACTCACTACATTAGTCTTCAAAAGTCCAACTGACTCACTACGTTAGTCTTCAAAACTCCAACTGACTCATAGCATTAGTCGTAAGCTCCATACGACTCACTGCCTTGTGTTATAGGTATGTCTGCTTGAAGACAGCCGCCTTAATAGACTCTGCCACAGACCCTAAGAAGAAGTTCTTCAGGAAATTGAAGACCTCTTCAAGACGCCAAAGCAGCCAGTCCATCGGATCGGCATCTAGCGAACAGAGTGTTACGAAGACTCCTATTGGACAGTCACAGGACAGTCGCAATCCGCCCCCTAGTGAAATGTTTGAAATATCGATTGATGGCATTTCTCAACTAGTGATCCCTGTCCAGGACAGGAATGAAGCAATTATTCACGGGCCTCTGATCTGAAGCTCGAGAATTCTTTGTCGAGTGGTGGTGGATGTGTGTGCACAAACACTTGTATGTTTGTTTATTAATAAATCGTTATACTGTGGTGTGGATGTATGTGCACGAACACTTGTTAATGTGTATGTGGGTCCTGAGAAAGGGAAAACCTATCTTTCTTGTGTGTAGTCTTAACATTTAAAGGGTTATCATTCGTTTCGGATTTGTAAGATGGCCATTTGCAATACTTCACTAATGGTACTAGACTTGAGCTTCTGCCCAAATTCTGCAGAGCCCATTATATTTCCTTCTCCCTTATTTAACTCTTCTCAGAGCCCATTATATTTCCTTCTCCCTTACTTAACTCTTCTCAGAGCCCATTATATTTCCTTCTCCCTTACTTAACTCTTCTCAGAGCCCATTATATTTCCTTCTCCCTTATTTAACTCTTCTCAGAGCCCATTATATTTCCTTCTCCCTTATTTAACTCTTCTCAGAGCCCATTATATTTCCTTCTCCCTTATTTAACTCTTCTCAGCAGCCACTTTCCTCTTTCCATCATCACAAGCTCTTCCCTCTTTCCGACATCACAAGCTCTTTCCTCTTTCCATCATCACAAGCTCTTTCCTCTTTCCATCATCACAACCACTTTCCTCTTTCCATCATCACAACCACTTTCCTCTTTCCGACATCACAAGCACTTTCCTCTTTCCGACATCACAAGCTTTTTCCTTTTTCCGACATCACAAGCACTTTCCTCTTTCCGACATCACAAGCTCTTTCCTTTTTCCGACATCACAAGCTCGACATCACAAGCTCTTTCCTTTTTCCGACATCACAAGCTCTTTCCTCTTTCCGACATCACAAGCTCTTTCCTCTTTCCGACATCACGAACAGCACTAACCTTACTGGAAAGACCTTCCGCACTTCTGTCAACAGAAAGTAAGCAAGCTACAACAACTACCACTTCTTTGAACACGCAGACCTGACAATAAGTAGTTACAACGACCACTTCTTTAAAAGTGCAGACATTCATTTAAAATTAGATTGTCTGAACTCTCAGTAGGACCAAGTAGCAACATTGCTCATAATTTATCTCTTCATTCGTAACATCCCCACATAAAACTGTCTTGTGAGTATAACGACCGATAGAATTATGTTACTGTAAGCTTCGGCTACACAACAGTCTGTCTTGGAGTACAGCGTTTTATTAATTTCTTTTCTGAACTGTAAGGCACCTCTCAGTATAACATGAGATTTTATATATTGGCTTAGTGTGTTTACTTATTGAACGAAATCAGCGCAGTCTTTTTTCTGCAGATGTGATTTTACAGTGACACTTAATTCCGTTCATTTTTATTTGTTTTATTACTAAGAGGTATGAACAATGTTTATAACTTCAATAATTTGAGCAAATCTATCTATCTATCTATCTATCTATCTATCTATCTATCTATCTATCTATCTATCTATCTATCTATCTATCTATCTATCTATCTATCTATCTTCAAACAATGCTTTATTTATATACATCTAATGGTTTTCAGTTTTAATGATCACTATTCTCCAATATTATTTTTAATAAACATTTTACATGTTTTAAATGTCCCATCTACTTTCTAGGATATAAATGTGTTCTGAAAGCGTATTTTAACTATACAACAGCAACTTACATTGCAGTATTGTATTTATTGATTTGCTAAACTTCATTTATCCAATATTAAATTTAACAAAATAAACATCAGTTTTGCTTTTGATTCCTTGGTATTGATGTTTTATTTAACTTTTTAAACAAATGAGAATGGTATTTGTATATTTACACACACACACACACACACACACACACACACACACACACACACACACACACACACACACACACACATACACACACACAATTCGGCCTAATGCTGGTGGCCATTAGTTCCGTCCGTCCAGCGCGTACGAATTCTCTATTATTATTCTTCATAACTCTGAGTTACAGACCAGCTCTTCGCCCGGCATGTGGTGAGGAAGTGAACATACCATCCTAAATATCAGTGCCTACTCTTGAAAAATCTTTTAGCTCCAGCCCCATCTCTGATAAGCACTGATTACGTGGAACTGGTACAATGGCGAAGGAAGATTACATGACCTAAGGTCAAGGATAATTATGACAAGTGATGAGTGGAAGAACGCAAAAGAAAATACTTTCAACATATATTCAAACAGTTAATTCCAAAGAAAGCTCACAAATTTAATAAGATATTAATACGTATTGAATGTACAAAGAACATAATGAAAATCCAGAGACTGTCCACATGAGTTAATGAGTAAATTATTAATGAATAATCGATGAACAAATTCATGCTCACATGAAAATGCTTCTTTTTAATAATAATGAAATAAGTCTAGAAATAATCTATTAGGATATTTTACAAGCAAGCGTAATCCAGATATGAAATATAATATTATAATGTAAACGATGACTAAAGCGTTCATTCTGGGTCTAGCTATACTATTATTGAAATATAAAATGAATCAAACTAATCTTAGTAACAGAATGGTGTAACAAAAAGATTCAGACATCAAGAAAATGCTCAACATGTGACACCTGAAGGAGCTATTTATACACTCGCAACTACCGTTCAAGTACAATCAGTAATTCACAACAGTGGTATGTCATTCATTAGATGCAAGAAACATGAATAAATTACTATACAACAGGGGTCTCCTAACTTTTCAGCCCGAGGGCTGCATTAACTATCAAACAGGAGTTCGGGGGTCGACTACACATTTAGGTCCAAATAAAAAAGATCAAAACATGGATGTTATTTTTTATTATGTATTTAATATTATTTTATTCAGTTATTATTTAATAACACATTGGTACACTACACATGAACACCTGTATTAGTGGGAATGGTGAAATTGTTTCTTGGATGCCAAAATAGCAGACATTTCTGGCTTTAGATTTGATGTCCCTAACATCAACAGTGACCTGAGATTATCATTGGACAAGTTTGTTCTCAAATTGTTCTTCACATATTTTCATTCTTGAAAATATTTGTTTACACAAGTATGTTGTTCCAAAGATTGAATTGTACCTTGATGCAAAGGTTTTGACATTAGGAAAATCTTCCTTGGGCAAAAACTGGTAAAAACCCAACAGTCCTTCTTTGAACTTGTCCCTAAGGAGATCATTTGCTTGCAACTCAATGGCTTTGTCTAATAGTCATGGTTGACTGCTCGTATACTATAGACTGGGTGGACTGGATACTAAGAATATGTCTGACTTATGTAAGAATCAGTGACCCATGTCAGTTAATGCTCCTTTATTCCGAATCTGGGTCAGAGTTGTTTGTTCCCTCTCAATTCTCAGAGATTAGAGATAGAAAAATTTAGCGGCGGCTGATCTTGGCAGGATATACGTAAATTTCTGTAATTTTTTTTCCATCAACAAAAAGGTCTCCACGGGCTGCATGAGAGGGCCTCACAGGCCGTAGTTTGGAGACCCCTGCTGTACAATATCACCTGTAAAAATTACGTTCACTAGTAATCTAAAGTACTTCCTGTTCAACTACAGACAACAAACACTAACTTATACTGATTGGTGAGCGTATCCTGCCAGATAAACGATATCTACACTACACATAGATAACATTACGCAGGTAACAAAATATTACTTTTCAAACAATGTTACCTTCATACCTTCATGTTACTTGAACCTAAACCTTTGGCAAGTGAGTGCGTAAACAAAAAATACTATACTAAGGTAAACCAATTTCCCCACTAGAGAATACATAATCACACTGACAAACTAACTGACTATTTCAATGATGATCTGACGTGTTGTGCAGAAACGGATCAATCCAATAAAATAGCAAATTCAGAATTCCTTTCCTCAGTCTCGGGAATTTTATAGTCACAACATTCAGTTATTAAGAATCTCACATAAATTTACTCACAATTAATATTTACAGATTAAAACTCTCGGCTTCAAAAGCTATGAACTGTTTGGCGAACTGTCACACTTTAAGGACATTACCTGCACACATATATTTGTATACAGTTATGCTTAGGAATGGATTATAATTGACCTTTTCAAGTGCACTATCCCTTTCTAAACTTTTTGTAATGCGCATGACGTTTGCTTAATTGTTTTAAGGCAACCGGTGCCATAGGGGATTCCATTTTGTCACGCCATAACCTGGATGTATCAAATACAATTTCATGCAACTTATCTAAATGGTCAGTCAGAAACGACAGAATTAATAAATTATTAATGCAATTGTTGGAACACTTTAATAGCCATTTCAAAGTATCTCGCCATTTTGTTGCAAACCTAATTATCTTGGAAATCATTCTTTTAATGTTTAAGGCAATCGAACTACTACCTCTAGCCAGGGGCCATATTGTGAGTTGTATGTAAGTCCTCCTTTCTTCCTATGCATGCCAGCCTGAGATTCCCGCCCGTTCGGTTCCCGCGCGAAATTTCGTATTCCTAGAATTCTCAACTCGTCTACTTTCGTTTTCGGTGTTTTTCCCGAGGAGCGCAAATATTTCGGGAACGTATACATTGACGTCACTGACACTATTTTTATATTGGGAATTTCTTTCAACACATCAACATCCTGTCGGCAGTGTGATCTTAGACTGCGGCGCTGTCTACAGCGTTTAATGCTTTGCCAAAACACGTCAGTGCAAAACGATGTGACGGCTCTCCTAGCTTTCCCGGTAACTTCCTAAACGGCGGTACATACACATTGGTACACGTGTCATATAGGGTACAGTGAGTGTTGGCGTCTATTGAACAGGAATTACTTCTGTAAAAATCAGTACGTATTTTGGTAAAATTATAACTATTTTTTCTCATTTGTGTACTAATGCGTGTGGATTTTTTAAAATGTGTGCACTCTTTTTCTCATTTGTGTGCTGATGAGTGAGTAGGGACACTTGTATGTGTGAATGTGTGCTGGTTCCTACTGAAGATATTTTGTATCCCTAACTATTATATGTGTTTAATATGCATGTGGATATTTGTATGTGTGAGTGTGTTGGTTTTCCGTCAGAATTTAATTATTTTATATCCCTAATTGTCATACGGGCACGGATATATTATGCTGATGCGGGACATTTTTCGAACGTGAGGGGACATTCAGAGAGAGGGAGGGTGTGTGAGATGAGTGGGAGTTGGTGGATGATGTTACAACTACTTAATGTAACAACTATTTAATAAAGATACGTATTTATGCATATGTGAGTATGAGTGTGTGTAAATTAGTGTTGAGCTTGCATGTGGACGGAGGAGAGGAGTTCATTTTGTATTTAATGTTAAGTTGTCGCGACGCTGGAGTAAGGCGCAATGTCGACAGCTGCTGTTGGAGGAGTGATCTATATCATTCTGCAACTAGCTGAATACACAGACCTGAGTCAATCATCAATATTAATCGAGAAGACGACCATAATATCAATTTGAGACCTGTCTCGAGAGTCTTAGAGAGTGGGATATAGATCTTAATTTTTGCTCCGCTTTCTCCCCCCTCCCAACCCCACCCAATTTATAAATAAGCTGTATTCGTTAGTTGATACAGGAGTACATTTTGTATTCCACATTTTGTAATATGACAGCGGTATATTTCTAAATTACTCGCGACAATTCCCGATTTCCTCACACCGATATTCCGGAAATTAATGGGGAAAAAAAAAGAATAAGAAACAACCCAGAATGACTATGGCGTTAGAATGTTCACACTACTAAGAAGTAGGCGTGGTTCTTAATGTGTGCCACTTCCGCTGGATTACTTGTATGCAAGCTGAGCTGTTCGGAGAGACGATATTTTGAGAAAAAAGAAGTTAGTTGAGGTTGTAGTCCTACGATAGATAATCCACAGGTGTATTTTTTCGCCATCTTTTATTATTTGTGTGCTATTTATAAATTAAGTCGCGAAATGTTTTTCTGTCAAAAGGTCGTATCAAAGAGGGTTTTGTTATGTGCCGAATGAGAACACGCTTGGTTCTAGACTGGATTCTCTTGTGATGGCAGTGTTTCCAGATTTCAGCAAGTGACATGTTTTAATGTCAGCCTCTAAAATTTGGAGAGTACTTTACGAATTTCGATATATACTGCAGCTGAAGGAAAGATTAGGCGTGAATGTGTTCCATTTACACTTGAACAACTACATACCCTATCCTTGAACAACTACATAACCTACCCTTGAACAACTACATATCCTACCCTTAACAACTACATACTCTACCCTTGAACAACTACATACTCTACCTTTAAACAACTACATACTCTACCCTTGAACAACAACATACTCTACCTTTAAACAACTACATACACTACCCTTGAACAACTAGAATACTAGATACTCTACCCTTGAACAACTAAATACTCTACCTTTAAACAACTACATACCCTACCCTTGAACAACTACATACTCTACCCTTGAACAACTACATACCCTACCCTTTAACTGTATTGTGTGCGTTATAACTAAACGACCGACAACCAAGTATACATCTGACGTCAAGTGTGTAGGTAAGCGGGAACATTACAATCGAAATTGTTGAGAGAATTATTACCATTTAATGTCACTGACGGCTGACACATTTTGCAATCAAATCGCAGTTCAACAATCCACAAGAGCGGGCGCACAGTTTGGAAATGATCCAATGCTGCCACGTCTGGTGATAGTTTGACACCACCACCCATCCCCCGATCCCCCATTACCTTTCGCATTCAAGGCCAGCACCCATCTCTCGACATCGCCCTGCTCCTTATCCATGATATCGCAGATGTGTTTCCTGATATGGCTGTTTTTCTTTGTTTGTCTTTTAGTAAACGAAATGCATTGGTGTTTATTTCAGGTGTAGTTATTTAGATTTTAGACAACCAGACATTTCACACATTGCTAATGTTTGTCAGTGAACATCGAATGCCGTTCACTGAAAGATAGTTTAAATCATCTATCTATCTATCTATCTATCTATCTATCTATGAAGGCACCCTCTATCTATTAATTATTATCAGTATTTATGTTTAACAATTAATAATTATATTAATATATGTGGGCGGGTCGGATGAATATGCTAGCCCTAATTAAACGACTCTTCCCCAATTCCCGCCTTGCGGATCTTCCTGGCACTTTCAGAAGATTATTTAAACGCACACACCATAAATATGGTCAGCCTTCTGTCACACAATTATTATTTAAACACACACCATAAATATAATCATCCTTCTGTCACACAATTATTATTTAAACGCACACACCATAAATATGGTCAGCCTTCTGTCACACAATTATTATTTAAACACACACCATAAATATAATCATCCTTCTGTCACACAATTATTATTTAAACGCACACACCATAAATATGGTCAGCCTTCTGTCACACAATTATTATTTAAACGCACACACCATAAATATGATCAGCCTTCTGTCACACAATTATTATTTAAACGCACACACCATAAATATGATCAGCCTTCTGTCACACAATTATTATTTAAACGCACACACCATAAATATGATCAGCCTTCTGTCACACAATTATTATTTAAACGCACACACCATAAATATGATCATCCTTCTGTCACACAAATATTCTACTGACGGTGACTTCTTGCTTAAAGGATGGTTTTGATCCGCCTTTAATTACCTAAGACCCCACCCTTTCTCTACCCCAAACTAGTTAAGTAAACATGCGCAAGAAGCTGGTTATAAGAAATAACAATATTAAAATATCACAGTAATGAAAGAAACGTAAAAATACAGTTAGTTGCAATGAACAATTGACTCAAGTATTATTATCTACAGATCGTTCAGTGAGAGTCGCGATCTCTATAAGGTAAATCCAGTCTTATAGCTATCTGTTTTCATCCTAGAAATGAGAGTTTTATAAAGAGTTTTATAAAGTAAATCCAATCTTATAGCTACCTGTTTTCATCCTAGAAATGAGAGTGTTATAAAGAGGGGAAAAGTATATAATATGTTTGACTTGATATATGTTCGCGTGGCGTGACGTCACTGGCTCGATGCTGGCACACATTCCTATCAGAGTCTTTACTGACAGTCATTTCACACATCAACACATTCCTATCAGAGTCTTTACTGACAGTCTTTTTATAAGTTCTCCTTAAGTGAATAAGAACACACTGTTCCTATTTTCTCCGATCTGGCTAGGAGCACACGTTACTTCCTACACAACAACACGCACTGGCAATCTCTGCACTACGAAGTTCCAAACAATCCTTGTCTAAAGTCTCTGTCTCAGCATATAGGTCGACTTGGGGACTTGGGGACTTGGGTCGTAGATCCATATCGACAGTACCAGTCACCGTTGGGTCGCCAGTTAAACCCGATGGTTTAAAACGTTGGTTTAAAAAAGCGTGCTACACTGTAACACAAAATGTGACGATGCATAAATCTCTTGCGTAAATTCTATCCACTCTCTCTATCTTCTTACATTATCAAACTTACATCTCTGCAATGCATTATTCACACACACACACACACACACACACACACACACACACACACACACACACACACACACACACACACACACACACACACACGAGACCAGTATAATGTATGAACATGGAGATTTAATTGAAATATTCATCCAGCATCACAATACGTCATTTAACATACTAAACATTTTTCTGCTTTACGTCAAAAGACAAATCCACCATGTGATTGTTACTCAGGCAGTGCCTTCTTGCCCATAAAGACAATGTCTCAGACCATGTGCTGACCATCAGCTTGCTGCAGGAATAAGGTGTGCATTTCAGAGTGAACACAAGGACCAGTTCAGCAGAAAATCACCTGATGATGAATAAAGGCCAGCTGCAAAGATAATCGCATCTCCTTGTAGCCACTGATAGTTACAAAAACAACAGTTAAGTCTTTGTGACAACAGCAATAGATGACTCTTACCATTTTACATCATTAAACGGTTAGCTACATGCTAACTTATAATTTACAATATTCTCGTCATGGAGAAATATTTACAAATGTGACAATAATATTCCCATTTCTACATTTACATGATTTTCAATAGTTACAGCCAGAAATAATGAATGGTTTATATTAAATTCACATTGAATGATTATCTCAGTCTCCCATTTAGTTTCACTTGCTTCAAATGGTTTAACAATAATAAAAGCATGATGCACCATGTGTGTGTGTCTCAATTTCATCATCTACACATACAGCAGGAATTATCACTAACGCCACACAACCTTCTCTGAAAGAGATATACATTCATTTTATACAACAATCATGTGTGGGAACAGTGCATAACAATACATGGGTTTATCAGCAACATATACATATATATTGAGTTAAACTGTAAGTCCTCTCGCATCATTGATCGGAATGCAAATGTCTATTTAAGGGCATCCTGCATCCTGTCAACATTCATCCACTCTTACTGTCATCTTTCCCCCCTCTGTACATCTCAACTGCCCACACATGATCAATGAAGTTGACCTAAATCCTTTACTGTGTGTAGTATACGTGGGTATGGCAGATTACATAATCGGCCACTCGAAGGTCACAACAATTAGTAACTATCAATTATTGATTATTAAAGGGAAAGAAATAATAGAAAAGTAAGGAGCATAATTTGCCTCATGGTCCAACTGTCACACTATCTATCTATTGTAAATAGTGAATATAGAATAGTTAACAATGGTGTGTTTGAGGTGGTTAATGTTCATTTGTCTTTGGAGAAGTTTAGCTTTGGGTACTGGGTAAAAGGAGTGGGGGGGGGAAGAAGAAAAGAGGGAGGGAGGGACATGGTGGGGGGAAAGTTTAGAAAAGGGAGACGATTTTTCTAACTCTTGAAATTTACCTAAATTATATTAATGCCGAAATCGCCCTAAGTACGCTCACATCCATTTGCTTGCGACAATTCTGGAATATATGCCAAAGAGAAGCGTGAGGCTCAGCATGGGGCTATCTGTTTGTGAAGGAAAGCTTTAATTTTGACTAGCTTAGTCAACCATACAGTAGCTGATTACTGTAATTTTGTCAGTCCAACACAATTATAACCGTGTTTGAATTACATGTTGCAATAACGCCGGAATCTATGGGGTATGTGTGGTGTGTATTGTCAAGCTTTAAAGCTGATTGAGTTCGCATACAGCATGATGTATAGCTCACTCTTTTCCGTCTTTTATTGGTTCGGCGAGGGCTGAGTGTGTTCGTGTGGTGTGTATTTGGTGGTGGGATCAAATAAACTTTATGTTACTTGTTACTATTTTATGCACTAACTTTTTGTGTAAGGCAGCATTTAGAGAGATTTCACAAACGTTAATTGGCAACATATCCGAGGTAAGAAAGTACTGTTTGTAAATCTATTGATTTATTACAAGAACGTGCTATTTGTAAATCTATTGTTTTATTACAATAGCGTGTTGTTTGTAAATCTATTGATTTATTACAAAAATATATTGTTTGTAAATCTATTGATTTATTACAAGAACGTGTTGTTTGTAAATCTATTGATTTATTACAAGAACGTGTTCGTAAATCTATTGATTTATTACAAGAATGTATTGCATAAAATTTAAAATTATTTATTATTTTATAGACAGTCGTTATTCGTGTTGATTAATAACGTGCAGTAATAAAATGTCACGCACTGACACGCATCAGTGATTGCTGTGTGCACACACGTACTATATATGCTTGCTGCGGTTGTTCTAGTTATTGGATCTGCTTGACTCACCTTGCTCCGTGAACAAAACTATAAATAGTATTCAATCAATTGTCACTGGACTCATTCAGGATGATTATATATATATATTTTTAATCATATTCTTGCATGTCACTGTTCGAATTTTCTCGTCTCAGTAACCATACTGTAGTTAAGTATAAATATATTTAAAACTGTTCTGCTTGGGGTTTGAGTATTCTGTGCGCGCCTGCGACCTAATTGTGTCAAAACCACTAAGCTGTATGGTCAATATCAGGTGTGTCCTAGATACACGTCAAGTTAGGCTACTCTTTTCGGCCTCCATTGCGGATATTGTGCACTTGAACTAACCAGCACTGTTTGTCAGCCTGACGACGCAGTCCCAATTATTTCAGACATGCTCTAATAACAGCACACAACTTCAATTTCAAGCTGGGCGGAGGAACGTTTGCTTAAAAAGTGTCTCAATCGTGTGCACTGCCTAAAGCATATTCTATTTTTAGAACTTTGAACTCAGGTGGGTATTGCAGTCTTTCACAAGTATTTAAATATTCATTGATCACAGAGTATTTCAATTTCTATTTCCTTCTTCTTACAACCTTGAGATGACCGAAGGTGTGAACTCAAATCGACATAATTTGGCCTATTGAGGATCTAAGAAAATCGATCTTCTGTTGCCGCCAGATGACTTCTGTTGACTACTGCTACTATTATAACTTCTCTTATTATTATTTATTCAGTTACTAATACTTCTACTAATAGTAATATTAAACTATTATTATTATTATTATTTCTAATACTTCTATGACTACTGCTACTATTCTCCTATTATTAATATTATTTTTTTACTGCTACTTCTTCTAGTTATCTAGTACTACCACTATTGCTTCTACTGTTAATGTTATATTCTACTATCTACTGCTATTATTACTTCTAACACTACTACTGTTAATAGTACTACTAATTTACTTTTAGGTAGTTTTTCAGGCTTATTGTACTGACTATCGTGAACTTAAAAAGTGAACTTTCGTTACATCAAAATAGTTGATTTTATTTTATTTACATAGATTTTATACATATTGTGTTGTTCACTATTATCGTTACTTAACACCTCTAGCTGGCAGGATTTTTAATCTACACTTGTGCATAACTTAAAATGTCAACATGTCGTTCATCAGACTCTTATTTTATTCTGTCACCTGTCTGTCTACACTGTCTTCAAATGACTGAATGGAAACGCGGGGTTGGGGAGGGGGAGTGAGCCTATATATGACTATCGATCTGCCTGGTGTGCGACCAGTGACGTCACGTTCTAATTATAACAATGCATAATCTGCTTGGTGTGATTGGAGTAAAGGTGGTACACGCCACCAAAATCTATAGTCGCGTTCACCCATTTGTACATCACACATACATACATATAGATACAAGTACAAACAAGTAAAGCAAACATTCACATATAAAGAAACAAGGAAACGCACACACACACATACATACATACAAAACACGCGCTCACATAGGCCAGACTCACACATATTTAGCATATATATGTTATTCACTCATGACAGATTTGCACTCAAGCAGAACACAAATACACAGACAAGACAGAAAAAAAGCTTAGCACAAATTATTTACACACGGACACCACCACCTAATACAACGTACTCACTCACAAACAGAACGCTTGTAGTCGTAAGCAGATAATAAATGGACGGGTTATGATACAGGCAGAATGTGCAAACACACGTGGAAATATAAACAAATTGCACATATATGATAATTACATAATTCATACAAGCAAATACGAGCACTGACTGAATCACAGTATGAGTGGCCACTGCACGATTTTGTGTTAGAAAAATCTGTCATTAGGTATATAGATTTATGCAATAGGCGTGCAAGGTTTTGACCCTCACACTGTATAAAAACGGTATACATGTAACGATGTCATTTCTAACGTACCGCTCTTTCTACAGTAAAAAAAAAATCACTTCCATTAGAAACTATCGCACTATTAATTATACACATTAAGCTTCTCGAGCTGTGACTGATTAATTGATTGGTTTTTATATATTTCGTGCTGAAAAAAGATATTGGTATATTGTGAATGTTACCGCACACAATTTTATTTTAAATATACTTACCTAGCTACCCGTACGATGGAAGAAATTATATAAATTATCAAGCCAAGGGTTGGTGCTATCAGCTGACACTCAGCTGCTTAGAATGGCAGACCCGGATTTCCGATTTGGATGGAGGTAAAACACAGATATTACCTCCCTTTGTGGTGCCAAGTTCAGTGTTGTTGGCATTGTTCTTATGAAAGTGCCACCTGCTTTGATTAAGAAGCGTTAAAATAAAACAGATTCATGTTTCTGGCCTAAACGTGACATCACACACTGGCGTTTTGGGCAGGCAGATTTTGTAAACAAATGAATATGTTAATTATAGATTCATAAATTAATTAATTATATTTTGTTGTTGTTGAAAATAACGTCTTCCTAAACTTGTGTCTAAGTGTTAGTATGGGCGTGTAAATGTGTATATATATGTGGTGTGTTTGTGTGTATGCGTGTGTTTCGGTGTATATGTATATATGTGTGCGTGAGTGTCAATATGTGTGTGTGTATGCGCGCGCGTGTATGTGTGTACGTGTATATGTATACGTGTTGTTTGTATGTGTTTTTATCATACGTGCGTATGATTGTTGTTTTGATGTGTATATTAATTAAAGATATCAATCTCCAATCTTCACTCCTTCCCCCTCCATTCCTAAGTCATTGCAGTCGTTTTCAATGATATCTTCCTTTTGGAGTCATCGCAAATACTACTGTATCTTTCTTTACAGTTCTGACGTCATCGGAGTCATCAACTGCCATGACCTTGTAGTCCCGCTGTAAATATGATGTCACTACGGTTTTCATCAGCATCTTTTCCAGACGCATCTACTGATGAAGTTTTCGATGATAGACAACCGTCCGCAGGAGACTGCCAAGATCAGCTGGATGACGGTTTCTCACGTCTAGTCAGAGCCGGTTTCCACGTCATGGCGAAAAGGGCGGGGGAGGTGGTCACAGCCAACGAAGTATTAAAAGTTCGTCTAAGCAATGAAGCGGATCAGCCACAAGGTAAATCGAGACAGATTCTGCGTTTTGTTGTTTTAGTTCTTTTCTTCATCGAAACGTTTTTCACTCAGGCATTACAAGTACATGCCGGGGATAGAAGAACTTGAGAGGCAGAAACTCTATGAAAAACAATTAAAGTCAGGATTGGAATGCAAGAAGAGGAAGTGAAATAGAAAGGAAAGCAAACTGCCGATTACTTCATAATTTAAATTTAGATTCCCCCTTCCCATTTTAATCTGGGGGTGTTTTATGTTTGGGTTTTTCTTCCTGTCGGTGTTTATCAACAATAGAACTGTTTTCATTGTTACAGATTTATCATTAATTTTTCTGTAAATTTTCTTACTATCTCTTGAAAACCTAACTTAATGTTGTTTTGAGTCAACAGTGCATCAGTAATACAGTAATGTTTATTTCTAACAGGCGGGAGAAAGCCAGTGCAAGACAGTTTATGTCTGTAGTAATTCTGTGTAAATAAATGTGTAAATAAAATATACACATTTCATTAATAAAGCTAAGGTTTGTTTACTAACATTTTGATGCAGTGTACTCGCATTATCATCATCAGCATTCTTTTCATCACCGATCAATCCCACTTACTGATGGCCAGTTATATGATGAAAGGCTACAATGCAACCAAAACAGTACTTGCTTGTAATATTTAATTAAATTATGTTGAAGACAGAAAACTGTTAGAGTGTTATTTTCTGTTTTTATTTCATGCCACAGTTCAACTAATGCTTTGTGTCTTTCTTTCAAGCCACAGTTCAAGTATCAGAAGCAAAATCCAACAGTGTAAACACATGTCGACTAAAGAGTGTAGACGTATTACTAATGGCAAATAAATTCACCGAAATTCAGCTGGACGTTGGGAAGGAGGTGCGAATGGAAACACTTACAATTAACGAAATTCTTAAAACTGGTAAGGTTAGCAAATGTCTGTGTGCGTATGTGTATGAGAGAGACGGTTCTTTGTGTGTGTGTGTGTCTTTATTAGTTTTGGCGTGTGTGTGTGTGTGTGAGAGAGAGTGAGAGAGAGAGAGAGAAAGAGAATGGTATATTTGTGTGTATGTAAGTATTTGTATATGGCGTGTGTGTGTGTGTGTATGTGTGTGTGTGTGTGTGTGTGTGTGTGTGAATGAGTGAATCCATAAATCAAAGAGAAAGAAATGTCTTTATAGTTATAATTTGTTTAGTTATGCTTTCTGTGAATCTATACCCCTCATTCTGATGTCTCCCCAGTCCAACTACAGGAAAACTATTTATGGGGGCCTGTTTCTCTACTGATGCCTCCCCAGTCCAACTACAGGAAAGCTATTTATATTGGCCTATTTCTCTACCGATGTCTCCCCAGTCCAACTACAAGAAATCTATTTATTGTGGGCCTGTTTCCCTACTGATGCCTCCCCAATCCTGCTACAGGAAAGCTATTTATTTGGGCCTGTTTCTCTACTGAGGCCTCCCCAATCCTGCTACAGGAAAGCTATTTATTTGGGCCTGTTTCTCTACTGATCGCCTAGGGACGAGGTTCTACTTACTGGATCTTTTACAATTATTATAGTGAAATGGTAATACTACCATAGAATACTATATACATAGTTATTTTATATCTCGGCTACCTTTCCATTAATGCCAGTGACCTACCTGATCTGAATTTATAATGCCCCCGGCCCAGAACAATATGGCAAATGCTCAAGACCTTAGTGTGGCGGAGTAAATTTGCCTAACCCTATTTCTAAACTTAATTGTTATAGTAATTGTTAAATGTCAAAGTGATCGACCTGGGCTCTGCTTATGCTGCTATTTCTAAGTGTCAAAGTTGAAGTAAACAACTCAGGTGGAGGATAGGCTAGAACTTGCTGATGCAATCCAAACCAGTTCAAACTGGATTAGTAGTTTTTCTAATAGTCTCACACTTCTTCATAACAAATTCATCCAATGGGGATGGACCGGAAGTTTATTTGTTTAAGAAGTACTCTATTCGAATCAGTTTAAGTTTGAACATAACATGAGTGCCATCATAAAGGTGATCATTAGCTTATGGTAAGTTAACTGACTGATAAAGAAAGAATGGACTTAGAATATTTCGTACCTGTTTGCTATTGATCTATGATTTGAATTAGAGAATGCTTATGTAATTGAACCATTATTTCTATGTTCATTAATTTGACTATGTTGTACATTATACTTGTGAATTTTGATCTGTGCTATATTTCTTTTGTGTTTTTTTTTTGTATTGGGCTAACAAAATTGCTGCAGGATTTGTAAGTTGAGGAGGTTTCTAAGCAGAAAGGAGTTTAGAGATGAAATATGTCTCACATTTAGTGCTGCCTTAATTTACTTTTGCAGAGAAGCAGGCCTTTTGTTTTTCTTTTCACGTCAGTCTATGCTGACTATTGTTTTCTGCTTGGTCACCCTGGTGTGTGCATCCAGCATTTTCATCAACTTAGCAGTAAAACATGTTGATTAAGTTGATTCATGTGAATTCCATTTGAGAGCCAACACCACATAAATTTGTGGCTAGGGTTTGGTCTCGAGAATTCACAAAGATTATTTTGAATGTTCCTTGTAGGATGTTGAGTAAATGCACATAGATATTCAAGAACATTCCTCCTAATGTGCTTGATAGCGCATGTGAAATTTAGGACTATTATGGGTGATTAATTAACAATAATAACCATAAGCAATAACTAGTGTGGCGTAGGCGTCACAGACAGATAAAGCAACTAAATATTTCATTAGTAATTTACAGTTGATTAAATACACACACACACACACACACATACACACTAAATAAGTACACGCACTGAAAGCCATTGAATAATCTTAATTAATACAAACACGCATTAGTTTAAACTATTCAAGCATTTGTAATATGATCATACTAAATAATTATTGAAGAATTTAATTAGTCCCACTTCACTTGCATTACTTTCACCATCTCACTTGACATTACTATCATCTCACTTGTATTACTGTCATCATCTCACTTGACTTGTATTACTGTCGTCATCTCACTTGACTTGTATTACTGTCATCATCTCACTTGACTTGTATTACTGTCGTCATCTCACTTAACTTGCACTACTGTCGTCATCTCACTTAACTTGCATTACTGTCGTCATCTCACTTGACTTGCATTACTGTCGTCATCTCACTTAACTTGCATTACTGTCGACATACATTTTACAAATCAGCAGGAAATGCTGTAGTTCACCACGAATCTTCTAGAGTCTAGACCACCCAGTGAAGAAAGCTTGTAGGGTTATTTTAATATATTATGTTGCATAATTTAACGTTCATCACACGAACAAATTAAATAAGAAGAAAATGACACGAATGCCAAACTTGTATTTTTTGTACGGCCAAGCATCCTCGTTAGCTGTAACTCACTGTTCATTCATGACCACATTCGTCATGACCCAAATCTTTCTTACGTTGTATTTTTATATCTCCCTCCTCTAATACCACACTCTTTCGTAACATTTCTCCAAATTCTTATTAGAAATAAAAATGTATACTTAAACAAATTCAGCATAAGTAAATATCTACAGCAACAATTTTAGTAGAAATATATCCGATTGATTTTATAAAATAATTTATATTTTAAAAATAAATTATTTTATTGCCAACCTAATTATGACGTACTATTGTCACTGATATTGTGGACGATCCCGTAGCATGTCAATCTCTCCAACCGATGGAGGGCGGTTGAGGGTGTGCGCCAAACCGGTGCGACCTTTTCACTCCCTTCCGATAATCCTCCCGTCCTCCACCTCGGGACGGAATGTGAGGCTGTAGGGTCCCAGATCAGATGACGTCTTTTGACGAAATGATCAACGTTAGCTCCAGTGGTAGTGGTATGTAGAAACGATTCCGACCCCCCCCCCTCCTAGCATTTTAATATATAACAGGAATTGAAATTGGTAACATTGTAAGATTTACTTTTTTTTCTTTGCAATGAACAGTAGCACTAATTTACTATCTCGTCCAGAATTAAAGCATCCTTACAAAGCACACAAGCAAATCACAAAAATAGATATTCTTTAAAATAACACTTAATGCTTCAGTCAATATATGTTTTTGTTGTAGAAAGATTCATTGCTATTCTGTATGTTTGTGTGTTTGTTGCTTTGTGTATAATTGTGCTTCTTTTATCGTTTAAACATCAATTTGATTTTTGTTACATACTAGTTGTCTCACCGATGACGCAGGGTTATAAATAGATCAAATTCAACATCTAACTTTTTATTTGCTGCACTGTGATATGATTTTCCAATATGGAATTATAACATATATCAAATATTTGTGTAGTTTGAGGCGCTGTTAACGTACATGGGTTTAAATTTATCACATCATAACATATGCCGGGTAAATTATTAAAACACAGTTTTTGAATTTTACATTTATCGTTTACTGCCCTGGTCCCATCAGAGCATAGATGGTGTATCTATAATATGAGAATAAGTGGTTACTTTTGAAAAGAACCTATGCATCATCTTAATTTGATATTGTTTATTCATTATGTTATGTTATCATCAACACCCATGCACTCACTCATTCACAAACACACACACACACACACACACACACACACACACACACACACACACACACACACACACACACACACACACACACACACACACACACACCTTACGTTAACAACGTGTTTCTGGCCTTGATCTGAAAACTAATCAATATTTTGTTCTTTACAACATATTTCTCTCCATCATCTGAATTAGTCATCATTGATTTGTTCTTATCAACCTGTTTCTGTCCAGTTGAAAATGTCATCATTGAAATGTTCATATCGAAATGTTTCTGTCCAGTTGAAAACGTCATCGTTGCTAAACTTGACTGGCCCAGAGCGGAGGAAATAGACAGACTGAAAGCAGAGAAGGAAGAACTGGAGAGAATATTAGAGGAGGAGAAAAAGTACTTGTCACAACAGCTGGAAGTGAGCACAAGCAAATTTCACAACAAACTTAAAGAGCAAGAAAGACGTCACAGCGAGGAGAGAGAGCAGGATCACGCTAAATTTAAAAAGTTTGTCCTTCGCATCGCGACCACTGTCGAACTGGTTAGAGAAATCTTGACTCTCCTGGCAGAGAAGTTGCCAGGCGTTGTGAAGACTTTAGTGGACAAGTTCAACGTCCGTCTGCAGGGCGTGACTGCTGGACTGTCGTTTTTAATGGACATCCCAGTCAACGAGTGGGATAATTTTAAAAGTAGACAACAGGAAATGCAGGACGTTTTGTTCGATCTAGTCCCAGAGGACAAGAAACGAGAAGTGAAATGGGAGATGTACAAACCCACCTTGCTCGACCTCGACTTCAGGGACCTAGAGGTGGGCGAACCCATGCCCGTTACTGAGATGGAAAGACTAAATGCAGTGGTAAGAATTCTGGCAATGGTTAGAGTTCTAGTTGGCATTTGGTGAAAGTTCTTTCATTGGTTAGAGTTCTGGCAATTATATGGATTCTGGCAAAGGTAAGAATTCAGACAATGGTTAGAGTTCTGGCAATTATATGGATTCTGGCAAAGGTAAGAATTCAGACAATGGTTAGAGTTCTGGCAATTATATGGATTCTGGCAAAGGTAAGAAATCAGACAACGGTACTGGATCTGGCAGTAGTAAGCGTTCTGGCAATGGTAAGTTTCATTAGACATGTGATATAGTTAGAAAGGAGGTCTGATTGTAGTAATTTAGTAAGGGTAAGTTACGTTATAACAATGAGGTAGTTGAAAAGAATTTTAGCATTGGTAAAGTACATTATACCTGTGCAATTGTTGAAAAAGAATTTTAGCAATGGTAAGTTACATTATACCTGTGAGGTGGTTAAAAGGAATTTTAGTAATGGTAAGTTACATTATAACTGTGAGATGGTTATAAAGGAATGTTAGTAATGGTAAGTTACATTTTAGTTTTTACCTATAAGGTGGTTGATAAGAATTTACTAATGATAATTAAATTATATTTACCTGATGGGTAGTTGAAAAAGAATTTTAGCAATGGTAAATTACATTGTACCTGTGAGGTGATTGAGAAGTAATTTTAGCAATAGTAAGTTGCGACATACCTGTAACATGATTGATTACAAGTTCTTACAGTGGTAAGTGACATCATTCCTGTAACATGATTGATTATAAGTTCTTAACAGTGATAAGTGACACCATAAGTAACATGATTGATTACAAGTTCTTAACAGTGGTAAGTAACACCATAAGTAACATGACTGATTACAAGTTCTTAACAGTGGTAAGTAACACTATAAGTAACATGACTGATTACAAGTTCTTAACAGTGATAAGTGACATCATACCTGTGTTTTGCATTGGAAGGAGTTTTGAGAGTAATTATTGTTCAACTTGCCAGTAATAAATGAATGACAGAAATCTATCAGAAACATATATTTACCACACTTATAACAAAGAAGTAGAACTCGTGCCCTGATAATATCTGAACATGGTATTTAACAATATTGTAGCATGAGACATTTCTATCAATTATACAAATAATATACTTTTATATAATATATATTTTACTATATTGTAGCATGAGGCATTTCTATCAGTCATATCAATAATAAACATGATATTTTACAGTATTGTAGCATGAAACATTTTCGTCAGCCATATAAGAATAAACAAGATATTTTACTATATTGTAATCTGAAATATTTCTATTATTTATTAGTCATACAAATAATAAACAAGATATTTTACTATATTGTATCATGCGATATTTCTGTATGTCATAAAAGAAAAACATGAACTAAAGTTAGAATTGCCTCATATGTCACTTGCTTTCAGTCACATATATATTTAATGAATATGTGACAAAGTTAGGAAGATATCTAAGTGCAGAAGCTGCTTAGGATATCTGTGAAAATGTCCAATGAGTTTGATATTTAACAAATGTCACTGTCTCCTGACAGAATTATTTTGTTAGCACTTGTGATCAAGAGATTTAAAATTGACCTATACCTCCTACGGTTATCTACCTACTCTGCATTTAGAATAAATTTAAACAGCTTTCAAAACATGTTATGTAGTTTCATTTATTATTTAGAGTACCTGTAACATTTTGTAAGAAAGTTTTAGAAGCAGTATGTATTTAACAAGAAAATCTGTTGCAAATTTAAAAAAATCGAGAAGAAAATATTTATGTTAGAGTAACCTAACAGTAATATCTCATTTGTGTACTAATGACAAACATAAAACACGTCTAGAAATAATTTTAGCTGTAATGTGTGTCTCGCGTACTTGTGACAAAGATAAGGCAGATCTAGAAATAATTTTAGTTGTAATGTGTGTCTCGCGTACTTGTGACAAAGATAAGGCAGATCTAGAAATAATTTTAGTTGTAATGTGTGTCTCGCGTACTTGTGACAAAGATAAGGCAGATCTAGAAATAATTTTAGTTGTAATGTATGCCTCGCGTAATTGTGACAAAGATAAGAAGAACAAGAAATAAATTAAGCTGTAATGTGTGTCTCGCGTACGTGTGACAAAGATAAGAGAACAAGAAATAATTTTAGCTATAATGTGTCTCGCGTACTTGTGACAAAGATAAGGCAGATCTAGAAATAATTTTAGCTATAATGTGTGTCTCGCGTACTTGTGACAAAGATAAGGCACATCTACAATTAAGGTTTGCAGTAATGTGTCTCTCGCATGCCTGTGGCAAATTTGAGAAACACATGAGGTATAATTCTTATCCTGACCCTACTTTTGTATACGCAAGCCTTCTTTTACTCTTTTCTTTATCTCCGCAGGCCACCGATATGTGCGTTATCTCCTGATCGTTCGATGTCGTCATGGTGCCAAGTAACACATAACCGAACATGAACCGAGAGAAGCAAGCTTGCCGTTCATTATTTGTACGGGGACGTGACAGACCCCAAAGTTCTCAAACTCACATCTCCATCCACAGTTAGCGTCACATTGCCAAGCTTTGTGAGAAATGCATTTGAAGAGGCACTCTGGGAAGATCACGTGATGCATTGCAAGTTGCAGTCTGGGAAGACCGTATGATGCATTTTAAAGCATCCCCCTCCATCTTTTGACGTCCGGTAAATCATTCTGACCTCAATAGTGAAAGTCATTTGGCGTGTTTCAAGACGTTGCAGTGATTAATCCCAGATGTCCTTGGTCAGTGATGTGACCTGTCCACAAAGTAGTCCGGGTTCTTGCCTTGCTTTCACTGATTGTAAACAGGATTGGGATGGGGACTGGAAGTCTATGAAATACGTTTTGTGTGAAATCAAACTCGACAGGACAAGTCCGAAGAATTATGAATGAATGTACATCTATGTTGTACGTGTACATGGGTAGACGTATATAGTTGTGTGCTTAAGTGTGTGTCTGTACGTATATATACGTATGTTTATGACAAAGAGAGAGGGAGAACAGAGAGAGGAAGACAGTGAGACAAAGAGAGGGAGAACAGAGAGAGGAAGACAGTGAGACAAAGAGGAGAGAGAGAGAGATGGTACTGTAGTACAAGACAACATCTGAAGTCATGAATTTTTTAACTGACAAAATTAATGAGGTCACATACTGTATGAAGAATGTTATAGTAGGAACGACAACTCGCAAGAGATTTCCTCTAAGCTGACCCCAAGCTTTGTTCACAGTGTTGAACCCCAATGTGTCTTCAGCTCTCAGCTGCCAGCCAACGAGTGTTGTTCATTGCCTCGTCAAACGACTTCAGCATATCGAGGCTGTTTTTACTTTTAGATTGTACGCACCAGTAAAACTGTCTTGAGGTAATGTTTGTGACTGTTAGAAATTCCAGTTGAAATGTGCACTATGCAATACTCTTGACACTGTTTACGATGTCATTCTTATATGTGTCCTTAAAATTATCTTCTCTTTGCCTGTACTTAATTGTTATTTATATTTATAAATTGTTTTATTCACAAAGACAAACATTTAATTGTGGGCTTGTATTTATCTGTTCTATACAGTACTGAAACAGTAGGCCGGTTGACACGTTCCATACAGTTTATTATCACACTGAGGTCAGGGATACAGTGATCTAATAACGCGTGGTTTAAAAGATAAATATAGCAATTTTTATTGCACTGTACCATATTATTTACTTTCAATGATTAATCTGACTATGAACAGAACTAAAGTGTTAGCTTTCTTCATTTTATGTAGGTTAATGTGTCACCCCTTCGCATCTGGCCCCACTTTTTTTTCTCGTCCCAGTTCTCGGGATCACGAGACTTCATTTCACACGTCATTGTTTATTTTCATTATGCGCCTTCATCCTTTGCCCTAGTGATCCGTATTCTATGTCTCTTGCTATTGTTTAACGTTGTCGAAAGGGAATTACCTTGGTTGCGTCTTGAGACTGATTTAAATAGTTCTTTCTAACTGCTTGCGAGTCAGCGTACAGCAGGAATTAGATACATGTAAAACCTATAATGACCAATCGCATACAACAGACCTTAGATACATAAACCTATATTGATCAATTGCATATTAGCATACAACAATTATTAGATGTATAAGCCTGTATTGACCAATCGCATACCAGCATACAACATATATTGGATGTATAAGCCTATATTGTCCAATCGCATAATATTGCACAACAATGGTATCACCAACAATCATTACTGAACAGTCGTAGTTTATGCATAATAAATATGCAACTGGTATGGTTTACTTTCTCATTGTGTTATCAGTAAGTCTTTGTATCAGCATGAAATAGACGATGGAAGTGTAAGCTGACAGCAACGTTTAACACCACAACTTCCCCCAGGTATAGACATGATTTTAAAAACAACAATTGATCGATATAATTGAAGAGCACTAACATACTTTCAAGAGAGCGAGATTAATTTATTGACTTCTCTGTCCACCTCCACAGCATTCGTTAATTTCATGCACATGGTGAAGAGATGCAAATGGAACTATAAATTATTTGTCGGGAATTGTGCTAATAAGTACTGTCGGAATGCTGTGATTATGTCCCTTGTCTTTCGTACGTGTTGCTTACCAACGACAGTTTGAGTTTAATAATTCTGTAAGTTGAAATTATATATGTAAGTATAATATGTTATTTGACACAAATATGTATATTCATATTTTCATAATATTTATGTTTGGAAAGAGTGTGCTTAAAATAATGAATAATTGCTGTATGTACCCATTTCTCTTGTTTTGAAGCAATGAAGTTTTTGATCTTGGAATTGTTATCAACAACCTTTCCCAGGGATTTATCTTATTACAACGTACTGTAGTAACGCGTGAAGTTAGACTAAAATTAAACTTTCTTGGTATAAACCCTGATATTAAGCCCGTCTACAATTCTGCAATACTAAATTTGATTTACTTGCAGTACGATAATAGGTCAGCAATGTGTGAGATTGGTCAGGAATGAAGATGGACACAAATTTAATTTCAACAGGTATGAGATTGAACTGTTATGAAAGGAAAAGGAGCATACTGTATGTGATAGTGAACAGATGTGAAAAGGGGTATAATGTATGTAAAACTGTGAGAAGTGTATAATGGATATGATATAGGAAGTTGTAAGAAAAGGTAATGTGTGTGAAATTGGCAGATGTGAGAAGGGGTCTAATGTATATGAAATATGAAGTTGTGAAAATGAAATAATTTATGTGAAATAGAAAGTTGTGAAAAGAGGATAATGTTTGTGGAATAAGCTATGTGAAATAGGAAGCTATGACAAGAGATAAAGTAAGAAACTGAACAGGCTTGAGAAGAGATTTAATGTATGTGAAATTGAATAGGTGTGAGAAGGGGTTTAATGTATGTGAAAATGAACAGGTGTGAAAAGGTATAATGTATGTGAAATTGAATACCTGTGAGCTTAAACACTCTTTACATTACAATGGATATGTGTAAATACGAAAAATAGAATACTACACTTGTAGGGTAAAGAACGAGTGTGAATCTGGACAGATGAGAATTTGACATGATGGACAAGTTTTTCTTTCTGTATTTCTTATGTTCGGGTTCTGACGTCCTCGTGAAAAAGGCTGATTTGTGTATACAACTTCTGTTTTGACATGGAAAAATGTGGTACTGAGCAATATGTTATTTGTGTATACAACTTCTGTTTTGACATGGAAAAATGTAGGACTGAGCAATATGTGAACTTGTATTCATAAGTTTTGAACCTATGCGTATCGTGTGCTTTTAGTATTAAAATTATGTGGGAAATATGTGATATCAAATGTTGTTTCAAACATTGCACACACCTGCGTGCTAATGTGAATTGTTGTAACATTAACGGTCAGTGAAGCGTACCGCACCCTGTTGAACGCGAAATGTAAAAAAAAAACAATAAAGTTGTTACACTCAGAGCAAAGAAACTGCGACATGTCTTCAGCCATGGTCAGTAATACAATGACGTCGTGCGTGAGTTGATGTTTGCCTTCACATTTTTTGTTTGTTTGTTGTTTCAGTTGATGAAGTGTTCATATGCAAAGTGTTACATATTGGCGTCGATGTATTCTTAAGACCGTTATCTTTAATAATTGCAATATGAGAGAACTAATGCATATATATATATATAGAGAGAGAGAGAGAGCGCACTTAGAATTGTTTTATAGGTAATATATTAATAGTAGGAAAGAGTAGTTTACAAACATTTGCAGTCATAGCAGTTGAAGTGATAGATTAGACGTAGAATATTAACAGTAATACTAGCAGTGTAATAGTCGGGTAGAAAGCAGGGTCTATGTTCTAAAATGACTTCTTCGATGTTTCCCAAAAGCCAAAGACATTATGATTTAGTGAACGGATCAATATACAACTAAAGAAAAGTACAAGAATGTGCTGAATTCTATGAAAGTTTCAGACAGACAGATAGATGGATAGCAATTAACATGGTTTGACGCCATTCCTTTCAAAGACAAGACAAAATGTTCGAGGAGGGATTGAGAGAAGAGATTAAGAACACCGGACATAAATATTGACTGTAATCTTTATCTGCAATGTGAATATTTTGAATTAGAAATTAAATCAGGTATGTTTTATCCAGTGTCATGGGAACACTGCGCATGTGACATCACCGTTGCATCATCTCTTGAAAAGATGGGGAACATTTATGAAGTACAGGCACGCACGCACACACGAGCTCGCACAACCGTATTCATTACGCACATATTTCGTGCAGAAAGGCATCCAGCAGGAAAAGAAAGCATTTGATGCACTATTAGTGTTACTATATCCCGAAAAATAAAACGTACGCACACGTAAAACATATAGAGAAATTAAACATACACAGACGTAAAACATACCGAGAAGTAAAAGAGAGAAATTAAACATACACAGACGTAAAACATACCGAGAAGTAAAAGAGAGAAATTAAACATACACAGACGTAAAACATACCGAGAAGTAAAAGAGAGAAATAAAACACACACAGACGTAAAACATACCGAGAAGTACAAGAGAGAAATAAAACATACATTGACGTAAAAAATACCAAGAAGAACAAGAGAGAAATAAAACATACACAGACGTAAAACATACCAAGAAGAACAAGAGAGAAGTAAAACATACACAGACGTAAAACTTACCGGGAAGTAAACGAGAGAAATAAACGTACCGAGAAGTACAAGAGAGAAATAAAACACCCATATAAAATTATCAGAGACGGTAAAATATACAGAGAGGTCAATATTTATTTTAATCTGGGTCAGAGAAAAAAACTGAAAAATAAGAAAAACTGGACTCACTTTAGGAAGTATTTAATAGACTATTTTGTTTGCAAAAAAATGTTTTTAAAATTTGGTTTGCTTAGCATATGTTTGCATCAAAAAACACAATGGTGATAGTTTTGCAAGAAATACTCATAGGTTTCAAATGAAATATAAACATTAAAAAACTGATGAACTGTGATTTTATTAAATACTAAATTGGACAATAGAAATAAAGAATGAAAATCTATTTCTTTTTCATTGAATCTAAATAATAATTTCTTCCCCAGAGGACATTTCTCAAAACCTCGAATAAAACATCCCTTTAAACGTCAATTAAAACATCCCTTTAAACATCCATTAAAAACATCCCTTTAAACGCCAATTAAAACATCCCTTTAAACACCCATTAAAACACCCCTTTTGAGAACACAGTGTATGCCATGGACAGAGTGGCAAGCAGCCCAACCAAAAACGTAAGAGCACGCGCAGGTTGGGGGATTGGAATCAGGTATATTAAGGTGTGACAGATTCGAGACACGGTGAAGACGCGGAAATGGAGCAGTGCAATATGCAGGTCTGGACCTGTTGTCACGTACAGCAGACCAATCAGAACGAAGGGAATCACGTTTTCAAGGTCATTCAAATGGCACCTGAAAAATTATTTAAAGTAATATAGGAATACTGTTCAGAGAGAGAGAGAGAGAGAGAGAGAGAAACAGTTAATATATCAGATTTCTTACCACAATCTACCTATACATTAGTGAAGATATTAATTAAATGAAGATTCTGTTTTCAGCCATTGCTAAATTCAGTATGTCAGTCTCACGACATATTGTTCGCTGGGCTGTATACCTGACACACTTACCATGTCATTACCTGATTAGTGAGAAATATAATTACGTGGTCGTGTAAGCTAAATTCCCCATGTCATTTTCCAATACGAAATGAACACTTGGAAGTCGATTATAACATCAAAATATAATTTAGACATTTATTACTAAGTGTACATTAACTTACTTTGTACATAACCAATTTTTTCTTGGTCTTTCAAAGACGCATTCAACTTTGCATTCGCTCAACATCAGGTGTTTACTTTTTGTAAAAAAAAATATTCCTCTGCCATTTAAAAACTAGTTAGATATGGTCCATAGAGACAATCCCATTGACTAATACTTGTGTATTATATGATCATGACTTGAAAATATTTTGCATTTTCTGCATTAAAATTGGTGTGATCATTTTCTATACATTCTTATTTAACTAACTTCACTGCTTGTGCTGTGGTTGTGAACTTTTTTTTGTTTTAATTATCTCCCTTGGAAATATGTATGCGTGAGTGCATGTCAAGCACAAATTTAGTTCATCACGTTTGGTCTAATAAGCACTGCGTCGTATTTTGATGAAGTGGTAAAACAATGAGAGTCCTACTTGGTCGCTGATGGGTTGTTGACTTGTACAATAGCTGGCAGGAATGGCCAGCAATATATATATATATATACCCGACAGTCTAGCTGTGAATATGATCTGTCGCATGGCTAAGCGGGTACTGCTGTCTTGTTGCAAAAGACTTGGTCTATATAGCAGGCAGTGTATGTTAAAGTGGAACTCAGCGTTGGATTCCTTGTGATCCTGATTTCTGTTTGTGTCGATCATGAGATTTGGTTTTCTTTGAAGTAATTGTGTTACAGTCTTAACCATGATTTCTGTTTCAGGGGATAGAGTGGGTTAGTGAAGTAATTGTGTTACAGTCTTAACCATGATTTCTGTTTCAGGGGATAGAGTGGGTTAGTGAAGTAATTGTGTTACAGTCTTAACCATGATTTATGTTTCAGGGAATAGAGTGGGTTAGTGAAGTAATTGTGTTACAGTCTTAACCATGATTTCTGTTTCAGGGAATAGAGTGGGTTAGTAAAGTAACTGTGTTACAGTCTTAACCATGATTTCTGTTTCAGGGAATAGAGTGGGTTAGTAAAGTAACTGTGTTACAGTCTTAACCATGATTTCTGTTTCAGGGAATAGAGTGGGTTAGTGAAGTAATTCTGTTACAGTCTTAACCATGATTTCTGATTCAGGGGATAGAGTGATTTGTAGATTTAAAACCTTGATCTTCGAATATTCCAAGTCTGGATATTGCTGATTTCTGTATCAGAAGGTCAGTGCGTGGAGAGCTGAGCCGATGAACAGAATCGGAAGATGGGAATGTGGGAAGATGGCCCGCTTCCTCCCCCCCCCCCCCGGTTACGATAAGATGTAACTGGGGAATAGGCTGGCTAATAATTAGAAGCTAAATTAACTTCATCAGTTACATATTATACTTTTAACAAATATTGTGAATTTAACTTCTCAGTTGATACTCTCAGCGAATTACCTTCTCTTTTGTTAATATTCACCATTAGCTGTCAGATATCTCTCATTTTTTCCGCCACATTTAAACATCAAGATTAGTTGTTGGCTGTAAACCAGCACACAAATCGGACTTTCTTTACAACCGGATTTACTGCTTCTGTCTACAGATACATATCTTTTCACTATCTCTACATCAAGATTTACTGCTGGCTGTCTACTGTCACACGCATTTTCTCTCTCTACATTAGGGTTTACTGTCCACTGTCTAATCACACACACATACACTCACTCACTTTACATCAGGGTTTACTGTTGATTATCTCTGATACTCTTACCTTCTCACTCTCTCTACATCAGGATTTGATATTGGCTGCAAATGTTTTCCGTCTTTGTCTTTCATGCCCCGGGTGTCTTCTGGGTTGGCAAATGCCTGCAAGACGAATTCGTTGATTTAATTTACAAGACTTCTTTTACGAAATACAATAATTAGTTATATTTTAAGATAGTTTGTTCAGGACTAGATATCCATTGAGTGAGATTAGGAATGCGTTAAAATTAATGGACATGTTAGAATAAGATCATGCCAGGGACGTCAGATCGTCAGACGTGTGTATACAGGGACGTCAGATCAGGTTCAAAAGTGCACTTAATGACAGATGCATAGATGCATAAGATCTGCATGACAGTTCTCATTCACTTAAATAAGGGAGATAAACTTTACCAACCCAATGTAAGTATAGACTGTTGTTTTTCTGATGACAGATAGATGACAGATAGATGACATATGAAACAGTAATCTCACTTACGGAAGTATGCAATTGTTTCTTACTCGGGACTGATCTGATTTTTTCAAAATAAATATTTTAACTGAACTAACGGGAATTTATGAACAGCTTATGTAAACTACATTTCATAGCCATTCATAAGTGAAGCGAGTTAAATATTTTCCACAATCTTTATATCAAAAAATAATATTTCTCTTACAGAATTATCAACATAGTATTAGTGTCATCATTGTTATCATTATCATCTCTTAAGACTTCTGCTATCTGTCGGTTATATTAGTTATGGACTCCTACCAGGATTATGGTAGATCACGGTTTTATTGATGATGCAGGTACTGCAATGAATTCTCTCCTTTGTTTCTGTAGGTTTCTGTGATTTGGCACAGCAACGCGAATGACTGTTACTGTCCTGTTGTATATGACAGATTTTATGCGATCTGCTCTTGCTTCAACATTCAGTATTTTATTTTTGGCATCAGAGACTGATTGTGGGGAGCTGGGTTGATACCAGGTCAAAACACTGGCCCCATGGGAAGGATGATTGAGGTTCAAACTTATTCCCAGAAGAGCCCGGCAGTTTTGGAGCCATTCTCTGGTTTTGACATTACCAAGCTGTATCCTGTGTAAGTTTGCAGATTTTAATTAGTAGTAAGTGCTCATCCATGACCCGTGACCTCCACTTTCAGAGCATCTTTGATTTTCCTTACTCCTCGGCCTTCCATTTTCTGAGATAAGTAGAGTGTTCACATCTACTTTGGGTATAGGGCCTCATGAAGTGTGAACAGTTTTCTTGCTTTTAGCTCTATCACCGAACTCAGTGCTATCATGACACATGCATTAATTGTGTATTTTTTTTATGCATATGTATTTCTGTTATCTTCAGTATTGTAATTATACACATATTACCGTTTGTATTACAGTTATCTACCTCACTCTGTGTGCGTGTATATATATATATTTCTTTGTGTATGCATGTTTGATAGAGCAATTGTCTTCCATGATTAATTAATTATTTTTTATGAATTATTATTATCTTTCTTCATTTTAACTTTTAGACATTGTGATAATTTATCTGCCCAAATGACATTTGACCACTTTGTCTCGATTCTGATTCTGATGCAATATCTAAGGTCATCGCATATTGCCCTGACTGATTTCTATGAAACATGTGAGTGTAGAGAAAATGCAAAAAGTAGAGATACACACACGCGCGCACTTACACACACAAACACGCACAGTCAGATACGCACGCACACATGCGCGCACGCACAAACACACACACGCCGATGAGCCTCGTCTCTAGGAAGAAGTAAACGTCAACAGTACAAAATAACTTTAATCTATTGTTTTGTGATCAGAAAGTTCGCTTAGCGTTGATGAAAGTGATTTAGTCTTCGTGCTCGCTACAGTGTGCAAAAAAATAATCCTGTAAGAACCTTTTTATCTGCCCTTGTTTGATATCCCGTCCTAGTGTACGACCTACATTTTCTTTCTCAGATACAATTTCATTTTATCTTGCTGCACTTGCCTAGTTCTATCAGTCTGTGCTTGTTTGCTTAGTGTTGTGGAAAGTATGTCTGTACTGTATGGTAACACGGTATGACTTGCATTTTGTGACTTGCATTTTGTACTACGAGGTGTATTGGCATAGAATTATCGAAGTATGCCTGCTCATTATACTAACAAGGTATTACGCAGCATATTCTATTAAATTGCACAGTTATTTCGTCGTAAATGAAATGTCGCCTGTTAAAGCAAAACCAGATGACCCTGAGACTCGTGATTATTATGATGCAGTTGAAAGTTCAAATGTTTGCGCGTGTGTTGAACAAGTGTACCAAAAGCATTGTCCTGCGTTGTATGTGTATTGTGTGATGAACGAAGTGTGAACTAAAAAAATACTTGTATTCCTGAATAAACAGCCTTGCTATTACACTGATGGATGTTGTAGTTTTCGAACAGACGTATGATATTAAAGTGTATGCATGCGCGCAGATTAGAAGATGCAAAGGGTTGTAAGTTCACTTGTACTAGTACATTTGCAGTACATGTGGGGAGTTTTGAGCACAGACACAACACTCGCGAACGACCGTGACTTCCCGAATGTTAAAGGAAAATAAATTCTTAGGAGACATGAGCCGCTTAAAAAAAAAAACCTGTCTGTTTTTCTGCTTGTACCCTTTGAGTCTATATCCAAGCAGGGTACACCATTCTCCTAAAGTAAACTGCTTAGCAGGATGCCCCCTATCCTTCATCAAACTGCTTAGCAGGGTACACCATTAAACTACTTTGAAATGCTTGGTAGGATACTCCATTACCCGACAGTAAACGGTTTAGCAGGGTACACCATTATCCTACAGTAAACTACATACAGGGTGTACCATTATCATACAGTAAAATACTGATCAGTGTAAGCCATAATCATACAGTACACTACCTTGCAGGATACACCGTTATCCTACAGTAAACTACATAGCATAGTACACAATAATCCTGTAGTAAACTTCCTAGCAGGGTAAACCTTTTCCCACAGTAAAGTACCTAGCAGTACAGTAATATCCTACAGTAAACTACCTATCAACATTCACCTTTATGTCACTTACCTTGTTCTTGAATCTGAAGACACCTGTTAGGAAACTCATGAACATCGTCTTTACAATCACCACAGTTGCATAAGTAGCAAACGCCCGGAAAACGACATTGTCCAAAGACAACAAAGATTCCTGCATGTCTTGCGCCATGCTGTCACAGTAGATGTCCTAGAGAAGTGAGATCTACTTTCTTCCAATGAAGTCGCTGTTCGCCGCGTGTCGCAATGTAGTAGACTACAGCAAAGTAACGCCTACTTCACTTCAAAGGAAATAGTATATCCGACGTGTGTCGAGATTTAGCGCCGGTGGTGAATTGACACCACAATGACCTACCAGACGTTTTTATTTTTTATTTTTACCTTGTTATCAGTAGATTAAGTGGAGAAAAGTACCTTTTATATAAATGTTGCTGATTGCTCAGTAAGCGTTGAGGTCAAAGGGCGTCTTTGAACAAGCGGGAACTGACCCTGGACAAAGACGATGATGGTGACAATGATAATATCATCAGTGACCATTACAACAACTACTAGTGACTTATTATTACATTTGTTGATTATCTAATGCCTGAAGTTTAGTCAGCATTCCTTCCTTCCACCACCACCACCACCACTCCTAAAATATTTAGAGAATACCAAAGCTATTTTCCTGCACTTGCTTATCAGCTGCTAAATCTTAACTGACCAAATGACGGTTATAACCAACTTGGCAAAATCTCATAGATAATTAAATGACAAAAATATAACTTGACAATACTTTGGAAGATCAAATGACGTCATACTAACCAGACAAATGCCTTAGACAATAAAATGAAGTCAGACTTACTTTACAAATGCCTTAGACGGTAAAATTATGTCAGACTCGTCTGACAAGTGCTTTAGACGATAAAATGACGTCATACTAGCAAGACAAGTGATTTAGACAATCAAATGGCATTAGACTACCTTGGTAAATGCTTTAGGCGATTGAATGACGTCATACTAGACTGACAAATGCTTTAAACTATCAAATTACATCAGACTAGCGTAACAAATGCTTTAGACGATCAAATAATTAGTAAAAGGTACTACATCCCATTTATATTATATAATAATTAGTGAAAGGTACTACATCCCATTTATAATAATTATTTGCATACATATGTTACGGATTTTAATAAATTATTACTCGTAAGCTCCATGTCTGCTATAAACGCTTTAAAAATTCTTGGCCTCCACGCCAATAAACCATAATGAACTTTGTGTGACGTCACGCCCCCTTCAATGCACACGATGTAATGTTTGAAATCTTGTTCTAATGAGTTTACAAATTTCCAGTAAATTTGTTTCGCCTTCTGACCTTGACCTGCTGGTGATGTAGCCCAGGAGTGTAACAAATATAACGCACATGATAAGCAAATGAATTGTAGCGGCAAAGTTGAAAATATTTCAGTCACATCTGTGAATTTTAACGGGTGAAAATTTAAGAAGACATCTTTCCGAAGTTTGTGTCGATGAAAAGATTCAATTAAAATAGAAGAGAATCCACGGAAATCGAGAACTAAGTGTAGTTATGGAGAAATTTAATAACCGAATGTGGTATTTTAGTATTTGATATGCAGTTAATAATAGTAATCGGTACAGGTAGATTTATAAGTAGAGTCTTTCTTCTGTTCACTGACATGTGTATGTGTACATTTAGGGAATTTGTGTGTTGAACAAGAAATAAAATGGCAAACCCTATGGCCACTGATCATAATATTATGTGTTTTAAAACAGCAATCTGAACATAAATAGTCATTATTTTACAATTCTTTATATTACACTCCTTGTCTTAGGTTATTTTGAGCTTCTTGTAATACGTGTTTGGAAATAGTTTGTCGAGCACAAAGGTGTACATATATGTGCGGAGAGAACCACTGTGATATCGACCCACCCCTACCCACTTCCTCGGTAGAAAATGAAGTCATCTCTCTGGTATAACTGTTCACGTCACAACAGAATGAAACAAACTAGATTAATTACGCGTCTGTCACCATTTTAGGTCCGGATGTGACCTTTAAACTGGAATTTATTTTATTGGGGTGTGTGGGGAAGTAAGCACAAGAGCAGGTTTTCATCCATTATCAAAGGGAAGTAATCCCAAGACGTACATTAGCAATTCATTCCTATAAGACAACAAACATCAACAGCAATGTTGTTTATTTTTATTGTCCTTTCTTATCTTTTGTTGTTGTTGTTTAAAGGAACAAAAGACAAAATTTTCTGAAAACGAAGAACTTAAAAATATATAATTAGATACAAAATTACATCCTGAGAGGACAATAATTTATCTTTTAAAATGATTATTATAAATGTAATATTTTCATTAAAAATTGCTTATGTCTGAAACAAAGTTAAAATGACACGATGAACTACAGGTACTTCTTTTCTTATATTTAAAGAATAACACAACACACTATCAGTACCGTTGAGATTGTTTATGAGAGGACATTACTTAAATAACCTACTTCATTGAAGCACATTCTTTAAACACCCATTAAAACACACCCTTTGTGAACACAGTGTATGCCATGGACAAAGTGGCAAGCAGCCCAAACAAAAACGTAAGAAAACGCGCAGGCTGGCGGATTGGAATCAGATATGCAATGGTGTGACAGATTCGAGACACGGTGAAGACGCGGAAATGGAGCAGTGCAATATGCAGGTCTGGACCTGTTGTCACGTACAGCAGACCAATCAGAACGAAGGGAATCACGTTTTCAAGGTCATTCAAATGGCACCTGGAAATTTATTTAAAGTAATATAGGAATAATGTGTACAATCAATAGTGTGTACACACACAAACAAACAAACAATGAATATATCAGATTCCTTTACTTTTGCTGACCTTTATTAAATAAACTTGCATTTACTGATAGAAGAAGTTGTTAGCAAAAGTTATCGCATTGTCATGTATTCTGAACTCGTTGTTTTAATTGTCATTCTTTGCTTAGAAGTTACCCCTGTTTATGAGGGATGATTTGCAGTTTCTGTATATGAGAGAGAGAGAGAGAGAGAGAGAGAGAGAGAGAGAGAGAGAGAGAGAGAGAGAGAGAGAGAGAGAGAGAGAGAGAGAGAGAGAGAGAGAGAGATAAGATAATAAATTTTATTCACACTCATCAGAAGATAAACCTCTCATCTGCTACCGTTTAGAGAGGGGGTGAGTGCAGTTGTTTGTGTTTGTTTTCGTCCTGTATTGTTTATATTTTCTTTTCATTTCATATGCACTCTCACTGCAGACACATCAATAAAACACAATCCTTGCATGCGCAATAAAAATAGCTAAAAAGACATCAATGGTGGTGTGCATGTGGAACTCTGTGTCGGTCATCCTAACAGTTCCTATGTTTGTATTGACAACTCACAAAAAGCAGCCAAACCTTTAGTTTGCCGGGCTTCGCTTTCTTGCCCTTGTTTTTGTGACAGGTCTACTGATATACAAATAATCATGCACACGCATGCACACACACACACACACACACACACACACACACACACACACACACACACACACACACTCGTGCACACGCCTTTTCTCTCTGTACGTCAGGGTTTACTGTAGATTGTCTTCACATACCTTCTCCCTCACTCTACATCATGACTTACTGTTCGATGTACACATACACATTTTCTCCCTTTACATCAGGATTTATGTAGACTGTCTACCGACATACCTACCTTCTCACTCTCTCTACATCAGGATTTGATGTTGGCTCTATAGGTTTTCCGTCTTTGTCTTTCTTGCCCTGGGTGTCTTCTGGGTTGGCAAATGCCTGCAAGAGGAATATGTCGATTTAAATTAGAAGATTTATTTTACTAAATACAATAATTGGCTGTATTTTAACCCTTAAAGGCACACTGGGTCACCCATGACCCAAACAACTCATTGATATCCCAAGCACTTACTCACATGCACAGCATTAAGTTTTTTACTTATAGTTATAGCCCAGTGTTCCAACTGTACCCACAAGGGAACCAACTATGTGAAGATGTGATGAGGAATATAGGGGTTTTTTCCTTTTGAAATATGATAGCCCCCCCCCCCATCTGCTTTTGCCCCGTGAACAATCTTCAGAAGGACACACAATCGCTTCAAGGTAAACTTATGACCTTTTATGTTTTATATTTATTGTAAATATGATAATAAATTTGTGGTGGAGTAAATTTGACTATCCCTATTTCTAGACTTGATTGTTATATAAACTGTTAAATTTTCAAAGTGACCCGACCTTGTGCACTCCTTATGAGGATGTTTTTGGAAGTGTCAGAGTTGGAGTAAACACTCAAGTTGAGAATATGCTAGAAATTGCTGATGCAATGCAAACCAGTTCCAACTGGATGAGTAGTTTATATTATCCAATGGTTAAGATTTATGAGAGCGAGACTAGCCTATGGGCTGAGATCAATGGTTTACCATTGTAGAGAATTCTATTGTCTAAACTCTTGAATTTGGTGTTGCAAGAAATCTGGTCATGAAAGGTGGCCCCTAGATTAATGGTGAGTTAAGTGACTGATCTGCAAAGAGGGGACTTAGAAGTATTTCGTGCATAATTTGCTATTGATGTTTTATACTTGCATTTTATGTAGAGATGTCTTATGTGAGTAGTCTATTATTTCTACAAATTGTGAACTATAATACTTATATGGGGTTAAACTCTTAACATTGTTCTGGTTAACACACTCATAAAACTATTACGCAGTATTTATTATGTTGTATGCATGTATTGGGTTATAATGAATACTGTTGCTGGAAACTGTAAGTTGAGACTTGAATGTAAGAAAGAATGGAATTAAAAAGAAATAAATGAAAACTTAGCTTTTGTTTCCTGATTATATTTTTCAAGAAAAGGCAGCCTTTACTTGTTCCATCTGATTTATTGATTATAAACTGCTATGACCATGCTAGATGAGAGAAATACTACTGCAGTGTGTAAGGAATACATTCCATTCCATTGATGTATGGTGTCAAGGTAAGCTGACTGCATCGAGCAATTTCTGGTACAGGGAAGTTACTAGAAATTGCTACAGTTGTCTTGCTTGAGTGAGCTGTTAAGGCGAAGGAGCGCCAGTTTAGTCTCGAGAGAATAGCATCTATTAAAGTGGAGGAACGCCAGGTTAGTTTTCAGAGAATAGCAGCTATTAAGGTGAAGGAGTGCCAGTTTAGTTTTGAGAGAATAGTAGCAAATCAGTGTTCTACAATGTGGGGAGGGAAACACTTTCAGAATACTGTTTGTCCTTTAATGTATGTATCTTGTTGATGTTTTTCTGTGTATAACTAATTAGTTATTCATTTATGTCTTTTCTTCTGGTTTTATTACACAGAATCAAGGCAACGAATGTAAGCAGTCAACCTAACAGACCCAATGCAAACAAGAAGTATGATGTACAACAGGTGCAGAACATTCTGGATAACATTGATCCAAATGACAGCGACATATCAAATAGTTGAACAGGAAAGGATGCAGATTACATTCCAAGTGTTGGTAAACAGGATACAGATATCGGGAGAAAGGCAAATTGTGGGAAAATCCTCAAACATAATGGCTGTTCGTTGGTATGATACAAGGGCTGTGATGACATTGTCAACATTCTGTGGCACTGAGCCAGCTAGCAATGTCCAGCATTATGGCAAGTCCAAAAAGGTTTTTGTGCAAGTCCCAATCCCTTCAGTCATTCATAAATACAATACATGGGTGGTGTTGATTTGCATGATTGCTTCATAACAAAACATTCCTTCAAAATAAAGTCAAGAAGATTTTACCTCTCCATCTTCTGACAATCACTTTGCAAGAAGCTAGTGAATGCCTGGCTGTCGTTCCGTAGTGTTTGCCACCTTCTCGGCAAGACAAACCGTGAGACCTTATCAGCGACAGTTCCAGGCCAGTTTGGCCACATTGCTGATAGAATTTAACGCTACTAGCAGCCAAAAGAATGGTCGACCATGTATTGAAAATGCATCAGCTGGCCCTTTTATGTACAGAGAGACAATACAAACAAGTACATGTTTTAGTCTGAACTCCTGGTACCGTTGGCCGTAGTCCGACAGATGTGGACTGATGAGGCTTTGGATGAAGAGGTCTATATGACATACCAATATGTTGTAGATTTGAGAGGGAGACCTGACGAGCGAGATAAAAAAGAAAACTTACATGACATCTTTTGTATGACTAGGGGTGTCACGACATCTTTTGTATGACTAGGGGCGTCAAGAGATCTTTTGTAATTCTAGGGGTGTCACGACATCTTTTGTATGACTAGGGGTGTCAAGAGATCTTTTTGTAATTCTATAATTTGTACGGAATCCATTTTGAACCATATTAAAAGCACTCTTTTGTTTCTATCTTGGAAGTGTTTAGAGCCATATTTAATGTATTCGTTCATCTGTCCTCTGATTGGCGGTTTGCTCTGAGAGTACCAAGCCAAAGTGTGCTGCCCTGGAAGACCAGTTACTGTATGTGCTGCCTGCGTTTCATCGGTCTGTTTTCCATGACAACACAAGAAATGTGAGAGTCAAGTGCAAACATTGTTAACCTGAATGACGTCTGCAACAATATGAAATTGAGCCCATGAATGTGGGGAGTGTGGGTGAATTTTGGAAGGATCCATTTTTCTTACCCTCAAAATGCCCGTGGACCAGATGGAGGGGCTACCCAAATATTGTAAGTGCTAAATCTTTCGACTTCACATATTTCAGTGTACCCATCTATTAGATTATGGAAACGTTTCTATGAATAAAATAGTATTAAGCTGCTACTGCTATTACTACTGCTAACTAGAAGTAGAACTAGCAGATGTACCTATATGTTGTATGTTATTGTCAGTGCATTTTATGACACGCATTTTCTTGAATGGTATATATATGTGCAAATGCATTTCTGTTATCCCAATTATTGTAATTATACACATTTTACCATTTTTGTATATACACTTATTACCTTTTGTATTATAATTAACCGTTTTCTTTATGCATCATTATTTGGCATGTGTGTGTGTGTGTGTAATGAAACAATTGTCGTCCATGAATAATTAATTATTTTTATGAATTATTATTGTCTGTCATCATTGTAAACTTTATACTTTGCAATATTTTGTCTGTCAAAATGACAGTTGACGTTTGGTCTCGATTCATGTGCTGTTTAAGGCCGTCACGTAAGGCCCCTGACTGATTTCCATGAAACGACCTGTGACTATAGAGAATGGGGAGAACACACACACACACACACACACACACACACACTGATGAGTCAACCCGTCTAGGAAGACCAAAGTGATGACAGTACAAATAATTGTGCCAGAGCATTACACCAGAGTCAGACGTGTGGGAATGGCGTCGATAGAAACCGATGCAGGTGCCGAGTGAGAACAAAGTGACAGGCTGGAATGCCTGCAGGTATTCATAAAGGTATATTTTACAATAAATTTGAGCAAACATATTTTGGATTGCATGCTGAAGGCGGAGGTCTGAAAACATTCCCATGATTAAATAATAGACCCTCTAACTAACACCTCTCATTGTTTCTAAAGATTTTCTTTCTATTGCTAAATTTGGGGAAAAGGTGTATTTTAACGTTATCGGTTTTCATGATTTTCTATAATTGTTTTGTTGTTGTTATTGTCCCATCCTTTTTATCAAATACAACAACTTTAATCTATTGTCTTGTGATAAGAAAGTTCGTTTAGCGTTGATGAAAGTGATTTAATCTACGTTCTCACTACAGTGTGCAGAAAAAATAATCCTGTAAGAACCTTTTTATCTGCCCTTGTTTGAAATCCCGTCCTAGTGTATGGCCTACATTTTCTTTTTCATGTACAATTTCATTTTTATCTTGCTGTACTTGCCTAGTTCTATCTGTCTGTGTTTGTTTGCATAGTGTTGTTGAAACTATGTCTGTACAGTATAGTAATACGGCATGACTTGCATTTTGTACTATATGTGTTTTGTCTTAGTACTATCGAAGTATGCCTGTTCATTATAGGCCTACTAACAAGGTATGAAGCAGGATATTCTATTTGTATTTACGTAGTTCTATCAAAATATGTTTGTACATTATACTAACAAGGTACACTTTGCATATTTTGCTAAGATTTGTATTGGCAGAGTGCTATCGAAGTATATCTATACTTTGTACCAAGAAGTAGCACTTGCAGTTTGATACTCAGATATGCATTGGCATAGGACTTGTATTAGCTTGATTGTTGTATCATGGTACATAACATGTCTCCTGCTAAAGTAAAAACAGATAACACTGACGCTAAATTATTATTGTGCACATAAAGTTATGCATACATAATCAGCAACTTGTTCAAATGTGTGTGTGTTAAGTCTTTGTGTATGTGTGAGACTGTTTGTGTATGTGTATCTATCTGTGTATGTATGAGCCTGTTTGTGTATGAGGCTGTGTATGTTTGAGTCTAATTATGTATGTGTGAGTCTGTGTATATGTAAATCTGTTTGTGTAAGTGTGAGTCTGTACATGTTTGAGTCTGTGTATATGTGAATCTGTGTATGTGAGTCTGTTTGTGTGTATGTAAATCTGTGTTTGTGAGAGTCTGTTTGTGTATCTGAGAATCTGTTGAAAAGTCCACCCCAAAGCGTTGTCCTGTGTTGTATATGTGAAGTGTCTGATTACTTCTATTTCGTGCCAAACAAACAGCCTTGCTGTTGCAGAGAAGGGCGTTCTGGTCCTTGAAGAGACACGTGATATTATAGTGTGTACATGAGCGTCGACTGAAATTGCAAAAGAGTTGTAAGTTCACTTGTACTGTTGTAGTACACATGCACCATTCGAAATCCAGTACATACAACAACAGTACATGTGAGGAGTTGTGAGCATAAACCCAACACTCGCGAGCAAGCGTGACTTCCCGAATGTGTTAAAGGAAAATAAATTCCTAGCAGACATGAGCCACTCATTAGAAAAAAACAAATCTTTTTTTCTGCTTACGCCCTTTGAACCTATATGCTAGCAGGGTACACCATTGTCCTAAACTATCTAGCAGGGTGCACGATTATCTTACAGTAAACTACCTAGCCAGGATTCACCCCCCCGTCACTTACCTGGTTTTTGACTCTGTAAAAGCTTGTCATGAAACTCATTAACATCGTCTTTAGAATCACCACAGTTGCATAAGTAGCAAATGCCCGGAAAACGGCATTGTCCAAAATCAGCAGAGATCCCTGCATGTCATGCGCCATGCTGTCACAGTAGCTGTCCTAGCGAAGTGAGGTCTACTTTCTTCCAATGCAGTCGCTTTTGGCCGCGTGTCGTGATGAGGTAAGCGACCCTAGCGAAGTGACGCCTACTGTACTGCAACGTTACACCCGAAGTATGTTGCGATTCAGCGCCGGTGGTGAATTGCCACAATGATGACGTACCATAAGAACTCTCGTTATTTTTATTGTCTTCTTTAGTTGCAGATTAGGGAAAAAAGGTACTTTTTTAAAATGTTGCCGTATGGTTTGCCGGTCGGATCATAACGTGATAATTTCATGCATTGAGTGTTGAGTCCACGTACTTCTTTGAATAAGCGGGATCTCACCCTGGACAAAGACGACGATGAAGACAATGATACTATCATCAGTGAACACTACAACAACTATCAATGGCATATAGTTTTATTTTATGATTTTCACTTGTCACCAACACCACCTCTACCACCATCACCACCAAACACTCCAAACATATTTAGAGACTAACAATGCTATTCTCCTGCACTTGCTTAGCTGACAAATGACGTCATAACCAACTTGTCAAAGCTCTTAGAGAATCAAGTGGCAACACATACGCTTGACAAATGATATGATCAAATGGCACCAGACAGACACACGCTTGATAAACGCTTTAGACGATATAATGATGACAGACTAGCTTGACAAATGCTTTCGAAGATCAAATGACGTCAGACATGTTTGACAAATGCTATAGAGAATCAAATGACGTAAGACTAACTTGACGAATGATTTAGACAATCATGTGACGTTAGTCTAGATTGACAAATACTTTATTTAGATGATCAAGAAACATCATAACTTGACTAATGCTGTAGACGAACACATTAAGTTGTTGATTCCTGTGAATTCTGTTCAAGAGCCAATACAGCAAAAATGGTGGCTTGAGTTTGTTCTCGAGAAATCAGAAGAATATTTTGAACATTCCCCATGGTGTACTGAGTAGCATACATGAAAATTCTGAAACATTCCTCTTGATGTGCTTGATAGTGCAAAGGAAATTCGGGATGATTCTCCATGGTGTGCTTGGAGAATGCATCGAAGATTCTGGAAAAGCTGACTAACGTACCTACATGGAACCATCATCTAAATAAGAAAGGCAGTGACTTGTTACAAACTGTAATATATTCTAGTGGTAGTGGCCAATCTTTGAAAAGGTTATTTACATTGACTATAATTATTTCTCTAAAATTCCACTCTCATGTCTATGATAAATTATGCCTATGAATTTGATTATATATATATATATATGATCATTTGACTGCTAGTGTCTATGCTTGGATAAATTGAATGATTGTCTAGTATTAATTTAGCATTGTTATGTAGCAATGCCAATGCTTCTTTATTGTATTCATTATATGTATACTTGTTTGTTAATTTAATAAATTTATTGAACTCCTTACACATATTGATACCCATATGTTGGAGAAATAGTGGGTGGATGGGGTTTCGCTAAATACAGATTAAAAGACGGATTTATCTTCTCCTTTCTTAAGACGTTTTCCACCTACGGGAAATATTGTGTGACGGTAAATGTTTGTTTTTAATGTTGTGAAGGAGAGAAAACGTTTACAGCGCCCGCATATCCGCCATGTGAGAGACGAGTGGTGTCTGCTGGAGAATTATTAATAACACAAATTAAGATTCCCATCACTTGTAAATAGTTCTGAATGATTAAAAATAATAATGATCATAACGAACTGAATTGTAAAAAAAAGTAAGAGATGATCCTGATCTACAATAAAATTAATGGATGACTTCTGAATGACTACTGTAATATAGCACTAATGCATGACTTCTGTAATACAACACTAAGCGATGACTACTGTAATACAGCACTAATGGATGACTTCTTTAATACAACACTAATGGATGACTACTGTAGTGCAAAAAGGCTAATGGATAACTTCTGTAATACAACACTAAGCGAAGACTATTGAAATGAAACGAAGTGGAGAGAACACTACCACGCACAGGTCAGTAATTTAATTTTGTTTTAAAAATAATTTGAAAATCAACAAATGTCTTTTTGAATAACGAATAATCTTATTAGCTTCTTTTCTGGTTGTGTGTATGTCGCTGATTGCCTTTTAAAGAATCACACAATCCAATTCTGTCACTGTTAAATGCTGGAGTCCATTGGAAGAAGCCATAATTCTTTCATCAACATTTCAATCGAACACACAATTGTGTCATGAAATTTTATGTTTTTGTGTTTCTCTCTGCGTGTGCTTGTGTATGTTTCCAGTCATGCTCAACTGTTCTTTAGCTAGTCATACCCTGCAGAGTAGGTCAGAGGTGAATATCAACAAGTCCTTATCTACAGTGTGTATTTTACTGAACACAACATAATAACAATTATAACAATAACAACAACAATAACAACAACAACAACACCATTTCCGACAGGCAGAAGAAACTTTTTGAAACGAATGAACGAATGAAGTTGGGAGGGCGCACTCAGTTTATTCGATTATCTTCATTTATGTACATAGAAATTATTTTTTTTAAATAAAAACAAACGAAACATCGGTGCTGGTTCGGCCTACTCCATGCTGCAAAACTGTTCGTTTCGCACAGGAAAACAGAATACGTACATCTTTAGGACCCGAACACAACGTTCCGTACCGTATTTATCAACATAAACACAGTTCTTGCCACTACAGAGAGTCTTCTTTGTTATCATTACATCATCACTGTAGCCAATACGACACTGACAATAGGAAAAAAAAAAGGTAAATGAACAAACATGAAGCATGCAGTGATTTTACTCTCAACGTTTCTCCTAAAAGGGACATTACTTCTATATCTTGACATTTAGAGCACTGGTTTGGGGAGAAAAGATGAGATGCGGGGTAGCGTGAGTGTAGGGAGGGTTTGGCACGTGACTCCAAAAGAAAGCGGTTATATACATAACAGCATGAGACACGAAAAGACTCACAGTGCCTTTAGCACGTATGGTGAGACATAACGTCACGTTTGAGCAACTGTTTGAATTTGAAGGTAGCTTGATGAAAGGTCAGAGTTCACAATGCAATGGTGCGAGCACTGAACAATGGGCAGGAAAAGTAAAAGTCTGTGGTGCGTGTGAATATCTCAAAATGTGTACTTTTGCGTACTTTTGTGTACCTTCAATTTTTCGGGCAGAAAGAAATATGTGACTTGAAATGCTCTGTACACATACATTTTATAACAGTGCAACTAAAAATTTCTTGAACGCGGATTTTCATAACACGGCAGTGAACAGTCCTTTTTCATTAACAATATTAAAAAAAAATATTGATGAGAGATTATATTTATTTGAACTTAAGTGAAATAAATTGGACACATGATTTCATTTTTAAAAAGTATTTAGATATTTGCTTTGGTTCACCCAGTGTAAAGTGAGGCATTATTTATAGAGTTCAAATGACAGAAAAACTGTTGATGGATTTGGCAGGTATTTTAATACAGTGCAAACAATTATATTAAATTAATTGCTGATTATGAACACTATTACGCTTTCCTGATTATTTTAGTCACTTCGTTGGTTCCCTAGTTTTCACAAACTCTTGGGGAAAAAAGTTAAATGTGTGTGAAGTTACTACAACCGCCACCACCACCAACAAAGAAGTGCTAAAGTAAATTAAAAATAATTTGAAAGGGTGGTGGTGATGGTACTCCCATACTGAGTCATTTCTAAAAGAAAACAGAATGGGGTGGAAGGGTGCGCAGCAAGCATTTAAAAAAAATAAAAATATTTGTCTTTAAGAAATCCTCTTCACTCTCTTATGTACTTTTGTTTACTATCCATCTGGGCTGTCTGCGCCTCCTAAAAAAAAAGTTATTTTAAACATAAATAAACACATGACACTTTCTCGAAGGGAAGATGATAAGGGGGAGGAGGGGGGGAAATATCCAGAACAAACGCTTCAACAGATCCAGACAGCCAGGTGTAAAAGCAGTGATGACGAAAGAAAACAAGTAAGTGACAATCATACCCTAGCTTGACAAACACTGAATAGCATAAACAAATTGTCCTCGTTTGTTCATTTACAGAATTTCTTGTTCCTTTTCAAAATGCCAACATATCACACGTAAACTTCTGCATGAAAATAATACGAACAGTTAAAGAGGGGATGAATATGTAAGGCAAGAGAGAGAATAAATGAATGAGGAAGGGGAGGGAATAAGTGGAAAAGAAAGAGAATAAGGGAGGGAATAAATGGGAAAGGGAGAGTAAGTAAGAGAAGGGAGAGAATAAGTGAGAGAAAGCGAGAATGAGTGAGACAAGTTATGAAAGAGACAGAAAGGGACACACACACACAGATCGATCGTTGTACATGTATCTAACTAAAATGATATCGCTACACGCGGAGATACAACTGATAAATGATACGAAAACACGTTATCAATATTGGTTTCCTCTCAAAATTTAGAAACAACTGACAAACTACACGATCTGGGTGGCAGAGTGTTGCATGTCTTAACAAGTCTTCAACATGCGCACAAAAAATCTGAATGGACAAACAACAAACCGAGTGTGGAATTTAAAACACGTCATTCATCAATACTGCGTCACTTAAAACATTTACAAATATTAATTCATTTTAATGCTAAGAAACGTGCAGCGTCGCCGTAATATTACGTCGAATACTAATCTAAATAAAATCTGGTTTACAATTAACAAAAACTTCTTTCTGTTACAATGAGTATTGTAAAATGTAACCATTTACGCTCTAATAGCATATATACTACAGGTGGAAAAAGTTAGCTTTTTCTTTATGCATGCAGGCAATTGAAGTGTGTGTGTATATGTGTGTATGTGTGTGTGTGTGTGTGTGTGTGTGTGTGTGTGTGTGTGTGTTTTGATTATAGGTAGTTTATTTATAAGATTGGTTTGGGACTAGACATCATCAAGAAAAATGGCAGTTTCATGTTTAAAAACAAATAATAAGAGTACAAATGGGACAAATAGTTACAGATTTTACATCTCTAGAAACATGAAACTAAAATATGTACAGATACATGTTTGACAACAATTAACTCTACACATTATGACGTCATTGTCGGCAGAACATCAACATTCACTCCAAGTCAGGTGTGGACTTTCCTTACAGAGCGACACATCAGCAAATGATTTTCATGTACAATCAGGACATAAACATGTTCACTAAACTTCACTCATGAATGATGGCGTCACAGTGTGTTTAAACAAATATACATGTATTTATTTGTATTTCTTTTTTTTTAAAAAGAAGAAGAAAAAGAAGACAATAATAATTTTTAAAAAATTAAAAAAAACACCGAAGCACCAGAATGATCGCACTAAACTTGACAAATGTCATATCATGTCATGCGATTCCATGGCACAACATAACAAAAAAATAAACTTCTGTAAGGGACTGACACGTTTGGTTTAGAGAGAGAGAGAGAGAGAGAGAGAGAGAGAGAGAGAGAGAGAGAGAGAGAGAGAGAGAGAGAGAGAGAGAGAGAGAGAGATGTAATAAAACTATATGATAAATAAATATTGGCGCCATTGCCTAAATCTATAAAACTCTATACTGTTAGCATGACGCCAGACAGCTGTGAGAAAAATAGGGACAAGAAGGATGGGGGGAATCCATAAGTTAAAGGGAGACAATCCAGTTTTTGATCACACACACAAAAAAGCTTTGGTGACAAGGGTAATAGACTCCCTTTGATTTCAAAGAAGAAAACACCGCTGAGCAATAACAAGTAATTAAACAAGAAATATTTAAATGTGAATATCTAGGACCCACGATTCAAACGACGTGTGGAAAATATTAGAGTTCTCTCCCATACGGACGGTGATTTGCTGTCTTCCTGTACAACTGTATGATATTATTTAATCCAAACTGAAATACGCTGGAAACTAAGTAAATTTTTTTTAAAAAGTACTTGAGCAGATAAACAGTAGCCTATTGAAAGTCTGAGGCATACACAGTATCATTTTCATATGGCCCTGTGTTTTGATTCAAACTATCTACCAGTAATTTTAATTAAATAAATGATTTTATACTTAACACACTCTTGAGGTTATTTTGAGCTAGTTGTGGCTCTCTTAACGAGATGTTTCAATTAATATTGTATCCTTTTCACATTTTCTTTCTTTTCTAAAGCTCATTGTAATATTTACCAGCAACCATGAATGAAAAAAAAATTAATGTACTCAGTTTTAAATAAACAATCATAAATATAAAACGTTGTCACAAGTTCTTTTTTGTTTTGGTTTTAGTTTTGTGTTTTGCTTTGTTTTTTTTTTTTTTTTTGTTTTTGTTATTGGTGTTCGCTTTAAAAACACGAACGAATTTAACTTTAAATAAACGTCACTTCTAATGCTGAAGTAAACGTGCGTATATATCCTTCCCAACGTTCTCATTAAAGAGGGAGGTAATGCACAAACAATTATTTTTTTTTTTTAAAGTCAAGATTTCATTTTCAAATGAAAAACAGTGCATCATCTGATCAAAGTACATGCACAGCCTGATCATAGTAACCCATATTCAACCAATCACACGTTACACCATAATACCATTTCAATTGTTCAACAACACCAACAACAACGGACATTCCGGTTATTCACGCCTTCTTGAGAACACACACATCTTTTAGTGCACCTCTTGAACGCTTAGTGCAATGGGTTCGAACACACAATTCATACTTTCAAAAATGTCTACGCAATATACATAAGTATTACAATCACAACCTTGTTTTGAGTAGGGGTTGAGTGGGTAACCATGTTTGGGGGTGGGGATCGTTTCAAACTTTTCTGGGGTAGGGTAAGCATGCTTGAAATGGGTGTTGAAGATGGGACAGGTCACCTCCTTACCCATGATTGAAGAAAGGACGGGTCACATGTCGTTAAAGGATTCACTTCTTTAGATGAGATAATCAGGTAGTCATGTTTGGGGTGGGGATCGGGTGAAAGTGTTCTGGAGTGGGAGTGGGGTTGGGATAGCCATTTTGGAGCGCAATTGAAAAAGGGACAGTCACTGTGTCGTCAAAGATTCACTTCTACAGTTGTAGGACGTGTAATGAAAAGTGTGATAAACATGGCGAGACCAGTCTTACACACGCGTTAAGACAAGGTAACTAGGCTGTCAAGTTCGTCTCCAGAAATACACTAAACTTAAATTACACGCGGTACCCGGATACAGGTCTTGAGATGCGATTTCCAGACGTTTTTAATCTGTAACGTGTCACGTGAATAAGAATAACTGTGTAGCGCTTGACATTTTTTTTCTCTCTCAGTAAATAACACATGCCCACTGTACACATACATATCTATCTGATATATGTGTGTGGGGTGGAATGAAGTCTGTGTAAGTAATATCTCGGGGCGCAAAAAGCCAGAATGACGACAATTCGCCATCTTGCTTCCTCTGCAATAATGCTTTATTTCTTTTCCATTCACCAGTTTTTTTCTTTTTAAATTACTACAATGTAACCGACAGAGAAAGGTTCTATGATTAATTAAGTAACTGTAACTCAAA